>CM062296.1:773261522-774461522 GCA_031216915.1 Pictodentalium vernedei | reverse complement strand
CAACTTTTAACGATCACAGGTTCAGTAAATAAACCTCTCGTGTATGCACGACGGCACTGGATAAATAAAGCAGATAAACTCATTCCATCTTAGTTCAAATCGTAAATCGGTTTGTAATTTAAACAACACTTCATCTGGAACACCGTCTGCTGCGCATGTGAAACATCCAGAAAAATGAAGCGGCTTGCTAGTCACTCCGCTGATGAAGCAGATACGAAACGGGCGTCGTCATTGCAAATATTGCGCGTTGTGACGCCAGACGGTAACATTTGACACTTGAGCCGTAAACATAGAACATACTAAGCGAGCTCTCGTCCAATCAGAGGAGGAGGATTTTAGACTTATTGGAACATATTTTGATGCCTCCGGTGGCAGTCTTGAAGCCATCAAAGTTGTTCACATTCAGTGGTTACAACATAATTGGGTGCGACCACCTCTCCTGGTTCACTCTCCTATTTATCCCTTCTCTAGAGCGGTCAAACATTCCACTAAAAAAATTTTAAAATATACAGACCCAAGGGTCGAAAGAGGTTCTTCTGCTCCAATACCGTCCCTGTGCGCATTCGGCGGGCGCAAACCATTTCTCTTTAACCCATTACCCAATGAATCGATCGCATCCGCCCGCGTAATATGCAAATTCAGCAGTTGAAAAAATATTATTTTTAAAAAAAAATCAACAAAACCATATCATGTGACCCCTCGTTGGAACGAGCTCGACGAGCTCGTTCCAACGAGGGGTCACATGATATGGTTTTGTTGAAATGTTTTGAAAAATTTTAAAAATGATATTTAAAATAATAAATTTTGATATCGTCTGTGTTGGGTAAAGGGTTAAAAAACGTTATGGTTTACGGACTAGACATGACCTCCCTCTCCTGGCTAATGGGAATGGTGGCACTCATGCTCAAACAAGAACTCGAATACTCGAATACAAACTTTACCCCACTGACCACCTCACCGGGCAGGTGGCCGCTGGAAAACGGCCCTGGTCTCCTGCTCAGGAGGAAGAGCTAGAGGGGGCGGCATGCCCTCGGTATTCGAGGAAGAGGTGGAAGAAAGTGTGTTTGAGTTTTCACTTATTTCCTTTCTCTTTTCATCAGAACCAGAGCTCTGCCAACGAGGGGGTCCCTCCCGAGTCCGGTAATGAGACCATTGTCGAACTAGAAGCTAGATGGACTTGGCAGAAGGTACTGAGATAAGGTACTGAGATAAAAAGGTAACAGCATTGGGAAATAGATAGACAGCGAAGAGAACAAAAGGAACGTGAGATGGGTGAATACCACGAAGAGCAAGAAGACATCTTAGACATACGAAACCATTTGAGGAAATCATAACAAAACCTAATCAAGTCTGAAATTTTCCATCTCCCTCCTCAAAATCTGAACCTAAAATGAAAAAGAAGAAAAAACCCAACCGGCTATAGTCCAGACATCGACTCTCCTACCTCTCCTTCACCGCAGTTATATATTCTTGAAAAACGTAATTATACAGGCACAGGATTGATAGGGTGTATTCTGAGCCAATACCGTCCACCCGCGCCTTCGGCGAGTGCAAACAATTTCTCTATAAAAACGTTATAAGTGACGGACTATCGTTCAAACTGCCTTCAGCACAAAACCAACTCATTCTTCCATCAAATGGAGGTTTTAATTCGAAGCGCTGAAAATGTGTTCATATGTTCTGGTAGGGTCTCAAGATGTGCATAAAGGTTTCGGATTTTTTATTCGGCCAGTGGTGCCACTTAAAGACTGAGCTAAAATACTGCTTTCCAACGAATGGCTCCTAGGATATGTAATTTCCGTTGTTTAAAGTGTGCTTATATGTTTCAGTGGGATCTCTGAATGTGCATGAAGGTTTCGAATTTTTGTATTCGGCCCCATGTGGCGCCCGCAGCGCCACTTTTGTCGTTAGAGAATCGGTTTCCGGCGAAATGCTCATTGGGGTTTTAATTTGAAACGCTGAAAGTGCGTTCATATGTTCCGGTAGGGTCTCTAGATGTGCATAAAGGTTTCAGATTTTTGTTTCGGCCCCACGTGAGGCCCATAGCGGCACTTTGGTGTTAGAGAATCGGTTTCCGGCGAAAGGATCCTAGGGGTTTTAATTTGAAAAGCTGAACGTGTGTTCATTTGTTCCGGTAGGGTCTCTAAATGTGCATAAAGGTTTCGGATTTTTTATTCAGCCCATGTGGCGCCCATAGCGCCACTTTTGTCGTTAGAGAATCGGTTTTCGGCGAAAGGCTCCTAGGGGTTTTAATTCGAAATGCTGAAAGTGTGTTCATATGTTCCAGTAGTGTTTCTTGATGCGCATAAAGGTTCCAGATTTTTGTTTCGGCCCCATGTGGCGCCAGTAGCGCCAGTAGCGCCAGTTTTGCAGTTAGAGAATCGGATTCCGGCGAAAGGCTCCTGGGGGTTTTAATTCGAAACGTTGAAGGTGTGTTCATATGTTCAGGTTTGGTCTCTACATGTGCATAAATGTTTCGGATTTTTTACTCGGCCCCACGTGGTGCCAGTAGAGCTACTTTTGTCATTAGAGAATGTGAACTGGTTTGTGACCATCGTGGTGGCATACTGAAAATCCGTGGATACACCTCAGTGTGCTTTGAACACAAATGACACCATTCCAGTTATTTTTGTGATCGGATTTCTTATTCAAATGAACAAATCTACTTACAATGTGGATGACCAGCAAGAAGCTTTTTATCTCGCTGCTTCTTCATTTATAATAGCAGAGACACAGATTGTGAGAAACCTCTCATAGACGATACAAATTAGAGCCCCGCAAAGCTTCGAAATTCGTCTCGACTTGAAATCGTATTGATGATTCGAATCGATTCGAAAATTTTTGAATCGTCGATATGTTTTAAAAATCATACCGAGTGTCTCCTATACAGGAGACCTTGAGCAAATACTATAAAACTTTTACAATTGTATTTTCTAGAATTGTATTTTTTCTACCTACTAATATAACTAAATAAATGAATTATTGGCATTTTAAAAGAAATGGCAATTTGCCAACTGGCAAATTGCCAGATCTTTGAAAAATACTAATGGTTCATGTTAACAAATTTAAAGTCATAACTAGCAAATACAATTCTAGAAAATACAGTTGTAAAAGTTTCATAGTTTTGGTCCCAGATAGAAGATGAGTTGAAGATTGTTTCCCCTTCAGAAATTACCACTTGGTTCCAGTTCATGAACACAATGCTTGTTTTGATTAATTTTCCTAAACACTCAAGTCGTCTATGAATACAACGCTTGAGTTGAGATTGACAACACTCACGTTTGTAAGAAATTGTAACATTTACAATTTGGAGAGCCACGAGATTTGATTCGAGATTATATTCGATTCGAAATCCACTCCCGGATTTGATTTAAGCCAAAATTTGAGGACACACTACCACCGCTCAAAGGTTTCGAGATGAAAAACAAGGATGTCCAACCGACGCCGATGATCGCCACTCAGAAAGCTAAATGTGGTTTGCCTGCTCTATTCTCCCAATGCTAATGTTATGTGTCAGCATTGTTTGTGTATAACACTTCAACCGAGATCAAACGTTCGGAATAATAAAACGATGGTTTTTTTTTGTTCACCGAAAGCAAAAAGGTTGTAGATCAAATACAAGAACATTCGAAACCCTTTGCCTGATTCGATTCGGCCAAAAATATGAGATTCCAAGAGGCCAAATAAAAAGATCCTGTAGCGAGTTTTCCAAGACTGAATGTCTAAGTCTTGGATCATCAAGGCAAACATATGTGGAGGAACGAAGGGTGTGGGCACGGAGGGGTGGGGATGGGGATAGGGCACGTGTTCCCACTCCCAAACCCACTTTTTTACACACATACTAGCTTCATGGAGTTTAACAGTTTGAGAACAATCCACTGATTCAATAAAACGTATTTATCATATGACTCGTCCGTTTTGTTCACTTTAAAACATTTGATATTTTGTTTTCATATGAATCAGTGATAAATAAAGCCTTCCGTCAATTTCATTGGTCAATTTCAAAACTGGACAATTTGATTGGTTGAACAAAATACAACTGGGCCACATTTTCATAATTTGCATAATTAGAGTTGGGAGCTTTCATTGGTCAGTTTCAAAACTGGACAATTTGATTGGCTAAACAAAATACAACTGTCAAATTTGCATAATTTCAGTAGGGAGAATTTACGTTATCTGTCCTATGTAGGGTGGGTTATATTGTATTAATCTTTTACCTACAAGAAAAACGCCATTCATTTTTTTTTATATTTTCACATTTTGCTTCCAAAACATAGGTTATGACCCCTCATTGGAACGAGTTCAATGAGCTCGTTCCAATGAGGGGGTCATAACTTATGTTTTGGAAGCAAAAAATGAAAATTTTTAGTTATACGAGGATGTTTTTCCCAAGTGCCGTCTGCAACTCAAGTTAGGTGATGAGTTAAAAAGTCATACTTAGTGGCTAATTTGTGCGTGTGTGTCATATGATAAATAGAATATGAAATGAGTTTTTTTCTCATATAATATTTATGAAACTCGTCCGAAGTTTCCGTTTGGCCTCGCCAGAGGCTCGCCAAAACGGAAAATTCTTAGACTCGTTTCATAAATATTATATGAGAAAAACACTCATTCCATATCCTCTATTTATGAAATATATAATTTTTAAATGTAAACAAACGCAAATGCATCTGACCAATGGATTATACCTTCTACAGTGCCTATTTCTTCCACTTAAACCACCTTGCAACTCGAAGGTTACCATTCGAGTTGCAAGATGGTTGAAGTAGAAGAAGTAGACCAACCAACGACCAGAGAATAACATAAAAAGCAAACGGGGGGGGGGGGGGGGGGGGTCGTTGTTTGGTTTGTTTGCTATGGTCTGGTAGGTTATTGGCCACCTAGGAGACAAAATTGTTTAAGGAAGGATGCGAGAATATACTGGTTCGAAATATAAGTCCGTAGTGGTACCATAAAAAAATATTTAGAGGCTATTACCTGTTTAGTTTCATATCTACCAAGATATCAGCCCGGGGTAACTTAATATCAGCCGGAGACTGAAACAAACATATAATTACAAAATGCTCACAAACTCCCAGGTTTCTTCTTCTCCAAGTTCAGCTATTGGAATGTCTCGGCTTCCCTACTACGGAAGCCGCGACGTTCGGATAGTTGAACTACTATTCCTCCCACTTCCATGAATCTGCGCTTATGATTCTCAATCCTAGTTAGCGTTGAATTTTCATCACAATTCTCTTCTTTCTTCTCTTAACCCTTTACCTAACATGAAAAGCAGACGACACTTGCAAAAAAAATTTTTTTTTCATTTTTTGTCTCAAAAACATAGGTTATGACCCCTCGTTGGAACGAGCTCGACGAGCTCGTTCCAACGAGGGGTCATAACCTATGTTTTTGGGACAAAAAATGAAAATATTTTGAAAATTAATTGGCGATTTTTGAGAATAGCGCTGGCCGGTTTTGTCCGTTACGTTGGGTAAAGGGTTAATCCGCCTAATCCTTAGTATCGTTAATGGAGCTTTGCACTTAATTAACTGTTATAATTTTGGACTGCATGTTCTTGAAGTGATAACTTTATTAAATCGACTTGACGTAATAATGTTATCACTTTAAGAATTGTTCAGTCAAAGACCATAACTCTAGGTCACTGGATATTCACTGATAAACATGCAAAATGGAAACCTGCTGCTAAAAAACATCATTTTGCCGGCCAAAAAATAACGTGATTTTTCGCCCCAAGAGCCGCCAGAAGTCTCCATTTAATAACCGATTTCAAAATTTTCAAGGGTGGGATGAGAGGTTTATTAAATCAATTTAACCTAATAAAGTTATCACTTTGAGAATTGCGCAGTCAAAATCCATAACTCTAGGTCACTGGATACTCAAAGATAAACTTGCAAATTTGAAACATGCTGCTAAAAGCGTCATTTCGACGGACAAAAAACGTCATTTTTCGTCCCAAAAGCCGCCAGAAGTCTCCATTTAATAATTGATTTCAAAATTTACTTGGGGGAGAGAACTTTTTTAAATCAACTTGACGAAATAAAATTAATTATCACTTCAAGAACTGTGCAGTCAAAGGCCATAATCCAAGATCATTGGATACTGACTGATAAACTTGCAAATTAGAAACATGCTTCTGAAAACGTCATTTTGACGGCCAAAAAATAACACGGTTTACATCCCAAAGCCGCCAGAAGTCTCCATTTAATAACTAATTTCAAAATTTTCTTGGAGGCACCCTTCCCCAACCCATTACATGGCTCGTGCCTTCGGCACTAGTGGCAGATACCTTCGGCATTTGTATCAGTATCCCGAGACTCTCTAAAAGGGGCCCGTCACAGAATTAACGCTGGGCCCCGAATTTCCTCTTTATATCTGGCTATCGCTTTCACTTTTCGGAACTTAGGCAGGTATTTACCGTTAACCGATTATTCTCACAGACTCCATCTCCCCACAGAAGAAAATATGTTGCACGTTACAAGTACAAAAATGTTACAAAATTCCTGTTACCTAAATGAACTGCTAACGCGCCTGTTAATATTGATTCTTCAATATGTTGGGTAAAGCGGTCGTATTGAGTCAGTGTTGTCAATAAGTATTTAATTTATATTAATAACATTTGCACTAAACGCTTCAACAAACAATTATCGAGGGAAAAGAAAGAAAAATTCCCGTCAATATTTTTAACTCCCTAAAACTGACGTCAAATTTCACAAAATGTTTGGATGTGAAATTCCCAGTGCCGTAAATGGCAACCGAGCTAATTATCTTCCATTTTTTCTGTGTTTACGGATCCTGTAGCACATGTTACCGTCTGACATCACCACGCGAAATATTTGATGTTGCCCATTTTGCAATTAGTCCACCAACGGAATGACATGCAAACCGATTCATTTTTTGTAGAGTTTTCACATGTGCAGCAGACGATGTTCGGAATGAAGTGTTGTTTAACCCTTTACCCAACGAATCGCCCGCATCCGCTCGCGTAATATGCAAATTCAGCAGCTGAAAAAATATTATTTTTCGAACAATTCCAACAAAATCATATCATGCGATCCCTCTTTGGAACGAGCTCGTCGAGCTCGTTCCAAAGAGGGGGTCACATGATATGGTTTTGTTGAAATTTTTTGAAAACAAATTACAAAATGATATTTAGAATAATAAATTTTGAAATCGTCTGCGTTGGGTAAAAGGTTAAATTTCAAATTGGTTTACGATTTGAACTAAGATGGAATGACCTCCACCTTCGTCTGTTTTGTTGATTGTTTGTCCATTGACGTCGTGGGGTACACGAGAAGTAAATCAGGTTTATTTACTAAACTTGTTATTGTTAAAAGTTGACTTGTTCATTTCAGGATATGCGATTTGGGCTATGTGTTGGATCTTAGTAGAATATAAACTTTTTCGTGATGAATTGACGGTAACATGGTCTGAGGTTAGGGGCTCGAAGCGTATGTTGAACCGAGACGCGAAGCATAGAGGTTAAACATAAGCTCCGAGCCGCTAAACTCAACCCATTTTACCGTCAATTCATCACAATAACTTAAGTTTTGTTTGGGATATCACAAAACTCTGCCAAACAAGATATAATTGACCGAATTATAGCTCGTACAATCTAGAGTATGTTGAAACTACTGAATTTATTTATTCATTTAATTAGTTATTTATTTATTGGGTTTAACGACACTTTCGACAGCCAAGGTCAACGCGTGTCTGACAGTTGTGCGCGTGGAGGAAGCCACATCACCCGAAGAGAACCACTAAGCAGAAGCGAGCAACTGTAGGTCCTCCCAACGTACTAAATCCACGCAAGCATGGTTAGCACTGTTCGGAGACAATTGCATCAACGACGTTCAGTACGCCTCAGCACATGGCGCCACCGTGCCCCCACGTGGGAAATCGGGATTAAGTTCCTTGCTCAAGGACACAACGCAGTTGCAGCTGGCGGGGATCGAACCGTGAACCTTTTGGTTTGACGTCCAATGCCGCAACCACCGAGCCACCATGCTCCCAGGTATTTTGATTAGCGTCCCATGAGTTAAAAATTGATCGTATCAAAGATGAAATATTTTTATCCCATAAATTCCTGTTTATTCGAACAATAAAAGCATTGGATAATTTTTTGCTTTATTCACCTAATAGGGTGATAAATTCTCCCCATAGGTTTAACACTGAAAGAATTTATTCCTACAGTAGAGACGGGCTTGTTGACCTCTGACCTCTTCAACATTCGTGTAGTATAATTACCAGTTCAGTTGTTGTTTTCTTTAAACCTTTTTGAAAGTATTACACCATGCCAGTAGAAAACACTACACATTGTTCATTTAATAAAGTATTTTTTGCAAGTTTAGCTCAAGTTTGTAGGAATTATTTTTAGATAGAAATGTATCACTGCGCCTTTTTTTATTTTTGGTAATAATGCTTGTCATCGAATTGGACCTATGTGCTTCTCACTTCGCGCTGTATTTTGAAACGAATAACAGCACGATTTCGCCGCGACTGCCCTGTAAAGGATTTATGGGATAAACAAAATAAACGTTTTGTGTTTTCAAGTAAAAAAAATTTTTCTACTCGTAGAATTAAGAATGAAAGCGACTCGCCAGAGACTCGCCGGTTTTATTCTTAATCCTACTCGGAGAATACACTTTTTACTTGAAAACACTGTACGTTTATTCTATATGTCAACGTGGGTTATAGTCAAAAAACTCAGGAAATTCTTTTGAGGATAAATACATGTAGTAGTCATGATGCATGAGTTACCCAACTTCTTATTCAATCAGTACGTATCAGACTCAAAATTGGTCATGCTGGGATACCAACATCCCCACTCACCAGCACATCTTCATTTTCATGAGACCGACTGCGCATCTGACTTAAATCCAAGAAGAAAGTATATGATTTTATACCATGATTACCTATTCTACTATATATAAAAAAGCCTATCACATAAATTTTCGCTTTACACACCAACCCTGGTGAACACATCAGCAATGTGATTTCAGTAGTTAAAATTTACACCTACAGTGGAACTACATCCAAGCTGACCTTGGTGACCCTGACCTGAATGCAAACTTGTCTAAATTTATCGCAGGTCGCCTCGCGAAGAATGAAATGAAAACAGCAATTATTTATTACGAATAAATGAGTTTACCTCAGAAGATACCAAAAATTAACAAACATGCGTTGCCTCATGTTAATAAAGCATCCATAACTCGAAATAGTATGTTATTAAAATGAAAAAGGACCCGTGATTTTGCGTGTTTCTTTTTCCATTTCATTTTGGCGATAAACTTGACAGCGGAAGTACTGCCCACCTGTGCTCATGTAAGCAAAAGCAGATTCGCACGTATATGTACGTCTGCTGCTCAGTACAATCGGGACAAAATAATAGCGACTCTTGATAATCTGACGTTCATGGTATAAATAAAATATACCCAAAGTAGCTTGATGTACCAAATGTTCACCACCCGTGGTGAACAAATTTTACACCAATCTACTATGGGTATATTCTATATACCACTAGCGAAAGCAAATTGATATAAGCGACTCCAATCAAGATGAGAAAACGTCCCGATTGGCAAATTATTGGGGTGGCGTAACACGGCCCCACCCCTATAGATACACGCCTGAGTTAATATTTGAATAGATCATAATTCACTTACCTGTTCAGTGCTGATTTTAACAAGAAATGGAATTACAGCTTACCTCCTCCAGAAATTGCCTTCTATAAACACGGAATAAAAAAAACCTGGCGGATCAGAAATATATTGTAGAACGACTGTATGGCGGATGCACATATGTGCATTGAATCAATTAAATCGTGAACAGCTGTAACGAATGTTAACCCTTGTTCAATATCACCTTCACTCATTTTGGAACAGCAGTCATTCATTGGAGACCGACAGATATTTTTGGTCGTGACGTGCGACACAACATAGCCATGCATATTAAAGCATCCAAGTGTGAAACGCCAAAGTCAAAGCAGCTGTGTATCCTTAACAGGTTAAAACATGGAGTCGACTTTAATCGCGTGTAGTGTAATTGGTGGTGTCAATGTTATTGATTTTCCAAAATCGATTACATTAGAAAGTAAATGGACAATCGGTCGCTTTATCAAAATTCAACACGCCCATCCCACATCCACACTCCCGATAAAGCGACCGATAATTCATTTCAATTGTTATAATTTAATTCAGAGTGCTTCTCGTATCACTCTGTACCCTTGCGCGGCCTTAGACTGTCATTTTTATCAAATTAACCCTTCCAACACTGGTGGTATCTTCCATGCCAGTTAAATGGCAGAAACTGGAAGCGTCCGTATCCAATATTTGAGGGGTAGAGCAATTAATATTTTCAACGTGCAGCCTGAAGGCTGCACGTTGAAATATTAATTGCTCTACCACACACGTTCACTAAGTAGCCATCCTACTTAATAAAATTATGACGCATGGTGTTCCTGGACCGGAAAAGCGGCCTCTCGTGTTGAAAGAGTTAATATGTATGTGACATTCGGTTAAAAATCTTATCTCAGCCTTAAGGGGATGTGGCGGGAGCTCCACTTCCCCCGTTTTGAGTCGGCTACTTGGAGAATCAGCGGTCACTTAATCTTCTTCCCTATGGGACTGCAAGATTAAATTCCCATTTACTTTTCCTAAAAACTCATTTAGAAAGTTATCTATTTACATGTAACAGGATTTTATACCATCAGAGAACACAGCGTTCATGACCATGGGCTAGAGAGTTCAGCTTCAACTTACTCGACTGTTCTTTCCACTGGTGGCCATGAGGTATGATAAAAAAATTGTGTCATGATTTGTTTAGTATAGCGCAGAAGGTAGGGTAGGCGGTTAACTTCGCGTGTCTTCAAGGAACTAATCAAGTGACTGTCCATGATTTGTATTATCGAGTCAGGTAATTGCCAATATATATTTATCAATGTAACTTTGTTCGCAGTCCCCATTATTCGTATCGGGAAAGAATGATCTCGAATAGTCATTTGTGTTGGTTGTTAAATTACTTATTTTCAAGCAACGTGTTTAATGATCAGAATTTTTAAAGTGTACTCCTGTCCCCCGTTGGAGCTGCGTAGTACATGAACATAGTCGTTATATCGTCTTTGAGGTAGCCAGCACTTTACTAAATCATGGTTCTGATAGGCCGTTGACTATGAATTTCTGCCACTGCAGGTGGGGTCATGGAGATGTTTTATTGGTCACATGTCCAGCTATTTCAAGAGTTCTGTAGCTTTTGTTAATTGTGTGGGTTTCTTTGTCATTTATATTTTTTGTAAACAAAACTATCCCCTATGATAAAATAATCTAATGAGTTCATCTGGTTGCTTTACCAGTGCCGCCGAGAGAAAATACGGGCCCCGAGGGGATCAATTAGATGGTACCACCTGCAGCTCCTTGTTTAAAACCCAACGTACCAAGGACCCATGAAAATATTCATCCTTCCCACTACCGATATCTATTATGACTGAATTGCCTCTCAAAAACTAGATTATTGTTCACGGCACTTTACCTGACATATAATAAAGCATGTGGACATACTCTAGTGCACACAGATGGTACTGTACATTGATGATAAAAATAACTGCAAGTTGCAGCCGCACGATTGCATCTTGCAGTTATTTTTATCCTCTTTGTCTCTTTTATGGGGCTTTTCCTCTTACCTAAAACTGCATACAAGGGCGTTGCCATGTGGTAAGGATTCTCAGCATTAAGCGAATTTACTGTCATGTTACATATGCTGAGTGCATCATAGCAGAATAAATCCGTTGAAACTGTTTAACTCTAGGTCAACTGAGCTCCAAACCAATCAGCATGCATCATGCATGCTGATTGGTTTGGACGCTCAGTTGACCCAGAGTTAAAGAGTTTCAACGGATTTATTCTGCTCTCGGTTCTATTGTCCTGACAAACTAGCTATCTCGGGTGGCGCGGCTTCGTCCTCGCCCCCCTCCCCTGACCGCCGGGCCCCGGGGTTACTACCTCGGCTCCCCCCCCCTCTCGACGGCCCGTCCTTTACACCTTCCAACACGGGGTGCATTTTCTTTGGCGTAAATGAAAATGTATAAGATGTTCTCAAAATCCTACCAGTTGGCTCCTCTTGCACCCGTCTTTTGTCAGTAGCTTCCCTATAGAGGAGAACTGATGATAGAAGAGGAGCTCAAGAAGGTTTCGTTTCCGAAACTACTTTGAGTCCGTTCTAGAATAGCCCGCTTTTCTTGTTGTCTTGCCAACTTGATGAGTCGCCGTGGAATGCAATGTTTGAATGGAGACTGAGAATATTTACTGGTTGGAATAAGGTACAATATTTACAATTCCAATATGCATAAAATTCGACTCAAGATGATATTCGATATGAAATCCTCTACCTGATTTGATTCTGGATTTGATTTTAGACGAATTTGAGAATAGCAGCTCTATTCTAACCAGTTAGGGTTGAACAATGAGGTTGTTACTGAGACGCTTTCCAGATTCAAAATAGGATTGCACGTTTTACTTAAGGCTTTCCTATAAGGCATCGCTTGTCTTTCGGTCGCAGCCAGCATTCGGGAAAGACGTTAAAGTATTATTGAATAAATATATCTCATGAGTTTTGATCTAAATTCAAGAATAGTTCTGTTTGATTTTATAATAGTCACCCATCCATCTCCCACTCGCCCAAGCCATCACCCCGTTCAGTATGTATGCAGTTCCGACGCAACGAGGCATTGTGTCGTGTGCCATGCACATATATAACCGTCATTTGATCTGGGTCGTTGGGTAGAGCTGACTTGACCATATGAAACAAAACGCCGTACACGGAATACGACAACCCTGATTAGCTGAGTGACATGACAACCGTTACTGATTCCCAGTTCCTTATTCGACATTCGTTATCAACCGAAGTAGGTAATAAAGGCCAATATACTATCACTTGTACATGTACGTGTACAAGATACGCACACGATGCGTTCACCAACGTGGAATTCAGTGTTAAATCACACGCTTGTTCACAAAACTGTACATGATCTTGAATCGGCTCATGTACAGTCAGTGACTCCTAGATCGCGCTTTTAGCGTTCAAATACTCGTGGTGAACGCATCATGTGCGTGTGTTGTACATCTTCAGTTGTATCGTGTACGTGACTTTTGGTCTACGTTCGCATCGCAGATCAGACCCACCGATCCATCGTCGGCGAACGCGAGCGAAGGCAAAAGATTCTGGCTCATCATCAAAAAACAGTTTTTGCAATTCTAAATCAGCGATTCAGAATCGGCAATTGCGTTGGTACAGATGGTCCAGAACTCTCCCTCGTTTTTGAGGCGGTCACTTTTTTGATTGATATATATAGGGGAGAAAAAAAAATATAAATAAATAGTTATTTAGAAAATTAAATATATCAAATCGAATAGATAATAAAAAAAATACGTAAATCATGAGCGATTCTCAGACTATTAGAGCGAGGTTTCTTTTAAACATGCTGATGAGAGCATACGCAATCTGCGTGAACGAACAACTACGTCCCATCTTGTTAGAACGATGCGTCGGATGTCGGGATCATCTAGACTTCGATCACGAGGATCATTCGTGTCTGACGATGGAAAGGGAAGATATGGTCGTCATGTATTTCGAACCGGCGTTCGAACGCGTTAAATTCAACGATGTGATCACGTTTTGGAAGAGATTATATAGTCTTCTGTAAGAATCGAGACAGGCCCACAGATTCGGAAGAACTGAAATTGGCGCGTAGAAGTTTGACTTTAGAAGACAAGGGATGCATCACGAAATTATTACTGAACGAAGCATACGTCTAAGTTTTGTTTATCGTTGATATAAAAATAAGGGAGAGTAGAAAATAAAAAAAAAATAAATACACACATAAATTTTTTATCAAATATTAGAAAGAAAGAAAAAAAAGCACAAAATGAGAACCAGAAATAAATTGTATCCGGCGTTAGTGGACGACGAGGACGAGAAGCCGAACGGCGTCTTGCCGACGGCGCCGTCGCTAGAAGAAAGAGAAAGAGGAGAGAGGTATCGCATCGATCAAATCAGTAGAATCCAAGAGTATCTGACTCGAGAGATTCTCGTCGTTCCCTCAAGAAGAAGTATTCGCGTTTCGTGAAATTCGTCAACGGGATCGACACGACACTCATCACGATTTCCATGGGTTTACACGCGGCCGGCATCGGATTGTTGTCGACCGCGGTCGGCATTCCGATCGTGCTGACCGTAGAAAGAGTGGCTCTCGCCGCCGGATTGTTCAGCACGCTCGGAAACTTTTTGAGTAGGAAATTATATCTGAAGGCTAGGAAACACGACAAGATTCGCGTCTTGGCCGACTCCAAGATCGACACGATATCCGAAATGATCTCTATGGCGTTGAAAGACGGTAGGATATCGGACGGAGAATACTTCGCGATATTGAGCGAGAAAACGAAATACGATGCCATGAAAGAAGCCGTGAGAATCAAGACTCGTCAGATCATCAAGGAAGAGTTGAAGGGTTCTCTCGTGGAAAAGGGGAGGAAAGAGGCCAGGGAGGAATTCAGTAAGATGATAGAACTCAAGGGCAGCGATTGAAAAAAAAAAATATATATATATATATAATAAGAACAGAATTTTAAAAAAAAAAATATTAAATTTATATATAAAATAAAAAAAAAACGAAATTAATTTAAATAACTCTTAAAAAATGTATTGTGTAAAGTGTAAGAGAGTTACCGAGACGAGTAATTCTAGAGAAGTGCGCACTAAAAACGACAGACGGATGCTTCGCGGAATTTGCGACATGTGTGGTTCTATAAAGACTAGATTCGTCAAACAAAAGAACGCGAGCAAAGGTAAAGGCATCGTGAATAAAATGATCAACAATCTACCTTTCGAAATGCATCTGCCCGGTCACAGTTTCACGGGACCCGGAACGAAATTGAACAAGAGACTCAACGCCGATCTGACACCCAAATCTTGGAGCAAACCCGTGAATAGGGTGGACGCGGCCGCGTACGATCACGATCTGTGCTACACCGGACATCCCGACACCAAGACTCGCAACGACGTCTGCGACAAAAACATGTTGGCGAGATTGAGAGGCATATCGAATCCGACCAGGAGAGAGAAGATGGAACGTTCGCTGGTCGGCAATCTGATCGGTGCGAAACGTCGATTCGGATGGGGCGTTCAAAAAAAAAGCGCATCTGAAAAAGAGAAGAAGAAACGATTATTGACGAGCGAATTGGCCGAGGCGTTACACAAACCCATAGTGCGTAAATTTCGAAACAGAAGGGTGTTCGTGAAGGGTCTGGAGACATTTGGTCCGCCGACTTGGTCGACATGAGATCGTTTTCGAGGTGGAACGAGGGCGTCAAATATCTATTGACGGTCATCGACGTGTTTTCCAAATACGGTTGGATCAGAGCTTTGAAGAATAAATCGGGACCTTGCGTCGCCGAGGCTCTGAAGAGCATGTTTGACTCGTCTTCTCGAAAACAGAGTAAATTGTGGGTGGACAAGGGAAAGGAATTCTACAACAAGGACGTTCGTCGATTGGTAGACCTCTACTCGATCGAAAACGAAGAGAAAGCCAGCGTGGTGGAACGTTGGAATCGAACGATGAAGGAGAAGATGCACAGATACTTCACGGCGAATTCGACCAAGAAATACATATACGCTCTGAACGGTCTGGTGAAAGATTACAACAACACGCGACACAGATCGATCAAGATGACTCCCGCGGAAGCTAGCGATCCTCGAAACGAAAAACGGGTCTACGCGAATCTATATCCCGAGAGATCTAAGATCGGGAAGAAGTCTAGAACGCCGAAATTTGCGGTCGGCGATCGAGTGAGAATCTACGCTTATAAGAAGCACTTCGAAAAGGGTTATACTCCTCGATGGACCTCGGAAATCTTCGTGATCATCAAACTATTTCACACCGATCCGGTGACTTACGAAATCGAAGCTTTGGATGGAGAAGAGATCATCGGAAAGTTTTATGAACAACAAATACAGAAGACGAAGTTTTGATGAAGAACACAAAAAATTTTTTTTTTATTTACTCTCTTTGACATTTTCTTGTTTACACACACACATATATATAAGAGAGAAAAAAAATAAATAATAATAATAAAAAATAATTAAAAACTATTTTTTTTAGATAAAGAAAGCAAGTGAATTAATAAACAAAAAAAACCTAAAAATCCTTTAAAATGACAAATATACTAGATATAGCACAAATCATAGTGAAAGATGAAAGTATTCAAGAATTTGAGGTTCACGAATACGAACCGGTAACCGGAACGAGTTTGAACAATGCGGGAGAGATAAGAATCAACGTCGAAACTCAAGATCTATTCGTACATCCTAGCGAGAGTTACATAGTGGTGCAGGGACGTCTCACCAAGGGAGATGGGAGCGACTACGCCGACGACGACACGGTTACTCTTGCCAATAATGGCATCATGCATTTGTTCAGTAACATAAAATACATGCTATCTGGACAAGAGATAGAATCTGTGTTTCATCCCGGTCAGTCCACCACGATGTTCGGACTCTTGACGTATCCTGATGACTTTTCGAAATCCAGAGGACTTAATCAGTTGTGGGTGAAAGACACCGTAGGCCCTGCTAGCGCCGGCGCCGCCGCGATATTCGACTACGTCGTCAAGGCGTCCAGACCTAAAGGAACGTTTTCGTTCAGGATACCTTTGAAACACATTTTCGGATTCGCGGACGATTACAACAAGATCATGTATGGATTCAAACACAATCTGACGTTGATTCGAAAAGGAAACGACGACGCAATAGTGAGACTCGCCGCGACCGATGCGGATAAGATAACTCTACACAAGATATCGTGGTTCGTTCTGCACGTGGTGACTTCGTTCAATGAAAAAAGGCATCTCTACAAGATCATAGAATCCAAGAGTAGATTACCCGTGGGATTTAGAATGAGACAGTGCGACACGGCTAGCATTCCTCCCTCCACGAATCACTTCGATTGGAGATTGATGGTGAAATCCGCTTCTGAGAGACCGCGTTTCATCGTGGTCGCGTTTCAGACCGATACGGACGGGTCTCAGGAATAGAATGCGTCGCTGTTCGAGCACTGCCATTTGAGAAACATGCA
Organism: Pictodentalium vernedei; assembly: GCA_031216915.1. Classification (NCBI taxonomy): domain Eukaryota; kingdom Metazoa; phylum Mollusca; class Scaphopoda; order Dentaliida; family Dentaliidae; genus Pictodentalium; species Pictodentalium vernedei. The sequence goes on along the minus strand of CM062296.1, from coordinate 774,444,403 downwards.
AGTGTTTCTGAACGCCACGAGATATATGGCAATCGATTACAATGCATCGTTCGACAAGAACGATTTCTGCAGGCTGTATGGCGACGCCGCTGATTTTAGAAAGAAGTATCACAGTCTAGACGAATTGATGAGCAATCCCAACATATCTCCCGGCGAATACAAGTCGATGTATCCCATGTTCGTGTTCGACGTCAGTAAACAGAGTGAACGACTCAAGAGTAGCGTGTTAGACATTCAGATCAAGATGCAATTCGATAGGAACGTGCCGAGAAAAACTGAAGCCTTCGCCCTGGTCCTGTCGGACAGAGAATTACAATTCGAATCGGACGGAAATAAGATGTCGATCATTCGATGAGAGACGAGTGTGTGAAAAAAAAAATTAATAAACGTTAAAAATGCAGATGTAAGATTAATTAAAAAACCCAAATCTCGAAAACAAAATGTATGTTTCTGACACGAAAACAACAAATCATCTGTTCACTTCAGATTACTACGACATTAAAATGAAATACTTGGAAAAATGGATTCAAATTGAACATGAAGAACATAACACAAAAAAAGGATGGAATAGTTGTGATTTTGACGAATATCGTTTAAAAGAAAAAGAAGAGTTTGATCTCATAAGATCTAACAAAGAAATTATAAAAAATACAATTTTAAAATGTCGCAAATGTAAGAAACGTCAAATAAAAATCGAATCTCAACAAACTAGATCTGGTGATGAACCAACAACCGTATTCGCAAAGTGTATAAATTGTAATCATAAATGGATAGAAAATTAAAAAAAAAAAAAAACTAATGAGATATAGAGAACATCTCTCTATATCTCATTAGTTTTTATTTTTTTTTGTTTTTAATAATCATACATTTTTTTTTTTTTTGTTTTTTAATAATCACACATTATTTTTTTTTTTTTAATTCATTATTTTCCATGCGTTCACTGTTTGTTCAAAGGATCCAGTTCGATCAGTAGACTCACCACGGAAGTGGCGGCTTCGGGATTATTGGTTTTCATGACGAAATTAATCCTGTCTCCGGCGTTCACTTTGAGAGGCGTGCCGAGTGTGCTAACATCTGCGTGTTGATTCTCAGTCTTTTCGACACTGTATCTCTTATCGCTCTCCACACCATTCACCATGAGATTGACGACCGCTCTGTTATTCAAATCCGAGGAAGCCAGACTCATTCGAAGGATTTCACCTCCCAGCGGCATGGGATATCCCACCTGACCGTGTTTCGATCCGCTACCTCCATTTCCGAAAGGCCACTCGGCTTTTCCCTCCTCTAAGGTGTCGGACCCTTTGGCCCCACACGGTGATCAATTGTCTGGCATATTTGAGTTTCTCCACCACCGAAATCAGGGTGCAGGCATCCATCATGTGCACGGGTTCTGGTAGATTCGTGAGCATGTGTCCGCCCATGTCTAGTTTACCTTCCATGATGTCGCCCTTTCTCCAGACCGAGTTGTCGTCCACGTACTTCCTGCTTACCGCGCTGGAATCGAATTCGGGATCGTGATCGAGACTGAATAAATTGTGACCGTTCATGTTGATGCCACCCTCCATGGTTCCGCCAGATTCTTTGTTCAGGTAGAGATCGTCCACTTGCGATGTAATGTATTCTTGCGATTGTATCACAGAAGAATCCACGTAGCTCTTGTTGACCGCGGTTGAGTCCGCATCCGTGTTATCGATCTTCGACAGATTCAATATCTTGTGGAATCCCGCATTCAGATCCGATTTCAATTCACGTCTGTCAGACTTTCTCTGTTCCAGATCTACGTAGTGTTTGGTCGCCACGTCCTTGGGATTCATGGGAGCGGCCACGTTCGTTATCTTGTAAGAATTGGCGTTCAATTCCGAGTGCATCGTTTTCGTGACGTATCTATTTCTCAGGTGTTCGCTGAATCTCGCGTGAGAGTCATCCGCGTATTTCTTGGTGGCGGCATCGGTGGGATCTACGGGATTCGCGACGTTCACCAAACGTTTGGATTTCAGATCGAGATCATCGGTCATGGTTTTATCCATGTAATTATCCAGCAGGATTCATTCTAAATCGGCGTTCCCCCTGTCGACATATTTTTTAGTCGCAGCATCTGCGAGATCTATCGGCTCGGGAAGATTGTAGAGCTTCTTATCATTCATGTTCTAAGGTTCTTATCGAGGTTCGTATCTCCGAACGTAATGCTCGTCCAAGATGGCAACATCGTAACCATCGTCGACTTCGAACGTCTTCCTCTTCTTTCTCGGGTTGACTTTTTCGTCGTCACTTCTACCAAATTTATCAACTGTCATGTTGTTGTGGGTTTTTTTTTTTGTTGTTGTTGTTTAGAAAAAATTAATTAAAAAATGAACTATGTTATTTTATTTTTCGTTTTTTATTCGATTAAAATTTTTTTAAAATAATTTTTTTATCTTTATACATATACTATAAAAAAAAAAAAATCTCTCTCTAATGTAAGTCATTGAGAATGTCTTGAAATTCATCTCCTTCAGACCATCTCTTGAGAACGTAGAGACACAGGTGACTGCAAAACACTTGATCTGGTGATTGCACTTGATCCGTGTTGTAAAGAACCATCGATTTGTTGAAATAGTTCTTTATTTCTTTCAGCGGCGAGATTCCGTAGCTGTCGAAATAATAATTCTTCTTTTTCCCGTTTTTGAACCACGCCACCCAGTGAGTGCCTTCACTCGATGAATCGTCTAGATTTAAAATTCCGCATTCCAATTGTCGAGGTCTTCTCTTTGGCAAGGCATCTCTGGAAGACACACTTAGAAAATCTTCGATTTTCAAATCTTTTGCCGCATTCAACAGATCGATGTTGGATAGAGGTTCATTGGGTAAGACGACACCTTCCACGGATATCTTTATTTTCTTATTCATAGATGCGTATATATATATTTTTTTTATTTATTTTATTATAATTCACTAAAAATAACATTATTTTTTTTCTATTTTTTTTCTTTTTCTTTTTAAACTAACTCTATCGACTTCCATAATCTTGAGTCCGTCAAATTCCTTGACTTCTATAATCTTGGATTCATCTAATTCTTCTTGATTTTCTGGAATCCTATCATCTACAATCATATCTGGAATCTTATCATCCGCAAGCGCATCTAGAATCCAATCATCTCCATTCATATCATCTAAAATTAGATCCAAAGTCCAATGTCCGAGTGCCAAAGTGCTTATTTTATCGTCTAACACGAATCTCTTGTCGACGTCAGCCGTCAGTGAAATCTTGTTGACTATTTCGGTATACAAGTCGTGATTTTCGCTTCAAATCGATTTCACAGTCTTATACACCGGACCACTTCCTAACAGACAATCTTTATACTCTTGGAAAGAGATGTTTTTCTTCACCACGCATGCTTTAACTCCTTTGCACTTCTTGATCTCTTCATCATCTTCTAGACGATAAGCATAGAGTTTGGGTCTCAAGCCCACGAATTCGACGATCTGTTTACCGCCACTCTCATCCTTAAATTTACCCAACACCTTCTTGTTGTCATTCGATTGAATGTTGGATGGGTGATCGATGGGATAATTGCTCGTGTCGAACCAATCGGCCACGTCCGGAGATATGTCTCGGTAGACGTCTTTCGTCTCTATCTCGTTAACTAAACTGTCCATGTCGGTGAACAGTAGTTTGGCTTTGTCGCCAAATTTTCGTTTGACGTAATCGTAGTGAAACTTGTACATCAATCGCTTGCTGACATCTAAGATGATCGGTCCGAGATAATACGGTTTGTCAAACTTCAGGTGCGTCTTTTGCATGTGACTCTCCACTAGATTTTCGCTGAATATGGTTTGGTGTTTGTAATTGGGTTTCGCCACTAATTTTTTAGCTTTTTTCTCAGACGTGACGAGTCGAACGTCGGTTCTCTTCCTGGTGTTTTCCATCGATTTGCCGTACACCCAGTTATTCATGAGTTTGAAGAAATCTTTTTCGAAATCGTTCTCGGCTCGAGTTCTGAGATTCGTGTTGAGATCGATGTATTTTTTCATCCAAGGCTCTTCGTCGAATCGAATGATGCGATGTATGTCGACTAATTTCATCCCGTAATCGACGTACTGTTTCAAATTCTCATTGTAGATGACGTAGTTACGTTTGTTAAATAAATTGGGAATGAGTTTTTCCTCATCTCCTTCGTTCGGTTCCATTCGTTCGGGAGCCAGCAGATAATCGTTGTGTGGATCGTGTAATTCTTCCGGATAGTTCAAATCGACTTCTAAAATGCAAGGATAGTCTCTCCATTTTTGCATCTCTTCCGATTCCTTCACCCATTCGAAATTTCCAATCAGTAAAGGATGACTCATAGCCTAACTGTACAGATTATTGGCGTCCCAATACTGTATGTATTTAGTCGACCGTTTCGAATCAAAACCTTCTTTCATGTAGGGATTGTTAGCCTCAGAATGTCTGTGAGAGATCATCGAGATGCCACCTCTCGCAGCCCTTTTGAACATGAGCAACATGTCCACGTCGGATAATAATTCCAATTGGACTTCGGTGGTCTTCAACAGAGCGTCCCACGCCAGACCGGGTGCGGTGAAATACCAATCGGGATCCAGATCGTAATTTCGATGACAGACGTCTCGAAAATTTTCGAACACGTCTGCCAAGAGCAGAACGTCGGTCTTCAGATAGAGATCGTGATAATCTCTCATGGTTTTCATATCGAATGATTTCCACACGTTTTTGGCGTGTTTGTAATTCTCGTCGGAAATGTCGGATTCGTATAATTTCAAATAAAAATCATCTTTCGAAGGTAGTGCGGTGTCTTTGAATCTCTTTAGATCATTCATGTAATCGTAAGGATAGACTCCTTTCCACAACATGCCGTCTACTCGTTCTCCAAAATGTTCGCTCGTGATTTTAAATTTATCCTTGCTCATGTTATCGACTAATTTTTCCAGAGCGGTCGACATGAATTTAAAAGTGTCGATGAAACATATGCATTTACGAATGGATTTCGTTTTTTCTTTCAACGTATTTCCGTCGATTATTCTTTTCCTCTCCATGAGCTTCCATTTCGTGAAGGAGATGTATCTTTCTTTGCTGTTCGCGATGCAATGTAATTCTTCATGTGAGGTGCCGAGATTTTTCATGAACAGATGACTGTCGTAACGCGAGAGATTGTGAAACATCACCGGATAGAAAGTGGCGTCTCGATATTTTAAATTACACTTGCTGTGAGCCACACCGTGATACAGACCCGTGTAATGATCATGGTCTCTGACCTTCTTATTTTCCTCCGAATTCTCGTCGAACGATTGTCTGCATATGTGACATTCGGTGGCTCTGTTATTTTCATCCTGCTGCTCTCACGTGATGATCATTTTCGCTGGAGTTTTGAATTTGTCGTATAACATTTGAATTTTCGATTCTAACTCTTCCACGAACCTTTGAGCCACGTTGTCATCTTCGCGCTGTTTCGTGTAGGTGAAGGGACCCATGTCGTGTTGCGAGTCGAAAGCTCATTTCACGTAAATGCAATAGCCCGAAGGTATGTGTTTTTGATATCTTTCGACGTAACTTTGAAGAGCGTTGGGTTGACAGGAACTCATTTTCGCGGTGAAACATTCGAAATCGGCGTGCATGACGAATGGTACTTTTAACCTTCTGTTGTGATTTTCAAACTTCACGATGGTGTTGGGTTAGGGCATTTCGACGGTGACACCTTGATTTTCGTTGCAATATTCCTGATGTTTTGCTAACGATTTTTCAGTCTTAAGCATGTTCATGCAGTTGCAACATAAAGATATCTTATGTCCATGATTATTATTTTGTCTCGACAGTAATCGGCTCGGATGTTTAACTCAACAATAATGACGATTGTCACCATTCGAAATCGATAATAAAATAATCGTCTTTTCTCTTCCATGATACAAACTCCGTCTGAGAGGATAGATCTTTTGATTTTCATCGTCGTATCCCAGGACGTTCACCGCTACGGTGGGATTTTGAACCTCGAAATGTTCAATGTGTTTTAACTCTGTTGAAAAAGTCACTCCAGTCCAATCGAGATTTTTAGAAGTTTCCTCGTAACGAGAAACTCTATCGGAGTTTATTTTGACAGGGTATAAAGCAGAGGTGACTGTCCATTTAAAACACTGATCATCTTTATTTCTCACGTTGTCCACGGCGTGTTTCTTAGTCAAGAAATACAGTAATTCCAAGTAGGAAGATCCTTTCAACGGTTCGTTTTTAGTCATGTGAATTTCGAGTTTCAACACCTCGCCGAACGTCCAATTACTACCTTCATTTTGATAATTTGTGAGAGACGTCAACATCTTGTCTTTCATCTGAACCTCGAAATACGGGTTCGACCTTAGATCTGAAATATGCATTTTTCACGATGCTCTCGCCGGACTTCACATCGATTTTATTCATTATGCAATGGAGTATCATCTTAATTTTTAATCCTAAGTTCACGTATTTGCAAAACAAATCCAATACTTTTTTCTTCACCCGTTCCATGAACAATTTCGGATCGACTTTCTTCGACGATGGAAACACGTCAAAAGTTTTAAAAATGTCTTTGATCGCCCTCTCCCGTTCTACGGGTTTCGATTGAAATAGTTCCACAATGAGTCGTCTTACATATTCTTCTCCTTTCTCTTCATCGATTGCTCATTGAATTTCGCTCGATATATCTCGTTTGTCTTGAATCTGAAGTGCATCACTCGTTTTCGTTTTAGTTTTTCTTTTCTTTTCTTTGGAAACTTGATGTTTTTCAACGGCTTTTCGTTTAGTCGTCTTCTTATTTTTCACAACTGGTGCATCTTTTGACGTCGTTGCTATCGACATTTCGTTTGCCTTTCTAACATTTCGCAAATATTCTTGTATGACTTCAATTTGTTTTGATTTAGTTCTATGCTTTCTGAAATCTGAAATTTGTAATAGATTACAAATCTCGTTTAACTGAGGTATGGTTTTCTCATTTAAATTTACCATTGTTTTATCTGTTTGCTTCATTTGTAAGAATATTTTTTTGGGGGAATTTTGTATTAAATAATTTGTTAAAAAAGTTTTGCTTTTTTACTCTATATATATAATAGAAAAAAAAAAAAAAGTTAAATTTTAAAATTCAATTTTTTCTAATACAAAATTTAAAATAAACATTATTTGTAAGAATTCATAAAAAAACAAATAATCGATCATGACAACAATACCTAAAAGATACGGATTGAAATTGAAATGAGACGAAAAGTATGAGAAATCCAGTTTTAATATCTATACATTACAACCACACGATCCCATCGAATTGAATGAGGTAGAGATGGTAGACTTAGAGCGCTACTACCACAAATATCGAATGTGTTTGAAAGTGGATGAAGCCGCGCTCGATTTATTTTACGAGTACCAAAGCGAACTGTTGATTAATATCATCATCGCCAAAGAGAGAGAATTCGACAGGGATGATTTATTGTTGTCCTATGGAGGTTACATATTTCCAATAATCTCACCCGAACTCGTGAAAAAATCGGGTGGTGAGAACGCATTCGTCTATGAAAAAAAACTCAAAAGAGTAAAGATGAACATTCACACCATTTTCGTATGTGGAAAAATGATGAATGTCAACTTGCTAATAACGGACTTGGAAATATAAACAATAGAGAGATTGAAATTAAAAAAAATTTAACTTTTTATATATATATATATATATATAAAGAGAAAAAAAACTTTTACTAAAAAATTTTTACATTAAAGAAAATTAAAAATTAAAAAAACAACTTTTATATATATATAAAAAGCAAAAAAAAAATAACAAACTTTTTTTTTAACAAATTATTATTTAAATACAAAATTTAAAATATACATTATTTGCAAGAATTCGTAAAAAACAAAAAAAACAATAATCAATCATGAAGACAACAACACCTAAAAGCATGAAGACAACAACACCTAAAAGATGCGAATTGAAATTGAAACGAGTCGAAACGTATAAGAAATTCGGTCATAAAATCTATAGATTACAACGACACGATCCCATCGAATTGAACAATGTCGAGATGAAGGGCTTGGAGCACAAATATGAGAAATATAAGATGCCTCTGAAATTGGACGAAGCCGTGCTTGATTTGATTTATGAGTACCAAAGCGATCTGCAGAACATCGTCATCGCCGAAGATAGAGAATTCGACAAGGACGATTTGTCATTGCCCTATGGAAATTACATATTTTCAAACATCTCATTCAAACTCGTGAAGAAATTGGGTGGTGGGAGCGAGTTGACCGATGTAAAAAAACTCAAAAGAGTAAAGATAAACATTCAACACGTTTTCGAAAAAGGAGTAGACACGAGCATCAACATGCTAATAACGGACTTGGAAATATAAACAGTAGAGTGATTGATTTTTAGCGAAGAAAAAAATGGAAAAAAAAAGTAATGAGATCATCTTTAGATCTCATTTACTTTTTTCTTTTTTTTTTGTTTTCCTTCTTCCTCACTATCATCATAATATATTATAATAACGTTTCCTTTTCTCTCAAATTTCAGCGTCGATTCTTCTTCTTTTCCTTTTTTTTTTTTCTTTTTCTTTGTGATGTGATACGTTCATGGTAACATTTTTGTTTATCCGAATCATAATTATGAACGAATGTTGTGCATCTCTTGGTAACACTAGCATCATTACCATTCACTTCAGAAGGTAGTGGTGACCATGGAAAGCATCATCTCATTCCCAACTGTATATCCCGCGCTTTATCTATCTCTTTCCTTAGATATCCATCATTAGCGTCTAACCATTTTTTTATTTCTTCGCTCTCTGGCTCGCGATGTTCGTCATTATCGTCAAATTCATCCAGGTGATAAATTTGTTTCTCCACCTTTTCACCCATTTTAAATATATTATTTTATACTTTCTATGATTTTATATATTTTATATAATTTTTATATTTATAATAACATATTCAAAATCGGTATGTTCTTAAATGGCGAATTCTCACCGAGCAACAAACCCTTGCCGTATCGCTCGACGTTCCGTCCACTCTTCAGAAAGAGACCGTTTCCTCTCAGAGAGTTGCCACCTCTAACAGGTTCTTGGTACAATCCTTTACCGCTGTCGTCCACGTGGACGCGACACACGGCTCCTCTCTTCTTCAAAAACAGTCGCCACCCATTAATTTCTCAACTCCCGAACTAGCAAGTCCTGTGAGAGCTCCCACGCCGAGAGTCTTTCCGAGAAAGGGTAGCACCTTTGTGGCGAAGGGTAATGCTTTTGCGGCGATTCCTGCCAATAGCGGTAGGAAACCGCCTTTCATTCTCAAATTGTATCTCAATTGAGCGGGACTCAATCTCACCGCCAACCCTCTTCCATCGCAAATCGCTTTCTCCATCCTTTTGATTTGACTTCTGGTCCAGGCGATCGAATCCTGTCCGCCTCTCGTCAGATCTTCGTGAGTGAATTTGAATCTCACTGCCTCGCCTTGAGTTGTTAACGCTCTCTTAAGTTTCTTCCTCTGTCCTGCGGATATGTTCACGTTTTTAACCACGTATTGTGTCATAATTCTGTTTTTTTTTTTTTTAAATATATTTACTTCAATTGTTTCTTGTTTAATAATTATATTAAAATAATTTTGTAAAAATTAATATTACCGTTTATTTTATTTTTTGTTATCTATATATATAATATTTTTTTTTTTTGCTTTTTATATTTCTCTTATGTGAAATCGTATCGTCACCCTCTCTCCGCGAAGATTTAACAGTTCACCATTTTGATCCGTCAACGTGGTTTTGAGACTATACAACGTGTCTAAAATCACTGGTAGATAAACTAAATTTCGAGGTCGCTCCATGATCTTATAACCCGGCGACACGTTTGGAAAGAAGGAATAGATCGTCGGTTGAGCGCTACCATTCACGTAGCTTCCAGCAATCACGTCCACGTTCACCAGAATGCTATTGACAGCGAGAATGTCGACCGTATTTTCAGATGCCGCGTGGCCTTGATACATCTTTCGATCGAATCCCAACATCTTGCCTATAGAATCGTCCGTGTTGAAATCCACACGAAAATTATCTTCCAAATCCAACATCGTCTGTAAGGTATTAGGATTGGGAGCGAGTCTGATCTTGTTGCTTCCCTTTCCATCCGTCTTCATTCGCGTCTGAATGTAATGGTTCAAATCGTCTATGTCGTAACTCCCTTTGGGAATTCGAATCTCCAACCAATCCACTCCGTCGGAATACTTGAACGAGTTATTCTTTTCGGTGACGTTGGGAAAGGAATAATAAGTCTCCAGATTCACCAACGCCATCTCGTAACTTTTCTCTCTGTTCAATTCGATGGAAGGTTCGAATTTCGTAGCGAATCGAGTCAAATCGCCACTCACCACGATTTGAATGGATTGTTTCGCAGCCGTATTCTCGGCTATCCGTTCTAACAATTCTCCATGTTCGAACATTATATTTTAATTTTATTTTTTTTTTTTTTATTCAAAACTAATTATTTGAAGATTTATTATTTTCCTAATTTTTTATTTTCACGCTCTATCTTTTTATTATCACCATCGGGAACATAAAACTTGTCGAATCCGCACCGATATTTTCCGCGATTAAATTCGCTCGTCAAATCGATCCCGACGAAATTGTAAAGTCCACCATCCCAAACCCTCTTGCAGAATCTCCTGAATTCGACAGCGCTCATGTCGTTTGCGACGTGATCGCCGTAGATGTGATTGAGATTCTTGAGATCTTGGCGAAAGAGACATAGAAAATTAGCGTTCTCCCTTATCGTCTGTCTGGGCAATCGAAAATAATTCTGCGACAGGTAGAAACAGTCCACGTTGCTGTGTCGACCCCTAACGTAATACGATTCGCATCGGTTCTGTCTCTCCAAAAGCAGATCGTCGAAAATCATGAGATTCTTATCTTCCGATTTCAGTTCCCTAGGATCCGGAACGTCGCTAGCGTTCTCATAAAATCGACACTCGACGTTCGAAGATGCATTTCTCTTCATCAGCTCCGTCGCCGCGCCGTCCAAAATGGCCGAGAGCGGAGCTCCACACTTTTCGAATTCCTCCCTACTGTCAAAGATTCTGGCTATGACGTCCTTGGGCAATCTGCGATCCATGCACTCTCGAAGCAATCTGTATTCGGGTTGAAACAAGCTCTTGTCAAACACGAACAATCTGTCGTAATCCAACCAGTCGGGTCGGGACAACAGATTCATCAACGGATGGTCTTTCCACAATTCGATTTTCCCACTATCAAACCTCTTATGCTCTTGGGAAAGTACTCGTTATTCGACCTCTTGGTCGCGGCGTCGTTCCAAGACATATCTTTAATGTTCATCTTTTGTTTTATTTTATTTTTTTTTTGTCTGTTATTTTAGATTCTTTTCAAACACAAATTTTTTATGTTTTTTTCAAACTCTGTTTTTAATGTTGTTATTATTATTATTTTGTTTATATCGCACCGTCGCGAGTTCTCTTCAATCCGGATCCACTCGTCATTTTGGCTAAATCTTGTATGGGCACCACGGCATCCTTCAAATCTTTCCAACTTTTCGGCGTTCGCTCTAACGCAGCTCGCTTCGCCGGCGGACTGATCAACTTGTCGATCAACGCGTCGGCTGCCCTCTTGCCAGCCACAGAAGCTATCCTACCACTGGCTTCGGAAGCGGCTTTCTTACCAGCATCCAAAGCCGTCTTCTTACCGACCTCAAACGCGGTCGATGCGAGTTTTCTACCCGCATTGCTCGTGAACGCTCGCATTATAGAATCGACGATGCCAGAACCGCCTTGAACGTAAGTTCTGACGTATCCCCTGTTCTTTATCACCAACATATTTTATTTTTTATGATATATTTTGTGTTTTTTTCACTGGTAAATCGTTTTGTCGTTTTTAAATACTTTTATTATTCTAGTGTAAGAATTTACTGTTTTATTTTTGTTTGTTTGTTTGTTTCTCTCTCTCTACTTATTATTATTATATTCACATCAATCCTTCAATTCGTGCATCAGCCTTTTATACTGGTTTTTATTCAAAACCTTCTGTCTCAACAATTCGTCAGATATGGCAACTATCTGATTATCTAATCCCGTGTTACCAGCCCGTCTGCTCCCCATCAACAAACTCAATCTCTGAGACAGAGCGTCGGGATCGCTTGGAAGAAAAGTAGTGGTTTTCACCCCTTTGCCGGTCATCGATTCGACGAACTTCTTGTTCATCTCCCATATGGGTTTCACCACCTTCGTCCACTTGTAACCTCTGTTGGCTTTGGGTCTCGTCTCTCTGGCATCGTTATTTCTCTTCATGGCGTGAGTTTGTACTAGAATGTCGCCGTAATTGTCGAAATCCTGTTCTGTGAAATCTCCAGGCTTATCGAAAAGGAGCAATCTCTGCAGACCATCAGTTACTTTATATTTATTCGAACCCACGATCAATTCATCATCATCCATTTGCACTTCAGTGTCACCCACGAATTTCCTACCGCTCGAATCCTCGCGAATTCCACACAACAGATCTCTTTTACCACCATCATCATCGGACGATGCGATGCTATCAGTGGTGATAGTTGAAGCTGTATCATCGCTCTCACTCACGTCGGTTTCGATTCTCGTGGGAACGTAATCAGGTGTAGATTGAACGGAATACTGATTTCCAAAACTAGGAGGCAACGAACCCATTCTCAAAGAACTCTCCTTTAAGGGTCTCGATTCTTCGACTATCTCCTTCCTGCTTCGCTCTTGACCTTCCGTCACGGGTTTAAATATTTTTGTGGCTTCGCGTCTGAGTTCCATCTCACCGAGACGTCTGCTCCTATCAGCAGCCTGAATCGCCTTCTTAGAACGTAAATACTCGTCTATAATTCGATCTCGGCGTCTAGGATCCATCTGGAAAAACATCTTTCGTTTTAATTGTTTTTATTTATTTTTTTTCAAAATTAAATGTTTAATTATATTTTTATGTTTTTGTGTTTTAACTCTTTCCGTCTTAATATAATATATAATAATCTGAAAAAAAAATCACATCTCAAACTGACTGTGTTAATTGGTGTTTAAAAAAAACGTTTAAACAGTACATGACAAACCGGTTTCTGATGTAACGCATTTTGATAGTAGTGTTTACATTTTGTCAAAAGATCTTCATTCATTCACACATCAATTCATCGAGTGTCGAATTAAGAGAAAATCCTTTTTTTGATGACTGTTAAACAGTTTTCAACACACAATGGAAAACTGATTTTAACAAATCTCTCTCCGATTGCTATCGTGAATATATTAAAAATTTTACCACTCGAAACCTAACTGAGCGGAAAATGCGTTTTAAACATTCCGTGGGGAATTCCCCTAATAATGTCATAAATGGGAAAAACCCCACCACCGCCTCAAAACAATTGCGGATTCTAAATCATCTGTACCAACGCAATTGCCGATTCTGAATCGCTGATTTAGAATTGCAAAAACTGTTTTTGATAATGAGCCAGAATCTTTTGCCTTCGCTCGCGTTCGCCGACGATGGATCGGTGGGTCTGATCTGCGATGCGAACGTAGACCAAAAATCACGTACACGATACAACTGAAGATGTACAACACACGCACATGATGCGTTCACCACGCGTATTTGAACGCTAAAAGCGCGATCTAGGAGTCACTGACTGTACATGAGCCGATTCAAGATCATGTACAGTTTTGTGAACAAGCGTGTGATTTAACACTGAATTCCACGTTGGTGAACGTATCGTGTGCGTTTCTTGTACACGTACATGTACAAGTGATAGTATATCGGCCTTTATTACCTACTAACCGATAAAATCGTTTGGTAACGAAAGTCGAACAAGGAACTGTGAGGAAGTAACGGTTATCACCTCAGTGATTAACTGGTTGTTGTAATAAATTGTTTATTATGTGACAGCGGACTTCTAAAACTTGAATACGACACCTGAGATGTTTACAAAAAGAAAGTATGGATGTTTGTCGAGTTTTTATTTCGCGTTTGCAAGTGTGAAAAGGAAGTTGATGTTGAAGGAGGTATTGGATAGAGATACTACTGATTCTGAATGAAGACGAATTTGAACTTTGAAGTGGGTGGAGATCGTGGAGATTCGCCGGGCCCTACTATATAGTTCTTGAGCAGTCTTAACCCTTTACCCAACACAGACGATATCAAAATTTATTATTTTAAATATCAGTTTTTTTTTAAATTTTTCAAAATATTTCAACAAAACCAAATCATGTGACCCCTCGTTGGAACGAGCTCAACTAGCTCGTTCCAAAGAGGGGGTCACATGAAATGGTTTTGTTGAAATTTTTCGAAATATAATATTTTTTCAGCTGCTGAGTTTGCATATTACGCGGGTGATTCGTTGGGCAAAGGGTTAACGGACGATATATTGTGCAAACGAGTATCGCTTCAAATGTCATTTTATGAATTTTCCGACGAAATTTGTGGATTTAGAGCAGATTTTCTAACGTGTAGTGGACTTAGAGGATAACCTTCTCATCCAGTCTGGTTTTCGATTTTATAGTATCACATTGCGTGAGGTTTGCCAGTATCTCACTCCATCTGAAAATGCAGGAGAGATTTGATAACCGATTCATTTCCGGGTCAATGATAGGTGCATAATAAAATAGGTTATCTACAAACCCGGCGCGCTTTTGATCTATTGCATTACGGTAATACTATTAGATTTAAACACTAATTATAGGACAACCCGGTGCTTCATTAAATACACTTTTTCTGATGATGAGTTTTTTTACCTTGTAAACGCAGGTGGAATCTATTCAAGCTGTCACGGAAACAAAAAAGAAAACATGGCGCATAGTGATGTTGCAATACGATATAGCGATTAGAATGACTAGAAGGACAAATAACATTTCGATTTTCTTTGAAATTTATTTATTTATATATTAGGGTTTAAGGATACTTTAACAGCCAGTGTCATATCATGTCGTTGACAGTTTTACGGGTGGAGGAAGTTGGAGTACCCGGAGAGAACCACCGAGCAACGACGAGCAGCTGTCAGCTCTGCAACATCGTAACTCTGAACTCTGCACCGCGGCACAGGCAGGGTTAGATTGGTTGAAGGCATGCGCACCATCGACGCGCAGTACGCCTTAGTACACAGCGTAATCGTGCCCCCGGTAAGCAATCGGAGTTAAGTGTCTTGCCTAAGGACACAACGCGGGAGCTCGAATCAGTCGCTGAAATGGTCACTCATACAACTACTAACCGCGCTCGGCGTTGCTTAACTTCGGTGATCGGGCGAGAACCGGTTACCGCGACGCCACTGCGCCCCCTTTCTTTGGAATGGGTTGATAAGAAACACAAAAGTAGATCAATCTGGACAGTAATTCATCAATTTGAAGAACACATGGATTCAAATCAGAGACCACATTGTTTACCAACAGTGGATTCTTCCAATCAGAAAACGGCCAGGGTCCGCCCCATGACAGTTGAGCGTGAGATGTTCTGCTATAATATGTTGCCATTTCAGAGCAGAAAAGGGCAGTAGTATTGACATTGTGTGAGATGGTATCACAGACAAGATTCGTCATCCGATTCTGAGTCATTTCCAACTGAGCAAGAAATGGCTTGTCTGGGCTGGTTACGTGAAATAATTCATAAGAGCTGAGGGACGTCATACAAACACGAGTGTGCGAGTGTTTTACAATATAGTCCCTCGTCTCGAATGAATTATTTCACGTAACCAGTCCAGTCAAGACATTACTCTGTTTATTACTTTTCATTATTAACGATAATTATATTATTTAACCCTTTACCTAACGTAACGGCCAACACTGGTCAGCGCTATTCTCAAAAACTGCCAATTAATTTTCATTATTTTTTTAATTTTTTGTCTCTAAAACATAGGTTATGACACCTAATTGGAACGAGCTCGTTCCAATGAGGGGTCATGACCTATGTTTTTGAGACAAAAAATTAAAATAATAGTTATTCAAGAATTTGTTTTGCAAGTGTCGTCTGCTTTTCACGTTAAGTAAAGGGTTAAAAAAACAATGAAGTCCCCATTACACCCACGGCAAAGCGTCTTCGTTTGCGCCCACGGATACATGATCCAATTGTTCATTGCTTAATTCACTTGTGAAGTTATCGTTAAAAATCAAACCCGGAAATCCCAGTAAATCACACTTTGGAAAGTAATGAAATTCCTGAATCGGATGAAGATCAGTAAGATTTTGATATCGACTGGATGATAGTAGCATAGTGTTACAGGGAAAGTTAGTCAATAACGATATTCAATTAGCATAATTCGTTGTGCAAGCGTTCATGAATTGACAATATTTTTATACCTAACTGAATGTTTGGTGTATGCCTGTATGGCATGTATTACCATCTGCCACGCGTGAAAGAAATAGCAAGAAAAATGTATTTTTCCAAAATAGAAAAAAATTAAAAACTTTAAAACAATGTAATTGGTATGAAGGAGAATTGGGGTATACGCTTGGCAGAGGTGTTCAAGCAGTCGGCAGGATAACTGTTCAGTCAGTAGAGAAACTGTCCCGGAGGTAAAATTTTACAGACCCCAGATTTTATTACCGGTACGGGGCAACACATTAAGTCTGACACACGATAAGAGACAACCAGAGGTTGACACTGAGTGTCGGAAATGCTGACGCAGTGTGTGGTAACGAGGCATTGTTTTTACTTCAATGTCAGCTTTACAAAAAGTAGCATTTAACCCTTTACCTAACATGAATAGCAGACGACACTTGCAAACAAAATTCTTGAATAACTAATTTTTTTTCATTTTTTTGTCTCAAAAAGATAGGTTATTACCCCTCGACGAGCTCGTTCGAACGAGGGGTCATAACCTATGTTTTTGAGACAAAAAAAGAAAAATAATGAAAATTAATTAGCGAATTTGGGGAATAGCATGTTTTGGCCGTTACGTTAGGTAAAGAGTTAATTAGATAAATACGACTCGCGATGGTATGACGTATTTAACTAATTGAATGTTGCCTTTTGTAAAGACTCGGGACCCGCTAAGACCAGTGGATTACAGTAGTGTTTCGATTAACCTGTTATTATCAACGTGCCACAACAGGTGTACGTTCTGACATCATTCATAGTCCAGCGGCTAAATGCCAACTTTCTGCCCAACCTCAAATTCGCGTCCAAAGTTTTTTTCTCGGTGGTTTCTGATAGGGGGACATGTCCTGATTCAGCAAAAAGTTTGGACGCCTGACAACATACAGCAATTTGAAATATTCGTGGCAGAACAGGGGTACCGTGTTCTAACTTTTGGTATTTGGGTTTCAATGTCTTGCCGAAGGAAACAACACAGATGACAAGCATCGGGATCATTCCAATGACCTTACAATCTAAAGTCGAATACACTAGTATAGTACAGTCGCCGTGGAATGATTGTAATTCACGCGTGGGAAGTGAAGTCCACGCATGCGTTTACCGGGTAATAAAACTCGTCATCATCAAAATTTTAATTAATGAAGCACCGGGTTGTCGCGGTGCTTCATTAATTAAAGGTTTGGTTATTATACCTATAATTAGTGTTTGGAATCTAATATTATCGCGTCTCTGGATGTATTGCTCATCCGTGGAAAGCGACCAGTCTACGGCGGCCGTAATGTAATAGAGCAAAAGCGTGCCCGGGTTTGTTGATGACCTATATTATTATGTATCTCTCATTGACAAGGGAACGATTTCGGGCATCAAATCTTCCCAGCATTTTCAGACTGATTCAGATTTTTTACATTTTCTTCGTTGTGTAAAGATATCAGTTCATTTTTCAACGAATGCCGTCGAACCTACATTAGATTTGTGCCGGCTACACAGAGGTGATGCGGTTGACCGAGTCCGTCCAAATTCGGAATGGAGATCAAGAACATGCCAAGGGAACAACTGCAACCAAAATTTGTCGCCTGCTTTCATCCTATCATGACTGGAGTACATGTATAATACTCTCATCTACTCATCATACCAAGTCCCCCTGGAAATGTTAAAAAAACTAATCCACGAATGCAATCTTTAGGATGTGCTGAAGAAATTCAAGATGGCTGCCATAGCCAAAATTGTGTCTGGCAGATCATTATCAACATAGAACCTTCTCATCTACAAAGAACGATGATTACATCCAGCTGCTATCTATAGATTACTGGACAGGGATGACAACCACAAAACCCCTGAGACCTGTAAAAAGTATATTTTTGGTGCCAAATTCTGTAACCTTTGTGCCAAGTGGAATGTTTTAGTACAACTGGTGCCATTGGCGCCCGACGGCGTGAAACAGTTGACCACCCTCGGTAATTCGATTAGTTTTATAAAACACAACCCAATCAATTAACTTTAGCCCCTCATAACAAAAGGTAATGGTTTATATCTCTTGTTCTGTTTCCGATGTTTTGCAACGAATTAAAGGGTTTGCCACCATCTAGGGGAAATGGATATACTGAAATGATGTCTTTCCTAGACCCGTGTTTAATGTTTCCAGGAGATTGGAGAAATGTCGAATTTAATTTGCACTTGTGGAGGTATGTTAAAAACTGTTCAAACATTTTGATATTAATTAAATAATAAGTATTGTAATAACATTTAACGCGCATGTAAAGCGTATCATTATAATCAGTCACATTGTCTGTAAGTGACGTACTATGGTGTATACGTTAATGAGTAACAATTTACCCAACGAGAAATATATCAACATTTATAGTTTTAATTTTTTTTTTAATTTTTAAAAAACATTCAACAAAACATTTTTATGTGATCTTTCAAGAGCGGGTTCCAGTGAGGGGCCACGAGATATGATTTTGTTTTATATTTTTTCAACTAATGAATTTGCAAATTATGCGGGCGGATGCAGCCGATTCGTTACAAATTAAGCAGTTGAAAAAGGTTATATTTTCTCAACAAATTCAGTCTGGTATCGCCAGTTTTAAAATCTCCACATTGGCTTCTGGTCAGATGTAGGATTAAATTCAACTTCTGTTGCTCACTTATAAATCCATTCGTAATCAGGCATATCAGAAGGGAATTGAGATTCTCTAATGAGACTGTAATGTATGTCAAAAGGCCTAAGGGTCCAAACTATGTCTGCAGAAGATTTCCCTGGATAATCGAGCAACTTTGGAACAACTTTGATAAGAACTTGTGACAACATTAACCCTTTAGCCAACGAATCGCTCGCATCCGCCAGCGTAATATGCAAATTCAGCAGCTAAAAAAATATTATTTTTCGAAAAATTTCAACAAAACCATATCATGTGACCTCTCTTTGGAACGAGCTCATCGAGCTCGTTCCAAGGAGGGGTCACGTGATATGTTTTTTTCCAATTTTTGAAAAAATTTTAAAAATTATATTTAAAATAATAAATTTTGATATCGTCTGCGTTGGGGAAAGGGTTAAATCTTTCAAAAGCCCTTTGAAAACACACTTATTCAAGTGTTACCTCTCATTTTACCTACATCTCAATTTGCCTACGGTCTTATAACAAGAATTATCACCTGTTCAGGGGCTTAGTTCTGCATGATTGAAAAGAAGGCAATCACCAATACACCCTACATTGAAATTAGCAAGCCCACCTATCAAAACACTGACTAGTGTAGTGACTGCAAGCCAGTTAATTTGTTTGGAACATGTTATTCATGCCCTCACCTGTGGAATCAGCTATATGCAATTCATGGCTTGTCAGGTAATGCCATGTTTCCTGTGGTTTTTGCCTTGATGCCGAACTGACAGAAAGTAACTTAAGTGCGTCCTTTCAATGAACTGTGTGCTGTAGTGAACAGCAGACCTGATTGTACATTATCCCCTGACATTATTCGGACAGACGTCGGGATGGTAGTAATAAAGACTACTGTGAAGAGCAGGTCTGGCTGTGCTTTATCCCCTTGACCTTATTCGGACAGACTTCGAGGTGGAAGTAATAAAGACTATTGAAAATGCGTTTTCAGACACAGTGACCCGTGGATGCCTGTTTCATTTCATCCAGTGTATGCATAGAAAGGTTCAGGGACTTAGACGTGTACAATTGTATCGGATTATTCAAGATGTGCAAGATTTAGTGAGACGTGCTGCATGTTTGCCTCTGTTGCCGATAGACCATATACTGGGTGTGTGGATTGACGTAATGAGTGAAGGGTCTGAGTATCTTCCAAGCGTAATAGATTCCACTGATTATGTGACTACAACCTGGATAGATGATGACGCTGTATTCGAAATTCGAATGTGGAACCAGCATGATAATGTCGGTCCACGAACTAACAATCATCTTGAGGGCTGGCATTCAAAGTTGAATCGATCATTGTCCAAAGCTCATCCCAATCTGTTCGAATTCATAAACCAGTTAAAGACAACCGAGGACATGAACAGAGAGGCCAAGATACAGCTTGCTCATGGTGCAGCTCCAGCAGCCAGGAAACGTATATATCGGGAAACTGGGTCTCATCTTATTCGCCTCGAAGAACAACTCAACCAATTATTCAAATCGTCAATACGGTTTCTGGGTGCAGCTAGTTACCTTTTGAAATTTAAATTGTGACCATTGGAGTTTTGACAGATGTGTTAAAAAGCACGATGTGCTCTGTGTTGTGACTTTTATTTCATTATAATTATATTTAGTGCTCAACCGATTTAAAAAAAATGGCCGCTGACTGATTACCGGTTATTTGAGCTCACAATCTGCTGTTTCTGATGTTTCTTTTCAGTTGACAACCACACCGATCGGACTTGACTGTGAACACATCTCACAGCTTGGATATTAACAAAGCCTATTGTTCTCTGTACCACTTCTGTGCACTCTTGTGTAATTTTGTAAGTGTTTATCTTTAGCTCTATCTATTTTCTGTCTGCTTTTCTTTGTTAAAACTAAATTACTTTAACTAAACATTTTACCAGTAATTTGCTGATAACTTAGAAAATAACTGATAACTAAAAAGAGTGTAATTTCAACAAACTCTACCACTGATTACACAACTGAAACCACCTCGGGGGTGGATTTAACATTGATGTTGTCTGGTTTTCAAAAAGAGATAGCCAGATTGAACGACACTATTGAGGGTTTGCGTTCGGATCTTAGGGCTCAAAAAGAACAGTTAGAGGAAGAAAAATTGGAGTTAATAAAAGTGTTGGAGGAATCAAAAAGGGAAAATAAGTCGGCATCTGAAAAAAGGGAAAAAGTAGACAAACATCAGATTTGGGTTCGTGCTCCAGCAACGGAAGCTCTAAACAAAAGGGCCAGAGTGTGGGGCCCAACACGATGGGCCCTAAAACGAACACAGTTACGGATATCGCTAGTGCTTTTAAACGAATTGATACAACTCAGCAGATTTTGAAACCTAATCCTAGCAAGGGGATGGTGGGCAAAACTAATCCTACACCTGGTTCACCTTTTATAGATAATACCACTGAGATGGGGAGACCTATGCACGCTATCTCTTTGGAGGTAACACTAAATCAGAGCTCGGAACTCGTTACCGCCAGTGAAGATAACTGGTTGCGTACGCTCAGAGAGCAAGAGACAACTACTGTTCCCACTGTGATGTGGTTAATCAGATTACACCGCGACCGAAAAGGAAATTAGATACAGAAAATGGTGAGCCCCTGGAAATAGAAACGGTGGCTAAGAAAATCCGGAAAGCGTCGACAGACAACGATAACCCGGGTGTTGTTGTCGTTGAGACCTCGGACACCATGGATGTTACACTTGTAACAACCAGTGCGGAGATCCATAATGATGGGAAATCGGCGGAAAGTAACGCAACGGAAACGATACCGGCGACGCCAACATTCACCACTCACAATGGTGGATCGTTCGCCAACAAGGCAAGAGCCCTTTCTAAACAACCTCAAAAGGAATATATGGCCAAACACCAGACGAATAAACAACAGCATCACCCGCTGCAAAACCCTTGCGTAGTTGTCACAAGGGTGCACACAAAGATTAATGATTGAGATATTGATGAAACCCTTAACTCTGTCGGGATACCCGTGGGTCAGACTAATATCTAAGGCTACAGGCAACCCTACGTGGAAAATTAAAGTAAAATGCCCCAATAGGGCCACAAAACTAAACTTCATTAGCAAAGGTGTTTGTATAAACGGACAAAAATATGAGAATGAGGAGTATCGTGTTTTGCCTCAGCCCACACAGTGTCATAAAAGCCAGAAATTTGGCCTCATGTCGAACAAATGCAAAGGAGAGTTGCGTTGCATGAAATGCGGCGAAAAACATTTAACAAAGTCATGCAAGGTTTCAACACTGAAATGCCCAAATGGTAAGGGCAACACCCAAGCAATTATCGGGGCTGTCCCCACTACAAAAAAAAAATTAAAACCGACATAGAACTGAAAGCTATGAACGTCAACGGCGTAGAAAACTCAACCTCTCCGCATTCGATGTGCAGCCTAATGGCTGGTTCAATTTTTAATATAATGAACAAACACTTCGATGTCAGTCTTTATGACATATGTAAAGAAGTTGGGAAAACAGCATCCAAGCTATATCGAACTCAAATCTCTTCTTCGCTAATAGAAGCCGCCATAAATAAAACATAAATCACACCCATAACAAGTTAACTAGAACAATTACGTCAGGTACTGACCAATTATAAATAAGTTGAAAATAATTCAGTGGAACGCTCGAAGCGTTAACTGCAAAAGCTCACAGATGTCCGATTACTTCACAAACGCAGATGTAATTGGTATCAGCGAAACATGGTTAAAGCCAAGCAAGACATTTTTGCTAAGTGGATTCAACATTATTAGACGAGACCGTCTCACACAACGTGGAGGCGGAGTGGCTCTCCTCGTAAGGCAGGACTTAATATATAAAACGATATCAAGCGATCACCTCGACGCAGATGTGATTGCCGCTGAGATTGAACTAGATCACAAAAACTTGCCGTAATCTCACAATGAACCGAAAAAAAAACAGTTGACAGCAAAGTCTTTGAATTCTTTGTGAAGAAATACAAACACTGTATTTTCGTACGTGATTTCAAAGCCAAACATCAGGTTTTCGTATGTAATAAAACGGAGCCCAATGGCGACGCCCTCTTCAATATCATCGAACAATTTGATCTTTTTGTATTAAATAACGACCAAGACATTACCCACGTTAGTAACAACACACTCCACCAATCCGACATCCTTGACCTTATTATAACCAGTAAATCACTAACTCATCAAATGCAAGACTTATTTGTGGGGGAAGATGTTTTAGGTAGCGACCACCTGCCTGATCATGCCACATTACACAGTTGCACCGGACCCACGAGATACTCCACAATGAGTAGAAGGAATCTATCCAAAATTGACTGGAACCTCCTCAGAAAAATAATCCAGGTTAAAATAAATAAAAAACGACCCAATGAATACCTGCGAGCTCGAACAAGCATGTACCAATCTCAGTGAAGTAATTAACAACACCCTTGATGAGATTTGTCCCAAACAGGTGGTTAAACCGCGGGACAACGTAATAACTGAAACCACACTCCAAATAATAAAACAAAAAAGAAAGGCCTTCCGTGCATACCAATCAGAAAAACTTCCAACTAAAAGGGTCGAACTTAAAGCTGTGTATAATCGCCTCCACGGCGAAGTTAAAAAAGCAACAGCAAACGACAATCGCGTGAGATGGGAAAAAGCAACGGAAAATCTAAATGGATTTAGGGAGCCTAAAAGGTTTTGGGATATTTTTAAAACCCTTACTGGACAAAAACATAAAGACGCCAACAGTAAGGCTCTTAAGATCAGCGATGGCCCTGGATGACAAGGCGAAGGTTGGCGCCTTCGCAGAGCTCCTTAAGAAATATCATCGCCCCATGAGGGCGATAGGTTTGATGATGAGTTCAAAGAAAAAGTAAACAAATTTGTTCAAGACAATAAGACAACGTTTAACGATGTCAACTTCAGCCAAACGCCCGAGGACGGAGATGACAATGAACTTACGCAACTGATAAGCCAAGAAGAAGTGGCTAACACAATTAAAAAAGGTAAGTCTTCTTCTTCCCCAGGAGGGGACGGGGTTTCATATAAAATCCTGAAACAATGTCCCAATACTTTTTTCAGTAGACTCATCAACCTCCTAAACTCCTGTCTCTCTAGTGGATACTTCCCAAAATGTTGGAAAGTAGCTACAGGAGTCATGATACCCAAACCCGACAAGGACTTGAGCAACCCAGCAAATTTCCGCCCAATCAGCCTACTCAGCTGTATTGGAAAATTTTTCGAACGAATTCTCACGACTAGACTCCGCAGCTATCTGGAATCAATCAGCTTTTTCAATAAGTGGCAAAGGGACTATAGAAGCCAAAGAGAGGGAATCGAGCATGTTTATAGACTGGTAGGTTATATGAAAACTCCCTTCAGTCAAAATGAAATAAGAACCGCGCTATTACTCGACGTAGAAAAAGCGTTTGACTCTGTCTGGCACAATGACATGAGATACAAACTAGTTAAAATGGGGCTACCTACCAAAATTCTAAGGATCAAATCATCATTTTTATCTAATCGAAAAATCAAAGTGAGGGTCAACCGCGAGGTCAGACGAGGTAAAACTTGAAGCGGGAACTCCACAGGGTTCGGTCCTTAGTCCGCATCAATTTATAATATATGTGAATGACACTGACAAAGTAGGGAAGAACCTTGTTGGACTATCTCAATTCTCAGACGACAAAGGAATGTGGACGGCCAGTAAGTCTCGAAACATAATACAAAACCGTCTGCAGGATACCATCCGCGACCTTCAGGACTGGTGCGCTCTGTGGCGCATGACGCTATATGCCGCGAAAACACAAAGAATCACATTCTATGAAAAGCAAAGGAAAAAACATGTCCCTAATATCGAGCTTAAGCTTTACGACCATAAACTTGATAGTAATGAGGCAAATTTCTGGGATTCACCCTGGATAGGAGCCTCATCTAAACAATCACGTACACTTAGTCACTATCAAAGCCACGAAGCGCATCAATTTCCTGAAAATGATTAGAGGTAAAAATTGGGGCGCCAATAAAGAAGTTCTCCTCAAGCTTTACAAATCATATATACGCCCAGTACTGGAGTATGGGGCCTTAATAACAAGTGACCTGAATAAAACCAACATTGAAAAACTACAACGGGTCGAAAATCATGCCTTGCGTGTGGCTCTGCGCAAGCCCACGTGGACATAGATAAAACAACTTCACGAGATAGCAAAAATAGATACTATAGCAATGCGCTTAAAAGATCTTCAAAGCAAAACTCTAAATAAACTTTAAGACAGCGAATTAATAATATAACTCAATGCGCATCGCGTCCTCAACAGGAAAACTAAATAATCTGGGGCGTGTCCATCGAAAAGGTTAAAGATTACATCATTGCGATGGGATGAGCCAGGCATTCTGTGACATAAATTCAGAACTGGCTGCGGGTGACACGATACGCACGAAAGCTTGCCTTTGTTATCAGTGGGAGTTGCAAACAGCGTGGAAAATTTTCACCTGCTGCCGGGTCTCCCCTCCCCGAGATATAAATTTCGGGGAAAAAATGCTGGCTTCCCCATCCACATGTCACTGGTCGTCACGGACGGAACAGTTGTAAATTAAAAGCCGAATTGCTCTAATTTACAGTTCTCTACCTTTTCTACGTCCTCTATCTCATCAGACACACGACCAAACTGAATGACAAATTGAGGGATTGAAGTAACCCTCATGCAAAGATGTGCAGAAAACCTAACAAGACCAAGGCAAGGATTGAAACAATCTTGCTAGCAAACAGCCCTTTTAAGGGCTTTTTTTTTTGGTGGGTAGGGGTGGGGGAGGTCATTTGGAAGGCTTGATGGATGACTCCCAATTTTTCAAAACTAAACTGTCGGAGCTTCCTCCACTCCTTTTTGGTAACCGCTATGGCCATATACCGGGGCCGCTACCAAACCGGCGTTGCTGTTTGGTTTTCTTTTCTCTTCTTCCCTTAAATCTGCCATCGCGCAACATTATATTCTGGCTCGCCACCATGGTGGAACTCAAACCTCTACCATCACCAAGCTGGAAACGAATAGAGCCCACTCTCTAATAGTCTTAATGGCGCTGAGGGATTGATTATTGGCAATCTATCACTCCAACGTAAACTGCCGGGAATTCTAACTGCGTGCATACCCCGTCATACCCCATTTGAGGCAACAGGAAAGCTAGGCCTGTGCGATCCAAGTGAAATAAACTAAGGTTAACCGGGTCGCAAGGGATTTGTAAATTCTACATCGTCCCTGTGCGCCTTCGGCGCGCTAAAACCCTTCATTCATTCATACATTCCGATGCTGATTCCGATTGTAATACCATGCACTATAAGACGAGTCGAGACTCGAAAGAACTACCTGAAATTGAACATATATCACAGTATTAAACTCCGTTGACTCAGGTCGCAGTACAATTACCTGACGCGCACACTTGGGCGATAAACCTGGCTCTCAGAGCCAAGTGTACCGCCCAGTTGCGTGCGTCTGGTAATTTTACCGCGATCTGAGTCACCGGAGTGCAACCTTCACTTTTCAGGTATGAACTGGCGAATGCAGTACGCTCAGTTGTAAGCTTTACATGTCATTTAACGTGTGTATCCCGTAAAGAGGCGTCCAGAGAGATTCGGAATTCATTGGGGTTGTTTCTCAACTTTATTGAATGGTATCATTGACATCATTTTACATTAACAATCGAACAATTACAGAAGATAATAAAATGTGGTTTATTAATCATCACAACAGTCGGTTGAAATGATGTTCCAGGAGAGGGTGACTGTTGTCACCCGATTGCCTGCAATCGGTCGATTGTGGTGGCCGTGTCCGATCATCGGTTGAACACTAATTATTTTATTATGTTATCTGATATAATTGTCATTTAGTGTCCTGCTTGGTGGGTTTCTATTGTGGGACAAGTCCGTTTATTTCAATGTAGATAGGCTTTTTGGAGTGTAGGCAAAACAAGTGTGGACAGAAGGAGCTGTAGGATATTGGGTGTAGGCGGAATGAGCTCAAGGCAGATTGAGAAGACACCTTTTCAAGAAAGCATTTTGAGATCTTCCTTTAATTCTTTTCATATACAGCGCAACTGACTAGCTCTCTTTGTATACGTTGCTCTATATAAGTAACTACATATTATTATTATTGTTAGATAAAGAGTTATTTTCAGATTCGCTCTCGCCCATTTTGGCAATATCTGACACAGTACTAACCATATTTGGTCACTGCCAACCCGTGTAACAGATATAGTAGCATCCCGACTATCTTTCTGTAAACTGAACTAAAAACTGATGAATAATAAATGACAGCTTTATTACTTTTAACGTTTAGCGGCTATCGTCTGGCGACATTTTAAAAGATAAATTAGCAAAGGAGAGATAACTCTGTTAGCCATATATTGATCATACACAGCCTGCGCATCACGTATTTTTTTAAATAATAACCCAAATGAAATACAAAATTATGAACAAAGCGGATACAGTTTCTGTCTATGGATGTCTCGGGTGGACCTGGAAGTCCATTGGCTGAACTTGCCTGTACAGTTAAATCTAGAAGACCTGTCACGAATAGTGCGCTTATGTAGGCTTAATTGCGCGTTGGAATTGCGCGCAATCGCCATATCGAATTGCATCCAAAGCACGGCAGGTTCTCCTGGTTACTCATAGCAAACACATGCAATGTTTCTGCCAATGAACCTCCGGGTTACCCGGAGGTCCATTGGCTGAAACATTGCTTGTGCACAGGCCATATGGACAGAATTTGATAGCTTTACTTGGGCCATAACGCGCACATTAATGCGCATATCAACGTGCTATTCGTGCGCATTTCATGACGTGACTTCTGATTTTAACTGTACTTCTTATACTTTTTGCATCGGTGGCACTTATCTTCACTTTATTGGAAAGGTGATCCAGTTATCTACATATGAATATGCCATTTTACTCATACTGGTATGGGAAACATTTATACGTCTTTAAATTAAAAAAAAAACAAAATGGAAGCTACATTTTCGAAAAGCGTGGACTCTGCCACTTCGTCGTGTTTCCTCTAGAGTGATTGTAGAAATTCGTCAGTATAACAGCGGATTTGTTGTCATGATATTTGAATAACATGTCCCATTTCTACGTACAGTACGTGAGAGTGTATTATCACTAAATCACCCGCAGAGTGGAGATTCCACCCAATCAATTATTGCAAATTTGTTGCAAAGCATAACCAGCACAAGCAAAGTTTCAGCCAATGGACCTCCGGGTTAAACCCGGAGGTCCATTGGCTGAAACATTGCTTGTGTTTTTGTCGATATGTTAAAAATTCGAAAGTTATAGCTTGGGTGATAACTCCACTCCGCGGGTGATTTAGTTACAATCCACTCTCCACGTACTGTAAATATGCTAAAAATCTTTTTTATCTCTTGGCGAGCAGTGCGTATCATTTAGTTTGATGTATTACCGGAAGGAGCACTGGTTCAAAATATACAGATTTTTGTCTGCTGTCTGGTAAAAGATATCTAAAATAGCAAAGTTCATAACGCTTTCTTTACATTTAAAACTAGAAGTCCTGTCACGAATAGTGCGCTTATCTAGGCTTAATTGCGCGTTGGGTTTGCGCGCAATTGCCATATCGAATGGCATCCAAAGCACGGCAGGTTCTCTTGGGTACTCATAGCAAACACGTGCAATGTTTCTGCCAATGGACCTGCGGGTTACCCGGATGCCCATTGGCTGAAACATTGCTTGTGCACAGGCCATATGTTCAGAATTTGATAGCTTTACTTGAGTCATAACGCGTAAATTAACGCGCATATCAACGTGCTATTTGTGCGCATTTCATGACAAGACTTCTAGTTTCAACTGTAGAACCCCAAAATTCCTTATACACTTACAAGTCTGCTGCTTTAAAAACAACAATCTGTATATCAGGAGCCAGTTGGAACATGGCTTCAATGTCTATTGGGTTATTTAGTAATTTATTGTCTATCGGACAGGTTAGTGAACAGCAAAACCTCTCATCAATCAGAAACAGACTTTAGTCGGTAAATGTTTGATACGAGGGATTATCACACTTTTTCCTTGAGGAATAGCGGCCGGATGAGCAAGAAGACCCCTATCTGTTGCCTTCCGAGTTTCCACAAATGACAAGGGAGGGAACTTTAATACTAAACAAAATTACTGAAAATAGCTCTTTATCCAATACGACTAGTGGTCTCGCGGAACTAAATATTTAGTTTAGAGTGATCTGCCTTGAAATGTTGCATCATAGTCTAAAATAAGACTCCTAGAAAAAACTCATTGCTTGAGAAAACTGTTAAAGCATTTTATTAGGTTTCTACAACAATACTGAATATTTCACAAGAAAAAAGAGATTTTCTAAGTATTTTCTGGGTATTTAAAATTCAGTTAACTATTTGTGTATTTTTGTTGGGAATTCCCAGAAAAAACTGAGTTCAAGGACGGTACTTCACTTCCTGGTACATTTTCTCTCTTATTTGTTGCATGACCCCATGTTTTGTGGCCAGAGAAAGTTGTGTGAAGGTGTGTACTTTATGTAGGTATTTAAATATTTAATTTAAAGTGATGCGATCATATTTTTTTCCACATAAGTGTTATAATGGTCTCTTAAGGGAAAATATTTAGTTCTGTGAGACCTATAGTAGACGACACTAAAATAAATTCGAATAACAAACAGCTTCCACGTTTTGCCTCCAGCAAATAACGCATGATACCCTCAATGGAACGAGTCCAAGGAGCTCGTTCCCACGAGGGGTTATAAGCTTTTCCCTAGAGTCATAAACTGAGAAAAAATAATAAAATTCCAGTAGTATTTTTTCTGAATAATGCCAGACGGGTGTGGACGTAAAGTTCGCTCAAGGGTTAACCCTTTACCCAACTTAACGACTAAAATCTGCAAGCGCTATTCATAGAAAAAATCACGACTAAATTTTCATTACGATTTTTTTACTTTTTGTCTCAAGAACATAACTTATGACCCCTCATTGGAACGAGCTCGTTTATCTCGTTCCAATGAGGGGTCGTAAGCTATGTTTATGATGTAAAAAATAGTTATTCAAGAATTTTGTTTGCAAGTGTCGCCTGTCTTTCGTGTTAGGTAAAGGGTTAAATGCTGTGGGCGGCAAAAGTTGTGAAATATTGCGTTGGCCGAAAGTCTACTCCGCAGGTGTTTCGGGGTAATCTATTTATTTTATTTGCTTTATTGGGGTTAAACGACACTCTTCTCGACAGCCAGGTTCACCTTGTGTCGGACATGGTTCGGGGTGGAGGAAGTCGGAGTACCCGTAGAGAACGACAAAGCAGCGGTGAGCAATTGTCAGAGTCTCCAGCTCAACACAAGGAGGGTTAGCACCCCCTGAAAGCAACTGCACAATCGACGCGCAGTACAACTCCACGGTGCACCGATGTGGGCAACCGGGATTAAGTACCTTACCCAAGGCTACAACATAATTACTCCTGGTGGGGAAGGAACCGAGGCCTGCTAGGTTTTAAATCCAATGCCACCGAATCACCGAGCTCCTTTCGGGTTAATATACTCTCCGCGTTTTGTATGTACAATAGGGCTGCTCGATATTCAAAACTGAATATTGGTATCGGTATTCAAAAAAATACCACGGTATACCGGTATATAAAAAAACTGCTCAGATCTATGAACATTGGTATCACAATCGAGACTTGAGGCATCACAGTCGGAACGAATGAGCATGCCTTGATGGTGCGGTTCGAAAAACATTTACCCAACGCAGACGATATCAAAATTTATTATTTTAAATATTAGTTTATCAGATTTCCCCCCAAATTCTATAAAACAATATCATATGACCCATCACTGGAACGAGCTCAAAGTGCATGTTCCAATGAGGGGTCACGTGATATAGTTCTGTTGAAAGTTTTGAAAATTATTTTTTTAACTGCTGAATTTGTATATTACGTGGGCACACGATTCCTTGGGTAATGGGATAATATTATTCATTCGGGGCTACAGTTAAAAAACTCAAGACATCTTGATTATTTTAACTATGGGTAAATGAATAATGACGATAAACCGATATTTTTGTAATTACACCGGTATTCAATCGATAATGGTTTGAATACCGGTATATATCGGTTATCGATATACCGTGCAGCCCTAATGTACAACTAAAAAGAAATAAAACGTCATCTGACCATTCACTACCTAAACGCAATCGTCAAACTTTCAAAGATGCCCTTGAAAGGTCGTGATTGCATGTCTATGGTAATAGTCATCTTGATATTCAAGGACCGTTATTGCCACAAAGCGATTTACCGAAAGAGTCGCGTGCTTGCTGCTCATTTTGAAGATATGGACTGTATTTATCAAAAACGTGTTAAGATCAAGTAACGCTGGGCACGTCTGATGATGGTAATTTTGTTATTTAGGGTCATTATAACTGAAAATTCCATCAGATCTGATTATAACGAGTCGGCAATAATATACAAGTTATTGACTTATCGGAATGCTTCCATTGTAACGCGATGACCGATAATATTAGCGGCTAGACGAATATGTGTTCACTGAATGACAATGTCATATGCGGAAACCACATTTCTAAGGAACACGATATGAACAGATCGAGATAGAAGTTAGCCCTCCAAATACGTAAGCGTAAGTGCAATCCATCTCTCGTTTAGAGGGGAATCATGTGCTGCTAGTCTGCGACGAATTACAATTACTTAGGAAACGATATATCGATAAGTACTATAATAAAAAAACTAGTATGTTCAAACTTACAGAACTATTTGCGAAAAAATCTATAGAGAAGCTACAAAACTTATGTAAATTTATTCGTGAAATAAGTAGAATGCGAACACCCATTAGTGTTTAGTCCTTTTCCCACCACCTGATAAACCATCTACGTGAAGGTCAAACCGCAACGTTAACCTTGCAGTCATTAATCATTCCCGAATGGGACATAGCCTCTGGTCCCTCATTGGGGAGAGCTAGACGAACTCACCCTCATTGGGGAGAGCTAGACGGGCCTCATGGGCTGGGCTTCAGAAATTTCACAGCTAGAAAAGCCTTAACCTTGCGCTCCTACTAGGGCTCATTAGACTATTTATCTATTTATTGGAAGAATAAACACCACCCCGCCCCTGTTTGTAAGTGAGGTGCGAATACACTCCATGCTCGGTCATGCTGGCTCACGCGGCTATTAGATAGTGGCGAGTCCTTGCAAGCGGCAAGCTTTGATGGTGTTCGCACGAAACTGTTAACAATAAATACTCAACCACACTTTAAATTCAAAGAACCTCTGAAAAATATTAATTTATTTTCCACAGTAGCACAACTGAGCACGTGTTATTTGTATTTGTGTATGTTTAAATATCGTCTTACGCCATTGTATGGAAAAAAGACAAATAAACGAATTGAAATTGAAATTGGCCGTGGTACAGTCACACCGGCGGGCCAAGATTTCATTAATTATTTATTTATTTATTTATTGGTGTTTAAGCTAACATACTTATGCACAATGGCTAATCATGAGCGTGGCAGTTTTACGGGTGAAGAAAGCCGGAGAATCCGAAGAGAACCACCGAGAATCGACGAGCAACCGTCAGCTCCTCAATACTCTAACTCTGTTCAAGCTCCGCTCAAGTAGTGTTACAGCGGTTGACGACAGGTAAACCATCGACGTGTAGTACCCCTTAGTACACGGTGTCATCGATGTCATCGTAGGCAACCGGCATAAAGTGCCTTGCCCAATGACACAACGCGGGTCGTCGGGATCGAACTCGGGACCTCTAGCATAGAAGTCTAACAGTCTACACTGAGCCACCGCGTTCCCTTCATTAATTATTATTATTATTATTATTATTTATTTATTGGTGTTTAAGGTCACATATTACTGGATAATGGCTAACCGTGACCACAACATGGAGATAAAGTCAAGTTTAGTCAATCGTTTATACCCACGTTGCCCTTTTTAGAGGACTCCCATCCCAAGCATTGGTGAATGGGTTCTATTTGGCCAGTAAAATAGTGTTGGTTTACAACAATAAACAAGCACTGCTCCACTTCCCGGGGTTGCCACTTGGAGATTTAACAGATAACATATTTTGATATGGTATCCAAGATTCAACGTTTTCATATTATGAGATTTTAATGCTGTGTGGAGGAAAGCGGACAGATTTTTCCGACCGGATAAGGACCCAGTCGCGATCCGGCAGAAATTCTTTGCCTGCTTTTTGTGATCACAGTCCTGTAACAGTAATGGATTCAATTCAATTCACGCTGACAGGAATATTCTTTCGTTTCAAAGAATAAAAAATTCCTCTAAGGTAATTTAGTAATTTGTATCGTACCAAAGGTTCCCATGACTTATCGGACGAGATACGATTGATAACGTTTTACCCATGTATGAACAAAATGCCAGAGCGGAAGCCAGGCACTTTATAACAAACGAGCTTTTGAAGCACACCCCTCTGTTACTCGTTTACAAGAAGAGACTTAACTTCAAACTATGGTAACGTCTTGTAAAATGGAAGGACGTAATGACAAGCATATAAGTAACTGATTCAGCTTCCTTCATTCGGGGCACCACTGCGTGTTGAGGATGGGAAATAGACTTTTGAGACGCCACTCAACGTCGCCCCGCCATGCCTTCCATCCCAATCGCGCGTCGGTATGGTGGTGTGAACCATACCAGGGAAAACAACACAACCAGTCAATAATCCAGAGTTCCTCGAATTTGAAACAGAAATAGAGCATGGGGCCGCACACTCCCTTCGACATCTCGGGGATCTTCTGGTATTCGTGCAGGAACATCAAGTGCCATACTTTGTACTTTTGGGTATACCTGCAATATGAAGGTAGAAGCGCGTGCCACGGTGGTTTGGGGAAACAGCTGTTTGGTGTACTGCTGAAAAATCCACTTGGCAGTCTTTTTTAAGAGCCTAAGAAATAACCTCTGTATTCAGTTTGTGGAAGAAGTGTGAGACATCTCTTTGGCAGAGATAAGAGTACCCAGTGACGAATACAAAAATGGCATAGGGATGAATTCAGGCGTCTTGCGGAGAAATAGGCCTGTCCTAAACCATAAAAAGACATTTAGACACATGTTATCAATGGCTATTCCGGACACAGCACTGCCAGTATGGTCGATCTTTCAGAAATGATAGAATGGGCCCCTGTGAGGCAGCAATTATAGACCGCTGCACCCGGGCCCCTCCCCTGCGAGGTTTCGAGGAATGGGCTGAGGTTCTGAACGACACGAAATGAGCGAGTTTGAAGTTGACGCGGAAAGATGAGGAAGATTATCCATTTGATCTTAGAGATATCAGAATCGCGGATGGCATCGAAGCCAGGGCAGGCTCTATGGCCTTAGTTACCTAGAAGACAGACAAGGGTCAACACAGCTCTTCAGACGACTCGGGAGAAGAAGCCTGGGTATCTGAAAACTCGTTTGTCCATGCAAATGTAGAAAACAGGAAGATCATGGTATTGTTGAAATTACTCGAGACGCCTAGCCAGGAACCCTGACTGCGATCGACTACTCATAGTACGGAAATGGTTAGCCCATTTTTCATTACACGGCAGAAGATACAGTTAAAAGTAGAAGTCCTGTCATGAAATGCGCACAAATAGCACGTTGATATGCGCGTTAATGTACGCGTTATGGCCTAAGTAAAGCTATCAAATTATGTACATATGGCCTGTGCACAAGCAATGTTTCAGCCAATGGACCTCCGGGTAACCCGGAGGTCCATTGGCAGAAACATTGCATGTGTTTTCTATGAGAAACCAAGAAAACCTGCCGTGCTTTCGATGCCATTCGATATGGCAATTGCGTGCAATTCCAACGCGCAAGTAAGCCTAGATAAGCGCACTATTCGTGACAGGACTTCTAGTTTTAACTGTAACAGCTTCACGATAAAGTAGTAAGAACTGCAGTGGTCGGTAATACTTAGAGGTTATTGCTAGGTTAGTTTCATATCGTCCGGTATATCAGCCCGAAGTAACTTCATACCAGTCTGACACTGAAGGTAATTTCCGAGATAACTTCATATTAGCCTGTGACCTAAGGTCGAAAGCTTTAAAGTGAAGTTACCGTGGACTAATATCTCGGCCGATGTGAAACTACAAAAGTAATGACCTCTTTATATATAAAAACCAAAACAAGCAATTGCAAACCTTCTCAGATCTGTTACAGTATTTTTATGCCATGATTACCTAGTCTACTATATATAAAAAGCCTATAACATAAATTTTAGCTTTACACACCAACCGTGGTGAACAATCTGGCAATGAGATTTCAGTAGTTAAAATTTACACCTACAGTAGAACTACATCCAAGCTGACCTTTGAGACCTCGCTTTGAATGCAAACTTGTCTAAATTTATCGCTTATTATGTTATTAAAATTAAAACGGCCCCGTACTTTGCGCGTTTCGTTTTCTATTTCGTTTCGATAAAATGGCCAGCGGAAGTACCGCCCACCTGTGCTCATGTAAACAAAAATATATTTCAACGTGTGAATATTGATATATTTAACATTTAAACTCTTATTAATCTGACGATCATGATATAAATAAAATGTACCCAAAGTAGCTTGGTGTACCGCATGTTCACCACTCGTGGTGAAGGGGTGTTAACCGCGCGCCAAAGGCTCGCGATTAACAACACTTCACCACTCGTGATGAGCATTTGGTACACCAAGCTACTATGGGTATATTCTATATTTCTCGTTGTTTTCACAAAATCCCAAGTTTCCTCTTCTCCTACCCCTAGTCAGCTTTCCCACTGGTGAGGCCGCGACGTTCGAGTAGATAAATTACCTTTTATCCCACTTCGACGATTCTCCGCTTACGACTTTGAATTTTAGTTTTCTGAATATTCAGCACAGCTCTCGTTTCTCCTCTCTTTATCCACCTTGTCATTACGTATTGCCACCATTAACTCCTCATCATACAAAACTCTGCTTCAAGCCACTCCGTCATTCTTGGTAGCGTCAATTCTCGCGAGTGCGTTCGCTGAATAACTGTGAACATTTCGATGTGAACAAACTGGTACATATTGGCAGAGATCGGCGTCATATCAGCCGCGTTTGAAGTCATATCAGCCGAGCTTGACAATGGGCAATTCCAGCAAGGAAAGTCGTATCTAGTAAATAAACAATCGTTACACGGTTTGATAGTGACCTCATTCGGTGTATACGTTACAAGTTAACTCCCATATTGGGCGAGATCTTCTCCAGCCCAGTATGGAATTAACTGGCATCGTAAATGCCAAATTTGGTCACTGAACGTCTAAAACTAATAACGTGCACCGATCGACACACGCACGTTATTACTGTTGTCGGTATTGCCTACAAAGATTGAACCTCAGAAAAGACTTCGCAAAACACGTGACAAATGAAAAGGTAGCTGACATACTCAAAAACCACTCCTCCAGAAAAATCTAAATTATAACTGTGTTTTATGATTCTAGAAACAGCAGATACGAAGGCTTTTTAACAAATCTCTCTCTTCAGGTTTTGGATGCAAAGCAGCGTGAACTTGAAACCTGGTGAAGTATTTATTTATTTATTTATTTATTTATTTATTTATTTATTTATTTATTTATTTATTTATTTATTTATTTATTGGTGTTTAAGGTCACATATTTCTGCACAATGGCTAACCATGACCGTGACAGTTTTACGGGTGGAGGAAGCCGGAGTACCCGAAGAGAACCACCGAGCAACGGCGAGCAACTGCCAGCTCCCCAACATACCAACTCCACACAAGCAGGGTTAGCATTGGTTGAAGACAGGTGCACCATCGACGTGCAGTACACCTTAGTACACAGCGTCACCGTGCCCCCACGTGGGCAAGGGGGTGAAGTGTCTTGCCCAAGGACACAACGCGGTTGCCGCAGGTGGGATTCAAACCGACGACCTCTCGGCTTGCAACCTGCACCTCTACCAACTGAGCCACCGCGTCCCCAACCTGGTGAAGAAATAAGATGTATATAGAAGTTCCCGACCATGAACATAATTCTCTGTCTTTGCGATGGGATTAACCCTTTGAACCCGAGCTACTGCTTTTTCTGCCAGGAATATTATACGTCATAACGTCATTAAATAGGATGGCTGTTCAGTAAATGTGTGGGGTAGACCAATCAATAGTTTCAACGTGCAGCCCAGAGGCTGCACGTTGAAACTGTTGATTTGTCTACCCCAAATAATGAATATGGACTCTTCTAATTGAACTGGCATGGAAGATACCACTAGAGTTGAAAGGGTTGAATAGAGAAGTCGAAAATGGGAGTACTATTAACTCTTAACGTGTTGAGTATTTTCAATATATTTTTTCATCATGGCTGTTGTGAAGCAGCTTTTACTAATTTTGACGAACAGCTCATCTAAATTTGACTCAAGTAATCATTTATAAAAAAAAGTCCATTCAATTTACAGAGGGTGTGGATTGGTTAAATGTGCCTAATTAATACTTATTTCAGTGGCAAGAGATTTTGTGTCCTGGACATGAATAAATGCCAGTAGCACGTATGGAGTTAAAGCACGACTTATTCCCAGAGGATATGAAAAGAATATGTGAAAGTCTGCGATCAATGCTTTCAGTTACCCCTGTTCCAAACTGGACAGTTATTTCGATTGAGTTGAAAGCAGCATTTCTTCAAAGTGAAGGTAATGGGAGAGAGGTTTATCTTGTAAAACCAAAAGAAGCAGAATCGCAATGTTATGGACTTGTCAAGGGTGTGGTATTTAACTGCTCGTGGGTGCTGTGACTCGGTGGTTAGGGTATTGGACTTCAAACTAAAAGGTCCACGGTTCGATCCCCGCCAGAGGTAACAGCGCTGTGTCCTTGGTCAAGGCACTTAATCCCGACTTCCCACGTGACAGAACGATGGCGCTGTGTACTAAGGTGTGTAGCACGTCGATAATGCACTTGTCTTCAATCAATGCTAAACTCGCTTGTGTGGAGTTAGTACGCTGGGGAGTCTGACAGTTGCTCGCGGCTGCTCGGTGGTTCTCTCTTACTTCCTCCACACTTGAAGCTCTCCGACACGAAGTGAACCTGATTGTCGAAAATGTCACGATCAATAAATAAATAAATAAATAAATAAATAAATAAATAAATATTTAATTGCTCGAGACCAGCTTTTGTCGATAGGTACATGTATAAGCAAGTTCCATCAAGCGTTATTCTACTGGCACCACGAGAAGGAACTCGGCGGTATTATTACGTGCCATGTCGATGGCTTTCTTTGGTGTGTGTTTCCGTCTCTTCCAAGAAAAAGTCTTTAATTCAATCAGGGCTAATTTTCCAATCAGTAAGGAAAAAGCAGGTGCATTTAAGTATCTGGAGTTGAGTCTTCAACAAAATCGTGGTCGTATTACCACTCAGATTCGGTACATCAAGGATATCGAAGATCTCCAATGAGTCGTAATTGCATATGAAATTTATGACAAACGTTTACTAAAACAGACATTTTCATGTCAAATCGTGATGAATTTGAGATTCGTTTTAACACATAATATGTAATTTAACCTTTTAGCTAACGTCACGACTAAAGCTGGCCAGCTCTGTTCACAAAACTCACCATCCCAATTCTATTATTTTTTTGAAATTTTTGGTATAGTTTGTGACCCCCCCCCCCCCCCCCCCCCCTCACTGGGACGAGCTCGTCGGGCTCGTGTTCCAGGGAAGCCCCATAAGCTATGTTTTCGAGAAAAAAAATGAAAATATTGAATTATTCAGGAAATGTTGTCGCCTACAGGGCCGTCGAGAGGGGGGGGGCGGGATAGTAACCCCGGGGCCCGGCGATTCGGGAGGCCCGCGAGGACGAAGCCGCGCCACCCGAGACAGCTAGTTTGCGAGCTTTTTCCGATGCCTAGTGTGTGTGAATCGACAGGCGGGCCGCGGACCCCCGAATTCACTAGTAAGTATATATTTCTTTCAAGAACTGTCTAAGTTATTAGATATATCGTGGGTCGATCCGCCCACAATATGCTGTTCTGTAATTCGGTTATATAGACGTCCCGCTTCGATATTCCAGGTCAGTTATATATATATCCCTTCTTACCATTCTCTTGTGTAACCCAGTCTAGTCTTTGAGAGGCAATTGAGTCATAATATATAGATATCGGTCGGGGGAAGGGTGAATATTTTCATGGGTCCTTGGTAAGTTGGGTTTGAAACAAGGGGACTCAGGTGGTACCATCTAATTGATCCCCCCGGGGCCCGTATTTTCTCCCGGCGGAACTGGTCGCCTGAGTGCTAGGATGTCCTATGTCCCATAGGGGACATAGGACATTCTAGCACTCATGCGACGAAGTGGACAAGTAGATAGTTAATGAAAAATATCAGAAGATTAATAATTTAATTCTACTTCCGAATCCAACTCATTCACAACGTAAGCATGTCAACGTTGACTTTCCGTGTTATATGTGTTGTGAACGATCTTTTCCGTGATCAGCTATTTGATCGTGCTTATGTGATGAGTGAGCATTTCTCTCTGAACGATTCTAGAAAGATTAATAAAAGAATTAAGTTGACTGATATTATTATTTATTTATTTATTTGTGTTTAGGGTCACATACTTCTGCACAATGGCTAATCATGACCGCGACAGTTTTACGGGTGGAGGAAGCCGGAGTACCCGGAGAGAACTACCGAGCAACGGCGAGCGACTGTCATCTCCCCAACATACTAACTCCACACAAGCAGGGTTAGCATTGGTTGAAGGCAAGTGCACCATCGACGTGCAGTACGCCTTAGTACACAACGCCACCGTGCCCCCACGTGGGCAATAGGGTGAAGTGTCTTGCCCAAGGACAAAACGCGTTTGCCGCAGGTGGGATTCGAACCGAGGACCTCTCGGCTTGCAGCCTGCGCCTCTACCTACTGAGCCTCTGCGCTCCCAAGTTGACTGATAATGAATTGCGAAAACTTTGAGCAGCTGTCAGACAGTTAAACTGGAGTAAAAGTCGGTCAGATATGACTTTTGATTCATGCGAAATGAGTGTAACAAAAAACATATCTGTTGCAAACTTTATACTTGCAAATAAATTGATAAAGAAATTGAAATCTAACTCGGTACAAATTAACTTTCAAAATACTGGTGACATACGTTTTAGTGATACGTCTTCTAAAAAACTTTCTAACGATGACTTTCAGGGAGGATTTATTATTTTCTTTGTTAATAAAAGTTACGATGCAGCACCTGTCGTTTGGAAGTCAACAAATATCAAACATATGGTAAAATTGACCTTAGCTGCAGAGACACTGTCTGTTTTATAAAAAGCTGAATTTTCATTTCTGTTGAAATATACTCTAGATTAACTATTAAACCCTTTGAACCCTAGCGGCTGTGTTTCCGGCCAGGAATGTGATACGTCATAACGTCATTAAATAGGAAGGCTGTTCAGTAAATGTGTGGGGTAGTCCAATCAATATTTTCAACGTGCAGCCCCGAGGCTGCTCGTTGAAGCTATTGATTGGTCTACCCCAAATAATGAATATGGACCCTTCTAATTGCTTCCATTGAACTGGCATGGGCGATACCACTAGAGGTCAAAGGGTTAACAAAGATAGCTCAAATGCAACTCTATTTCTAATAGTCTGTATGACAAACAAGACATCTATAGTGGGCTCTGCTCATTCATCTTCACAAGTCGAAGATAAGAGATTCAGAATTGGCATCATTATTCTTCAATAAATATTGTCGACAAAAGACAAAGCTCTTCAAAAGGATGGCCAGCTACAGTACAGTCGCCGTGGATTGGTCGTAATCCACGCGAGGGCAGTGATATCCACGCATGAATTTAGCAGGTAATAAAAATGATCATCAGCAAAATTTTAATTAATGAAGAACATTGTATCCGGTGATTTATTAATTAACTTTCTAAATGTTATTCCTGTAATTAGTGTATGAAATTTAATATTATTGTGTTCGTGAAAATATTGCCCACCCGTGGAAAGTGACCAGCCCACGGCGGCCGTACTTCAGCCGACTGCTTAACCAATTCCAATGCATCAAGATTCAAAATTCTCGATGTGCTAGAGCAGTTAAAGATTCGGACATAAATTTCTTCACAGGTATAATTATAAATGTATAAAATGATTTGAGGAAAGAAAAGATTGGGACATTGTTGAGTTTATAAACACTCCATACTCTGAGTCCATGTGAATAGTTGTATATAGGGACTGAGCGGGTGTGCATTGGCTCAGTGGTTACATAACTGGACTTCAAAGGTCCACGGTTAGATCTGCACCAGGGGGGTTAACTCTGTTCTGTCATTGGGCCAGGAACTTAATCCCGATTGCCCACTTGGAGGTACTGTAACTTTGTCTACTAAGACGTACAGTACGTCGATGGTGCACCTGTCTTCAACCAATGCTAACGCCGCTTGGACGGAGTTAGTATGTTGGGGAGTCTCACAGTCGCTCGCCGGTACTCGGTGGTTCTCTTTGGGTACTCGAGCTTCCCCCAACCGTAAAATTGTACTACACGAGGTAACCTTGGATGTCGAAAGTATCGTTAAACACCAATAACAAAGAAAATAGAGATTGTGCATGTGCGGCAGGAAGTGAGAGACCATGCTGGACGTGAAGATGGTAGATGATATCGAAGCAGAAATGGCAAAGGTACAACGTTGTGTGAACTGGATTTACACCATGATTACCTATTCTGCTATATATAAAAAGCCTATGATATAAATTTTAGCTCTACACACCAACGGTGGTGAACACGCCAACAATGGGATTTCACAAGTTAAAATGTACACCTACAGTGGAACTACATCCAAGCTGACCTTTGATGACCCCGCCTTGAAAGCAAACTTGTCTAAATTTATCACTCGTCGCCACGTGAAGAGTGAAATGAAATCGGCAATTATTTATTACGTTTTTAAATCAGTTTACCTCTTACGATCCCAACAATTAACAAACATACGTTGTCTCATGTAAATAAAGCATCCATAACTCGAAATAGTATGTTATTACGTTATTAAAATGAAAAAAGTCCCCTTAATTTGCGCGTTTCGTTTTCTCTTTCGTTTCGGCGCTAAAATTGCCAGCGGAAGACCCGTCCACCGGTGCTCATGTAAACAAAAACAGATTCGCATATGTGAATATTGATTTATTTATCATTTAAACGATCATGGTATAAATAAAATATACCCAAAGTAGCTTGGTGTACCAAATATTTATCACTCGTGGTGAAGGGGTGTTAACCGCGCGCCAAAGGCTCGCGGTTAACACGAGTTCACCGCTCGTGGTGAACATTTGGTACATCAAGCTACTATGGGTATATTCTATATGTAAACGGATGCTGCTATGTGAATCGGCTATATCTAAAGATAGTAACCAATATTTAACTTTTTACCTAACATGAAAAGCAGACGACACATGCAAAAAAATTCTTGAATAACTATTTTTTTTCATTTTTGTCTCAAAAACATAGGAGCTCGTTCCAACGAGGGGTCATAACCTATGTTTTTGATACAAAAAATAAAAAAGTAATGAAAATTAATTTGCGATTTTTGAGAATAGCACTGACCGGTTTTGGACGTTACGTTGGATAAAGGGTTAACAGTTTTTATTGGACATGTAAGCATGAATATCTATCTTGTACCACCAAATGGACAAAGTCACCATATGTGTTTGGTATATCGTCCCTTGAAGACATAATTGTGTCATCTGCAATGCTTAAGCATTGCAGTTGAGGCTTTTATGCTCTCAATGAACAGTATATATATCATGTGAATACATTCAGAACATTGTTCTGACTGCCTCGACGTTTATCAACAATTTTGTATGATGTCAAATTCAGCACGTATATTGGCGTCACCGTTGACAAGCGCTCTGAAAAAATGACACGCGTTGTGGACCTCTTTGTAAGGATATATCCATCTTAATCCTTCTTAGAAATGACGTCGCTAGTTTCGGAACAAGGCCTTTCAAACCACTATGCTACGCTCAAATAGCTTGCAGTGAAACAAGGAGGTTATTTCATGAAATAGGTTGAAACTCCGTTATTCGGCTTTTCATTATAACGCTAACTAATTCAGTAAGTTTTATCCCAGTTTCAAATGCTATTGTAAATACAATTTGGCAGTTAAGAAACCAACTCATCCCCACGTTGCCTGATGTAACTAATGATGCATAACGCAGGTCATTTGAAGATGAAATGCGTGATGTTTGCAAACGCAAACCTGCAAACAAGGTCCAGGCATGATATGCGGATTTGGAGCTTTGTCGAGCATCGATGAATAATCGCAGTCTTTTTGATGCATTTGGCGTCTTTTATTTCTCAGGCATTTGCAGTGGACAGTATTATTTTGTTATCTGGGACAATGTCTTTTCGATGAAAAGGTTGGAAAGGGATAATTTTGACACAGATGGCTCATTTTGACACCTCTTTTTCAACTTGTATCTGCCTTAATAGTTTAATACATTTACAGTTGGCATGCAGTGAGCCGCGTCGAAGGTTGAATTTGGGGATCGTGCTTTGGCCTGAAAAGACAGATAGTGCGTTACGAATTGAAAACTTCTCTTTGTATTTTCAGCATATACGGGGGGGTGGAGGGGGACGTCGTAGGACAATTACTCAATTGCCCAGTTGGCTTATTTACGCTTGATTCTTCTCTACTTCCGTTATGAAATGTATCCAGAAATATCTCCCGTCAAGCCTCCAAGTCAGTGTGATCTGAATACGGGAGAGATGATATATCACAAGAGGCGTTTCGACTTTCTTGCACCGTACACATTGCCACGACGCTAAATCCACGTTTCCATAATCCTGGAGTTCTGCCTACCCAGGTCCCTATTCCTAATTACCCTAGCTGTCTGCCTTGCATAGCTACTCTTTGTTGTTTCTTATCTATCTTGACCTCTGTCTTTGACCAAAGTTGATTTACACTAAGCCTTCACCTTAGACGGTATCAATCAGTACATTCCCTTTCAAAAGGGGAAGCGAGATCTCAATGAAATATGCCTTCATGCATGTGATAGTTAACAATGTGCTCAAAACATACGGGATGTTCCCGGATGTGCTTATGTGAGATTGCACGATGTACCTCAATAACATATAGCACCGATCTCATGCGCGTATATGAGGATAAAAATGATATGATGGTGTGCTATCACTACCTACGCACTACCACCGGACGGATGCGGTACCCAATTTGGGCAAATCGAAGCCCAGCAGGACAAATTTAGAATTTGTTACGTGTTAATTTAGATAAGATATTGCGTCACAACTACGTGTACACTTTTTACACTCTAAAATCAGTTGGGTTAAAAATC
This sequence comes from Pictodentalium vernedei, assembly GCA_031216915.1. Lineage (NCBI taxonomy): Eukaryota > Metazoa > Mollusca > Scaphopoda > Dentaliida > Dentaliidae > Pictodentalium > Pictodentalium vernedei. The sequence goes on along the minus strand of CM062296.1, from coordinate 774,400,201 downwards.
ATTCTAAAACAACTGGGTTGAGTGGATATGAACCCATTTGGGTTCATATCACTCAACCCAGTTAATTTGGGTTAATTGTAGACCCAGCCGAGTTTAGAGTGTGTCCACAAATAAATTTCCAAAAAGTCCAATGGTTTTGAACTATAATACAGACTTACTAAAAATTCAACTACATCATCAAGGTATGCCTTTGACTAAGACATGACTTAATGATGCAGTTGGAATATTTTGTAAATCGGGACTTGAACCACCACAGATGGGACAAATCAGATTCACAACCACACCGCATTCCTCCCAATGAGTCACCGTTGCGGCGCCCATGGCGATACCATTGAAAAAATTGTCACGAGAATAAAGATGCATACAGGGCTTTACCCGATAGATGGGCGGTAACTCACGCGCGCTTCGTTCTATCCCTGATTTATTTGGAGAGGAATTCCCCTGCATTCGCCTTAAAATTTGTTCACTTCACACAATTGCATTAAGACAATTTGCTAAAAGTGTGTTCGTTTGCTGGTGCGAGTGTTTCTTCCATAGCTTCTCTAACATCGCCCATCGAAGCAACACTGGACTTTTTAAGTGTATCTAGCTCTGTGCACAGATCAGAACTGGATAGCGGAGTGTTCATACGCAGGAGTGTAGCCAGCAATAGTTTTATGGGGGGTCACCCACAATGCAGCTCAAGGATGAGAATGTCAGGCAACTAAAAACACGGAAAACTTAGCCAGAGGCCAAGCGTTGGCCAAAGGTCAAGTTGGAAGAGATTATGGGAGGGGTGACCCCCTCCCATAATCCCCTCCAACTTGACCTTTGGCCATTGGTGGTGGTCCGGTGGGAGGGGGCTCCCCCGAAAGAAATCTTCAATATTTGATCAAAGATTTCATGCAGAGTGAAAGTGAATCAAATTCAATGTAGACTTGTATTAGATTGCTGTGGTGAATATCAGTCGGGAACGTTTGGGATTCAAGAGCGTGTTCGTACGACCCCCGTGGCCTTCCCTGGCTACACCCGTGACGGTCTAACGAGTGGAATGGGGTCAAAACTCGTATATGTTAATTCTACTAACTTATGTCTGTAGCATTTGAATATCTCCTGGATTTTCAATTGACAACTTTCGGCCAGAGCTGTTCTCAAAAGTCACCATTCAACTTTCATTATGTTTTCATTTTTTGTTTCAAAAACATAGCATACGAACCCTCATTGGAACGAGCTCGTTCCAACGAGGGGCCATAAGCTATATTTTGACGCAAAAAATAAAACTATAGTTTGCAAGTGTCGTCTTCCTTTCGTGTTAGGTAAATGGTCAACTCATTTTCTAAATCACGGTGATATCTGGCTAGCGCAATTCATAGAAGTATCCACTCAAGTGTTTCGCCCAAACATAGCTAATATTCCCTTCAATGGAACAAACGTATTTAGCAAAGAGCTTTTTCAAATCAGGAGACATAATTTTTGTTTTTGAGGCAAAAAATGATTTCGTTATTCCTGAAACATTGTCGTAAGTGTTGTCTTCTAGTCGAATTATCGTACTGGTTAATCAAGGAAGGATCTAAGAACGACGGTGACTACTTGTTGTTGCAACGGGAAGTTTGTCACTTAAATCATGAACCTGGGGGTGGGGGGGGGGGGAGCTCAATAAAATCGAGGTTCCGTATACCTATCGGACACATGGTCTCGCGAAACTCACAGATAATTCTATTTCCTCGCCGCGGATAATTTCACGCCATATAACCTAACTTATTAATGATGATATGTCCATAAAAAGGTAAAGTCCGAATCACCGAACTGACTCTTCATGTGAAAAATATCGCAGTAGAATTTTGATTCGGCAAACAGTTTTTCGATAGCCAGTCGGCAATAATGACAGGATGCCATTCGTTTCGATGGATACATATCTTAAAATAATTAAAAAGTAATTCTGTTCTGGTATCAACAGACCATGTTAACAAAAGTATGTCTAGCACTGTAAAATTTTGTCTAATGCCACTCCTTTGCATTTTGATTTCACTTGCCCCGATTGGGAATGGACGAACATAATTTGTTAAGTTCGGAAACAAATAGAAAGAGTAAGAATTATATAGCAGATATATTTGCTCGGCTACTTTCACGTTCAGTTGGGTGCAGTGAGGTCAACTGACTGTACTGGAATACAGACAAGGACAACAGGTCCATGGGACACAACATAGGTGAAGGAGGAGGGAGTGTCCCGCTGTTTCGGGTGCACAGCTGACTCCCAGTGCCAGTGAGGAATAGCGATCTACACGTAGAACACACTGATTACTCTAATAATCCAAGCGAAATATACTGAGTCAAAAAAGAATGTATAATAGAAACAAATGTGAAAAAATAGCATAAAGGATGAAATATAATAGTTCTAATGTTGCATGTTTGTGGACAAGAAGTAGTACAAAGAGTTTAATGTTGTCCACCCAACTGAATACAATTTTGCTACGGATATCCAAATAGCACGTGCTACCCGAGAATGTCAAATTGAATGGGTGACCGACGATTTTCTTTGTGTTATGTTGTGCTAGAACGTCTGGGTTTTTGTCTCCCGACTCTTAAAAAAATGCCAAGGTTAACCGAAAATCAGAGGTTGCGTTCCATTGGTATGCATGAGGTTGGGATACCTCCAGATGAGCTCGCTGCTGAGTTCGGAGTCACTGTGCTCACTATTTACCGTCTCATTGGAAAGTACAGAACCACTGGATCTACTGCCGACCGACCGCGTTCAGGTCGACCAAGAGTTACGAACCCCGAACAAGACCGACACATCAGGACGTCTCACTTGTGGGATCGCTTCCTTCCGGCGAAGAGGACAGCAGCAATTACTCCTGGTAGAACTAACAATAGAATCAGTGCACAAACTGTCAGCAACAGACTCGCTGAACACGGCATACGAAGTTGGCGTCCATATCACGGACCAATCCTTGCCCAGCGTCATCGTACTGTCAGAATGGTCTGGGTTTTTGTCTTCCGACTCTTAAAAAAAATGCCAAGGTTAACCGAAAATCGGAGGTTGCGTTCTATTGGTATGCATGAGGTTGGGATACCTCCAGATGCGCTCGCTGCTGAGTTCGGAGTCATTGTGCTCACTATTTACCGTCTCATTGGAAGGCACAGAACCACTGGATCTACTGCCGACCGACCGCGTTCAGGTCGACCAATAGTTACGAACCCTGCACAAGACCAACACATCAGGACGTCTCACTTGTGGGATCGCTTCGAGGACAGCAGCAATTACTCCTGGTAGAACTAACAATAGAATCAGTGCACAAACTGTCAGCAACAGACTCGCTGAACACGGCATCCGAAGTAGGCGTCCATATCACGGACCAATCCTTGCCCATCGTCATCGTAGAGTCAGAATGGAATGGGTATGCCAGGGTGTTTACTTGACTCAGCAGCGCTGGAGAACAGTTTTTGTAGTGATGAATCACGATTTTTTTCTACGGTGCGCTGATGATAGGGCAAGAGTGTATCGCCGACGAGGAGAACGGTTTTCTGATGCTTGCGAGCGGTAATGCAACCATTCCGGTGGGTGTAGTGTAATGGTTTAGGCAGGAATTTCCTGGAACCATCGAACGCAGTTGATCTTCCTCGATGGTAAACTGAATGGGCAGCGATATAGGGACGAAATTCTTAACGTTGTTGTTGTCTCGTTGTTCAACACGAACGCCGGATTGCAGTTATTCCAGCAAGACACTGCCTGGTGTCACGTGGCGCATATCTGTCGTGACCTTCTTGAGGAGCAGAGCATCGAGCTTCTCCCCTGGCTCCCACTTTCGCCAGATTTGTCGCCAATCGATCATCTTTGAGATCAATTGGACCCCTCGATTACGACTTCAGATGTTAGGCGATTTTCGTAATGTTCTAAGGCAGGAGTGGAACGCAATACAGGGTGACATCCAGAGACTTATCATGTCCATGTGCCGTCGATGTCTTGCCATTCATGATGCAAACAGTGGATATACACGCTATTGACAGCATGTGTGAACTTTTCATTTCACCCCATGTCAGAGCTGCGACGTACTGACGTGACGCTGGCAACAGTAAGAACATGAAATTATGCAAATTCATACAGCTAGACTCGAAATATGAATTTACAATAATTTGTTTGGGATTAAAGTCGATAATACTAAAAACATTGCTCCTCAAAGTTTATTATACTTTCTTTTTTTACTCAGTATATATTTCTTTCCTCCTTTGAAAGAATTGAATTCTCTTGCAAATACCATTTATCTACCGGTTCTGATCTGTAGCCTATTCACCCGAAACAATTTTGTGAGGCGAGTAAAAGGAAATAATATTAACACAGAAGCCCCTCGCCCCCTTTTTCTTCCTAAACACTACTTATGACGCCTCATTGGAACGAGCTCGTAGAGCTCGTTCCAATAATGCTACAGGTTACATAAGCTATGTTCGGAAGAGGTTTCAACAATTTTAGAAAATGCCGTTTTTCCTATACCCCAGGTGGATTTTTAAGGCAAAGAGCCACCTTTCAAAAACCACGATATATAAGCGTGCCTGTCATTTCAATAGCCCCCGCATTCACGCCGTTTAAAATTCCTTCTGGGCCGTCCTGGCACATTTTTTGAGGCAGTTATTCTTATTGTTGTGCAGTGAAGCCTGTACACAAACTAAACTGACTGTTCTGTCTTTTTCGTGAATATATGAGATAAGACCTGGAATTTTGATGTATTGTGTTTTGGTATCACTGAACTAAATATTTGAATTAGAAATACCCGCCTTGAAATGTTGCACTCGGAAGTGATGCAATCTTTAAAAATAATTAGCCTTGGGAAAATAAATTGTTTCAATAAACGTTTGAAGCATTCTATTGACTTCTTGCATTATTGATGAATATTCCATATAAAAAGAGAGGGTGAGATTTGATGACTTTTGGACCTAAAATATACAATTTACATTTGGTGTGATTTTGTAGGGAATTCCCTGAAAAATATGTGCACGTGACCGGAAATTCCCTTGCTGTCAATTTTTCTCTCTCATTTGTTGCATGACCCCCAGTTTGGGGGTCAGAAAAGTTGTCTGAAGGGCTATACTTGACAAAAATATTTGAATGCCAAAATTAAAGTGATGCGATCATAATTTTTTTTTTTTTGCCTGAATATTTTTATGGTCGCCTATGGGAAAATATTTAGTTCCGTAATACCATAAACACACGTGATTTATATCCAAATTGCTGAGCAGATGGTTCGTACTTGACTAAAACTTTAGTGCAAGTACCATTCTGAATATTACTAAGGACAAATGTCTTGGTGATGGATGTGCAGACTGTCGTAAATCGTCACACGAGATGATTTTTCTTCTTCTAAATTAACATCGACTTGTATCCTAACCTAATAGTTTCGTATCTGCTTTCGATGTGGAAAGTGTTTTCTTTTTAATGAGGCAATAATTTTATTCCATAATTACCTGATAAATAAAATACGAGAAACAAAATAGCATTTTAAGTTTATGGCGGTAGATTCAGCAGCATGCGAGAGGCTTATGTAAGCAGTTTCCATTAACAATTAATGTAAACGAAATTATGATTAGGAAATAAGGAATATGTTTACCCAATTGGGTCAGAGTCGACGTTACTTCAAAGTCAAATTGCGGGAATTTGACGACACCAGACTCAGTGAGATATTTATTAATCGTTCTTAACCTAACATCAAATTCTTGGAGAATTTCGCCGTGGTTGCCATTTGCACCTGTCAACTCTAAATCGTCCAATTTGTGAACAAGGGGAAACCATTAGAGAGTGCGCCTTTTAACACACAAGAGGCGAAATTATTTCTCCCAGATGTTGTGTATATTGCGATTTTTTTGTTTGTTTTTTTAAGAGAATTCTCTCCATACGACTCACGCATATTGAGGAAATGACAATATAGGGTCTTTTATGCCGTTGGACGAATTAAGAAGCCTGAAAACTGCTTGAAATTTTAAGGCCGTCTGCAAGACGCAGTTACCTTCTTGTTTTTCTTTCTTCTTTTCCACTGCTTTCCAACGTGATACATCCCTGTCTTATATCGTCAAAAAATCGACCTTTGAACAGGTAAGTGTTAGACGTACGAGGAAGCTCCAGAAGTAAGCAATTGTTGGGAAAATAGCTAGAATATCAATAGAAAATAAGCTAAGTTTCCTTTTGTGACGCTGAATGAACGAAAACAACAGGCAGCTCTATGAGCTGTCTGTTGTTTTAGTTTATTGAAAGTAGCAAAAGGAAATGTGGCTTTTATGGCAAGCTAGTAAGAAGCAACTAGTTCACAGATAATCCATTAACCCTTTACCTAACATGAAAAGCAGACGAACCTTGCAAAAATAATTCTTGAATAACTAATTTTTTTCATTTTATGTCTCAAAAACATAGGTTATGACCCCTCGTTGGAACGAGCTCGTTCCAACGAGGGGACATAACCTATGTTTTTGAGACAAAAAATGAAAAAAATAATGAAAATTAATAGGCGATTTTTGAGAATAGCGCTGGCCGTTTTTGGCCGTTACGTTAGGTAAAGGGTTATTACGAATATCTATCGGTATCACACCTACTATAAATAAACATTTGAATAAAGACTTAACAGCCCTTTTAGGGGCTTGAGGGTGTGTGTCAGTGAGAGGGTGTGTTTTTTTAGGGGGAGGGGGGTGGGGGTTGTTTTTTTTTTTTTTTTTTGTTTTGTTTTTTTTTTGGGGGGGGGGTGGGGGAGGTCATTTGGAATTCCCGAAGGATAACCAGATACCTCATAATCACATACGGCATCCTATCTCCCAGAAGGCTTGATGGATGACTCCCGGTTTTTCAAACTAAACTGTTGGAGGTTTCTCCACCCCTTTTTGTAACCGTTATGGTCATATACCGGGGCCGCTACCAAACCGGCGTTGCTGTTTGGTCTTCTTTTCTCTTCTTCCCTTAAATTTGCCATCGCACAACATTATATTCTGGCTCGCTACCATGGTGGGACTCAAACCTCTACCATCGCCGAGCTGGAACCGCATAGAGCCCACTCTCTAATAGTCTTAATGGCGTTGAGGGATTGAGTATTGACAATCTATCACTTCAACGTAAGCTGCCGGGAATTCTAACCGCGTGCATACCCCCTCAGACCCCATCTTAGGCAACAGGAAAGCTAGGCCTGTGGGATCCAAGTGAAATAAAATAAGGTTAACCGGGTCGCAAGGGATTTGTAAATCCCACATCGTCCCTTTCATTCATTCATTCACACCTACTGACACTAAGTATCCGCTTTGGTTCCTTGTTTAATGAATGCACTAATTTGCAAGTTTTTTTCAACAGAGAATAATAGTCAACCGCGACAAATAAGCAGCTGGACAAAGTGTTCGACAAATGTTGAAACTGACTGTAATAAATAGAGATTAATCGCTTGACTGGACTTGTTACGTGAAATAAGTCATGAGAGGTGAGGGACGTTGTACAAACACGAGTGCGCGAATGCGCACGAGTGTTTTACAATATAGTCCCTCGTCTCGAATGAATTATTTCACGTAACCAGTCCAGTCAAGCGATTACTCTGTTTATTACTTTTCATTATTAACGATAATTATATTATTTAACCCTTTACCTGACGTAACGGCCAAAACTGGCCAGCGCTATTCTCAAAAGTCGCCAATTAATTTTCATTATTTTTTCATTTTTTTTTTGTCTCTAAAACAGGTTATGACCCCTCATTGGAACGAGACTCTAAAAGCAGTTGGGTTAACAATGAACCCACATCAACTGACTTGAGTGAATATGAACCCAGTTGGGGTTCATATTCACTCAACCCAGTTGCTTTGGGTTAATTGTTGACGTAACTGATTTTATAGAATACAAGGTACACAGTAACCAGGAAATTAGAAAGGTAAACATTGTTAAATACCATTGGAGAGAAGGCAATCGATTTGTGTTGGTAAAACAAGTGTGAGGAGAGATAGGGTGACAGAATGTTGGGTGAACTTGGATAGCTGCCGCAGGGGGTATATATTTTACGACTCTGTACAACAAAGCAGAGACGACTATATGGAGAAATACGACGTAGAATTTTTATGGGTCTTTTGCTGTTTGAACAGCTCATCAGATGCGTGAGGATAGGTGTTTGAAAAGAGATAAAAACAATTGACATATTTATTATTATTAAACATATTTTATTTGTTATAACGAAATGGATTTGATAACAAGTGCCGAGCACTTAGATAATATCCTTTCCTTAATATAGATTTGAAAATTTCAAATTACGTTACAAATATTTACAAAAAGTTACCAAAATGTGCATGCAATGGCAAAGCAAACTTATGAATAATTAAAACAACATTCTGTATGTACACTCTTCAAGATGGATGTTGGTAAGTATTCGACTTTACAAGAGTCAGAACAGATAGGTGAGAGGGAGGAGAGCAGAAAGGTGAAAGGTGAACTGCCACATCGCAATACTGCTGGACTTGGTCAACCAGCCAACGTGTCATATTACGGCACAATCGCGATTCCAGCGGAACCGCGATTTAGACGGAGCCTCGTTACCACTGCCATAGCCAGGGCATACAGGACAAAACATGCGGAATGCATAAAGCCGTGACTGAAGGAAATAGAAGTGAAAATGGACACTCGTGTTATAGGACATTTGGCTGGGAAGATGTTGTCTGACTAGTCTGCCTGATTACGGTCCAGTCTTAAAACCTCTTCGTGGCCTTAATGACATTTTGTAAAATTCGGAAAAGGTGGATGTTGACGGATTCTGGTAGGTTGGAAATACCATAAAGAAGACCGTTGATCGACATATTTATTTGGAAATAAAAGACCCTTGAATATTCTTTTTTATACCATGGTTACCAATTCTACTATATATGAAAAGCCTTTTGCTTTATACACCAACCGTGGTGAACACGCCAGCAATGAGATTTCAATAGTTAAAATTTTACACATACAGTGGAGCTTAATCCAAGCTGACTTCTAAAATTTTACACATACAGTGGAGCTAAATCCAAGTTGACTTTTAGTGACGTCGACCTGAACGCGAACTTGTCTGAATTTATCGTACGTCACCTCGCGAAGAGTGAAATGAAAGCGGCAATTATTTATTACGTTTTTAAATGTGTTTACCCCATAAAATGCCAAAAATTAACAAACATGCATTGTCTCGTGTTGATGAAGTATCCATAACTCGAAACAGCATGTTATTATGTTATAAAAATGAAAACGGCTCTGCTTCTTTTTCTATCTCGTTTTGGTGATAAAATTGACAGCGGAAGTACCGCCCACCGATCCTCATGTAAACAAAAGCAAATTTGCGCGTATGCACGGTCCTGCTCAGTAAAATCAAGAAAAAATAACAGCAACTCTTAATAATCTGACGATTATGGTATAAATAAAATATACCCAAAGTAGCTTGGTGTACCAAATGTTTACCATTCGTGGTGAAGTGGTTTTAACCGCGCGCCAAAGGCTCGCGGTTAACACCACTTCACCACTCGTGGTGAACATTTGGTACACCAAGCTACTATGGGTGTATTCTCTATGCAGACATCTGCGATTGTTACTTGAATACCGAAGTGTATCAAAACCCAGATGTTAACTCTTTCAACACTGTATGCATCAAATGGTGCGTCTAGAAAAATTTGGCAGTGATCACGCCCAGTTGGTTATGAGGCTCTGTAAACATCAATTGCAGAGCCGAAGGATTCAATATTTACTGAATTCCCACCTCAACAAATACAGAATGGATTCATCCATTTCGCAGTAGACTTTAATTCATAAGACGATGCCACCCAGGACGTCTACTCATTGGTTAAAGCTTTGGTCTTTAAATCGAAAGGTCGACGTATCGAGCCTGACCAGTGTCATCTGCGCTGTGACCTTGGGCAATTCATCTTATCCCGATTGCCCGTGTGGTAGCAGTAGCACGGTGACACTGGGTACCAAAGCGCACAAACGTCGATGGTATAATTGCCTTCAACAGTTTCTATCGCCGCTTAGTAAGTTGGATAGTTCACCGCTGTTCGATGGTTATTTACAGAATAGGACTGGTGGTGTGAGAGCGTACATGGTGACATGCTTTTAGTGAATACCTCAAAATATGTTTGCACGTTTGTAACTCATATCCACTGTTGGGCGCATTTTGATTGAATTATCCATGTGCGCATTTAATAAACATGCGTTGAACTTAGTTTTTGGGAAAATATATTTATTTTTGCAGAAAAAAAAAACAGAACCGAAGACAAACTGTCAATACTAACTGCGGAAGACCAGTTTGTGTGACATGCATGCGCTTAGCAGTGAGGTGATGGATTTGTTGTTACCCTCGCGGTGTAAATAATAGGAAAATTGACTACCTTGAAATCTCTTCTTAGCAGCAAACCAACGTAAGTGAGACCATTTTGGTGTCTCGACATCCGAACCTACAAGCACGAGTGTTTTTAGCCATTTTATATTATTTGTGTTGTTGTCAAATAGTAAATATGGAAGTCCTAGATCAGACACGTTGCCATATTCTCAGAAGTTTGAAAGGTGTCCACGCTGGTTGAAATTAAACCAACCTTATCGGGATAATTACAAGTCTATCCGAATTACCTGCCGCTTTATCGCCTGTGACGAGAGAGATTGCCCAGTGGTTAGAGCATTGAATTTCAAACCGAAAAGTTCATGGTTCGATCCTGACCAGCGATAACTGCGTTGTGCCCTTAGAATGGCGTTCAACCCCGACTGACCACATGGGAGCAATGTGGCGCTGTACAATAAGACGTATAGCACGTTGATGGTGCACTTGCCTCATAATTATATATATTTTGCTAGTGGGCCCACCCGTCCGAGGACGGATAGCGGCGTCGACGAGACGGAAACATTCTAGTTGCATTGCATACCAAGGGAAATAATCAAACCTTGAATTTCTGGCTGGACTGAATCACAAGAGCACGACGGAATCACGCACTCATCATTTATAAAAAAGATTAACAAAGAAAGCATACTTTTTTTTAAATCCATGGGAAATGAAATATAGCCTTCTTTATTTAGAGTTGCTTCTCTGACTCGGCTGATGTTAAGTAAATATCAAATCTGATTTTCTTTTCACTTGAACAACCGGACGAGTGCCTTCCCAGATCTCAGAATCATGTAGTATTACTGAAGTTCAGAGACAGTCGCCTCTTTGCAGAAGTTGTACCCCTCGTATGAGGGTTTTGTTTGACATTTTATGTAAAGAATTAATGCGTCAGATATTGTAGGAAAATACATAGAGAGTAATCGCTTGACTGGACTTGTTACGTGAAATAATTCATGAGAGGTGAGGGACGTTGTACAAACACGAGTGCGCGAGTGCGCACGAGTGTTTTACAATATAGTCCCTCGCCTCGAATGAATCATTTCACGAAACCAGTCCAGTCAAGCGATTACTCTGTTTATTACTTTTCATTATTAACGATAATTATATTATTTAACCCTTAACCTAACTTAGCGGCCAAAACCGGCCAGCGCTATTCTCAAAAATCGCCAATTAATTTTCATTATTTTTTCATTTTTTGTCTCTAAAACATAGGTTATAACCACTCATTTGGAACGAGCTCGTCGAGCTCGTTCCAATGAGGGGTCATAACCTATGTTTTTGAGACAAAAAATGAAAATAATTTTTCATCAAGAATTTTTTTGGCAAGTTTCGTCTGCTTTTCATGCCAGGTAAAGGGTTAAAAAAACAAACAAAAAACAATGAAGTCCCCATTAGACCCACGGCAAAGCGTCTTCGTTTGCGCGCACGGATACATGACCCAATTGTTGATTGCATAATTCACTTGTGAAGTTATCGTTTATAATCAAACCCGGAAATCCCAGTAAATCACACTTTGGAAAGTGATAAATTACTGTAATCACAAAAAATATCTCTTTCTCTGTCAGATCGCGATCTGGTCGCGATAGACTTCCATATTGCAACATCAGGACCAAATCAAGAAAAACAGATGAAACTTCCATCTGAGATTCTAAGTTCTTGCATTTCTTTTTCGACGGGTGACATTCACAGTGTTTTTTTTGTGGGGGGGGGGGGGGGGGGGGCGGAGAGAGAATTTCGTCCGTATCGCGATACAGTCGAAGTTCTCTGTCAGTTATTGTAATCACAATAATACAGTGTTTTTCTTCGAGTTTCAATCGATAATTAAAAAAACAGTTCAAATGAAGACTTCACCAATATCCCAAATGTGATACCAAACTTGTTGATATGAAGGTTTTAGAAGTCAAGTATCATTTCACTGGAAGAGTGGCTATAATTAGCTCTGTCCAATTATTATTTCCTCACAGGCACTTGGGAAGAACTCAGTTTGACAGCAATTTGAAGATGTTCCATACATCTTTCAAGCCAATTTCCCCGTACTTCTGGCACAGAGTTATCGATTCCTTTATATCTGGATGAAACTGTGAAGAGGTTCTACTCATTTTGTCACGAGATTTGGGTGACTTGGTGCTTTGACTTCTCATGCGAATAGCATGACCTCCAATATTTCAATCAACTTGAAAAGTCCTCTTATTAAAAACTTCTATTTTGGGCGTTAAAGGTAATGTAATATTTATGTAGCGTGCCAAGGTGCTTGTAGCGTTATGTCGAGATGACGTCATTTGAGGATATCTTGTTGTGTTAGTGTGCCAAAGTCTATTAGACATGACATATGTGGTACATTCATCTTCAGTGCATTGGAAATGGTATCGATGTAATGAGTATAAATAATTTAAAACTGGGTGACAAATTTAAAGTCGCCGCCAGGAATATTGATGCCTTTTATGCAATTGAAAAATATAACTGTTTCTGACAAGGTCATTTTTCAAGTGTAGTACAGTTGTAACCAGACCTTCTATTCGTTTAGAATGGCTGTTTGCTTAGTTTCCGAATTGCTTATATGAGTAGTCAAAGTCACTCAGTTATATACATATAGAATATACCCACAGTAGCTTGGTGTACCAAATGTTCACCACGAGCGGTGAAGGGGCGTTAACCGCGAGCCTTTGGCGCGCGGTTCACACCACATCACCACGAGTGGTGAACATTTGGTACTACTAAGCTACTTTGGGTATATTTTATTTATACCATGATCGTCAGATTATTAAGAGTCGCTATTATTTTTTCTCAGTTTTACTGAGCACCAGACGTACATACATGCGAATCTGTTTTTGTTTACACGAGCATCGGTGGGCGGTACTTCCGCTGTCAATTTTACCGCTGGAACGAAATGAAACGGTGCCTGTTTCATTTTAATAGCATAATAACATACCATTTCGAGTTATGGATACTTTATTGACATGAGACAACGCACGTTTGTTAAGTGTTGGTGTCTTATGGGGTAAACTCATTTAAAAACGTCATAAATAATTGTCACTTTCATTTCACTCTTCGCAAGGCGGCGGGTGATAAATTTAGACAAGTTGCATTCAGGTCGACGTCACTAAAGGTCAACTTGGATGTAGTTGCACTGTAGGTGTAAATTTTAACTATTGAAATCCCATTGCTGGCGTGTTCACCACGGTTGGTGCATAATCCATCATGAAAATCAAGGGGTACATGCTTTTCCTGACTGTCATAAGTTTTGGTGTCTTATGGGGTAAACTCATTTAAAAACGTAATAAATAATTGTCACTCTCATTTCACTCTTCGCAAGGCGACGGGCGATAAATTTAGACAAGTTTCGTATTCAGGTCGACGTCTCCAAAGGTCAACTTGGATGTAGTTCCACTGTAGGTGTAATTTTAACCTGTGAAATCCCATTGCTGGTGTGTTCACCACGGTTGGTGTATAAAGCTAAAATTTAAGTCACAGTCTTTTCATATATAGTAGGATCGGTAATCATGGTATAAATAGAAAAGATCTATTTCTTCAAAATGGAAAAAGTCACTACAGAATTAAGTGGGTTCGGAACAAGACGCCAGTATTCCCATGTAGTCTGCATACGTGTCCTATCCTGGGAGATATTGGCATATTGTACGGGATTCGGCTAAAGAATCCCTACTAGGGATCAACAACAAATGGCAAATAAAGCTCGGAAGCTCTTCATGATACGAAGGGGTAAGCATTTTTCTAGCAATGGATCTATCAAACAGACTTAAGATTATAGTACGTCATGGGTAGTGTTTATAGGGTTATTTTAGGGGGGGGGGGGAGCAGTGGCGTTGCGGTAACCGGTTCTCGTCAGATCACCGAAGTTGAGCGACGTCGAGCCCGGCTAATCCCCGGATGGGTGACCGTCTGAGCGATCGATTCGGACTCCCGCGTTGTGTCCTTGGGCAAGGCACTTAACCCCAACTGTACACATGGGGGCACGATGACGCCGTGTACTGAGGTGTACTGCACGTCGACAGTGCGCGTGTCTTCAACCAATGTAACCCTGCCTGTGCTACAGTTCGGAGTTACGATGTTGGAGAGTTGGCAGCTGCCCGTCGTTGCTCGGTGGTTCTCTCCGGGTACTCCGGCTTCCTCCACCCGTAAAACTGTTACGGTCATGATTAGCCATTGTGCATAAGTATGTGACCTTAAACACCAATAAATAAATAAATATAATATAGGGTTATTTTAACGTCCCTCTTTATTATGGCGAAAGGTCAATTTCGAAATTTTTCGACATTTGGTCCCTCGTAGAAGACACTCGTTGGGTGAATAGGGTGGATATGATTCTTAAACTGCGTCTGTACGTGTAAAACACTCAATACTTAAATAATACCATTTACTTGTTTCATGTTTAACAGAGCCTTTTGGCGTACTATTTAGACAGGGGCGGACTGTACCAAGAAAAGCTACCGGAAAATGCACCTGGCGAGAGGCGGACCCGGAGAAAATTTTGATTTTTCGAACTGAAAAAACGCTGCTTCCCTGCATCTGAGCGATGCAACTGCAGTACACATAGAGGACATTTCGATGGCATATTTCATTCGAACAAAATGGTTGGGATAGAATTTTGATTTTTTAAACTGACAGAACACTGTTTCCTTGCATCTGAGCGATCAAATGCAGACTAGACTGCTGGTAAATCGAAATGTCTCTATTTGGACTGCCAATGGCAGGCCACATAGAGAGCATTTCGGTATGTCGGCAGCCTAATCAGATCCATTTCGCCTGTTGATCATTTTCACAAAATTGTATGCGCCAACACGTGTTGGGCTGCATCAATTTCGGGGCCCCGGGCACCATCAATTGGGGAGAGCACCGGGAATTTTCCTGGTAGATCATATGGCCAGTCCGCCTCTGTATTTAGATCAGCTAGACCTCCTGTCAAACAATGAACCACAAACTGTGTATCGGAGAGTGAAGTTTTGCTGCTGTTGCTTTGGTACAATAGTTATTGTCATAACCTTTTTCAATTTCTACTGCTTTTCTGCAGGTTTAGCAGTTATTCGCATAACTTTAATTGCATTGAGAATATAGTTAAGTCATTTAATCCGGATAACATACTTTTTTTATTTACAACAACAGCCGCTTCCACTGAGTGCCGGGACTGGTAATGTATCGAAATTATTGCCTGCTCTAGTCTCTTCTAGTTTCGTACTGTACAGTTAAAACTAGAAGCCCTGTCACGAACTGTGCGCTTATCTAGGCCTAATTGCGCGTAGGAATTGGGCGCAATTGCCATATCGACTGGCATCCAAAGCACGGCAGTTTCTCCTGGTTTCTCATAGCAAACCCAGGCAATGTTTTTGCCAATGGAACTCCATTTGCTGAAACATTGCTTGTGCACAGGCCATATGTACAGAATTTGATAGCCTTACTAAAACGTGCCATTTATGCGCATTTCATAACAGGACTTCTAGTTTTAACTGTAGGTGTTTACACTATCTTTATGTTGCTTTATTTATCGATTCCGTATTGTATGCATTTGCTAGCACCTTCCAACACCTTACTCTGAATAGTATGGACCGTCATGTTCGCTCAGGGGCCCGGTAATATCAAGTTTCGGATCGAATGACATCAGGCAGAAGTTTTCGAATCGAATGGAATCTCAATCGAATCTCAACACTTTTCAAGTTGCAGATAACTCTTTATTACAAATGTAATTATTGTCAGTCTCCTTTCAAGCAAGAGACTGTATGCAATATTGACTCGTCTGCTTGGGCACATCATTCAAAAAATGCAGAATATTCCAAAATCGAATCAAACTAATCTCAGATTCTTTGATCAGGTCTCCTGCACAGGAGACCTGATGGTAGGAGAAGAGTTCAAGAGGAAATCCCAGGCAGAATTTTGAGAACATCTCGACGATTTGAAATTTCCGAACCAGCGCGATAAACATCGGATCGAATCAAATCATAGAGGCTATTTCGAGACGAATCGAAGTTTTAAGCTTCGCAAGGCTCTAGTTACACTCTACTGCAAATGTTCGAATTTATTTTGTGTTTGTAGTAGGTTAACTTAATAATAATCTTGTCCAACTGTACAATATGTACATTTGAAAGGGAAGACATGATTTTCAGTCAGCGCACAATGAACAACAAATTCGGATGGAAAGTGAGCTGAAATAAGTTAAAATTTGCGCTTCCGTAGGAAGCCCAAATATTAACCTACGGACTTGGTTTGAACAATCTTGAATCTGACCCTCATCACAATGGTGTATACCAAACATTAAAAGATTCTGACTGGTAGATCTGAAGAAGATTTTTAATGAATTCTCCTCATGTTACCCTATGAAGTTAAAAATTCGGGCTCCTATATTGAGCCCAAATATGAACCAATGGGCTTTATTTTAACAAACTTGTATATGCCCCCCCCCCCCCCCCCCGGACTGTGGATTCCGGCACTTTTCAGGAGACCCATGATTGTGGCTTCCCGCACTGTACCAGTTTATAAAATGTTACATGTACTTACACAGAGCCCATGTCTGAAGCAAGGGTACTACTTGAAAATAGCTTGTAGTGAGTAAATTTCATCTTCCAGCAGGATTTTTTCCCAATGTGCCTGATTGGCCTGCAGCAGCATTTTAATGTGTTGCATATTTTGATTCTTCCTTGGCTTTTTACACTCAGCACTTAGAGGTTCTATATGTGACGTGGGGTCAGCCTCATTGGCACAACAAAACAGACTTTGAAGACCTTGCGTCTTTTTTAGAAGGCTGTCCACTTGACAACACCTGTTGATTTTTCTCTTTCACTGCATGTCTACGGTGTCGTATTCTTTGTGAAAGACTTTTGCTGAACATTGACTACAAAATAAAAATATTTCGAAAATTAAAGACAGTGACTGTAAGAATTCTCTGATATATGTATGCATCACCATATCTTTTTTGATTAGGGTTTAACGACACATTAACAGCCAGGGTCATATCATGGCGGTGACAGTTTGACGAGTGGAGGAAGCCGGAGTACCCGGAGAGAACCACCGAGCAACGACGAGCAGCTGTCAGCTCTGCAACATCGTAACTCTGAACTTTGCACCACGGCACAGGCAGGGTTAGATTGGTTGAAGACATGCGCACCTTCGACATGCAATACGCCTTAGTATACAGCGTCATCGTCTCCCATGTAGGCAATCGGGGTTAAGTGCCTTGCTCAAGGACACAACGCGGGAGCACGAATCAGTCGCTGAAATGGTCACCCATCCAACTATTAAGCGCGCTTGACGTTGCTTAACTTCGGTGATCTGACGAGAACCGGTTACAGCGACGCCACCGCGCCCCCATCACCATACTAGTATATGTAGAAACAGCGGATGAACGGTTCAGTTGGAGTTAGTCCTGCAGGTGAGATGGATGGGTGCTATTGTAATTGCTAATTACACCTGACAAAACATGCATATGTATTTTATATATACTACTCAAAGTTTGCTAAGCACCAAATATTTGACACATCATTGTGAAATTTGCTTGTGACATATTTGCGATATTTTTGGTGGATATGATTGAGGAATGTATTGAGATGGTCCCCAGTGTTTACATTTGCTCTCTTGTCAGGCAGACTTTTCGTGACAGTCAGGAAAAGCATGTACCCCTTGATTTTCATGATGGATTATGGATCAATCGTGGTGAACACGCCAGCAATGGGATTTCAATAGTTAAAATTTACAATACAGTGCAACTACATCCAAGTTGACCTTTAGTGACGTCGACCTGAATGCGAACTTGTCTAAATTTATCGCACGTCGTCTCGCGAAGAGTGAAATGAAAGTGGCAATTATTTATTACCTTTTTAAATGAGTTTACCCTACTTACCAAACATGCGTTGTCTCATGTTAATAAAGCATCCATAACTCGAAATGGCGTGTTATTATGCTATTAAAATGAAAAAGGCCCCGTTTCATTTTCCATTTCTTTTCGGCGATAAAATTGACAGCGGAAGTACCGCCCACCGATGCTCGTGTAAACAAAAACAGTCTGGTGCTCAGTAAAATCGAGAAAAAATAATAGCGACTCTTAATAATCTGACGATCATGGTATAAACAAAATATACCCAAAGTAGCTTGGTGTACCAAATGTTCACCACTCGTGGTGAAGTGGTATTAACCGCGAGCCAAAAGGCTCGCGGTTAACACGACTTCACCACTCGTAGTGAACATTTGGTACACCAAGCTACTATAGGTATATTCTATATATCCACCCCAAGCATTGGTTACCCGGTCCTATTTTACCAGTAAAATAACTTGTTTATCACAGTCAACAATCACTGCTCCACTTAACCAAGTTCCCACCAGACTTTCGAATTTGAGGCGTGCAATAGTGCTTGCTCATCACGATACCTCGAGGCAAATTAGGTGCACTACCAATCGCGACCCTCAGAAATTGAAGTTTTGTGGAGTGCTCGAGCGTATACTGCATATATACTAGTATACTTCTTCACCCATTGAGTTATTTTATGGGGGTCATGCCTTCAAACCTCCTTTTTTACTTCCCATGACAAGGATTGTCCCCCAACATCACTGACTACTAATTAACCCCTCACCCAAGTCACCCCATCAACCACCCTTCTGATATCTAGCTATCCCAACCTTTCATAAAAGTCAACTAAGACTCCAACGACAACACAAGTAGGTACAGTACAGGGAGGGTGAATTACTACTGAATCACGATGTGGAGGTGTGGGGATCTAATTTTCATTTAATTTATCTAAAACTACGCGCATTGCTTCATTGACTGAAAAGTACAACTTGCTGAGAAATTATACAAAAATCTAAGTTTCATCTACAGTTTGTGGAGGGTGGATCAAGGGGTGGGGGGGGGGCACTAAAAATTTGCAAGACGTGACGTCCTATTTTTTATTCGGCTCCTTTTCACACCCACCCACCCACTACGTGCAAATTTTCTACTACCGTTCTCAGACACCCGCCCCTCACTCTCCCATTAAAATCCAAAATAAGCTTATAAACTTAGTAGGCACAGCTGTCTTTGGGGGGGGGGGGGGGGTCATAATGTTCTTAACCCTTTACCCAACGTAACGGCCAAAACCAGCCAGCGCTATTCTCAAAAATCGCCAATTAATTTTTATTATTTTTTCATTTTTTGTCTCAAAAACATAGGTTATGACCCCTCATTGGAACGAGCTCGTCGAGCTCGTTCCAATGAGGGGTCATAACCTATGTTTTTGAGACAAAAAATGAAAAAAAATTAGTTATTCAATCATTTTTTGGCAAGTGTCGTCTGCTTTTCATGTTAGGTAAAGGGTTAAACTGGTACCACCAATTTAAACCTCTGTGGGCTGCTGTGTGCCCCAATCTACAAATGACAAGCTGTTCATTATCAGGCTTGGCCAGAGCAGGTGTACATATACAGGAACAAATTTGCATTTGAATTGTTCCCAAAATATTGTCTGCACATTTTCTGCATTTCGAACAAGACACCCACCCCCTACTAACGTGTGACATTTTCCCAGATTAAGCCCAATATTCTCACATATAAAGCCTCCTGATGTTGTATTTATGTTAAGAGTGTGATGTACAACATCATCTTTAAGGTTTGAAACACAAATGATGGCATATATATTAGTTGATAAATTGATATATTTTTAAAAAATTCAAAAAATTGCACAAGTTGGAAATGCACATTTTTGGCGCACTCAAGAGACCCACCCACCCCCCACGTCACGTCTTGCAAATTTTTGGTGGCCTCCCCTGGATTACTACTTAAAAAATTGTGGGGGTCTCTTCTCCATCCAAAATAAAGTTACAATTTCTGAGAGAAAAAAAAAACAGAAAAAGTATGAATAAACCTTCAGTTACCACAGCTCGTGTCAACGCCATCATCAATAAACTGAAAGTAGAAAAACATTTCTTCTCCTTTTGCTCAGAAATTTCAAGTTTTTGCCCAATGGCAAATCAACCGCATAGAATGTTTGAGTTGCAGTGCATCGCACAGAACATTATGGGTGCTGTTTTTTTATAGAATAAAAAGGAAATTTATTTCATAAATTAAATATTTTCATTAGTACATGTAAATCAAGTTAGCATTACCATCATGTATAGAGGCAACAGCATACATGAGGTAAGCACCCCACCCTTCAATACATCAGTTTTACATACACATTGGGGCTCAATATTTAAAACATCTCACACATTTGACTGTTTGAACGTTAATTAGCAGAACATAATTCCCTGCATACCTGTGCAAACTGATAGGCCACTTGTACTACAGTTCATAAAAAGATATTCAGTCATATTTCTTGTTTGAAATACAGTAGTCACCGTGGACTGGTCACTTTCCATAGGGGAAGGGGGGAGGGCAATATTTCCATGGACGCAATAATACTAGACTCCAAACACTAATTACATGCATAATCATCAAAAAAGTAATTGATGAAGCGCCGGGTACACTGCAAAAAATATAGGTTCTCTTTGGAACCCAAACTGGTTCTAATCTTGTCCCTGAGATGGAACCAGTTCTGTTTAAACAGTATTTATTTCAAATCAAATAAATTTATAAAGATTAACATTAAATATTAACAGAATTAAACATAAATTAAGGTGGTTTCAGCCGTAAGTTTAGAGCTTATACGAGGTTGTCTCAAATCATTATTAAGCAAAGGAGATATGAACAGTTGGCATTTCGAACCAGTTTTGGTTCTCTTCAGAACCAAAACTGGTTCGATATGCCAACTGTTCCTGTCTCCTTTGTTTCAAAATGTTTGGCGACTGCGTTGAATAAGCTCCAAGCTTTCTGCTGAATCCACTTCAGTTCATGTAATATTCTGTTAAAATTGAATGCTAATCTTGGTAAATTTATTTGATTTGAAATAAATACTGTTTAAACAGAACTGGTTCCATCTCAGGGACAAGATTAGAACCAGTTTTGGTTCCAAAGAGAACCTATATTTTTTGCAGTGTACAACCCCGTGCTTCATTAATTAAATTTTGCTGATGATGAGTTTAATTGCCTGGTACTCACATATACATGGACAACACAACCCAAGCGTGGATAACGACCAGTCCACGGCAACTGTACTGTAATTGTATAACGAATAGTATGGCTTTCAAACACTGCAGCCTCTGCTAGTTCAAACAAATGTTTCAGTGAAATGTGCCTTTTCTGTGTGCATGTGCAGTACGTGGACAGCGGATTGTAACTAAATCACACAGGGAGTGGAGCGGATGGAGCAAAATGTCATGATTATGGGCGTACCTTTACCACACGTACGATGTCGAATGGTTATCTGGGTCGCTGAAAAAGGTACATGTCGATTCGAAACTGGATGGCAGAGGGTGTACAGCATATAAAAAGTGATTTCCATTGAGAACACCGCCGAGTGGAAAACTACCCGACTATGAACTCGTCAATTCTGGAACATTAATGTAGAAGGGTGGATTATTGGGTCTTTCCGACACTTTCAACGGCTAAGGTCATATTGTGTCGGTGACAGTTTTTCGCTACGATCCCATTACCTCGAGCGACATTCTTTTACGTTTCATTGGCCATCAATATACAATAATTGCAAACAAAATGCAGGCAAGATAACAAGCAAGAGAAAAAAAGAAAAGTTAGTTGCTGCTGGAGTGGTCTGGGAAAGTGAAAAGGATAACATGTTCGAGGGAAGAGCTGATTGGCAGACAGGGTGGTAGTGGTTGGCAAAGTGTATCGGAGATTGGGGTTGGGTGATGTGGGTGGTATGAATACCATAGAGGCGGGCTAAATGGGCAGCCGAGGTGGTACGTATAAGCAAACGCCAATACAAAAAGAGAAAGAGCAGCAAGAATCAAAACACATCCCTAACATAGGCTAGAATACGGTAAGTAGCCGCCTGAGTGAGAGACAGAAAGGAAAAAACGATATATATATATATATATATGTACGAGAAGGGAGGGCAGAGAAGAAAGCAATTAAAGTAATGAGAATACCCGAGAATGCCCAATGCATAATACATCACCTTACATCATCCCAATCCCAATACTAATTGCAATCCCAATCCTGATCCTAATCCCTACGCTTTCCCTCCTACGCCACCTCCTTCCCCTCTCATTCACCTAATCGTTTTGACTCCTGCAACTCCTTCGTTTCTTTTTCCAACCTTCTCTCCATGATTTTTTTGTTCGAATGACTCCACCGCCTGAGAAACATGCAATCCCAATTCAACCACCTCTTCCACCACCTCCACAACCTTTACTACACTATATCTCAATCTCTGCGCTTCCTCCTCCTCATCCTAACCCCCGTGGCGTAGATAAAGGGGGGCCGGGGGCGGAGTCCCCCTCCCCCACCAGAAGTTTTGGCGGAATTTTTTTGGGACCACTTTTAGGCGAATTTATGCCTAATAACATTAAAATTCTGGTTTTGGGGATAAAAACATGCCATTTTGTGTAAATTTTGGGTAAAAAAGGCCAATTCTCAGTTGCAGTAAACAACAGATTCTTTTTGTTTGTTTGGGTTTTTGTTGTTGTTACACTATCGGAAAATTTTCGGTCTGTCGGAAAATTTTGGGCTTGCCCCTCCGCCAGCGAAAAGCTATCTACGCCGCTGCTATTCCCTACCCCTCTCCTTTCAATCCCACTCATTTTCCTCCTCAGCCTAGCCCCGTTCCCCACCATCACCTCTCTTTCACCATCTCCGACATCACTACCATCTCTAACTCCACATCTTTTTTGTTCATTCTTAACTTTGGGCAAATTAAACAAACAATAGAATATTGTTATAACGAGAGAAATATGCTAGCATTGGGATTCAGCCACTCGAAATAGCCAAAAATTGAGATATTTGACACCCCCACCCCCCCCCCCACCACCCCCAAATAAGAGGTCAGACAGCTATGATATACTACTAGAGAAATTCCTCAAAACTGGTAATTTCTAACCCCTGACACTCTTGAAGCACGTTCGCGCGTATTACCGTGGTGATGACGTCAGGGTATGAGGGTTACTAGAGCGACTATGTCCTCTCAAAATAAGTTCCTCGGACGGGGTCTACCACTGAGGTCCCACTAACCGGGCAAGAAACCCATCTTATATACCACATACGCTTTTAAGAAGATAACTGGCAGCTACGCGACTTCAAGTTGGAGTTCATCTGAAATAGTGGTGACCGGGCGGAGTATATGTAAATTTTTAACATTATCGGTTAATTTATTTAACATTTTAACTTGAAGAAAATGTAATAATATGCGTTGAGTTTTATAACATAATGCGTTAGAAAAAGTAATAACATGAAGCCGAGTTTATAACATCGTCTATTTACAACATTTTGTAACGTTATGCGTTGGTATAACATTATGCGGGGTTGTAACATTATCAGTTGTAACAAGGGTCTCCTTAGTGTAAAACGTCTCCCTTTTTAACACAGAATTAGAAAATTCACTCCTTAAGTTGAGGCATCAACTGTGGGTACAGAAAGTGTCAAATGTGTTGTCATGGTACCCGCGCATGAGCAACCATGATGGCATTTTCTTGGTGACATGTGGTATTCTAGTGGGTGTAAACCACGTGTTTTTAACCAAACTGATTTTAGAGTGTATAGTCAGGGCCGCCGGTAGAGCAAGCAAGCCATGGGTACAGTGAATACTTATGTTAGGCCTAAACAGTTAAAAATCTGTTTCTCAGGACCTCCCTAAAGTTCCGTATAATCAAACTTAAAAAAATACAAATTAAATGGTTTATGTCTGATATTTAACCCATGTTAATAAAACTGATAAAATTGTCCATGGAGTGCACTGAAGGCACGAAATACACCAACACCCATGCTACTGTGTAGATTATGAGGCCTAACACATAAAACAACCAAGAACATGAACTTTTAATGTCAAAGAAATAATTACAAAACAAAACAAAAAATATAAAATAAAAACCGCCCGCCCACATGCAATGTCACGAAAAATAGCTCGAGAGACAGATCTACTTTGTGGGGCCTTAAGCGTTTCTTTACCACGTGGCACCAGCTGCTCGCTTCCACCTTTAAGTATAAGAAACGGAGACAGCTTCCTCGGCTACACAGTGGCCGAAACAGGATTAAAAAGAAAATAGTTTCGTTTTAGTAACATGTGCATCCCCCGCTCCAGCAAATTGAGTTTACTGTGGTGTGGAGAGAAAAGAGAGGTATTGGCAGTCTGTAATCACCATCTAGATCAGCACACGCAACGGAGAGGAGATGGTTAACTGATAACGTCAGTTATTCAGAATATAAATCCCGCAGCACGAGACAAGAAGACGATGACAGATGAAGAATGTATCTTTAATGTGTTCACACATGTTTTTAGAGATAATCGTGTTATAAAACATTGATAGGAACTAATTTCACTTGTGAATAAAAAACGACCGATTTTTAATGTATTATGCAACGAGGTTTAAAGGCAAGATTGCTGTTTCCATTCACGACGTATTACCAAAGTGACAAAATATGCAAATGGATCTTATGTTGCTAAAAGGGCACACAGTTCTCACGAATGTTTAAGATCAATAACCTTAACCCAGCCTTTTATAGAGGTTTCTGTTTGCATTATATTTTCAAAGGTTTGAAAATTTGATTTACTTGTTTAATTATTTTCGTCAAGTCTTAATATAGTCATTGGCAGCGAGAGGAATTTCCGACCCGCAATGAATACGTTATGGGACACTGGCCATGGCCTTTCATTAGGATATTCATTAGCCCATCGTGCAGAACATCTGGTCTTAGCTTCGAGGCAGAGTATGAGAGGGTTTCAATAGAGAAATTCCGGGAAATTTGCAAAATTGTACTGTCAGTAGCCATTTTTTCGAATCCCTAAGAGGAATGAATGGAAATATATTATCTCCAAACCGAATGTCTCCACAGATGTCAGCTTTTGTGTCAATTTAAGTTGCAACTTGGGTTTTTAGTCCTGATACAGGCCCAATACCTGAACTCGTGGTTAAAACAGTACAGTCGCCGTGGATTGGTCGTAATCCACACGTGGGCAGTGATGTCCACGTATGCGTTTACCAGGTAATTAAATTCAGCATCATATTAATTTGGTCCTTTAAATATCTTTGTCAAGTGGCCCTTCGTGAAATTTCTTTCTTTCCTCAAAACTAGGAGTCATGCCCCATATAGGTTACAATACACGGCTTTCCTGCAAAAAGCGCCTTTAGCGGTTTGCACCCCAACATTTAATAGAGGGTGAAAGTTTCCTGATTTATATAATTGGTGGATAATGAACTGAGCTTGTAAGTGTTTATAAAATATAGGTGATAACTGTCTTCTGAAAAGTGTGAGTGAAGATAAAAATTGGGTTGGGGTAAAAGTATGTCTATTTTATTCAGTGCAAAACTGGACAGTAGTATAGGAATCACCAAATTTAAAGGAAAAAGTCATATGTTGACCTATATTTTTCAGTACATTGTTTTCAAGAGGTGGTAAACTAAATGCATTAGGATTGTTTTTGCCAAAATCGGCTTGATGAGGTGGGGAGTGGGGAAGGATTCGTACTGTCGCCAATGTAAAACAAAAAACAGCGTATCATAACCTCAAACAATATTGTGTGTTTTCTGTCGGGCGATATTGTTTTTTTTAATGTTTTGGTGGTGGATCTGCAGGTATTAACCCTTTACCTAACATGAAAAGCAGACGACACTTGCAAACAAAATTCTTGAATAACTATTTTTTTAATTTTTTTTCCCTAAAAACATAGATCATGACCCCTTTTAGGAACGAGCTGGTCGAGCTCGTTCCAAAGAGGGGACAGAACTATGTTTTTGAGACAAAAAATTAAAAAGATAATGAAAATTAATTCTCGATTTTTGTGAATAGCGCTGGTCGGTTTTGGCCGTTACGTTGGGTAAAGGGTTACTACATTTTATGACTAAAGCCAAGTCGGTTTGTAATTGGGTTTACAAGTTAGAGAAAATGAAATTTTAAAGATGTGGGGTGCCTATTTTTCAAGATAAAATTCCTTTTTTAGAGTGCCTATATGCATAAAATGCTGGCCAAAAGAACAGTTGATCTAAGGTGGAAGATAAGATGGTAAAATTTGGTTATTTTGATGTGTTTCTAGTCAATCAGATATTGTTTTAGTATATTTTGTTTAAGAGGTAATAAACTAAATGGATATAGGATTGTGTTTGCCTAAATCGGCCCGATGAGATGGGGAGCGGAGAAATGATTTGTACTGCCGCCAATGTGAAAAAAACAACTGTATTGAACCTAAAAGCGAGAAAAGTAGACAGGGAGAAACCTACCGGCCAGGGGCATATTTCTTTCGGAGAATTCCCGTTAAAACTCACCAATGCTCAATGGTCTTTTGCAGGATCCAGAATGCATCAAATTATCCCTCTTTTTCCTCTGGAACATTTTAGCAGTGATTTCGCAACATTTCAGTACAATGCTTCAAAAGATTTTAAAACAATATTTTGTCTTTAGGCTGCACAGTTTCGGAGACTGTATCATTTCCGTGTGCAACTTGCCCAGGTGGCTTACTCTAATTCACATATTTAGCACTGTCATACCAAGAGATTGATTGTCCTCACGGAACTCTCTAACATGTCTACTGTTACAGTTAAAACTAGAAGTCCTGTCATGAATAGTGCGCTTATCTAGGCTTAATTGCGCGCAATTGCCATATCGAATGGCATCCAAAGCACAGCAGGTTCTCCTGGTTACTCATAGCAAACACATGCAATGTTTCTGCCAATGGGACTCCGGGTTACCCGGAGGTCCATTGGCTGAAACATTGCCTGTGCACAGGCCATATGTACAGAATATGATAGTTTTAATTGGGTCATAACGCGCACATTAACGCGCATATCAACGTGCTATTTGTGCGCATTTCGTGACAGGACTTCTAGTTTTAACTGTATGTTGTGTGTAGTGTATCCTGCATTATTGTGTTTTCTTCTTTTTTATGTTGTTTATGCATGTAACATATTTTGTCCCATTAAACAAATAATAATAATAATAATAATGATGATAATAATAATAATAATAATAATAATAATAATAATAATAATAATAATAATAATAATAATAATAATAATTAAATGTTATATAGCGTTGAACCACAGATGTACTCTCAAACGCTTAACAAATCTATGTGAGCACCTGCAAGAAAAGTAACGTTTACAACCTGACAGTAGTTCATTGAAAAGCCTCTTTGAAAAGATAGCATTTGAGACTCTTCTTGAATTGGACCAAGTTTTCTGCAAATTTAAATACTATTTGAACTAAATTTTGTCTAGAAATGACTGTAAGCTTTTACTCGAATTCAGTTGGCAACAACTATTGCTCGTGCTGGGCCACACCCAAACCAAAGGGCCCCAGATTTACTACGCCGATTTATTCTCCTATCGCCCGCGCTGAATATGGTGACTGTAGTGAAGACAGTGATAGAGAATACGAGTAAAACACGTGACGAATATCAAGAGGACTACGCCATGTGTTTCAAAAGTATGGTATATTTATTCAGTGCCTCATTTCCGTCACACACACCTCTCAACATCTTCAACTTGACAAGACCCGAGAATAAAAAAATGGCCTTTTCTTTGAATCCATTTTTCAACTATTTCCCCACTGTGTCAAACCATGGTACGCCCGGTGAATACTGTAAATATGTGCCGCCCCGCGCTCACTGAACTTCTCCCGTCTCCTTATAGACGTGGTCCCTTATTAGACCCGCCCCACAATTGCTGCACGCCAAATTCCTAAGGGCTCCATTATGTGTATTCATCGAAATGGGTATATAGAAGTGCCCCTGTATTGGACTCGCCCCCTAACCTAGCTATGCCACAAAATTCCGCCACCCCGTCTCTATATCGTTATACACATACAGTTAAAACTAGAAGTCCTGTCATGAAATGCGCACAAATAGCACGTTGATATGCGCGTTAATGTACGCGTTATGGCCCAAGTAAAGCTGTCAAATTCTGTACATATGGCCTGTGCACAAGCAATGTTTCAGCCAATGGACCTCCGGGTAACCCGGAGGCCCATTGGCAGAAACATTCCATGTGTTTGCTACGAGTAACCAAGAGAACCTGCCGTGCTTTGGATGCCATTCGATATGGTAATTGCGCGTAATTCCAACGCGCAATTAAGCCTATATAAGCGCAGTATTCGTTACAGGACTTCTAGTTTCAACTGTACTAATAGCAAAAGGATCTACAATATATGATTTATTTATTTATTTGTTGGTGCTTAACGCCTCATCAGCAGCTAAGGCTATATCGTGGCGAGGAATTTATTTATTTATTGGTGCTTTACGCCACATCAGAAGCTAAGATTATGTCGTGGCGATGAAAAATATGCTTTCTAAAATATGTCATTATCGTCTATGAAATAAATAAAACCAAGTTGATGAAATATGAAGAATAAAACTATGGAGTGAACACAGTGTTGAGGAAATGAGACCAGTTGTTTGAAGATTGCTGTGTAAATCAACCCGTGAAATAGATATGAATTGATGAGAATTTAAAAGAACAAAAACAATTTAAAATATATTGAAAAGGTTGTTTTCCTTCATGAACCACAGAATTTTACAACAATTTGTTTTGGAAAATAGGTCTCGAAGAGAGCAACATTAAAATACTGCCGTCTGACAAGTTTAAAATCTGCACAGTGCAAACGAATGTCTTCCACTGTCAACGTCTGCTGACAAGGAAAACACACTGGCAGCATATCACCTCCTAACAAAAAGGAATGTGTACTTTTTGTATGACCGATATCACGTCGCGTCAGAATGACGTAATCTTTCCTACAAAGGTTACAATGTGACTTATTAGTAATAGTAGTTCGGAAGCGATGGAGTTTGTTATTTGTCGCTCCATCCCATTCCGCCTGCCACATGGATTTGATGTACTTAGTGATATGTGGTTTAAAATCAAGGAAACGAATTTAAAAATCTGTGAGCGGCTTTGTTAATGCCTGTTGTACTGCACTGTCTGCCCTGGTGTTACAGGAGATGCCAACATGTCCAGGTAACCAGCAAAACAAGATATCAATCACTCGGGCATGAGAGTAGTCAACTTTTCACGAAGTTCCAGAATGAGAGGGTTCTTCAACTTGGGGTTGAGTTAATCCAGCAAAGAGGAAAGAAAGACGGAAAAAACAATCGACTCCCTTTCCTGTGCATTCTCTGTGTATTCAAGTGCAATTGTAAAGCTTTTACTTCAGCTGTGAAAATAAACCTTTTATTTGGTATTCTGATTGAGGTGATCTGATCACCAGAAACAACGGCTGATGCTACTATGTCACCATCCTTAGATCCATCCGTATAGATCCTTTTATATGCACTATATTTAGTGTTACGGAGTGAGGGGTAATCTCCTTAGCTGCTCTACAGTTGTGAAGTAGGTCTAAGTTCGTTGTGTTAACTGATAGAGCCGCGAAGTTCCACCAGCCCGTGGCTTTTAGAGTCTCTCTTACAGTCGATTCTGAACGCAGGCTCCAGATAGTTTCAGTTCTCTGGTAACTTCACGAAACTTGTCGTGTGTCAATAATGCAAGTAACGGAACGAACAATTAAATAAGATTTTCTAGCATTTAACCCTTTACCCAACGTAACGGCCAAAACCGGCCAGCGCTATTCTCAAAAATCGCCAATTAATTTTCACTATTTTTTTCATTTTTTGTCTCAAAAACATAGGTTATGACCCCTCGTTGGAACGAGCTCGTCGAGCTCGTTCCAACGAGGGGTCATAACCTATGTTTTTGAGACAAAAAATGAAAAAAATTAGTTATTCAAGAATTTTTTTTGCAAGTGTCGTCTGCTTTTCACGTTAGGTAAAGGGAATCGTCATCTCCAGCTAATTATTTATAAATAATAACATAGTCCAGTCATACCTTATAACAGTCTAAGGCGGCGGCATCCATTTAGGCAGGTATTAGAGATTCTTCAAGCGCCGGTGGTGAGCTGGAGACAACTGGGCCCAACACCCAGAAAACGGTGCTTATATACACCATTTTCTGACGCACTCTCATCATTTTCGGATGCAATCCAGTCACATGGCATTCCACTCACCGGGAAGTCCCTTGATGCGGCAATCGCCATTGTTAGACTATTTTAGGCCACTGCAGGCAGCTAGGCAGTCTGCATAAAGTAACAGTATTTCCAATCGATTCTAAAAACTCACTCTACCGGGTGTCTGTTAATCGGCAGAATTGCATGGCGAAATTTACATTCTACTAACGAAGCATCAGGTGAAGCCGGGTGTGCCTACTCAGTGTACGTTATGATTTGGGGGCAGCTAAAACAATAACAATTCAGAAACTCCCTCCTATTGTTATTAAAATATGTATAAACAAATCTTGCAATATCAGTGTTAGTTGACAATAATGTTCTGCAAGAGAATGCTTGGTATTCCCAACATAGCAGTTGGCTTCTACTCGAGTGTGTGATTCATATAGTACACTTGGACTCTCATTGACAATCCCCTAATTTCATACAATTTTCACTAACATAAACCTGCACATAAAATATGATCTATTCCTGACTCAAAGAGACATTGTCAGTTTAATATTTTATGGGCATATAATTGGAGTGGGTAAAACGCTCTTGAGAGCTACAGCTCTTTCCTCGAGTTTGAATAACCCCTGTTGGCACACTTCACAACATTCCTTCCCCACCGAAGATCACAACCTAAAGAGATTTGATCAGCGAAAGAGAGATATTCGCGAAAGGGACACGGGATTAATCGTGTGGTACACTAAAACACAGGATACGGATGCTGCCATGAACACTCTACCACGTTAACTATTGAATCTGAAAAATAAAACAAGCAACAGTACAATGATTACTGCTATGACCATTTAATATGGAACGTTGTTAAAACAATGGGATTCTATTCCGTCACCCCATTTTACCACAGTACAACATGAAGAGCAAGTTTTTGTTGGGGCCATTTCAGCCCACGTATGACCACAGACGCGATGTACCTTCTTCTTACAATGGGGACACTCAAAAGCCATTAACCCTCCCGCTGTAATGTCCTTAAACAGATACAACAACGTCTGGCACAAGCACTGGTACTTTGTTCATAACATACAGTGTGTAACCTAACCTCATGATCTTCAAGAGCTTCGTTTCGAAAGACATAATCGAACTGGATCCTTTCCCACTGAAACGTCTCTCTGACATTCCAGTGGTCCGAACCCAGTTCTACGGATTCTTTGATATTAGTTTCAAATTTGATTGAATGCTGAAGCTCTATTCTACAGATTGGCCATATTCTACAGATTAACCCTGCCATTATAATATCGGACATCCCAACACTGGTTATTCCAATAATGTAATACTCGACCTGGAAAAGCATTGTTAATTTCTTCAGGTGCCTTATCGAGAACAGCCCACTTGCTTTTGTTAGTAGTGGCAATATGTCTTGGAACCAACCCCATACCTGCAAGGAATAAATGGGGAAAATGATTATAATGCCACGAGAAAAATATCAAATAGCTACATTAATTCTCATCCTCACCCCCCCCCCCCCCCCCCAACCTCACTCCCCCAACCCCCACTCGTAGAAATATCTATGTATCCACCAGTTGTCCACTCCTGGATGCAGGTGTAGCCATAAAAGAGAGCTGATAAAGTCTCTTCCATACCAGTTCGGGGGTTTCCAACTATATAAAAGAGTGAATGTCAGTACATTCCGGGAAGAAGTATCCTCTTCCTCCCGACGATGTACTACCAACATATGCACAGTGGGCGAGAAAAATTCTTCACTATAATATTCATTATAATGAAATTCTAAACACTTTATGTGTTCATAAATAAATATCTTGTTTCTCAATGGAAATTGCATACGATAAACCCTATGTTCCACTAGCACAGACAGGGATGGTCTCTCCATATAAGAGGTGTTGCTATCCATATACACCATAGCATTGCAGAGTTTCTGACCTAACATATCTTCGACCCCTGTTTTGGACAAGTCTACCAGAGAGATTGTTAGCCATTATTCTTTGTGGATTTTGTTGTTGACGCTCGCTTATCGCCGGCAGAATACTTGGAGCACGAATATCATTTTCATTATTTTCTACCATATCCACAAGATACAATCAAATATATAGACAGAACATGATGTGTGTTCAAATTGGTGGGTGTTTTACATAACGAGTAGGAGTGGCGTAGTCATATTCCATGAGAGAGTTGTAGGCTTGTTCTGTGTTTATTACACACCCCCATGCTTAAAATTCAATTAAATAAACAAATTTTAATTCTGATGTTTAAACCGAAAGATGAAGAGTATGTTTGTTTTACTTGTAGCTGTACTGATCAAATGGATCGGTAAAAAAAATCAAAACAATGTTGGTTTGGGCTCAGTCTAAATTACATTCATCATCTTTTCTATTGGGTGGATTTGTTGAAATTTGTATTGCTGTTTCTCTTTGGTTGATGTCCATTCACGCCAAACCATTTGGTGGCTATTACTGATAGTAAAAATATAAGTACAAAATTGGCAGATTTGCAAAACAGCTGAAAGATACTTTTTTAAAAGATGTTCGAAGCATGTCAGGATATCCGAAGATTTACTGAAAAAAAGTTGACAAATTTAGAAAAAAAGGATCCACAGAAAAGACTGCCACAGGTATGGATTAATGTTGTGGTTGGAAATGATTATTTTTTTTTTAATATTATCTCATTTTTGATTAACTAATTTTTTTGTAAACCAACTTTATTTTGCTTTGGACGTTTTCATTTTCACACTACATGTCAGATGATCGAGAATTGTATAACGAAATTTGGAAACTCTTCGAAGCATAACTAATGACTCGATAGAAAGGAACTAGTATAAACTGTGCTGGGAAAAAAGTTATGGCTTGTGTATCACCAACTGAATACAGAAACATTTATGTCATAGTAGCGATTCCGTTAAATGCAAGGGCTTAAAGTTTAATTGATGTGTAATAAATTTTCAATTACTATTACTTTATAATTCATCAAATGATACAGAACATCACTCAACACTGGCACAGTAAAGAAATATGTTTGTTCTACTTCTGCATATTTTTTTGTTGTGATTTAAATTATCTCTCTTGAGATGGCACTCTATATACTCGATGTATGGCATTTGGTCCCGTCCTAAAATTAAAAGTATAACCACCATATTCGGGATAACGTTGTCTATGTAAAATATACTTCTCAAAGTTTGTTAAGCACCAAGTATATCCAACTACCTGTTTTACGTTTTAGTTGAAATATTGTAATGAAAAGTGTATATATATTTTATATAATTATATCTTTAATGATTTAAGAACAGAAATTAAGATTTTATTTGTGTTTGACATTATATTTTAGTTTTTGATTACTATAACCATGGAAAATGGATATTATTGGTAAAAGAGGAAACTTTTCAAATTTGTCAAAAAGTTGACGGAGCGAACTGATATGGGTTCAATATCGAGTATGAGACCCATTATTGTTAATTACAGCTTCAGAACGCCTTCTCATGCTCCCAATCAGGTTCCAGATGGTCCTTTGTGGAATGTTGTTCCATTCTTGGACCAGCATGGCACCAAGCTCCTGGACACTTCTTGGCTGGACTGGACGGGCTGAAATTGCAAGCTACAACTCATTCCAGACATGTTCGATTGGATTGAGGTCAGGGGATCTTGCTGGCCAATCTATACGCTCAATCTCCTCCCTCTGGCGGTACTTCCTGGCAGCATGGGCAACATGAGGATGGACATTATCGTCCATCAGAATGAATCTATCACCCACTGCACCTGCATACAATCTGACGTGAACATCCAGGATCTCATCAATGTACCGCTGTGCCATCAATGTACCACTTTCAAGGACACAGAGCTCTGTACGTCCATCCCTGCTGATGCCGCCCCAGACCATGATTGATCCTCCAACAGAGCGGTCATGCTCAGCAATGTTGGCTGCATGGAATCGCTCTCCTTGTCTTCTCCATGCCCTTGACCACCTATCTGTGTGGTCTGGGCAGTACCTTGATTCATCTGTAAAAATGACAGGCCGCCAATCTTCTCTTGTCCATCCAACGCAATCCATGACCCATTCATATCGTGCCTGGCGGTAGTTCTGGGAAAGCCGAATGAGAATACATGGTCTTCTCAATCAGAGACCACCTTCGTGCAACCTTGCCCGGATAGTCTGCATCAAAACATTTCCCCCGAATGCATTGTGAAGGTCACTGCAAAGATGGGTTACTATGGCTAAATGGTTCCTACATGGCCTGAATGATCAAAAAACGGTCTTCAGCTGCAGATGTTTCCCTGTCTCTGTCACCATAGTGTGCCCAGGCTCTGGTGATCACTGCATGGCGCACACAAAGGGCTTCACCAACCTGACAATGGGTAGCCCCTTGCTCCACCATCCCTACAGCCCACAACATTTCTGCTTCAGACAAATGTCTTCTTACATTTGCATTTGCCCTATTCAATCATTAAATCACAAGGGTTTGTGTTGAACTGAAGACTGAATACCCTACACGTGTCATGTACATGTAAACAGTACACAAAAAAACATCATGAAAATCAAGGGGTACATGCTTTCCATGACTGTCACGAAAAGTCTGCATGTCAAGAGAGCTAATGTAAACACTGGGGACCATCTTAATACATTCCTCAATCATATCCACCAAAAATATCGCAAATATATCACAAGCAAATTTCACAATGATGTGTCAAATATTTGGTGCTTAGCAAACTTTGAGTAGTATATACAATTGATTATGTCTGGGGTTTCCCTTAGACCTCAAACGGGTTCTTTGTCAGGTTCTCAAATCAAGAAATCCCCCTATGGGTTTCTCTCTCAGTATGTCACCTAACAGACCACACTTCTCTATTTAATCTCATTAATAATATTCTGTGGCTATCATATCAAGTCATTATATCAAATTCTCTATTTTCTAGACATACCAAGTCAGGACAATTTAAAATATGTAAAACTCGAGATCAAGATGCAAACATAATGTGATATATGAAATAGAATCATATTAATAGACTAGATCTCTTTCAACTTCAGCTGAGACAGAAATATTCTGAAGATCATAGTACACACATCCGAATATAGGTTCCAATATTAGACTACGATGTGTTTGGAGATATTGCATCTCATAGGTATTTGGACAAACAATATTATTTCTAGTCAGTAGTGTTCTAGAAATTTGTGGGCAAACTTCGGATGTTCACCATAAGTGAATTGGTAGGTGGCATATCCCCACGGAAATGGATAGACAGCATACAAAAAGTGAGCTTGAGAAATTTCTTCTCTCTCACTCCACTGATGTTCCTCCTCTTCGTCTGTTTGATCCCTGTAATGATGCTCAGTTCCAAGTTTCATCACTATCTACTGTTTCACAACTACCTGGGTCACCCATTGTACAACAACTGAAACACAAATAAGACTGATCAACATTATTATTGTAGTTTGATATTTGTTAAAGTATCTGAGTCTCGAGTTATTAAGCTGGCATGCACTTCTCCAGTATCTGCATTAAAGTTCACTAATGGGTACAGCTGAGATGAAGACATCGTAGGTTTGTCGTATAGTCTTTGGTTAATTGTAGCAAAATTGTCAAGGTCTCATCAGGTGGTTCTTGTTGTTCCTTTGATTTTGAGGCATTTGCAGGTTGTCCCATAATTGTATATGGAGGACCAGTGACCTCAGCATTAAATGCAACATTAGACATTACATATACATAGCAGAAAAATATGGTTTTCTATTATTGTTCTTAAACTTCTATCATAGAATTGCATTCTCTAACTGGGTATGGCCATAATTATTATATAGTTAACCCTTTGAACCCCAGTGACTCTTTTTCTGGTCCAGAAGCATATGTCATAATTTCATTAAGTAGGATGGCTGTTGAGTAAAAATGTGGGGTAGACCAATTAATATTTTCAACATGCAGATAGGGGCTGCACGTTGAAGATATTAATTGGTCTACCCCCCCCCCCCCCCCAAATAATGAATGTAGACTCTTCCAACTGCTGCAATTGAATCTACATGGAAGATACCACCAGTGTCCAAAGGGTTAACATACATCCCACAAAATATGCCTATTTTGGTACTTCAAATGGCTTTACCGGGGTCAACTGCATTTTATCTAATTCATGTAATAGGTCATTCATTCGTAATTCTTCCAGATGTTCTAATGGTTTTGGAATCACACAGTTTGTTATGTTTACTTTGTCAAACACAGGTTGCCCTATCGGATGCTGAGTCAATGAGAAATTGAGAAAACTGTCTTAAACACTGAATGATATGCAATGTTATCTCGGTGATGAAAATAACTGTTTAGTAATAACTGTCCACTTGTTGCAATGCACAAAGGATTCAATTCTTGTATACCGATTGGTGGAACTATTTGATGGGGTTTTGGATTCTTATGTCTTGGAAAGTGATTGAAAATCGTAATGGTATGTCAGTAGCAATATACCAAAGTCCCTCTTCAATGTGTGTCGCAAAAGGTAAGTCTATGTTCAATTCCATATTAGTTGTACACAGTTTCTTTATCTTGACTTTCATATTAACCCTTTGAACACTAGCAACCACTTTTCCGACCAAGAACACAATACGTCATAACATCATTAAATAGGATGCTGTTCAGTAAATGTGTGGGGTAGACCAAATCAATATTTTCTACATGCAGCAATGAGGTGGCACATTGAAAACATTGACTAGTCTACTCCAAATAATGAATATGGACTCTTCTAATTCCTGACATTGAACTGGCATGGAAGATACCACCAGAGTTCAAAGGGTTAACAAACAATGCTAGTAAACAACTAGAGGTGGTGTGTATCATTCTCACTGCTCCCACTGAAGGACAGAATAATTTGGCATCCGCACATTTATCATGACCTAATCCTGGTATATTCTTGTTCTTTGTTTATCCACAATTAATGTATTCGCTTCCAGGCTATATATAGCTACTAATTTGTTGGCAGTTTTTGATGCTCTCTGGCTTACATTCACAAATGGGATGAGCAAAGCTTGTACCTTAAAAATCTCAAATTTTAAATTTGTATTAATCAATGGAATTTTCATTAAGATAACTAACTTATCATCAACAAAGAGTGTCTCAGTTGTCAACAAGTACTGTCAACACTCATTTTGTATCTTCAGTGGAAGTTGGGTATGATCATCAAGTCTGTCTTGAATACTCTTTAATACCAAAGTTAACAAAGCAGAACTGATGATGTTTTGTCATCTGCTAGCACATCCATCTGCTCATGCAGAACATCCATGTACATTCCTGATGTAATTAACATTAATTCAGATATGTTCAACACTGTTTCAATCTGATGAAATGAATGTGTGAACTGTTCTAAAAGGCTTATTAGATTGCCATGCCCTGTTAACACCCATTCTACCTGTTCATGCACTAGGGATACTACTCATGATAAATTCACCATGAATTCTCAGTTCTCTTGTATGGCATGGTATGTTAATTTTATCATGCTTAGACTTTGTTTTTGAACATGTTGCATTATTGCTCGATTCAAAGATGTTTTCATAAATTTTCTTTCATCCCCTTTAAATCAGATTCAATGACTGTTCTAAATAAGAGCCTCAACCCTTCACCCACTAAATCTGCTAAACCTTGTTTTTTTCAGGATGAGGGTGTATGCACTTTTAATTTGCAATAATCATCCAGGTCCCTTTTCACTCATTCAAAACAATTATTTATTAACATGACCACTTGGTACAAATCCACTATTATCGAATGCAACACGAGATTAAAAGTACTGTTCGACTATTGTTTGTTCAAATATTTTCATGAAATTTTCATTGATTTCGTGGTAAAAGTGATTCACAAATCTTAGATTGTTTTCAACTGATTCATGTAATGAATGAATGTCATCATTTCAACTACATACATAGTTGTCCAGCCACTTTAACCATATAGATTTCCTTTACTTTTGTAAAGATGACATTACTTTGGATTATTGTGCTACCACTAACTGTAATTATCAACAGACTTCCAAACAAAAGTACCAATTTAACAGCTTGCCCCTACAACGAGAATGAATACATGGATTAGCATAAGAAGTGATTCTCAATCCCAAGTTCAAATCATGTTCTTTCATTTTACCACCTGATAGCAAATGTCAAGTAAGTCTTAACTAACATAAAAGAACTGCAGATCTGGTTGTGCAGGCCAGCAATGACTCCTCCAGGTTACATTTGTTTCCAAACTATAAGTCAATATAATTCTGTCTCTCACGATGCACAACTTATCCTCTTCCCACAGTCATATCGCATGTTAAATATTTTTGTATTTAATCCTTGGTACTCCAAGGTTTATAATCTATTCTTTTAACTTCACACCACCCATCCTCACAAAGGGTGGTTCTTATCAATTAAATTTCTTATTTTTGCTCTGTTTTTAGGTTGTACAGTGCTCATTTGTTCTTTATTTCTTTTTCACAGATTTATACAACAGTCAGAGAAACAATCTGACTCTGCTTCAGGATTCGATTCTTCTGACCTTGACTCTTTCATTGATATTCTTGAAGTATTAACCCTTTACCCAACGCAGACGATATCAAAATTTATTATTTTAAATATTATTTTTTATAATTTTTCAAAACAATTCAACAAAACCATATCATGTGACCCCTCGTTGGAATGAGCTCGTTCCAATGAGGGGTCACATGATATGGTTTTGTTGAAATTTTTTGAAATATAATATTTTTTCAACTGCTGAATTTGCATATTACGTGGGCGGATGCGGGCAATTCGTTGGGTAAAGGGTTAACTTCCATTGGCTGCTCTGATGTAACAGTTTGAACACTTCTTTTGTTTTCTCAGAAACATTGTAACCTATGCTGTAACTCTTCCATGGAAACTCCTTCATCTTCAGAGGACAAATTTTCCCTGATTTGCCTCCTTTCTCTGACAAGAGGGGTGCTACATATCTTCATTTTCTTGTTGCCCTATTTGGCTCATGTTTTCTCAATAACTCTAAATGGATATTCCCACTTTTGTTCTAATTTACCTTTCTGTCCTACCATTCCAAAACATCACTGGATCCCCAATTTTAAACTGAATTTGTTTGGCTTTGACATCCCCTAAATGTTTTTGTTTGTCTACTCTCTTCTTTTGATGAGCTTGCTGTCACACAAATGCTTTATGTTGTTCTTGTAAAGCTATTTTGTGGGCTTCTATTTTATTCTGGGTTTTAAGATTGTATCCAATGGAAAAACCATGTCTGTGGCATATAAAAGATAATAGGGTGTGAACCCTAAGGACTCCCATTAAACCTGATAGCTGACAGTAATTGGTTTAAAAACAAATCCCAAGTCTCCAATTCTTTATGAGACATCTTGGCCAAAAACATCATTCAAAGGTCCATGAAATCTTTCTACCTTACCATTTGACTGAGGGTGATAGTAAGAAGTTTTTACACGATGTATTCTTAAATGCTCATGCAAATACTTCATTATCTCTTTACAATTTTCAGAACCATTGTCAGTCAATAGTTCAAGTGGACATCCAAATTTCAGAACGATCTGATCAGCTGACGAATTTGCAACTGTTTCTGCCTTTCAATCAGGCACAGGAAATGATTCAGACCAGCCAGAATATAAATAAATAAAAGCAACTATATATTTATTTCCAGATAGTGTAGTTGGAAATGGTCCACTCATATCCAAAGGGATATTTGCAAAAGGTTATGGTGGTGTATCTGCTTCTTGCATAGGTAAAGTGGCCTTTTTAGTAGTTTTTGCCCTACAGATAAGACATTTTTCCACATAGTGGTAAATGTTTCATATAGGTTGGGCCAATAGTATTTTTTGCTGATGTTCCAGTACACTTTATCAATTCCTAAAGGTTCTATGTCATCATGATATTGTCTAAGTACTTCACTCTGCAAATGTTCAGGTGCATATAACTTCACCCTTGGGTTATCATATGTAGCACTTATGTCATATAATACCCCGTCAATCTTCAAATATATATTACTTATATTAGCTGGGGTATTAGCAGCCAAATATTTCTTTTGAATTTCCACCAGTTTGCTATCTTTTTCTTGTTCCTTTTTCAAATCTAAATTTTTATTTTATACTCTGTGGTTCCATAGATGAATTTTGTTTCTCCGTGCTTACATGTGCATATTGTTAATGATTTATTCTATTACTATTTAATACTCCTACTCGTAGTGTTTTATCAGTTTCTACATTATCCATTTGATACTCTGGATCTGCATTGGCAATACCTTCAGGTAATCTAGAAGGTAGGACAGCAGAGGTGTTTTGTCATCTGTGGTCATTTTTGCTTTGTGGTCATTTCAACAAGTATTGTAATGGAGCATCATCTGTTTTAATAACAAACTCAGCACCATGTAAATAATGTGAAGCATATGTGTATAATGCATAAGACTTTCTAGGATTAGGATAACTCAGAAGTGCTACTTCAGTTAAACTTTCCTTCAGGTATTCAAAGATTTTTGATGAGCCTCTTCCCAAATGGAATCTAGTATACATTTTCATAAGCCCTATCAATTGCTGTGCAATTTCAAAGAAAATTGGAATGAATTGTCTATAATATGAAACCATACCCATGAAACTTCTAACTTATGTTACCATTTTAGGTGGTATCAGTTTTCTTATGACCTGAAACCTTAGTAGGTTCTGGTTTGATACAATTTTGACTAATCACAAAACCAAGATAAGCAGTTTCACATTGAAAGAATGTACACTTTATAGCTTTCAATTTTAAATTGCATTCTCTAAATGTGTTGTTTAAATTCTTGCCAAATAAGTTGAATATGTGATGTTGCAGCTTTCCTAAAATTAAGATATTTTCTACATAGGCAAGCGAAAACTTTTCTAGTCTTTGTAAGTCTACAGTCACAAGTTTCTGATAGTAGGAGGGCACATTGACCAGACCAAGGGACATGACATTAAATTCATATAACTGTTTATGACAAGTAAAAGCTGTCTTAATTCTATCAGCTTCATCCATCATGATTTGCCAATAGCCTGACTATTATAAGTATTTACATCCATTAAGTAGTGTATTATTTATTTATTTATTTATTTATTTATTTATTTATTTATTTATTTATTTATTTATTTATTTATTTATTGGGGTTTAAGTTCACATATTTCTGCACAATGGCTAATCATGACCAGGACAGTTTTATGGGTGGAGGAAGCTGGAGTACCTGGAGAGAACCACTTAGCAATGGTGAGCAGCTGTCAGCTCCCCAACATACTAACTCCACACAAGCAGGGTTAGCATTAGTTAAAGACAGGTGCACCATTGATGTGCAGTATGCCTTAGTGCACAGCATCACCATGCCCCCACATGGGCAATGGGGGTGAAGTGTCTTGCCCAAGGACACAACATGGTTGCCGCAGGTGTAATTCGAACCAAGGACCTCTCAGCTTTCAGCCTGCACCACTACCTACTGAGCAACCACGCCCCCATTTAGAAGTGTAAAAATATCATCAATCAATGGAAGTGGCCAACTAGTGACTTTTGTGACCTGATTCAGCTTCCTGAAATCAACAGAAAAGTACTTGGAGCCATCTTTCTTGTCTACTAAGAGACAAGGGGAAATTCCAAGCACTGTTGGATCATCATATTATTCCTGCCTCAAGTATTTCTTGAATAGCATCAGCCATACTTTTTCTTTTTGTAAGAGGTATTCTATAAGGTCTACTTTCCATTTGCTTAGTATCACCTGTATAAAAAAATCTTCATGGTGACTGTGCCAGTTTAGGTTAAGTCTTTATTGCTCTGTGTAAATAAAACTCCATTTTTATTGATTAATTTCATTGTTATGTCCCCTTTATCAGCTGGTACTGTA
Source organism: Pictodentalium vernedei (assembly GCA_031216915.1). Lineage (NCBI taxonomy): Eukaryota > Metazoa > Mollusca > Scaphopoda > Dentaliida > Dentaliidae > Pictodentalium > Pictodentalium vernedei. The sequence goes on along the minus strand of CM062296.1, from coordinate 774,358,110 downwards.
ATCCCATTGCCACTAAGCTGAACTGTCAGTTTAGGGTTATCAAGTTTTGTTATGAACTGCTTTACATCAACTAATTTTTATCCCTGTATTATAGGTTCCAATTTTCCAACAATAGAGCCTCTCTTTAAAGGGATATGGCCATCATTGTTGCTAACCACACTATTACTAATGAGGAAACTAGGTTGTTCTGCTATATAACCTTGCCTTAAATCATTATGTTCCAAAATGTCAGAGTCAAAAGTTGATCGGGCTCCTATAGCCTTAGCTATACAAACAGAAGAGGTTTGTGGTTTAAGTTTAATTTGTTTGACTAATCTAGTCAAACAACCATCATACAAGTCTTTTACAATTGGTATAAGCTCTCCCTGTAATTTTAATTTCTGAAGTTTAAAGTAATTGTAATTTATTCAATCTGAACCAAGTAATACACTTTGATTAAATTCATCCAAAACTAAGAATTCATGCACCTGAGAAATTTCATTAATTAAAAAGTAGTCTAACTAAACTCTAGGTCTGACATCATTTCCTGTTTCTCCCTCATTTTGAGATTTCAGTCTCCCAATAGCTTTGGCCTATTTCTCAAATTGTTCCAACATTTTGCAAAATGTTTGAGCTCCAGAATTGAATAAAGCTCCCACTCATGACTTACCAACATTAATCATGACACTGTCCAATGATGCGGGGCAATAATTAACATTGAAAATTCTTGGAGGAAGATTTTGGGGTGTCTAGTCTTACTTCCTGTTCAACTTCTGGTTTTTGATCTGTACTCACTTTTGATTTAATTTCCTGTTTATTTTTCCCAGTTACTTCCTGTTTCACTTTGTGTGTCCTATTTACTTCCTGTTTCAGTTTTTGTGAAACTATATTTTCCTTGGGTTTCCCCAGTTTATTTTGCTGATTATTACCATGATCTGTTTTACTTTTAAGATCCCTTTCATATTTAAAACCATTTGTCTCCATATTTGCCAGTTCCTGTTTTGTACATTTCTCCTCTGGTAAACTTTGGGGGCAGTCTTTAGTAAAATGCTCCCTTTCTGGGCACCTGTCACTCTGTTTAATACTTTCACAATATTGAGTACAGTGGCCTGAACTTCAACATTTTTCAAACCTTTGCTTGAAATTATATGGGTTAATTATTAGGGTTTGTCAATTTGCTTATCTGGTCTATAGGTTGGATTTGTCTTTGCTCTACAATTTTGTTCAGGAATTGGACTTGGCTATGTTTTACAGTGTGGTTTTGGTTCACTAATTGGTTCAGAGCTTGAAATTGTCACTGTTTTACAGATTGGTTTCAGTTAATTTTAACCTTGTTAATTTGTTGTTTATTACTTAAAGGACCAGTTCTTCATTTTATTTTACATTTCTTAATATCATGAACCTCTGTATTATATTTCTTACAGTAATTCACCACTTCTTGTTGTACATGTCCATGGTTTACAGGCTGCCTCTCTTTAAAAGTTTGTTTATATCTAGGTCTGTCACCAAAGTTTGGTTTATTATGGAATCCATGTTTTACATTTTGCCTCTCACTATAACTGCTCTGTTTACAAATATTTATTTCTTGGTTTTGATATGTACTATTATTAACCATTGGTTTTCCCATTCTTTTGTTTTTTGAGTTATTCTGTGGATAAGTTTCTGAACTGCTGTAAGGAGTACAGATCACAATCGGGTAATGATTAGCATACTGTGTCTTACAATTATGAACCTCATGCTGTTTAACTTCTTTACAAATTTTACATCTGTTGAGAGTGGCTTTATTTACTGTGACACGACCCTTTACCCTACAAGGACTGAGTTGTTCTTGTTTAAAGGGTTCATATTAATTCTGCATTAGGTGGCAAAATGCACATCTAAAGCAGACACCTGCACAGAATCTCATCTGTCCTACTCCATTAGATTGTGACGACATTTGTTGGGGTTGGGGCTGCACCTCAATTGTCCATACTTGTCTCATGATCTGTATTTGACAATCCCTTTTAAAATGCCCAGGGAATGCACAGGGATGGCATATGGGCCTGTGGTACCTTATAACCCTTTCTCCTATTCTGATTTTGATACCTCTGCTGACCCTGCTGGTGTTGTCTTGGATTTTGTTGATTTTGCCTTCCTGTCCTTGCTAAATGCACCTTATTTCATCAATGCATCATGTCCACCTCCATGGGAACTTCTCCTAAATCTCCTGGACTTTCATCCCTTTTTGGATATTCATAATAGTGATTTTTACCAGACTCTCCCCTGGTCTTATGTTTGTATTTCACTCCTGCCTCAAAAAGGGCCACTGCCATAGCTTTTTCTAGCGTTGATGTCTCCATACTGATCAATTTTAATATCATATCTGATTCATATAATCATCACAGAAATAGTCTATCAACATCTTTTGGAACAATTTTCCATCTATCTGATTACCATATGCGATTTTGGTGAAATCTAATAATCATTCACTATAGGACACAATTGTTTCATTTTTTTCCTATTTCGTGTGTCTCAAATAATTCCCTGTCATTGAATTATCCATAATTTCTGTGTATCTAAGTTCAATTCTTTCTGCAAGTCTCCCCATCTTATACTATTCACAAAAAGTAGGGAATATTTGATAAAAATGAGATATATGAAGAAATATATTTATATTTTCATCAAAGAGACTGTTGAGGCATTGCACTGTAACATCTAGTGAATGGTTTTAGCGATAGTTAGGTGTCCGACAAGCACACATTCCACCCACTGTGCTGTAGAAGACATGGACGGTCAGTCAGAGAACTTATACCATTCAGTCCAAGACCTCAATACCTTATAAATCTTTGGTTCGTGAGACTAGTGTGGAACCAGCGTGGCATACTCCTCACCAAACTTCCAATATCAGCATGACTGGTGTTATTGTATTCCTCCTGCAGTGCATCAGTAGCAGCGAGTTCCTCGACATTGGTAGGGGGCTGTTTGCATTGTCATAGGCACCTGTCATGCATATCCCAGACGTGCTTGATTGTGATTGTGCTGGCCAAGGCTGTGTAGTGATGTTCTGCTCCTGGAGGAACTATTTAGCAACACAGGCCCTATGTGCTCTTGCATTGCCATCTTGGGAAATGAATCGACAGTCATGATGTCACACAAATGGCGCCACATGAGTTTCTAAAATGTTGTCATGGTAGTATCGCCCTGTGACATGCCATTGGTTGATATGTAATGCTGTTCTGCTTGTCATGGTTATGCCTCCCCACACCATAACTGATCCACCAACAAAATGATTGTGTTGCCTTACGGTTGTGTCATGGCATCATTCATTTCGCTGCTGCCACACTCTGTTTCGCCTGTCATGGAAGTCGAGAGTGAACCCCAATTCATCAGAAAACATGCCATTGCTCCACCGATGTTTGTCCCAGCACTGTCATGCTTCACACCAATTATGCCTTGCTGTGATGTAACATTCAGTCAAACGTGAAATTATTCGAGGTTGTTGAGCATACAAATTCCAGCAGTGTAAGCGATTTCGGATAGTCTGACCACTGACTCGCACATCTGTCGCTTGGTGCAGCTGCTGTCTAATTTCTGAAGCACTTTGATGGAAGTTATGTAATGCTGTGGTTTGGATGAAATGATCCCGGTTAGCAGTTGTCACCCTTGGACGACCTGGTCGACGTTTGTCATCAACATTGCTTGTCTGACAGTAACGTGACAACAACCTGCTAATCACTGATTGAGTAACATTGAGAATTTTGAGCCATTGTGTCTTTCTTTTGCCAGTTTTCAACATGTCAACACCACGTAAACGTTCATCACATGTCAGTCTTTGCATACCTCAAAAGTTATGTTTCGACCAGAAACTATTGTTGAACATGTTTATACCAAAAAAAGAGCAATGAGACCTCTGAAAAAGCCTGTCATGTACAAATGAAAATTTCAAAACATACCCCAGAGACATTAACATGGCGGTCGTGTGAAAAACCTGCACGAAATGTTCGTGGGCTAGTGACATTCATGATCCACACTAACCTTGGTAACATATTGATGTGACCAATCATGTGTATCCAATACCATTTTCCAAAAATATCAACATCAGTTTGGATATCCCTTACATTTTTTGAACAGTATATTTTGGGGGTTCTCTTAATTGTTTACCAAATAAAATCACTCTCCACATACTTATTTGTCTCAGCCACTATGTATTTCGTTTTTGATTTGTGAATCTTATTTGTTTTTGGGTTCCCATAAGACCATTTTATGTGGGTATGATGTGGTTTGTGTCACATTAGCTGTTTTATTACCTTTTATGATTGATCAGTGCAATTTTGTAATTGCTTTCACATTGGATACTGTTTCTTCCACGTCCCCCATCTCACTTTTTATATCTCCATCCCCCTGTATAATTCAGCCAACCACCATTCTTGGTCTGCTGATTGTTGTTGGAATTCAGCTCATGCAGCATCCAAAATCCTCTGGTGACGTACATTCATGTCAGTCAGTTCAGTTTGCATTTCCTGAAGTCGCTGTCTTGTGAGGACAACGGCTCATTGTTCAGCTTGTTGTTTAATTGTGGCTTCTGTTTGTTAAGGTGTTAATGTAGGAGTAGTCATTATTTAGATATTTTTCTGCTGATATAATATGAGGCTGTAAAATGTTACACTTACTGTCTTGTTGAATTTCTCCACCACTGCACACTTTTATCCATCACTGCACACTTCCTGAATACCTTGTACAGTTGTTCCGTCCTGGAATTGATTGTGCTAGGTCCTGGAGCTCAGATCAGTCATTCGCCACTGGTATGGGGTTATGGGTACTGATTTTATTTATATCTGCAGTCACAGCACCAATATAAATTAATCTGCTACGCAGTTATGGTTAATCTCCCTAGCTGCTCTACAGTTGTGAAATAGGGCAAAGTTCATTGTGTTAACTGATAGAACTGCGAAGTTCCGCCAGCCAGTGGTTATTAGAGTCTCTCTTCCAGATGATTCTGAATGCAGGCTCCAGCTCATTTCAGTTCTCCAGTAACTTCGCGAAACTTGTCACGCACCAAAAATGCAAGTGACATAACGAACAATTAAATAAGATTTTCTAACTTTTAATTGACTAACAATACTTTAATCGTCATCTCCAGCTAATTGTTTACAAATAATAATAAAGTTCAGTCATACCTTATACCAGTCTTAGATGGCGGCATCAATTTAGGCAGATAGTGGAGATTTTTCGAGCGCCAGTCGCCAGTGGAGAGCTGGAGACAACTGGCCCAATACCCAGAAATATATTTACTCCATTTTGTGATGCAATCTCATCATCTTCTGATGCAATCCACATTCAAGAGACATTCCACTCACGGAGAAGCCCCATGATGTGGCAATCGCCATTGTTAGACTTTTTAGGCCAATGCAACCTGCCAGGCAGTCTACATAGCGTCACAGTATTTCCTATTTATAAAAACGTACTCCGCCGGGTGTATGTTAACATGCAGAATTGCATGGCGGAATTTACATTCTGCTAACGAAGCATCGGTCATGCCTGGTGATGCTTACTCAGTGCATGTTATGATTTGGTGACAGCGAAAAGAATAACAATCTGGAAACTCTCTCCGATTGTTATTATAATATCTACAAACAAATCTTGCAATATCATTGTTAGTTGACGATAATGTTCTGCAAGAGAATACTGGGTATTATCAACATAGCACTTTGCTTCTACTTTATTGTGTGATTCATGGTACACTTGGAATCTCATCGACAATTCCCTTAATTTCATACAATTTTCACTAACATAAAACTGCACATAAAATATGATCGATTCTTAACCCAAAGAGAATTTGTCAGTTGAATATTTTATGGCCATATAATCGGGGTGAGTAAAACGATCTTGAGAGCTATAACTCTTTTCCCAAGTTTGATTAACTCATGTGCAACATTAGACTTGATTTCAGCATATTTTTGTTTAATTTCCAGAGAGTGTGTCTCAGATTCTTTGGAAGAAGCTAAGTCCAAAATGACAGTTGGTTCCTTACATGTCAAGGAGGAATGCGTGGTTCACTGTTCTCTTTCATAGAATCATATTCAACTGTGGCAGACTCCATATGGGGTTTAATTCTAATTTCCAATGGCGGAATATGTTTCTGGTGTCTGTTATAGAATTCTACAGTTTGAGGATCTGAGACACAATGATAAGCAGGGTTTGATGGACTAGGCAATAATTTAGAAACATATTGGAGTGACAGTTTAATTCTCCGTTTTTCAAGGGAAGGCCCCACTGCCCCATTTAGAATCGAATCTACTGGTGATGTTCAAAAAGCCCCAAGGCTAATTCTAATACCACTATTATGAATTACATCAAGTGGTTTAAGGTACAAGTTTCTTGCAGAACCGTAAACCACTCAACCGTAGTCTAATTTTGATCTAACAACTGACCTTTCTAGATGGAGAAGTGTTTTTGGTCAGCACCCCAGTCATTCTACCACCTACTTTTTACATCTCACTTGCAGTTGATTGATAAACGCCTCGTGAAATAATCCTCCGCATACCCCACTCGAGGATAAAAATGATATTCGAACCCGAGCAGTGAACTATTGTCTATATACATTTGTCCCAACATGTCACAAAACTCTCAAATTATCTCTAGACCATCCGCATAACATTGCACTGTGCGAAAATTATTAGCGCCGTCGCATCACGTGATTCTAATGTCAGAAGCCAGGTCTTGTTGCTGCTGGGGAAATAGATTCACGCCGCATATTTAGCCAAAACTCAAGGAGTGCCGCCTGAATCCGTGTGTGAACGTATGCCTCACCGTGACAAAACCGCCCGTTTCATTTTTGTTGGTGTGGTTCTTATCATGAAGGGGTCAGTGACTTTTCCTCGAAAAGCATAAATCAACAGGGTTTCACTGAAAACAATAATTTTAATACATGTATATAAAATAAATATGGTAATTTGTGACTTACATGGAATCCAAATGAATAAGAAAATGAAAACGTCAATAAAATCCCACCCACACATTTGAGTCACTTGCGGGCCCGCATTCTCTGTTGTCTCTGGTTTCCCTTCCTTGCCGCTGGTGTTTGGACTTTGGTCGCCTTTTCGCTTCAATCCGTCACTGCCATCGCACAGCCACTAACGTATTGTCACTTTACAGGACGCCTTTGCTCTAACAAGCTACGGAATGTCACGCTGCCACTGCCGTCACACGGCCACTAACGTATTGTTACTTTACTAGACGGAATGTTACTAAAACACTGCCTTCGCACGGCCACTAGCTTTTCACTCAAGCAGTCGCCACCAAAGGGGTTAAACACTCACTTCCATTTATCTCAGAATAATGTTCATACAGGCAAAGCCTACGTACGGCTTGCCTTCTACAACAGGTAATGCAGTGTACCTAAATGCAAATAGCTCCCTGAGATCGTACAACTTGTTTCTGTTCCTATTCTCATATATGGCCACCGACTTGGCCCGCAACTGCCCCTATTCTAAATATATGCTCTGTGGCTCCCCAACACTACAACGTGTCTTGACTCTCGCACCAATACGGCACCTCCTCTAACCTATAGCATGAAACATCCCCAGCTCCTACGATCCCTAGTCTTACCCGCCTTCAGACTGGCATTAATTTTTCGAGAAACCTCTTGATTTTTATTTCGATAGTCAGAACATCAATTCTCAGTTTACATGCTTCTCTTGAACTTGGTCGCTTAGATCTATCTTAATTTAATATTCGCTTTAAAGTTCCTGTGAAAGACTCGCATTTAGGTATATCCAGACATTCGGGGACAGGCTGGGTGCATAATATAGGTGTGTGTCCAGAACATGTGCGATGTACTGTTTTTACAACAATTTCCTATTAACTGACCATAATTGCGCAGATCATGACTGCAGGAGGGACTGGTCTCTCTTTCTTTTATTCTCTTATCAGACCGCCCATTACGACGTTAAATAGAAATTCGGTAATGGACAGAAAATTTCATGCTTAATTAGCAGCGCTTGAATTATTGCTCGTCTGTTTAAATGACAAATCAGTTTTCGGGGCCCGTCATATACCTATCTTTATGCTTTACATTTAGCCCGAGTGAGGAAGATTATCAAAAATATATATACTTTTAAACAAGAACATCGCAACTTCAAGCTGTAAACTTGACATATAAATCAGACAATTGACATGTAAAACAGACAACGCGAACAGATGCTGAACAAATTATAGAATTGCATGTTATTAGTTGGTCCATTGAAGACAAAAACTTTCTTTCTTAATTTATTTGGCGATATTTTCAACTTCGGTTTAGAAAGTATTTAACTTTAAAATGCATCAACATAACCAAACATTAACCATATATAAATTGATCTTGAGTCGGTTCAAAATCTGAGCGTTCAAAATCTAATGCCTGGAATTGATATTACGGTGGGCGCATCCTAACTCGTCGGTGGAACCTGCGCAGCAAAAGTCAGGCGAAATGAGATGATTCTGCGAGTGCTTCACAGAAAAACTGGAATGCGTCGTCTAGTTATTTCCAGACGTATGCTCTATACCGGTCTTTTAACCTGGTTTTCCAGTGTACGAGTATTACGCATCATGAGGCTTGGTGCACAAAACAGAGAAGCACATTTTCTATTTCACCATGACACCTTTTGGACATGTCTATGTATCACAGACTACTGCCAGTCGTAAAGAGAAGTCAACACAATAATGTCATGTACATCAAGATCAAGGTCACTTAATGATGCTGCATTGATCAAGCGAGATTCCTAAATGCAAAGCAATTGGTAAATTGTATTCCCGATACAATGAAGGAAAAACCATTTTGCAATTACAGCAAATAATTTTCCATGTCCTTATCGCGGAACAAATCGGTGATCAAGACGCACCAAAGTGCAAAAACCACGTTGCACTTTTTATATTGATTTTGCGATTTAACTTTCCCCAGTTAATACGATTTTAATTGTAACAATTATTATTAAAAAATTACTGTTATTTCATAGTTGACTGAGCGCAGATTGACAAATATAGATACACACATCGCGAAGAGTCTTTAGCAACGAGTGCACCGACCGCCCAGGCGTGTGATGAGAAAACTCAACAGCTGGGTGCATCCTGGTGACTTGCAGACATGCACTGGAAAGCACTAAAACTTCTCGGTGCAAGTGCCATATGTGCGTCTTTGAAAAGATACACACATGGAAGGGATTGAATACATACTCGTTTGTCTCGTGTGGTGAGTGCAAATGGTAGCGGGCGATTATACGATATTTTAGCCCATTATATTATTTATTTATTTATTGATGTTTAAGGTCACAAACTTATGCACAATGACTAATCGTGACCGTGACAGTTTTACGGGTGGAGGAAGCCAGAGTAGCCAGAGAGAACCACCGAGCATCGACGAGCAACTGTCAGCTCCTCAAAATTCTAACTCTGTTCAAGCTCCGCCTAAGCAGGATTACAGCGGTTGAAGGCATGTGCACCATCGACGTGCATTACGCCTTAATACAGGGCGTCATCGTGCCCCCATGTAGGCAACCGGGATAAAGTGCCTTGCCCAAGGACACAACTCGGGACATCTATCATAGAGGTCTAACACTAAGCCACCAGGCTCCCATTTTAGCCCATAACCGATCTGGTAAACATATTTGGGGAAAGTAAACCTTCAAGTTTAACAGTAAAATGTCACCTGACCAGGAACCCAGGAACAATGTAAATCATCTCGTTTCTACAAAATAAAATAACAAAACTTGTAACTAATATGGGTGGTTGGGGAGGCACTTTGTACACAGAAGGCAAATCCATGAGGCGATTACTGAAATTTGATCTGCGCTGTCACAAAAAGAAAATTCCGGTAATTGTGTATCCAGGTGTACTGTTAATGGGGTAATAGCGAAAAGGTTCTGGGCGCTTTGACATCCGTTTGGGACAGTTTGGCATTTTAATGTTTATGTTTGGCATCTGTCGACAAACCCCCGCAACATTCAGGTGTTGATACGATCAAACTCAGGCACTGGTGAATAATAACAAAATATAAACAAATGGTGGATGTTTTCAAACTGCGGCGCTTTTTCAGCACAAACTATATTTGCTGCAGATGGCGGGCAAGCAACATATTGCGTCGGCAGGTAAAATACTTACACAGCCGACCCTGTAACCCTTTACGAAACCTCTAATACCAGTTGCCCAATTCGTTCGAGACCAGATATAATATATGGTTTACGTTCTTCCTTCCAGAAGAAACGAGTTTCACATTTTTACGTGGCCGCCACAAAGATATGTTAAAGACGTTGCAACGGGACTATTCCTGTAGTGTTGGTGTCATTTTTTCCAGCCCTAACAAAACAAATAACATTCTGGATGCGATATAACATTTTGTCCTACAGTGGTGATTCGGAAACACAGAGTGTATTTTAACCCTTTAACCCATGGAGGATGCTTTGTCGACCCAGGAACATGATACGTTATAACTTCATTACCCTTTTACCTAACATGAAAAGCAGACGACACTTGCAAACAAAATTCTTGAATAACTATTTTTTTCATTTTTTTCTCAACAACATAGGTTATGACACATCATTGGAACGAGCTCGTCGAGCTCGTTCCAGTGAGGGGTCATAACCTATGTTTTTGAGACAAAAATTAAAACAAATAATGAAAATTAATTGGCGACTTTTGTGAAGAGCGATGCCCGGTTTTGGCCGTTAGGTTGGGTAAAAGGTTTAGTAGGATGGCTACCAAGTGAACGTGTGTGGTTGACCCATCAATATTTTCAACGGACAGCCCCGAGGCTGCACGTTGAAAATATTAATTGGCCATTAAACTCACATGGAAGACGCCACCAGGGTTCAAAGGGCTAATATTACACTTAACCCGAATAGTATACTACAATTGAAAACAATATTTCGTGAATAATGAAACATTTTCAGGTTTTTGCTTAAAAACATAGCCTATCACTACTCAATGGAAAGATGTATGGCCTGTGAAAAAGGGTCCAGATGTCCTCTCCACATTTTTTCCAAAAAGTGATAGCCAAATTACTTCCATCCTCGAAAATCAGTAACTGGTAATACGTTCACTGATAACCCACATTTATTTATTTATTTATTTATTTATTTATTTATTTATTTATTTATTTATTTATTTATTTATTTATTTATACCAGGTTGTATTTGGTTGTATTTATTTATTTTTTCTATTATTATTTATAGGGTTTAACGACGCTTGCGTCAATCGGGGTTACCTCGTGTCAGACAGTTTTACGCGTGAACGAAGAATATCCAGAGAAAACCACCGAGTAGCAGCGAGCAACTGTCAGTCTCTCAAACTTAATAACTTCGTAAAAGCAGTGGTTGAAGATGAAATGACCTTCGTGCCCACAGTAATAAGTGTCTTACCAAAGGACATAACGCAGTTACCCCTGGTCAGGTTCGAACCGTTAACCTTTCGGTTTGATGTCCAATGCTCTCCGCACCGAGCCGCTGCGTTCCCGATAACCCTCATATCGCCATTTATGTGGTTTTTCTGTTCCTAATACAATGGTTGTACTTATTTGAAGATAGGAATGGGGCGTTGATGTGGAATTTGCCCCACCATGCAATACATGTTTTTATGAATAGAAAACATAATTTCTTTTGCGTAATCACGAGATAAAAAAACATCGTTTTGGCAAAAAGAAAACCTTCTCGATTACTGTTTCCTTATCTTTGCATGCTTCACACCAATTTTAGCGTCTAATATTTTTCCAAAGAAGCACCACTTTCTCAAAATGTCTGTCTTAAACTAGAGCTGTAGGTTTTTAAAGTTCTTGTTCGGTTTCGGTTTTGGTTTTTCAGGTGGAGTAAAACCTCGGTAAGGTTCGGTTTTCGGTTTGTTCATGAGGCCAAATGAAATTCAATAAAACTCATTCTTATGTCCGGAGTCATAACTGAATGGCAGTGAAATTGAGTGAAACTCAATGAATGCCCGAAATAAGCTATAATACATGAAGAATCAGGGAAGCCAATATAATAATTACCTAAATATACAGAACTTTTATTGTGCTTGGCCATTTTTCGAGGTCTGCCACCTACACGCAACTTGAGGAAAGCTGCAAACACAACTAAACTGAAATGTCAGAAATTCACAGAATGTAGCCTTCCCAGAGTAGTGAGAGTACCCAGACACTGCCATTGGCAGTGTCTGGGTACTCTCACTACTCTGGGATGGCTACATTCTGTGAATTTCTGCAGCATGAGAGTATTTAATAAAAAACGAAAAACCTTAGATTACGGGATGTCGACGGTTTCGGTTTCGGTTTTTTTTTTTAAAAAAAACTAAAAACCTCGGTTCGGTTTCGGTTAACCTACAGCTCTATCTTAAACCCACCGATTTAGTAGCATCCATGCATATTAGATGTTTTTTTTCGGGACAGCGACCGTTCCATTACTCGAATACGGATGAAATTTCTGTTTCAGAGAACAAGATAACATATCCTCAGCATAAACAGGATACTGTATATTGTCATACATACATACTGTCACATCAAAATATTGTTGGGACTCTCGACTTGTGCTACAGGCATACATACTAACGTGTGTATGAGTATTGGTCACTCCAGGTATAGAATGGGAAACCTTTTTTTCTCAGGAACCTGCGAATCTCTGAGTTCGGGTCGAATCGAATCCCAAATCGAAACAGGCAGATCATTTCGAATCGATTCGAATTCCGAATCGAATCCCGCGGCTAATCAAGTTGTATATGTTGAACTTTTCAGTCGCCACTCGCGTATCGTGTTGCATTCTGTTTGTACAAGTCAATCAAAAAATCAGAATATTCCACAACGGAACCAAAGTAAAATGGGTAGCGGAAAAACCTTAAACGCTTCTTCTGCCATCAGGTCTCCTAAACAGGAGACCGAATGACAGAAGAAGAGTTCAAGAGGAGACACCTGGTAGGATTTTCTGAACATCGTGACGGTTCGAAAATTTCCGAATTAGCGCGAATCGAATCGAAATCGTCGAAGTGATTTAGAGTCGAATTGAATTGAATATCGAATTATGTCAGCCGTGTGTAACTATAGTTGGAATTTCAGAGGGAGCATCTGCGAACCAAGTCCCTTTGGGCACGTCTCTGTCCCCTTTAGAGCGTAATTATATTTAACGTGTCTGCCTTTGATACACTCTAAAATCAGTTGGGTTATAATCAACCAAAATCAACTGGGCTGAGTGAATATGAACCCAATTGGGTTCATATTCACTTAACCTAGTCGATTTGGGATTAATTTTTAAGTATACACTCTAAAATCAGTTGGGTTAAAAATCAACCGAAACCAACTTGGTTGAGTGAATATGAACCCAGTTCGGTTCATATTCACCCACCCCAGTTCATTTTGGGTTTATTTTAAGGCTACAATCTAAAATCAACCCAAATCAATTGAGTTGAGTGAATATGAACCCAATTGGGTTCATATTCACACAACCCAGTGGATTTGGGTTAATTTTTAACCCAACTGATTTTAGAGTGTAAGGTCCTACCTTTTATATTAGTGTGCGAATGGAACAAGAATTCGTAAAAGAACGAGTTTGTTATAATGTTTCCCCAGGGAATAGTCTTGGTATTTACAAATTACATATTAGACCAGAAAAAGTAAACATGAACTTTTAGCGTGTTCAAATATTCCGAAAAAAACTGGCTACGTCATGATGGTATGGCAGGCATGTGTCACATAGGTTTCTTTGATAACCAGGTTTAAGTTGGCAGCAGAAAGAGTGGTGCGAACCGATACCCCTTAATCGTTTAATAGCACTTTGTTCACCAGAAAGGGTTGTTCTAAGTGTAAGGCAATTTTGATCAATATTTGTCAAATTTGACAAGTACTTATTTCGCCGAAACGTACAAGAAACAATGATAATACGAAGTAATCGGATCAAAGTGGTCGTGACATTGTCAAAAAAAAAACAATCATTTTTCCAATTAATTAGATGGATAGATGGGTCGGTTAGAAGAGTAAGTATAGCATGTTGAAAATATGTACATACCTGAGAATTGTCATCATAGTTCAGTACATATGAGAGAGTTATCGCGAATTGTATTTCATACTACTACAGTTAAAACTAGAAGTCCTGTCACGAACAGTGCGCTAATCTAGGCTTAACTGCGCGTAGGAATTGCGCGCAATTGCCATATCGAATGGCATCCAAAGCATGGCAGGTTCTCCTGGTTACTCATAGCAAACACAGGCAATGTTTCTGCCAATGGACCTCCGGGTTACCCGGAGGTCCATTGGCTGAAACATTGCTTGTGCACAGGTCATATGTACACAATTTGATAGCCTTACTATGGTCATAACACATAGATTAACGCGCGCAGGTCTATTTGTGCGCATTTCATGACAGGACTTCTAGTTTTAACTTTACATTTATTGACTTTGATGGGTTTTGTACGTGATAATACCGATCTGACCACCGAGGCTGAAAGGCGAGTTCCGGAGGTGGTAAACGTTCCCTTTCACTACTCTTCTGTGCAGAATAGCCCAGTTGAGCTGAACACTTTGCTTAACTGAGGTTACCGACTTCAGAATTTTTTGTTCTGTTTAAAGACTTCTAACGTTATCTGTGTATATTCCAAACCATCGTTTACGACTTATGATTCACATGAGCCCGACCGGCTCGTTTGAATAAGGGGACAACACCTATGGCTTAGGATGAAAAAACGAAAGACAACAAGTCTACATTGGAATGTATTCGGCAACTTCTTAATGAAAAGAATGAACATATTTCAGTAGACATTACAAACAGTAATGTTTGAAAAACAATTTGCGACACTGAATGCACGATCTTTCATTTAGCACTTTACCCAACACAAACGATATCAAAATTTATTATTTTAAATAACATTTTTTCAAATTTTTAAAATGTTTCAAAAATTTCAACAAAACCATATCATGTGACCCCTCGTTGGAATGAGCTCGACGAGCTCGTTCCAACGAGGGGTAACATGATATGATTTTTTTTTTTAAATTGTTTGACAAATAATATTTTTTCAACTGCTGAATTTGCATATTACGCGGGCGGATGCTGCCGATTCGTTAGGTAAAGGGTTAGGTAGAGATTATAATAAATTACAGCTGCATTACAAACAAATAAAAAATATCGTTTTTTTCATGTATACACTGTGTATTTTTTTTTTTTTTGGTTTAGGGAGAGGGTAGGAGGTAGGGTTTTTTTGTTTTTGATATTGTGCATATAGTTCAATAGGTGTGAATTGATCTGTGTTGCCGTTTCTGTTCAGTTGACAAGATGAGAGAGACTGGATCAAACACGACAGGTCGTGTTTGATCCGACGGCTCTAAACTTGTCAGCTGGGGTATATGACCCCTCCACCCAGATGGATTAACTGTTGTACCCTTTTGTTCATCATAAGAAAATGGATATTTAGCAATTAGTTTAAACAATATTTTATTTCCTTAATTTGACAGAATATTATCATTTATTTAATGCTCAGGCATCAATTCACGCTGAAAAATGAAGTCATATTCCCCTGTCGGTCGGCAAAACGAAATATCAAAATGATATTTAGAAATCGATATTTCATCGTAGGTTCGGATGACGAATCACATGTACTTTAAACGAGTCAGCACATCAGTAATGAATTCCAGAGTCCCAAATACAAACGAATTCGAATAATTGATAGTGACAGTGACTAAATCAATTCATTAAATCAGCGGTTTCAAAGTTTGACTTTCTCATTCACCTTCCAGCGAAAAGCCGAAATCACTTTCAAATTTCTTCAGTTCAACTTCACACGTCTTCAGTGCATTGAGTTCAAAAAAATAAAATGACGTGTCTTGTTATTGAAAATAAGAAAGTGGTGTTTTTTGTTATTGTTCTATTTCTTCGAAAAACATTGCGATTATTTCAATTCGCCAGCCTTGGTAAATCGTAAAGTTAGGGGAGAAATAAGACGGGACTACTTTTTGTGCGGATATTCACACATTCCAATGGTTGGAGTTTGGTTGTTGTAATTTTTGTATGGACGCCGGTTCGGCACATAAATTTTGCGCCTTAATGGCAAATAAAGGCCACAAATTGGAGAGTTTGTAGTCGTAGAGCATTAAATAAAAAGAAAATTCACGAAAATTTGATGAATACCGAAAATATCTCGTTCGTGGCTACAAGAAATATGAGGATCTTCACTCGCGACTGCGTCGCTCGTGAAGATCCTCATATTTCTTTGTAGCCACTCACGAGATATTTTCGGTATTCATCAAATTTTCGTGAATATCCTCTATACATTTCGTCAAGAAAAATAAATGTGAAAGACGAGAGAGGATTCAGCAACAAGCTATAGCTTATGTAAGCTGTCTCCTTGTAACAAATTACTCACACGAAGCAACATAACGAAGGACGTTCAAACACAAACGATGAAAATGTGGAAATAAATTATCGTACACGGGTTGAACATAACAGGAAAGAGTAAGAGATATAATGAAATGAGAGAGTGTGAGGAAAGGAATGTAGAGTGAAGGTATAAGGAAGGAGAAGCCCAGGTTGTTTGGAATGGTTCCACATATACTCTAACAACTGTTCCCACGGGGAAAGCGTCCGATGCTGGTAACGTTAATTAATCTTGGTAGAAACACAGGATGTAGCTTGGACAACCGACCTGCACAATATCCTGGTTGCACTGTCATCCTGCCATAGGACGAGACTCACGGATCTCTGGACTCGCGAGTTGTAAGTAAACGAGAGGTATTCGGGTAACCAATTTGGACATTTATCATCATAGAGTTACCCATGTAACTTGAGGTACTTGAAAAGACAAGAGGGACGGATCGTATTGACCGAATTGGAGAGGGGCGTGGATGGAGTTGAATGTATGATGTGTACCGCGGTTGTAAACAAACGAAGCAAAACAAATAAAAAAACTTGTGGGTCCCTTCGGTAACTTGCTTGTGTGATAACCACCATTCAGGCAACGTCACATAAAATCTACTTGTTGCCTCAATATAAGCGTGGACGCATTTGAATATTGTCTCATTGACTTGAGGAGGATAAGAGGTACTTCCGTATAGAAGAGTATATGTGTCAATAGTATATGGTAGGGTTTCGAGCGTTTCGGTTCTGATGTCCGAGTACAACTGGCAGTTAAAGAAATAGTGATCAGTCGTTTCACGCTCTCCACACCCACAAAAGGGCGAACTGGACAGATGATTATTATAGAGGTGATCATTTAAATTGCTACAATGTAGCCGTAAGCTGCAGTGATGTATTTGGGTTTAGGAAGTAAAAAATCTTGGGAGTGGGTAATTTGTCCCCGTTTAAGTACAACGTAAATTGGTAAAATGAACTATTATCCCTGATCTCAGTGGGTATGGTATTCCATATCTTGGTTGTGGAGGGTATGAATGATTCTTGATGTGAGGTAGTGCGACAATAAGGAATAGATAGATCACTGTTCCTACGAAGGGAATAGCCATGAGCATCCGAAGAGGACGGGGGAATTAATGTTGATAAATAACCAGGGACAAGGTGGTGGTACATTTTAAAAAAAATTGTTTCAGTTTATGTTTTTCTCTTCGAGTTTTCAACTTTTCCCACCCCGTCTCGGCATAATATAATGAATCTTTATTTGCACTTCTAGTTGCTCCGGTAACTTTTCGGGCAGCCTTAATCTGATTTTTTTCCAAATCTGTTACTTCCCCTTCGGAACAGTTATCCCAAACATTGTCCGCATATTCGAGCACGGGGCGTACTAAGGCAAAGTAAATTTTTTCCAGGGTTTTACAGTCGAGAGAAAATTTATATTTCCTGAGAAGGGATATTCTTTTCCAGGCTTTCGATGTTATATCAGCGATATGATCTCCCCACGAACCACGGTTGATGAAGATTAGACCGAGATGTTTGTGACTGCTAACCTCTCTTATGGTAGTGCCTGACATACTCCGATGAGGATGTATTGCTCCAGAAACTCTACGCGAAATTATCAGTGATTCAGTCTTAGTCGGGTTAAAATCTACTAACCATTGACTTGCCCAATTCTCAATCCCCCTTAAGTCATCTCCTCTAAGTTTTGCAGTTCTACCAGGATCTTCAACAATGAGGTAAAGGGACGTGTCATCCGCAAATAGCCGAATGTTACAGAAGACGTCGTCAACAATGTCATTTATGTATATTAAAAAAGGAGGGAACCCAGTATTGATCCTTGGGGACACCCGCACAGACTTCTCTCCATTCGGAGGAGTGGGACCTGATAACTACACATTGTTGTCTATTCTCCAACTATGACTTGAACCACCGGAGTAATTGTCCTGCAATTCCTATCTTTTCCAATTTGAATAATAATCCCTTGCGCCATACCTTGTCAAACGCCTTACTGATATCACAGAAAACAAATCGTATTTCTTTCCCCTCATCAAGGGCACCGCTGATTGTATTGTACATTTCACTCAGCTGAAGGACTGTGGAGTCTTTGGGCAAAACCCAGATTAGAATCGGGTCAGCAGGGAGTTTGTGTCGAGGAAGGCGCTCACTTTTTGAATATGCATCTTTCAAAGACTTTCCCGATATAGCTCAAAAGAGAGATAGGGCGATAGTTTGTCACGAGGTTAGGGGACTCTTTTTTTGAATATCGGAGAAACATTTGCCTTTTTCCATTGCGGGGGGTAAAGACTTTCACTTAGGGGGCGGTTGAAGATTATAGTCAATGGTTTGGCTAAGCTATCTGAGCATTCCTTGAGGATTCTTGGGCTTATTGTGTCGGGACCACACGCTTTCGAGACGCTGAGTGACTTCAGTGCATCGAGGACGTCTTTTAGGGTAAGGGTGATATTTTCGAGGATTGCACGATTGGGGTCGAATACCAGTGGTGGGAGTACAACATTGGAATCAGTGACATTTGATATCGAACAAAAGAACTCGTTGAAAGCTTCGGCCTTTTCGACTTCTGGGCTCAGTATTTGACCGTTGTGGTGGAGATCTGGTATCTCCGAGGTTTTACTGCCGAGGAGAGATTTTGGCGTTTTCCACCAAAGCTGGGTTGATACTGTACGGGATTTCAGTGTATTTTCAATGTCACTAAAATATCTGGCCTTGGCTTCCCTTACAGAAGAGGCAGTTTCATTTCTTTTTTTTACGATATTTCTCCCAGGCATGCGCAGTGTCTTTTAGCTTCGCTTGGCGATGAAGGCGCTTTCGCTGACGAATTGGACGCTTTATTCGGCATGTATCCACCTGGGCTCATTTGGTCTGGTTGAGATTCGTTTGTTAGGGATAAAATTAGAAGCCATCTTACATAAGAGTGTTGTGAAATGATCAACAACAGCGACTGTCGACTGCAAAGATAAAGTGTCTTCCGAATCCGTTTCCACAATGCACTTATTAACCCTTTACCCAACGTAACGGCCAAAACCGGCCAGCGCTATTCTCAAAAATCGCCAATTAATTTTCAAAATATTTTCATTTTTTGTCTCAAAAACATAGGTTATGACCCCTCGTTGGAACGAGCTCGTCGAGCTCGTTCCAACGAGGGGTCATAACCTATGTTTTTGAGACAAAAAATGAAAAAATTTAGTTATTCAAGAATTTTTTTTGCAAGTGTCGTTTTCATGTTAGGTAAAGGGTTAAATGCGATGAAATCGGCTTTTGCATAGAGTCATATTTGTCGCTTGACTGAATAATTATGTTTTGTTGGAAATTTAAGTTCGGCCACGATAGGACAATGATATCGTTTGAGTTGTTCAGCATAAAAGGGGTCCTCAACAAACTGTGCGTTAACGAAATCCTGGTTATTTGTGATTATGAATTCCACCAAGGTTGACGAGGTTTCGGTGAAGAATGTCAGTCGTCTCACAACTTGAGATAAATTATATTGCTTCAGTATATCTTTAATTGTCCCTGGCTGTGATGTCATTTGATTGTCATTAAAATCCCCTGTTAATACAAGGTATTTTATATTGGAATCTATCTCCCACTCCAAGGATTCGGAAATGACTTCCCAGACAATATTATCGGAGTTCGGCGGGCGATAAAAGGATCCAAGTAAAAAGCTTTGGTTGTTGCTGTCTACCTGTAGCCAAATGCATTCCAGGTTTGCAGCTTCGAGGTCTTGCCGACATTTGAAGGACAGTGTGTTTCTAACATACACTATTACACCACCACCTCTGGTTGGTCGGTCTTTTCTGATTGAGTCGTGAAAACCTTGGATTTGCAGGTTAGAGTTTTCATCGGACTCACTAAGCCACGATTCAGTGAAAACGCCAAATATCATATTCAATTGCTTCACACCGTACAAGATCAAGTTTCGGCTTTAAACTTTGAATGTTCAGATGAAACAATTTTCGAAAGTTCGACTTAGATTCCGAAGGCGCCCCAATGGAAAAACTATGAAGAACGGAACTTGATGTTGAGGGTGTTCCTGGCCCTGGGTTCATCTCGATGTCGCCTGATAAATTTATTAATATATGAAGCCAACAGCATACATGTACAAGGACGGGACCAACTGTGAGGGGACAAATTAATATGGAACATAACTTATTCTGGGAGGTCTGAACATCATTGAACAGCTATGAATTCGTTTTATTCCACCCAGGCTGAAATGAGTACAATACGGGGTGGTAGTTGTGATCTGTGTTCAAATCACAAGTTGTTATGATGTTGAGTAACAGCATCAGTGTTATGCCTTTTGCGCCGAAGCGGCACAGGATATTTGCAAACAGTACCTCAGAGAAATAGACACATTTTTGGTGGCGCTTTCCCATGCGGGAATTTGGGTAAAGCAGACTCACTCTTTTTATGTGTGCCCAAATCAGCCATTGTCTGAGATGGACCTTCCCTGATTAATCCTACTAGAATACCTCAAGAGTGGGACTAAACCGGAATGTAGGCTGTGATGTGTGGAACCTTCCTGGGCTTTGTGATAGGAAAAGACACATGTAAGTAGCATTTGGAGAGTGAGTAATGTAAGGAGCAGAAAAAGGCTATGATATACATATACAAGTATGACATGTCTGGAATAGTTTGAATGTTGGTGGGGTAGTGATGTCTTCACTCGCAGACTATCTTGCCGATTCGATTAGCTCCAATTATAATAGAAAGTATTAGAAGAAGAACTTCTACGCTGAGCCCATCACAGACTCGAAATGGCTAAACAGAAGGGGTTGAACTAGTACACGAACTTCGTCGGTGGCAATGCACAAAGCTACGTCAAGTCGAAAGCTTCGCATACATGTACGAAGTACGGCACATGTCTCATGCCGTCCCTACAAACACACAACGCAACCGAACGCTGCTACAACGTCGCCACAACGTCAAGGTGCTGTAGCGAGGCTATAAGAACGCAGCAGCTGCACTGCGCGCATACAGGGATGCCATCCTGGCTGACTCGAGGCCACGGGATTGGTAAAGGGGATGTTGGTCTGAAGGTTTCCGATAAATTGCACCGTAGTAGGACCCTCCTGCAAAGTCACAGCGCCGTCCCATCGTCTTGATGTTGTGACGACGCAACTATAACACGTCAGAGCTGCGCCGCGTGCCAGCAAGACTAGGCTACGTTGTTTTCGAGAAGGATACATTTTGTTCACTGATTATCTAATCAGACAGTAGCAGGACCCCGAGGAGCAAGTTACACACCGCTCCCCTGAACCAGCAGCCCCGGGGCAGCACACTGATGTCTCTCATATGTAGCAATTGTACAAATCACCGGAAATGTAAACATTAAGAACCATATGAACCAGATATAACTCATGAAATTGGAAATACCCATCTCCCAATAATATATCACAATGACGGAACTGGGAGATCTACTTTTGGGTTTACTTGTAATCAATTTCAATAACATAGATTCTCTTACGTCCTGTCATGGATTACGTTCATGAAAAATGACGAGTAAAGCATTATAAACAGATATCGAATGGAAGGACTTTCAAGAGCGTTCAGTTCAAAGGCACTCACGTTCTTTTAGTTCCCATTGTAGATTCGTCGCCTCGAAATTATGCACACGTCACGTGAGCCTCATTTGAGACTCATTATCAACAAGCCTAAACTGATGAGCTCATGGCGGTTGACACATGATGAATTGTTGATGCATCAGTTCTCTTGAATTATGCGGATATATTGACCGAGAATGTTCTCAAAAGTATCGACAACAGCATTGGGAAGTTTTGTATGTCGAAGGCTAACGTGGTCGCGCATGGTCCTGAGTATACCCTATTGTGATCATAAAAGCGGAGAGAGAATTTCGACAGGAGTAGTATGTCTCGTATGTTTCACCCCTATGTTGGGGGATCTCATCGGGGGATCTCATGTGACGTCATACTCACGTGACCCAGTGGCGCCATATTGTGTTGTCATGGTAACCCGCGTGAGCGGCCATGTTGTGACGTCATCTCCATAGTGATGCGTGGTGTTAGTGCGCATGCGCAGCGCGTGTTGTTAGGGTGATACTCGATTTTGAAATACGTCCCACGTGTCAATAGTACACTGATAGTTATGTGATGTACAGTACGTGGAGAATGTATTATCACTAAATCACCCACAGAGAGGAGATTCCACCCAAGTAATAATTGCAAATTTGTTGCAAAACATACCAAGCACAAGCAAAGTTTCAGCCAATGGACCTCCGAGTTAAACCCGGAGGTCCATTGGCTGAAACGTTGCTTGTGTTTTTAGTCGATATATACAAAATTTGAAAGTTATAGTTTGGGTGATAACTCCACTCCGCGGGTAATTTAGTTACAATCCACTCTCCACGTACTGTACATATGCTCGATGGGTCGGTACTATTTCCAAATAAGGGAAGCGTAAATGAACAAACGTACGTAATGAACCGACGTTTATCAAACGCTGGCTGTCGCTTAAATGTTCAGTTTTAGAATATATGACACATTTCAACTCTGTCCAACAATAAAACGAACAACAATTAACAAACAAATTAAATCAATCGAAACCCTGCGTTGAAAAGCATATAATAATAACATAATATAATAATAACACTTTGGCCAGCCGCTGATTTGTCGCGGTTCTCGGACGAGATGGCCTTGGTTACCCCTGTACTCCCAACTGCCTCCGTATTCCCATGCTTCTCCTCTCCTCCCAACACTCGAAAACGAACTGCTTGATGATATCCCTTGCCCCATTCTTCCCAATCTCTCCGATTAGCATATTAACCCTCTCCTTTGAGTCTCCCCCTAACCACATGTCCTTCATTCTCCCATCCCACTTCCCCATTATACTCCCTGTGAATCTTATTCATTTAGACTGGTACTTTGGGCATTCTAAAAGAAAGTGTTCCAGGGTCACAACCATGCCCAAATTACACATCTGGCACTCCCTTTCACTGTCCTTCCCAATTTTCCCCCTCAGCTCCAGGGATCGCGATCTCATCTTGAACAACAGTGACCCCCCCCCCCCCCCCAAAGGTGTCATCAAGGTATTCCTCAAGGACTGGCTTCTCTTTATCACGCAGGCCACCCAAAGACCTGTTTGATTTGACCCCCTCTCGCCAATTACGGTTACAATCCTCCATGACACTTTCTCTGACGATTTTTTTACCCTGGTTGGCCCCAACGTCCAGGTCCGAGATCTCCAATGAGTAGTTCTCTACTAGCTCCCTCACTTGGACCATCCACCCCGTCTTTACATTTGAGTTGAAAATTCTCAACTTTACACCATCGGCTGTCTGGGAGATTTACCAAATAATTAAGATAACCGAGTTTCAACAGGTCTATCCTGTCCTTGATCCTCATCCACCCAAGCTCACCCCTGATTGCTTCTAGCGCTGCGGCATTACTCGACCCCGTTATCCATCGGCCTGCATCGTTCTGCATCGTTCTGCATCGTTCTGCAGGATTTCCAAGCTCTTTACGGCCGCCTGGTTTAGGGATACCACTTCCGTACCATATGTGATACTTGGCAGGCCCACCATTTCCCAAATGGTTTTCCCCACGAAAACCTTATTGAAACACTGTTTCTTTTGCTTTCCTTTGGTTAAGGATTCGCTTCCCCTTCAGAATCAATTTATTTGTGTGGTTTCGGTAGATGGCTCTTCCTGTAATGTTTATATTTACCCCAAATACTCGTAATCACCTGTCTCCCCAACACTGAGAAGTTTGCTGTTACCTTCCGGAATGCAGAACTCACCCACTCTCCACCTGCGAGTGGGGTCCACTTTGCGGCCCACTTTGCTCTTGCTTTAATTAAGTTCGAGTCTCCATTTGCTCCCATCTTTCCCAACAATTCCCAGCATTTTCGTTAGCCCCTCTTCGCTTTCTGACACTAGCACAATATCGTCTGCAAAAAATAGCCCTGGGATCTTCAAGTCCCCAACTGCTACTCCATCCTCGCTATGCAGGAGTTCATCTCCTAAATCTTTGATATACAATGCAAACAGGATTGGCGAAAGGATACACCCCTGTTTTAGGCCTATCTCCATAGGCACACGTTTTGTTGTAATGTTTTCCAGGCTAAGTTCACTCTGTACGCCTTTATATAATGCTTTCATAATTCCAACAAACTCGCCTCCTAAGCCCAGAGCCTCCAGCTTGTGCCACATACCCGCCCTCCATACTCTGTCGTATGCGTTTTTGACATCCAAAAAGGCCATAAACAGCTTTTTCTTTTTTGCTTTCGCGGATTCTATCATTTGGGATAGCGTGGAAATGATGGTCAGTAACTCGCCTTCCCTTCCTGAAGCCATTCTGGATTTCTCCCCAAAAAACCTTCTCTTCAATCACCTCCTCTAGTCTCCCATACAGGACTTTACAGAAAAACTTTTTCAATGCTGCTACTGACAGAGATCCCTCGATAGCTATCCAAAACGTCTTTTTCCCCCTTTTTGTGAATAAATGTCACTTTCCTTACTCTCCACTCCTTCGGGACCTCTTGATTTTCTATGGCTAGATTGAATAGGGAAGTTAGGCTTTCCACGAGTTCCTCTCCCCTTTTTTTGATAAACTCGTTTGGAATTTCATCCACTCCTCTCGCTTTTTCATCCCTTAATTTTGAGATCACATTTCGCACCTCCACCGTTTTAATTTCGCTGCACACGAAGTTCGATAGATTTTCCTCGACCTGATTCGGACACTCAGGTGGGCTCCCCATGCCCCATCGCTTATCGTTTACCTTTTCCCAGTGCTTGACTAGTTCTGATGCGACTTGATCTTGCTCGTCTGTAACTCTGCCATCCACTTTAATACTCTGTGAGTTATTTCCTTTGTTACGTTTATTCACCCATTTCCAAAATACGTTCGAACTCGACCCCCTGTCGTTCTTATCGTCCTAATAAGACTGCTATTTCGTACTCTCCGATTATCGTCTTTAATCTTATTTACTTTATTTCGTGCTTGATGATATTCTTCCTTTGCTACTGTGGCCTCATTGTTTCCCGCCCCCTTAAGTTTTCTACTTCTCCTGTATGGAGCACATTTAGCTTTTCTCCCCTTTATGGCCCTTTTCAGTTCTTCATTCACTCTGTACCCAAGTTCCCGTGATGGCACCCTGATCGTTCCTACACTTTCCTTCCCTGCCTCCACTAGGCTCCAAACTATGGCGTCGGCCGTCTTCTGGACACTGCCCCCCTTGGGTACGGTTGCAAGCTTTGGTTTCAGTTTTTCATTGAACTTCGCCCCGTCAGCATCCATTTTGAGTCCCCAAATCTCCTTAAAGCTTCCTTTGCTTTTTATTAGATTTTTGGCCCTGGTCGTCACTGTAATCATGCTGTGATCACTATCCACCTCCATTTTACCCTCATCATCCACATCTACTCCTATCACCTCCCTCCATAAATTATATATCTGTGAGAATGTAGTCGATGATTGATTTTCTGTCGTTCCTCTCCCATGTCCATTTCCCATTACACCTCGCGTCCCAGTTCAGAATCTTCAGACCGAGCACGTTTGTGAAGTTCAACAGCTTCCTTCCATTTCTGTTGACTTTCTTGTCCCCACCCTCTATGCCTTCTTCCTTGTCACCTATGTGGCCATTAAAGTCACCCATCAGAAATATACCGAGCCCCTTGTTTTGTAGCTCTGTGATAGTGGCCCTTAGTGTTGAATATATCGAGTCATTCCAATCGGGTTTGCTTCCCTCCACCGCACAGTACACAACCCCAATGGCAATACTTTTGTTTCTCAGATTGATCCTTACCCATCCAATTTCTTTCGATACATCAGCCGAGGTGCTGACCTCTTCCAGGTCTGTGATCAGCGACGGTTTTAAATCCTCTTTAATGTACATGCCTACCCCTCCCCCTTTTTTCTGGCCTTCCGTTCGCCCTACACCTATCCACACGCACCCCCTTACTTGGTCTACCCGTTCCTCGTGTGTTATCCACGTTTCGCATAGGCCCATGGCGTCAAACTCCTCTGCCTCCATCAATGTAGCAATTTCACTTACTTTCCGATGGAGACCCTGGATGTTGCTATACCCCACATTCAGGGTATCAAGATTAATTTGCTTCCACCTACTGGTCCCATTATTATCTAGTCCCTGTATGTTTGTATATCCTATTTCGTGTGCCTGTGCTTTCCTTGGGACGCTATGCCTATTCAAATGGATTTTTGGTCCCTTTTCCTTACCACCCTTATCCCATTTTTACACCTATGGTTCGTAACACATTTCCTGTGTTCATTCTCCCCTTCTCTGTTCCCCGTCCCCTCCCTCCCTGTACCAAAAAGGCTCCACCACCTGCAACATATAAGTTCGACTGTGAAAGGGGGGCACGATGATTTGATGTTTCATTTTCCAAATTAGGAGAAAGTAAATAAACAAATGCACATGTCGTCTGCTCTGTTTATAAAACTCAAGTTGAATCGACGACGAAAAACCAACAATAAACCGAAATCAGTTTTTGGCATGATCTGTAATCATAAACAAACCCACAAGTAGTATTTGGAAAAAACGAGATATTCGAATATATGTTCTATGCATTTCACTAAATTTAATTTGCCAGAAACAAAGAGAGAGTTAAAAGCTGCAGGTCGTCGTGAGAACTGCAATTTGACTCAGTTCAAGTAACATGGATTGGGCAGGAGTGCAGACGTTCCGCGCAGTTTGCTTGAGGAAATATCCTTTTTCTGTCCTAAGATCTCAATAGACATGCTTGTTTTCTAGTTGCTTTTTCCCTTTCCTGATTATTATGCTGTAAGATAATATGTGGATGTTCCTAACTTGTCTCGACTAGGTGGTGTATGTGTTGTTTTGAGTATATTCCGCTGCATACTCTGGTCGCAAAAGAGGTTTATTTCTCGATTAGTAGTAACAGTATTTTATTTCTATAAAGATACTTCTTACAAATAAATTACAACGGGTTAACATTACTAAGATTTACATTCAGAAGCTAAAAATGGATTCAGCAACAAGCTATAGCTTATGTAAGCTGTCTCCACCATGAATGAAAAAAATGCTATTGTTCACGTGAAAAAGTATCATTTAAATAATGTAGACTGTTTTCAACTGAGGTCACTGTGCAAAAGATGTTAAGGAAGTAGACAGAAGAAGAACAACACTCACTGACGTAAGACTGACAATTGGCGGCTGGCCGACCACACAGGTAGATGGCTTGTGCAAATATTCAATTAATCTGAAAGTGAGATTCGAAATTCTCCTGGGTTGAAGTTTTAGTGGTGAAGCTGCTGGCGCAGTACAATGATAGGGTGGTGGTGGCCCACAGTTCCAAACTTTCATAGGCGACGCCTTTCCGGATTTCGCCTATGTCTGTTTGAAGTCCCAGAAACGACATATCAGAGTAAATGCTAGCGCTACCACTTGGTAGGGATCCGCTATTGTTACAACAAAATAACTCAACCAATATGTGGACACTCGTTAACAGCTGTGTCGCCTGTGCCTATTTTGTGCTTCGCGACGTGAGTTCCGTGCCGTCACAAGTTCAGTAGTATTTTATTGCACCTGGGACGCCACGGAACTCAGGTCGCGACTTTGCCTACGACGTGTGGTACATAACGACACGAGATATAAACCTCAGTACGCGCGCATGATGTGAATCTAAAGGTATCTCAATGGGACAGCATTTAGGCAGGTTTAGGCGTTATGTCTTTAAACAGTGTGAGTTCCCTTACGCCAGTGAACGTTTTGTGGTGTAAAATACAGGAGGTTATGACATCTGAAAGGACATGGCAGTGATAGAAGGACTTTGCTTCATGTCCGCCGAGAAATGATTGGCATGGCATATTGGTAGTCATTTGAATCTGTTCGTCTCCTCTATGTATTTTTGTACACAGAGGAATATCTCCAGATTAATTCCAGTGCTGAACAAATGCGATCCATATAGTAATGTATTCACGTCAACCCCATACGGAAGTCGATCCAGAGTGGTGGCTCTAGTATCGATATGCAATGGACACTCGAAGAAGAAGTGGTGGGTTGTTTCCCGTTCACCACAACCACAGAGAGGCGAACTTGTGAGGAAGTTATTGAATAGATGGTCGTTTAGGTTGCTGCACCCTAGGCGTAGTCTACTATGAAAGATGTGAAGTTTTCTTGTTTTTTTGGAAATACAGCTATTTGGGATTCAGAAGCTTGTCTCTGTTCAGAAATGATTTGAAGTTTGAAAGCGAATTGTTTTCTCTGATGGCGGTAGGCAAGTTGTTCCAAAGTTTTGTTGTGCTCGGTAGGAAAGAGTTTTGAAAAAGATTGGTTTTACAGTATGGGACACGTAGGTCGTTGCGGTTTCGGACAAGATATGAATGGGTTTCGGCCACGGATGGAGGCACAAGAGTAGATACATAGTCAGGAACAAGACGGTGGGTCATTTTAAAATACTGTGTGAGTTTATGTTTTTCTCGTCGACTTCGAAGTGTTTCCCACCCAGTTTCGGCATACAGAGATATCCTACTTGCGCTACGCGTTCCGCCAGTTATTATTCGGGCAGCTTCGATTTGTATTTTTTCAATTTCGGCAGATTCAGCCTCTGTGCAGTTGTCCCAAATAGTGTCGCCGTATTCTAAGATTGGGCGTATGAAGGCGAAGTATATTTTTTCTAGTGTTTTACGGTCAAGAAGAAATTTATATTTCCTTAAAAGAGATAACCTTTTCCATGCTTTTTGTGTAATTTCTGAAATATGGTCTTTCCAAGATGCAGAGCTGTTGATTATCAAACCTAGGTGCTTATGTTGATTTACTTCCTGTATAGCAGAGTCAGACATTTTGAGAGAGGGATGACAACTTTTGATAGTTTTCCGTGAGATAATTAATGATTCTGTTTTTGATGGGTTGAAGTCGACCAACCACTGTGCTGCCCACTTGTCAAAGTTATTAAGGTCGCTGGCTAGAAGCGCAGCTGCTCTTTGGGGGTCTTCAACTACGATATACAAAGATGTATCATCAGCGAACAGTCGGATGTTACAAGCTACATTGTCGACAATATCATTGATATATATTAAAAATAAAATAGGACCTAGTATTGAACCCTGTGGGACACCAGACTCAATACTCTTCCACGCGGAGCATCCTGTTTTGATTACAACCCTTTGTTGTCTATCACTGAGGTAAGAATGAAACCACTGTAGTAAGTTACCCGTTATACCAACACGTTCCAATTTGTAAAGTAGGCCTTTATGCCAAACTTTATCGAAGGCTTTACTAATGTCGCAAAAAACAAGCCTTATTTCTTTTCCTTCGTCGAGTGTTTCACAGATAGTGTGATAAATTTCAGTTAACTGTAGAACTGTAGAATCTTTTGAAACAAATCCTGATTGATAGCGTGTTAGTAAGCCATTTGACTGAAGAAAATCCATGATTTTGTCAGCAATGCATCTTTCGAATAGCTTACCAAGACAGCTTAACAGAGATATTGGGCGGTAGTTCGTGACTTGACTACTTTCCCCTTTTTTAAAAATAGGGGTAACATTTGCTCTTTTCCACTCCTGA
Organism: Pictodentalium vernedei; assembly: GCA_031216915.1. Lineage (NCBI taxonomy): Eukaryota > Metazoa > Mollusca > Scaphopoda > Dentaliida > Dentaliidae > Pictodentalium > Pictodentalium vernedei. The sequence goes on along the minus strand of CM062296.1, from coordinate 774,328,297 downwards.
GGAAACAGACGGTGGTCAAGAAAAAAGTTAAAAATATTGGTCAAGGGGTTGCACAGAGAAGAACAACATTCTTTCAATATTTTTGGACTGATACCATCAGGCCCGCATGCCTTCGATGGATCTAGGTGTTTTATCGATTTCTCGATTACATCGTGATCTGGTCGCGGCACACTTATATACCAATGGACCAAGATTTCAAAATACTGCGAAATCAAGACGAAATGAAGAGAAACAAGGGAAAGATTCAATGCTCTCACATTATTTTCGACAAGTGGGATTCTACAGTGATGTAGTGAGAGGGTGGACAGAGAATTGCGCCCTGACTGCGACCCAGTCGCGCTCAGGTCGAAAGTCTATGTCCGCGTTAATAATCACAGTACTGTGCTTTGAGACATAAAGGTACCTGTTTGATGAAGTGGAGATGTTAAAAATTGTATCCCACCATAATTACGCATGAGAACAGAACTATTTGCTTTCTAGGGAGCACGGTGGCTCAGTGGTTACGGCACTGGACTTCAAACCGAAAGGTCCACGTTTCGATCCCCGTCAGGGATAACGGCGTTGTGTCCTTCGGCAAGGCACTTAATCCAGGTTGCCCACTAGGGCACGGTGGCAATGTATCTTCAACCAAATACTAACCATGCTTGTGAATGTTGACCATGCTTGTGCGAAGCTAGTACGTCTAATTCACACAGCTGCTCGGTAGTTTTCTCCGAGTAATCAGGATTCCTCCGCCTGTAATACTGTCCAACACGAAGTGACCCTGGCTGTCGAAAAGAGTGTCGTTATACCGTAATAAAAAAATCATTTCTAAAAAAACGCCTGTAAAACACAAAGTATCGATTAGCGAGTTACTGCTTGAACTCAAATGGGGCAGAATGAGATACGATGCTGATTAGCTATTATGCCTCCTGCAGATTACCCATTGGTTCACTTCACAGCGAGGAAGAGGGTTGGGGAATAACTGCCGAGGGATAAAATTAGGGATAATTATAATTTTACTGGCTTGATTAATAAATTGCTTATTCCGCATGTATGAAGGCACTTAATAGTTCGTACTATCCACTTCTTTTAACAGTTTGTTAATCTCGTTTATAAGGAAATAACTAATAGTGCTACGTAGCCGGGAAGATTGCATTGTTCATAAACTCATTTGAACTGTTCTTTGGTCACCAAGCACTGTATGAAATAAACCCGCTGCAGTTAGGCCGACACACTTGCCTCACAGTAGCATATGTCTATATTGGACACTGAATGATTTTGTTGTCATTCCTCCTACAAGCTTTGAGTATGGATTATCAACAGTATCAACTCTCTTCGCCAAATTCCCAGAGTAAATTGATACTTTCGTGAATAAAGATTGTTGATTTCTATACATTTTTTATTTATCTCATTGTCTATATGTTACAGGACTGCGATTACACAGAATGGACAGATACTTTAGATCGGATTGCGACTAGTAAAATCATGAAACTACAGTGGAGTCTAATAAATTGTGTATCTCTTAATTGAATAATACTGTTACTTGAATATAATATCCCAACACAAACCCATTTACCACACATGCACCTAAATTAGAACCTGTTAATTGCATACGGATTATTTATTTATTTATTTATTTATTTATTTATTTATTTATTTATTTATTTATTTATTTATTTATTTATTTATTGGTGTTTAAGATCACATATTTCTGCACAATGGCTAATCATGACCATGACAGTTTTACGGATGGTGGAAGCCGGAGTACCCGGAGAGAACCGCAGAGCAACGGCGAGCAACTGTCAGCTCCCCAACATACTAACTCCACACAAGCAGGATTAGGATTGGTTGAAGACAAGTGCACCATTGAAGTGCAGTACGGCTTAGTACAGAACGCCACCGCGCCCCTGGGCGAAGTGTCTTGCCCAAGGACACAACGCAGTTGCCGCAGGTGGGATTCGAACAGAGGACCTCTTGGCTTGCAGCCTGCACCTCTACCTACTGAACCCTCAGGTTATAGATGAAACCCCTGTTAACTAAATAAAGAATCATATGATATGGAAATCAGTAAATTCGCCTTGTTTTCGACATGTTTGGCTTCAGAACATCCAATATTAGCATTTCTTTTTTATCCTGTTCGACAGAGCTCAAAGAGATATTATAAAATAAATGCTCAGTTTATCCCAGGAATACAGGAAAGTATCCAAATTGCGGTTAACTGAACACCCCTGTTAGTTGAGTATATTTTATTTACCAAGTGGATAGTCAGTTAACAGGGTGTCACTGTATGTCAAGTGTCGAACACGGGGACTGAAATATGAGGTGTCCGGAAAAAAATCCTCACGGAAAAAAACTCTCACAGAAAAAAAACCCAGGAAAAAAACCCTCAGAAAAAAAAACCATACACAAAATACAGGGGTTGGAAAAAAACCCTCACCTTTTATGGAATTTTCTTGTAGTTTTTGTATTATTGCTGTGTCTGTTATCCTAACATCTATTGATTGTTGTAGCTATTGAAGTAATGCCTCATTGAAACAACTACTAATTAATCTATTGACTCTGAAATAAAACTTAAATGTTTTGACAAAAATGAGTATTTCTGTAACTGCAATGATCTGTTATCATATCCGAATACATGGAAGCCACAAATGACTTCAAACACTTTTTGTTGTTTTAGTCAGACATTTCAGTTAACCACAGCATGGCGGTTATACCAAATAACAAAGGTGGTCATAAGGTAGCAGTTGATAGCTATTTGTATACAAAGAAGAGAACTTCAAACAATTCTATTCAGTGGGAATGCAGCAACCGTGGTTCATAGAATTGTCTTGGAAAACTAAAAACTAACACAGAGGTAAGAATAGGCCTATAAACTTTTCTAAGCTTCTCAGATCTCTCTCTCTCTCTCTCTCTCTCTCTCTCTCTCTCTCTCTCTCTCTCTTTATACTTGCATTATAATACATTATAGATATGTCAGGGATAGGATTTTAGAGGATTGTAATAACATGTTTTCAGCGGTGTGGTGATTGTTATTGCAAATCCACGTGTACATACCCACAGACCGGTTTACTTTATAAACCTGTACACAAAAATAGCCGAGCAACTCTGTAGAATTATAGTCGCTATGTGGCTGTACTTATCGTGATTCGTACTCTAACTTAAGTTTGAGAGCTGAGAGACATTAGAGTGCTGCCCCGGGGCTGCTGGTCCGGGGGAGCGATGTGTAATTTGCTCTTCGGGGTCCTGCTACTGTCTGATTAGATAATCAGTGAACAAAATGTATCCTTCTGGAAAACGTCATAGTCTAGTCCTGCTGGCACGCGGCGCAGCTCTGATATTGTCGTAGCGTCGTCACAACATGCAGACGATGGGACGGCGTTGTGTGTTTGCAGGAGGGTCCTACTCCGGTGCAATTTATCGGAAACCTTCAGACCAACATCCCCTTTAACAATCCCGTGGCCTCGGGTCAGCCGGGCTGGGATCCCTGCAGGCGCGCAGTGCAGCTGCTGCGCTCTTATAGCCTCGCCACAGCGCCTTGACGTTGTGGCGACGTTGTAGTAGCGTTGCGGTTGCGTTGATTGTTTGTAGGGACGGCACGAGACATGTGCCGTTCATTGTACATGTATGCGAAGCATTCAACTTGACGTAGCTTTGTGCATTGCCACCGACGACGTTCGTGTACTAGTTGAACCCCTTTTGTTTAGCCATTTCGAGTCTGTGATGGGCTCAACGAAGGTGTTCTTCTTCTAATACTATAGATTATAATTGGAGCTAATCGAATCGGCAAGATAGTCTGCGATTCAAGACATCACTTCCCCACCCTCCCAAAAACTCCAACATTCAGACTACTCCAGACATGTCATACTTGTATATATATATCATAGCCTTTTTTTCTGCTCCTTGCATTACTCATTCTCCAAATGCTATTTACATGTATCACACTCGATCCGCAAGTATACAGAAGAAGTCTCCTTGGTTACGAATCGAAATTAAGTATTTTTATTGTTTACTAATCATATATATTTCATTTTCAGGTTATTTTATTCAACTTTGTGGGGAGTTAGTTTAGTATAGTAACTGGGACAAAGTTAGGAGGCCTTAAATAAAACTGTGAGCGCTAAGTTGTCGAACGGTTCGTCGTGTTGCCTTTTGTCGCGTGTTTACAATTTTCCCTGTCCGATCGCGTAATTTTGTCTTGATGATGGCGAGCAAGTCTGTTCAGACGGAGGTAAGTATGGAGGTAAATACGTGTAATATCGCGGTCCAGGTCAACGGTGCCAACGGAGTAAGTATTGGTGTGCAGACAGAGGTCACTGGGGGTGTCGGTCAGAGCCGGGTTGGTGGGGCCACCGATGGCGATATTGGGCTTGAAGTTTGTAAACAGTGTTCTATGATGTATGGGGACTGTCGCTCGATGGGATATGGAGAGGTATGTGCAAACTGTCAGGAAATCCTCCGCCTACTTGAGACAATTGTTAAGTTTGAGGGGGAGATTGCTGAGCTGAAGGGAAAACTTGGTAGGGCGGGGCTGTCTGGAGTTACGCCTGTGAAAGTGGCTTTCCGAGAAGGATGGAAGGTTGTCGGTGGTTCCAAGAGGAAACATGGGGGTAGAACCTTTGATGTGAATGAGGTAGGTGATGAGGTGGGGGCTGCTAGAAAAGTACGTAGGACAGATGAGGGGGGCCCAGGCCGGAGCAATGCTGTAAAGCGTTTGGCGTGGACTACCAAAAGTGGTAGGGAAGGGGGGCCAGAGAAGCAGGTAGATAGGGGTGTAAAGTCCAAAGGCAGTGGGGAGTGCAGCACCAGAAACAGATTTCATGTGCTCGATTCGGACGAGACAGAGGAGGAGATGGAGGTAGTTGCAACAGATAGTAGCTTGGGGTCTAGGCCAGGAAAAAGGAGAAGGGATCCGGGGGAAGACCAGGGGAGTAGTCCAGGTAGCTCAGGGCCTGGAAAGAGACGGAGGGACAAGGATAGGAGTAATCCTAGGTCAAAGATACCGATACCGATATTGATTCCGAGTGGGGCTGTTGGAGAGGAAGAGGACGCTGTAAACAATAGGAGACTAGAGGAGATAAATAGGGCGAGGTCCAAAAGTAAGTTGGTGGTTGCGGGAAGTAGCATAGTTCGGGGGATCGACAAGGTTGTCTGTGGTCCGGACAGTAAAAATAGAACAGTTCTGTGCTTTCCGGGGGCTAAAGTGGAGGACCTGAGGGATAGAGTGGACGGTATTGTAGCTGGGTCGGGGCCTGATCCGGTAGTGGTATTACATGTGGGGTCCAATAACATCAGGGAGAGGAAATCAGTTCGTTTGGTGGACACATACAAGGACCTAATTAGTAAGCTACTTAGCAGGAATGCTCGGATCATCGTTTCAGGGGTGCTCCCCGTTATGGGTGGTGGGAATGAGAGGAACTCGCGGATTATGGCACTAAACGAGGAGCTGGAAGAGCACTGCAAAGACTTGGGAGTACATTTCATTGACCACTGGGATTCATTCTGGGGACAAGGAGAGTTGTATGGGCGAGACGGATTGCATTTAAGTAGGATGGGTACAGACCTGTTGGGCCAAAAAATCTTACAGGTGGCTGGGCCTTTTTTGGAGAAAAGGGGGGTAGGGGACCACAGCCGGTAACCCAGAGTGGCACAAATGCTGGGAACATAGGAAGAACAACAAACATGCACAATACAGGGACATACCAGGGTTATAATAATGTGCCAGTGATGACAAAAAAAACAAAGATTCATTAAGTTTGGGTACTGCAACATCCAGGGTCTGCACAAGAAAGTAAGCGAAATATCAACAATGATGGACGAAGGAGACTTCGATATAATGGGTCTAAGTGAGACGTGGATACGACGGGATGAGCGGGTTGATCAGATGAAGGGTTGCGTGTGGATAGGAGCTGGGCGAACTGAGGGTCAGAAACGGGGTGGGGGTGTTGGCATCTACGCTAAAGAGGAATTACAGCCCTCATTGATTACAGATCTCACAGAAGCAAGGACTCAGATTCCAGTATCCAACGAAATAGTCTGGGCAAAAATCAAGTTAGGAAGCAGGAGTGTTGCCGTTGGTGTTGTATACTTAGCAGTGGAGGGAAGTAAGCCCGAGTGGAATGATTCAATATATACAACTCTTAGATCGAATATCACAGAGCTTGGGAGCAGAGGGTTCACTATTGTCCTAATGGGGGACTTCAATGGGCACATCGGGGATAAGGAGGAGGGCATACATGGAGGTGATAGGAAAATTAACACGAATGGGAGGAAGATGTTGGACCTATCAAAAGAGCTTGGTTTAAAGATCCTGAACAGGGATGCGAAATGTAAGGGTAAATGGACCTGGGAGAGGAACGATAAGAAAACAATAATTGATTATATACTCACTGACATTAGCGTATGGAGGGAGGTTATAGATGTAGAAATAGATGACGAGGGAAAAAATGACTTGGGTAGTGATCACAACCTGATAACAGTTAAGATTATGGGCAAAAAGACGAATAGAGACAGAAATACCTTCAAGGAAGTTTGGGGACTAAAACAAGGAGCTGACTGGAAGCAGTTTCGGGAAAAACTAAAACCAAATCTTGAATGTATACCTAGGGATGCAAATGTCCAGAGTATTTCAGATGGCATAGTAAATAGCCTAACAGAGGCAGGGAAGGAGTGTATAGGAAGGGTGAGGGTCCCAACGAGAGAGCTTGGATACAGGGTTAACGAGGGACTGAAAAAGGCTATAAAAGAAAGGAAGGTAAAATGCGCTGCTCACAGAAGAAGTAGGAAGCTTAAAGGGGTGGATAACAATGACACAAGACTAATGAAAGGAGAATATGAACTGGCACGGAAAAAGGTGAATGAGATAAAGAATAATAATAGGAAGGAGCGCAATTGCAGTCTTGCCAGAACAATAAAGAAAACGGGGGGTTCGAGCTCAAACGTATTTTGGAACTGGGTAAATAAACGGGGGAAAAGTAGTGTGCAGAGTATCAAAGTGGATGGGGAAAGTACAGAAGATAAAGGCCGTATCGCTTCAGAGTTAGTCAAGCACTGGGAAAATATAAACGATAGGCGATGGGGCAGTGGGTCCCCACGAAAAAGAAATACACTGGTGGAGGAGAACCTATCCAATCGTGTATGTAGCGAAATAACGACAGAAGAAGTGCGGAACGTGGTCTCGAAATTAAAAAATGGTAAAGCGGGAGGGACTGATGAAATTCCGAACGAATTCCTCAAAAATGGAGGGGAGGCACTTATTGAAGTCCTGACAAACCTTTTCAACCTGGCTCTGCGAAAGCAAGAGGTCCCCAGAGAGTGGAGGGAAAGTAAGGTGTCGTTCATACACAAAAAGGGGGATAAGGAAGTTCTAGATAACTATAGGGGGATATCAGTAGTAGTAACATCGGAAACGTATTCTGTTAGGTCATATACGGTAGACTAGAGGAAGTTATTGAAGAGAAAGGTTTTTTAGGAGAAATTCAAAATGGTTTCAGGAAAGGACGAAGAGTCACTGATTACCTATTTACACTCACCCAATTGATAGAATCAGCAAAGGCTGAAAAGAAAAAGATGTTTCTGGCATTTCTAGATGTGAAAAAAGCCTACGACCGAGTGTGGAGGGAAGGTATGTGGCGAAAGCTCGAGGGCATCGGACTGGGGGGTGACTTTGTGGGAATCATGAAAGCACTGTATACAGATGTGCAAAGCCAACTCAGTCTAGGGAGTATCACTACAAAACGAGTCCCTATGGATATAGGCCTCAAGCAGGGGTGTATCTTTTCACCGATTTTGTTTGCATTGTATGTTAAAGATTTAGGGGACGAACTAATTCAGAGTGCGGAGGGGGTAAATGTTGGAGACATAAAGATACCAGGCTTATTCTTTGCGGACGACATGGTGTTAATGTCTAGAACTGAACAGGGGCTAGATAAACTGCTGGAAATTGTTGGTAGATATGGGAACACTTGGCGGCTCGAACTACATGAAAATAAAAGCAAGGTAATACCCGTTGAACGCAAGGTAGATATGACGAAGGGATGGAGAGTGGGGGAGTTCGCAATCCCCGAAGGGGAAAGCAAACAAATCACTGTAGGAGAAACGGGAGAGTATGAGTATCTAGGGGTAAGCATAAATATAACGGGAAGAGGGGTGTACAGAAATTACTCAGCCAAACTGATTCTGAAGGGGAAAAGAATTCTGAACCAACTAAAACTTTTAGGGAAAAATAGTTTCAACAAGGTCTTTGTGGGGAAAACACTGTGGGAGAGGGTGGGTTTACCAAGTATAACGTATGGCACGGACGTGATTCCATTAAACCAAACCGTTATTAAGAAGTTGGAAAATACTCAAAATGATGCCGGCAGATGGATAACAGGGTCGAGTAATGCTGCAGCTTTGGAAGCAGTAAGGGGGGAGCTTGGGTGGATGAAAATCAAGGACAGGGTAGATTTGGGAAAACTGTGTTACTTTAACTACTTGAGAAACCTGCCTGACAACCGGTGGTGCAAATTGATGCTCGATACCATTTGGAATTCTAATATAGAAACGGGGTGGTCAAAACATGTGAGGGAACTAATGGACAATTACTCTATAGAGGTCACAAACATAGAAGTAGGAATGAAAGAAGGCAAAAGGTTTGTCAAAGAGATCGTCATGGAAGATTGCAATCGAAACTGGCGAGCAGGGGTTAGCGTGAAAAGATCACTGCAGGGGTTACAATATAAAGAAAAGCCAGCTTTTGAGAAGTACCTAGATGGCACCTTTGGAGGGTCACTGCTGTTCAAACTGAGATCAAGATCACTGGAGCTTCGGGGAAAAATTGGGAGAGATGGGGAAAAGGGATGCCAAATGTGCCACTCTGGAGTAGTGGAGACCCTGGAACATTTTCTCTTGGAATGCCCACAGTATATACCTCATAGAATAAAATTTACTGGAAGAATAATGCAGAAGTGGGGTGAAGAAACAAAGGATAGATGGCTGAAGGGGGACACGAGGGAGAGGGTAGGAATGCTTATTGAAGAAATTGAAAAAGAGGAAGTGAGGGACACTATTAAGCAGTTTATATCTGAATGCTGGGAGGAGAGGAGGGGAAGAGGGGGTGGGGTGCAGGGGGAATGATGGCCTTCTCTTATGAGGACCGCGACAAATCAGCGGCTGGCCAAAGAGTTATTATTATTATGTATCTTTTCCTATCACAAAGCCCAGAAAGATTCCACACAGCACAGCCTACATTCCGGTTTAGTCCCACGCTTGAGCAATACTAGTTGGATTCACCAGGGATGGTCCATCTCAGACAATGGCTGAGTTGGGTACATATAGAAAAAGAGTGGGTCTGCTTCACCCAAACGCCCGCATGGGAAAGCGCCACCAAAAATGTCTTTACTTCTCCGAGGTACTGTTTGCAAATATCCTGTGCCGCTTAGGCGCGAAAGGCATAACACTAATGCTGTTACTCAATATCATAACAACTTGTGATTTGAACATAGATCACAACTACCACCCCGTATTGTACTCATTTCAGCCTGGGTGGAATAAAACGAATTCACAGCTGTTCAATGAAGTTCTGACCTCCCAGAATAAGTTATGTCCCATATTAATTTGTCCTCTCACAGTTGGTCCCGTCCTTGCACATGTATGCAGTTGGCTTGATATATTAATACAATTATCAGGCGACATCGAGGTGAACCCAGGGCCAGAAACTCCCTCAACATCAACTTCTGATCTTGATAGTTTCTCCATTGGGGCGCCTTCCGAATCTAAGTCGAACCTTCTAAAATTGTTCCATCTGAACATTCAAAGTTTAAAGCCGAAACTTGATCTTGTACGGTGTGAAGCGATTGAATATGATATTTGTGTTTTCACTGAATCGTGGCTTAATGAGTCCAACGAAAACTCTAACCTGCAAATCCAAGGCTTTAGTTTAAACAAAATTTATTTTCAATTTCGATGACTTACATTCAATAACAATAAGGTGTTTGTGGATCCGACAGTAGGCTATAAGCTTTTACAAGGTCGTTTCCACTCGTGAATCATTTACAGGTACAGAGGACGGGATGATAACTACATGTACACTTTTATTAGGATATCAAATACTGGAAGTACTATTAATCGTCAGAGGGTATGAAGAAAATAAGAAATAAAAGTAAATTTAAATTTCATCCAAGGTATTAAGTTTCAAAGTAGAAAAATTCTTTGCGTTATATTCAATTCCACAGCATGGTTAGGGAATTTGAGGTAATCTTCACGTAGTGGAAGATACACCTTCAATGAAAAAAAAGAAAGGATTTACATTCCTACCGTTTCAATGCGGCTGCATCATACTGAATACAAGGCTTCAGTGCCATACATGTTAGGAATATAAATACCATACACGCCCATTCATTCCGAGAGGTAGACCCGCGAAACCAGTACCCACAGCAAATGAGAGCGTATCACTCTCTCACCCGAGGTGACCACATCCGCAACGAGTCCGCCACCCACAACAAACAAGCGTATATGGTTTAACTGTATCGTTTAACTGGCCATGCCTTGGATGAACAGAAGTTTTGAAGCTAAGAACGTGTCCTGTGTCAGTTGCTGTCGCGAATGGCCGCCTTGCCCCAGTAATCCCGGCGAGTGTGTTAACATAAGGTCGTCAATGAGTAGGGGGTCTTATTGGAAACACTGGGGGCAACTGTGTTATTAAAATTGTACATAGATATAATCATCACAGTCAGGGTGCTGTTGACAGATAATTCCGAGTCGATAACTGATATTCGAGTGGAGAGACACGTATTCAGGCTAGATAGTCAGGTGAACCTGCCCGCGTTTAAAATGAACTTATGTACTATTTCAAATATTACTCGATTATCCGTGTTATTGTACATTTCAGTCCCATACAACAAAGTATTGCAGTCAATAGTGTAGGGAAGTAGTCCAAGCGTATTGTTTCGTACCTGGTCAAAGATGTGACATCTCAGCAAGAAATGTTCGGTCGTCTCACTTTCACCGCACGCACATGATGGTGTATCCTCTATGTGGTTTTCAAAAAGATGATCATTAAGATTACTACATCATAATCGCAGTCTACAGTGATATATCTGTGTCTTCCGTGAACTTGCTAAGGCAAAAAAATGTGGCGGTCGGCGAATATTCCGGTTTATATAATTTTTAAACTCAGGCAGGGAACAATTGTCTCTGATGTTCGCAGGGAGGTCATTCCATAATTTTAGTTTAAACAGTATTTATTCAATAATTGACATGTGTATACATATCACAATAACAAAAGGATAGCAAAAAATTCTGAACAGCACTAGATACAAGAGTATACACAAAGCAAGGAAAGCAGATTACTACGTAGGGGAGGGATTCGACAGAAAGCTGAAGCTTATGTAAATCGTCTCCCTGACAAATTATGACTTACTCCTGTAGGTGGTAGAGATCAGCAGAAGAGCCCACGCGCCGTCGCAAGATAGCCGAGACCCTCCCTCCATTATAAAATAAGTTACAAATTAATTGTTTCGATCGGAGGTCAAGTGGAGGATAGTTTAAGCGTCACTTCGGCGTAGATGCGAGGCAGAGGGAAGCATCTCGACCGCCAGGCAACGACTTTGTGGAAATGTTTAAACTTCAACGTGAAAAAGAAAGGAAGACCGAAGAGAGACGAAAGAAGCACTAATAAAAACAAAAGATAAAAGGAAAAAAGAAAATAAAGTAATATGTTGAAAACAGCTTGAATACTTGATACATAGATATTATCACCATTATGCGGATTCGAAAGAGCACGTATCGAAGTCACAGTCGGGCCTCCAAGGACAGCTCACGACGAGTCTAAAACAAGTCACGACCTATCTCCAGAAACCAGAGCAAGACTCCGACACACACCCTTCACATATACACAGATGGTAATAGTGTGTTTACCCTACAATATCTTGGGAATAAATCAGAGTTAATACAGACGAGATACATGTTAAATATATGTTAAATAGATTTAACACTCATGAGAATCGTAGATAGGCAACTTATTTACTTTTGGTTCATTTGATTAAATAGGCGGAAGTAAACCTCGAGGTGTTAAAAGAATGAAGGAGTAAGGGGGGGGGGGGGGTATTCCACAGCAGGCATTCGTCGAATGGGTCCTATTATGCCAGCTAAACAATACATGTTTGATGCAGTGAATAATTACTATTTCAGTTCCATAATTTTGTTGTTGAAGGTAAGAAGGGGGATTGATAATTCTTGGTTCGACACGACGGAAGGCGGAGATCTCTAGAAGTACGAAGGTCACGAGATTGGTTTAACGAAACTGGTGGAGGAATGATATTGGATATGTAAGGGGGAACCATATTATGAACAATTTTGAAGTATTGTATCAATTTGTGCTTTTCCCGTCTAGTTTTAAGACTCTCCCATCCAGTTTCTACGTATAGCGAGGCTTTGCTGGCACTGAGAGTTGCTTCTGTTATAATACGCACTGCTGCAATTTGAATACTTTCAAGCTTCGTCTAATCTTGTTCAGTGCAATTGTCCCACACTGTATCTGCATATTCAAGCAGAGGTCGGACGACCGCAAAGTAGATTTTCTCTAATGTTTTTCGATCCAGAGTGAATTTCTGTTTCCTAATAAGGTCAAGACGTGGTCATGCTTTTGTACAAATATGATCAATATGATGATCTCACGTGCACCGTGAGTTAAGGATAACACCCAAGTGTTTATGTTCCTCATCTTCATCAATGTTAGTATTAGCCATGATTAATGTCGGGTGCCCAATCTGATGTTTTTTGCGCGATATAGTCATAGCTTCAGTTGTTAGAGCGTTACATTCTACCAGCCATGTTTTCGCCCATTGCTCAAGTTTCGTCAAATCATTATTCAAGACACGGGCAGCTCGATCATGGTTGTAAACGATTAAATACAATGTTGTGTCATCCGTAAATAGTCAAATGCTACTTATTAGATCGGAAGTAATATAATTTATATATATCAGGAAGAGAAGCGGTCTAAGAATATATCCTTGGGGAACACCGGAATTGACTGGTTTCCAGGACGACACATCCGCATTTATAACTACTCTTTGTAGTCGATCATTGAGATACGATTTTAAAAAAATCAAGCAGTTCGCCGGTAATACCAATTTTGTTCAATTTATAGATCAAACCCTTGTGCCAAACCTTGTCAAAAGCTTTGCTGACATGGCAAAATATAACCCTCACATCTTTACCTTCGTCAACTGCACGACTAAATGCATCATATATATCAGTGAGCTGAAGTACTGTTGAATCATGTGGGGTGAAACCTGACTGGAAAGGACTAAGTATCTTGTACAGGTCCAAAAAATACCACAAGTGTTTAAACACACACCTTTCAAAGACCTTCCCTACACAGCTCAGTAATGATATCGGACGGTAATTAGACACCAAATTGGGGGATCTTTTTTCAAGATTTGCACATTAGTTTTTTTCCATTGTAGGGGGAAATATGAATGATTAAGCAGAATGTTAAATAATCGCGTAAGAGGTTCGGTCAGGGAGGGTGTGCACTCCTTTGAGAGTCGTGGACTCATGAGATCCGGACCAGAAGCTTTTGAAATTTTGAGTGATTTAAGGGAGTCACGTACACTTTTTGTGAAATTAATATATTACTCATCAGGGGACGTTCCGAAAAATTCTGAGACGGGAGATGTGCTTGTGTTTCATCAACTGACGCGATACTACAGAAATAATTATTAAAGACTTCTGCTTTATCCGTGTTACGGGAGATAATTTTGTTCACATGGAGCATATTTGGAATTTCATTGACCTTATTCGCCAGAAGTAATTTTGGTGTTTTCCAATACGATGATGAAGACGTACTATTATTGTTTAGTGTGTTCTGAATTTTGTTGCGATAGGTGGCTTTCGATTTTCTAATCGCAGAAACAACTTCATTCCGTTTAGTGCGATATTTGGCCCAAGCCTCGGACCAGCCATTCAATTTGGCTAGGCGATAAGCACGCTTCCTTTGACGTATTAGCAACCTTATTTCATTGTGGATCCATTGGTTTTGTCCGTATAGTAACTGTTTTATTTGGAATGTATGCGGCTGCATGTTGGAGGATTTTAGAACTAAGATTGTTAACCACTGTGTCTAGGTTTGCATTTGTAAAGATACTATCCCATTGAGTATTTGACAATGATTCATTCTGTCCTGCAAAATCACCTTCATCATAAAGCCAAATTCTACGTTTAAACGTTTTTGGGGTAATTTTCTTAAGATTTACTTCAATGTGAACTGGACTGTCGTATCTTATTAAGTCAGGTATGAAGGGATCAGCTACATCACACGATATAACTTCTACTGTACTACTGACGGCAAATAAATCTAATAAACTTTCTGATGACTCTGTAAAGTATGTAGGTTCGGTTACTACTTGTCGAAGATTGAAGTAGTCAACAACGTCGCGAAATTTTCCTTTGTTACATGAAAGTAAATTATCGTTAAAGTCGCCAGTTACAATCAGATCAGGGATTCCTGAATCCTTAGCTCTTTCAATTGACGTGCTAATCGTGTCCCAGAGTCCATTACAGATATTGGGGGAATGTGGGGGGGGGGGGGGGTGGCGGTAGATAACACCAAGCAAGAAGGGTTTCGTAACGCTATGGACTTCAATCCACATACATTCCAGTGGAAATACTTCAAGGTCCGATCTAAGTTTGAAGGAGATCCCCGACTTAATATATATTTCGATGCCCCCACCTCTAGTAGGGCGATCTTTCCTAAGTACATTTTGAAATCCACTGATGTGAAGATCGGAGCTATCGTCGGAGGATCTCAACCAAGTTTCTGTAAAAACACATATATCGTACACAGGCATTTCACATTGCAAAATATCAATTTTAGGTTTTAGACTTTGAATGTTCATATGAAGAATTTTAATTCCCTCCAATGCTGAGGTAGATTCACTCGCAGGCCCTGGGTTAGGTTCAATGTCACCTGAAAGGAGTAAGAGCATTGATACACATAGGAAAATAATTAATGTCGGCAGAAAACTTAGATGCTCTGAGTAATGCAAGGACTTTGGTTCGTTGACTAATATCAGGTTGAAATTGTTCGATTGGATCATTAGATTAGGAGGCTAAAGCAAGGACACAGGTACCCAATTGAGGGTTCGTATTGCTGTTAGATGTGAGTTTATAGTGTATGCCAGGTCATCTTTTGGGGCTCCGAGCAAATGTATCACAGCTAACATTAAGGTCAGCCCTTTGCACTGGTATTTAAGTAGAAGATTCGAAAAGATGAAGCATGACAAATCGAGCAGGCGTTTCCTATTTACACCCCTATGTGCACGAACAATGAAGAGACCTACTCTCATTCTATATGTTTCTATATCACACATTGTTTTATCTATTTCTAGATAATTTTTTAGTGTTGATTTGATGATAGGTAGGTCCCGCACTGCATACGAGAACACAAACTACCAGAGTGGCATAGGACAAGGGGGCCACAAGTTCTCTCAACTGACAACTTATTTTAGGACAACGATGTATTTTGACAGAAAGAACAAAGATGTGTTTTGACAGAAAGGAGAGAAAAGTAATGGAGGAATATTGAATAATAAATGTTGACCATATAAATAAAACAAAAAAAGCAACAACATAATTACTGAGTTTCTGTTATACAGATTATAGGAACCCAGCAACCGAATCAAAATTATTTAGAACATATCTTGATTTAACTTTAGGATTTGGAGTTGGGGTGATAATTTAACATTGCAGCTAAACAACTGCTCACTCTAAAGAAAGACATTGTGAGCACAGTGACAAAGTCACAGGTTGTGATTGCATAAAGTGATTACAGCTTGGCCACATACGTGGCGAAAAGATAGATGCCAGATATGAAGTTCATATGATGCTATGGCAAATTTAGTTTTATTCAAACACCAGTAACACTCCGAAGGTACAATTAACTTAAGCTCAATCGAAATACGACTCTGTCCGAACACAGCGAATATAATCACGGGAAAGCGCGACCATCCTCACTGTATTCAGAGATAATGTACGAATACTCCGTGCCGCACATCGCGTTGATGGATCCAGGTGAAAACTAAGTATACTGTAACACATAAACCCACAGCGCCACAGTGTGATCGTGTGGGGCTGGCAAAATAACCTAGTATTGTCAAGAAAAAGTTTACATTTAGTGATGTCATAGGAACCTGCCAAGTGCGACGGGTCCCATTCGATAATCTTTCTTTCCAAAAGTGCGAAACAAACGAAAGGGAAAAGAAGAACTGAAAGGACGTCGCAGTTGCGCGGCGATGTGTTGAACAAACATTCTTAGTCCGGGAGAGTATGGGCTTAATTTAACACACCCACATACCCGCACACCAGTACCAATACCCACAGGCCTCAACACGCGCGCCAGCTTTCCCTCCACACATACGTGGACATCTACACTCATATGCGCATGATTGTTTAAAAGCACCGGCACTTACGCGCGTACCACTTCATGTGCCGATGTGTGCTATTAGTCACAAGTGAAAGGAAGAAAGCCGACACCCTGATAATTTGAATGATAGTGGGATCTTGAAATAGACCTTGGGGCAATAGCTGCCTAACTCACTTGAGCTCCTATCTTTACTTAGTAAGGCTTTCACGACCCAATCAGAAAAGACCGACCAACCAGAGGTGGTGGTGTAATAGTGTATGTTAGAAACACACTGTCCTTCAAATGTCGGTAAGACCTCGAAGTTGCAAACCTGGAATGAATTTGGCTACAGTTAGACAGTAACAACCAAAGCTTTTTACTTGGATCCTTTTATCGTCCGCCGATCTCCGATAATAATGTCTGGGAACTCATTTCCGAATCCCTGGAGCGGGCGTTAGATTCCAATATAAACTACGTCGTATTAACAGGAGATTTTAATGACGATCAAATGACACCACATCCCGGGCCAATTAAAGATATACTGAAGCAATGCAATCTATCTCAATCTATCTCAGGTTGTGAGACAACCGTCATTCTTCACTGAAACCTCGTCAACCTTGTTGGATCTCATAATCACAAATAAACAGGATTTCGTTAACGCACAGTCTGTTGAAGACCCCTTTTATGCTGAACTTAAACGATATCATTGTCCTATCGTGGCTGAATTTAAATTTTCAACAAAATATAATTATTCAGTTAAGCGACAATTATGGCTCTATGCAAAAGCCGATTTCATCGCATTTAATAAGTGCATTGTGGATACGGACTGGGAAGACACTTTATCTTTGCAGTCGACAGTCGCTGTTGTTGATCATTTTACAACACTCTTAGGTAAGATGGCTTCTAATTTTATCCCTAACAAACGAATCTCAACCAGACCAAATGAGCCCAGGTGGATACATACCGGAATAAAGCGTCTAATTCGTCAGCGAAAGCGCCTTCATCGCCTAACGAAGCTAAAAAAACACTGCGCATGCCTGGGAGAAATATCGTAAAAAAAGAAATGAAACTACCTCTTCAGTGAGGGAAGCCAAGGCCAGATATTTTAGTGACATTGAAAATACACTGAAATCCCGTACAGTATCAGCCCAGCTTTGGTGCTAAACACTAAAATCTCTTCTCGGTAGTAAAACCTCGGAGATACCAGATCTCCAACACAACGGTCAAATACTGAGCTCAGAAGTCGAAAAAGGCCGAAGCTTTCGAATTTTTTTGTTCGATATCAAATGTCATTGATTCCAATGTTGCACTTCCACCACCGGTATTCGACCCCAATCGTCCAATCCTCGAAAATATCACCCTTACCCCAAAAGACGTCCTCGATGCACTGAAGTCAATCAACGCCCCGAAAGCATGTGCTCCTGACAAAAATAAGCCCAATAATGCTCAAAGAATGCTCAGATAGCTTAGCCAGACCATTGACTATAATCTTCAACCGCCTCCTAAGTGAGAGTTTCTACCCCCGCAATGGAAAACGGCAAATGTTTCTTCGATATTCAAAAATGAGTCCCCTAAATTCGTGACAAACTATCGCCCCATCTCTCTTTTGAGTTGTATCTGGAAAGTCTTTGAAAGATGCATATTCAAAAAAGTGAGCGCCTTCCTCGACACAAACTCCCTGCTGACCCGATTCCAATGTGGGTTTATGCCCAAAGACTCCACAGTCCTTCAGCTGAGTGAAATGTACAATGCAATCAGCGGTGCCCTTGATGAGGGGAAAGGAATACGATTTGTTTTCTGTGATATCAGTAAGGCGTTTGACAAGGTATGGCACAAGGGATTACTATTCAAATTGGAAAAGATAGGAATTGCAGGACAATTGCTCCGGTGTTTCAAGTCATATTTGGAGGATAGACAACAATGTGTAGTTGTCAGGTCCCACTCCTCCGAATGGAGAAAAGTCTGTGCGGGTGTTCCCCAAGGATCTATACTGGTTCCCCTCCTTATTTTAATATACATAAATGGCATTATTGACGACGTCGTCTGTAACATCAGTCTATTTGCGGATTACACATCCCTTTACCTCATTGTTGAAGACCCTAGTAGACTGCAAAACATATAGGAGATGACTTAAGAGGGATTGAGAATTGGGCAAGTCAATGGTTAGTAGATTTTAACCCGATTGAGACTGAATCGCTGATAGTTTCGAGTAGAGTTTCTGGAGCAATACATCCTCCTCTGAGTATGTCAGGCACTACCATAAGAGAGGTTAGCAATCACAAACATCTTGGTCTAATCTTCAACACCCGTGGTTCGTGGAGAGATCACATCGCTGACATAACATCGAAAGCCTGGAAAAGAATATCCCTTCTCAGGAATTATACATTTTCTCTCGACCGTAAAACCCTAGAAAAAATGTATTTTGCCTTTGTACGCCCCGTGCTTGCATATGCGGACACTGTTTGGGATAACTGCTCCGAAGGGGAAGTAACGGAGTTGGAAATAATTCAGGTTGAGGCTGTCCGAATAGTTACCGGAGCAACTAGAAGTGCCAATAAAGCTTCATTATATGCCGAGATGGGTGGGGAAGTTAGAAAGCTCGAAGAGAAAAACTTAAACTAAAACAATATTATAAAATGTACCACCACCTCGTCCCTAGTTATTTATCAACATTAATTCCCCCATCCTCTTCGGTTGCTCATGGCTATTCCCTTCGTAGGAACAGTGATCTATCTATTCCTTATTGTCGCACTACCTCACATCAAGACTCATTCATACCCTCCACAACCAAGATATGGAATAGCATACCCACAGAGATCAGGGAGAATAGTTCATTTTACCAATTTATGTTGTACTTAAACAGGGACAAATTACCCACTACCAAGATTGTTTACTCCCTAAAGTCACGCAAACCCAAATACACCACAGTAGATTACGGCTACGTTGTAGCAATCTAAATGATCACCTCTATAATAATCATCTGTCCAGTTCGCCCTTTTGTGGGTGAAACGACTGATCACTATTTCTTTAACTGCCAGTTGTACTCGGACATCAGAACTGAAACGCTCGAAACCCTACCATACACTATTTACACAGATACTCTCCTATACGGATGTACCTCTTATCCCCCTGAAAAAAGTGAGACAATATTCAAATGCGTCCACGCATATATTGAGGCAACAAGTAGATTTTAATGTGACGTTGCCTGAATTATGGTTATCACACTAGCAAGTTACCGAAGGGACCCACAAGTTTTTTGTTTGTTTTGCTTTGTTTTTTTACAACCGCGGTACATATCATACATTCAAACCCCATCCACGCCCCCCTCCAATTCGGTCAATCACGATCCGTAACGACATCTCACCCCTTTTGTCTTTTCCAGTACCCTAGGTAACATGGGTGACTGATGGGGTGTGGGGGGAGGGGTACCTGATGGGAGGACAGACCATACTGTGATGACAAATGTCCAAATTGGTTACCCCGGTAGTGTCCAACCGATTATCAAATGGTCGCTGACCGATTACCGGTTATTGTTATTTGAGCCCACAATCGGCCGATTCTGATGCCGATTCCGATTGTAATACCGTACGCTACAAGACAAGTCGAGGCTCGAAAGAACTACATTAAACTGAACATTTTTCAAAGTGTTAAACTTCATTGACTGGGGTCCCAGTAAAATTACCAGTCGCGCACACTTGGGCGGTAAACGTGGCTCTCAGAGCCACGTTTACCGCCCAAGTGCGCGCGACTGGGGAGTGCATCCTTCACTTTTCCGATATGGACTGGCGATTGCTGCAATTGTGCTCAGTTGTAAGCTTTACATTCCTTTAACACGTATATCCCGTAAAGGGGCGTCTAGAGAGATTAGGAATACACATTGTGGTTGTTTCTCAATTTTATTGAATGGTATCATCGACATCATTTTACATTAACAATTGAACAATTGCAGAAGATAATAAAATGCGATTCAGAAAAATCACAAATTGCTTGGCAACAAGCGGTTGAACCGATGTTCCAGAAGCCGTTGCCGTTGTCATCCGATTGCCCATAATCGGCCGATTGTGGTGGCCGGTTCCGATCATCGGTTGAACACTAGTTACCCGAATACCTCTCGTTTATTTACCACTCGCGGGTCCGGGGATCCGTGAGTCTCGTCCTATGGCAGGATGACAGTGCAATCAGGATATTGTGCAAGTTGGTTGACCAAGCTACAACCAGTGTTTTACCAAGATTGATTAACGTTACCAGCACCAGGCGCTTTCCCCGTGGGAATAGTTGGTAGATTATACGTGGAACCATTCCAAACAACCTGGGCTATTCCTTCTTTCTACCTTAACCCTACATTCATTTCCTTACACTCTCTCATTTCATTATATCTCTTTCTCTTTTCTGTTATGTTCAACCCGTGTACGATAATTTATTTCCACATTTTCATCGTTTGTGTTTGAACTTCCTTCGTTGTGTTGCTTCGTATGAGTAATTTGTTACAAGGAGACAGCTTACATAAGCTATAGCCTGTTGCTGAATCTTCTTTCCTCTTTCACATTTATGTATCTTGATGAAATGTATCATAATATTCTGTCAAATCGAGGAAATAAAATATTGTTTAAACTAATAGCATGTTAGTCTGGGAGATTGGGAAGCCGTCAATGCAGGAAAATATAAAACAACATGTCTTTGGAAGTTGGGAAGCTAGGCGAAAGGGCAAGGGGGTGGAAGGACTGGTAGTAGGGAGTGATGAAGGAGGCCTCCTCACTAAAGGGCCGCGGCATATCAGCGGATGGCCAAAATTTATTATTATATGTGTATATCCATCTAATTTAATATTTTTTTTATTTTCAGATGACAACATGTTCTGTGACAACAACACATAGTCATCCTTCTGATAAAGCTATGGTTGATGCAGCAAAAATTAAAGCAACACTGAAAGGCAAGGCAACGATGTCACGAACTGAAGCAGCGCAATTACTAGCAGACACTTTAGCTGATGCTCCAACTGAAGTAAGAGTGGCTTTGGGCAACAAAGAGTCAGTGAAGAGAACTACACGAAATAATCAAAATAAAAGTTTAACATCAGACCCCAAAACAATTGGTGAATTTGTTATTGAAGGTCAATGGTGTTTGACTGAGGGTAATGAGAAGAAACAATTTTTGATTCATGACTCTGGAGCAGACTCGTCAAACCGTGTTGTTGTATTTGCAACCAAAGACTGTCTACAACATCACTCAACATTGGGCCACAACCATACTTCTGGGAGCTCGGTGGCTCAGTATGTAGAGGTGCAGGCTGCAAGCCGAGAGGTCCTCGGTTCAAATCCCGCCTGCGACAACCGCGTTGTGTACTTGGGCAAGACACTTCATCTCCATTGCCAGCGTGGGGGCACGATGACGCCGTGTACTAAGGCGTACTGCACGTCGATGGTACTCATGTCTTCAACCAATCTAACCCTGCCTGTGCTGCAGTGCGGAGTTACGATGTTGGGGAGCTGGCAGCTGCTCGTCGTTGCTCGGTGGTTCTCTCCGGGTACCCCGGCTTCCTCCACCCATAAAACTGTCACAGTCATGATTAGCCATTGTGCATAAATATGTGACCGTAAGCATAATTATTTATTTATTTATTTAATGGGGCTTTAAGGTCACAAGAACCACCGAACAACGGCGAGCAACTGTCAGCTACCCAACATACTAACCCCACACAAGCAGCATTAGCATTGGTTGAAGACAAGTGCACCACCGACGTGCAGTACGTCTATATGGGCGTAGTCAACGACAAGAGATGCAATAATCCTTATATTATATCGAACACCCCCATCAAGAAAAACATCTGTCCGATTTGTTAATCTATTACCAAGGTAGCAGCCCTAGCAACCAGAGTTATATAGAAAAAAATACCATGTAGTTTTAAAAAAAGATTTTCTTCTTCCAAAACACGGCTAACTTGGATTATTGATATGAGCAGAAGACAGCTTTTGAATCGGTCGGCAAGGGTACACAAAACATTTCCCCCAAACGGAACTGTGTATTCTAGAATCGCGCAACTCGCGAATGAAAACTAAAATTTTCGAAATTTGACAACGCAGTTTGATAATTTCCACACATTTGTCACACATATACATTATCGAATGGGTCAGTGCGGGATACAAACTCCGAAGATTCAACTGAATTCCATTATTTATTCGTTTACTGCCCAAAACATACAATTAAATAGCGAAGTAATATGAGCAGCGAAACAAACGATTTTTCATATCTGGACGCGTTCTCATGAAAGTTGGACCCAGGTATTCGATACGAGATATGGATCATCTTCTCAAGGAATAAAATGAACGCCTCGAAAAATGTGACTTCAACAATGGAAAAGCGATACATTTTTCCACAATGATTTCTTTCCGGTCGTTTTGTGGATGTTGTGCCTCTGTGAATCGATTTTTAAATTTAGCCTAATCAGTTTTATTAGCCCAGTATGAAAAGAAAACTGATATAGTAGTGTGCTAAAAATAGAAAACGTGTAGTGCCTGGGTGTAGTGCCTGGTCAGTTCTGTGGATGCAAACTACACGAAATAGGGTATCATCTTTCAGTCAATCAGAATGCAAGAAAGTCACGCAAGATATAATATATATGGTTAAACTTTATGTAGAGTTATTTTTGTGATAAAGCTTTAGTGCTCCCAAAATGTTAAAAGAGCTCCTGCATATTAAAGAGGTTCAACATATTTCACAAAACCATCCTAGTATGGATACCATTTGGGGCAGACTTGTCTGCGGTTGACTGGATTTCGTTAACTAATGATTGCCCAATCGACAGCTTAGCTGAGGTCTTTACTAATATTCTAAAGGAAAAAATACCAAAATACATCCCCAGCAAAATAATCACTACACGTCCCGACCAGCCCCTGTGGATGCACAATGAAATTAGAAAACTTACCCGCCAAAGAAAAAGGCGTTATCGCAATGCTAAACGAAAAAAAACTCCCCAAGCTTGGGAAAGGTATCGTCTGAAGAGAAATGAAACTGTGTCGGCCATCCGTAGAGCAAAAACAAACTATAACGCCAATATTGAAGCTAAAATAAACTCCCCCACAACCCCAGCATAGCAGTGGTGGAAATCACTGAAAAGCTTACTGTCTGACACGAGGAAAACAGTACCCGACCTGATTGTGAATTGTCTCCCGAGAAGATGAGAAATGCGAAATTTTAAACGAACATTTCTGCTCGATATCAACATGTGATGACACGAACCACCAATTACTCCCACAGGACTTTGACACAGATCGCCCGCAACTCGACTCTATTATTTTGAGTGTGCAAGATGTAACCGACGCTATAAATTCACTCAATGTCTCCAAAGCTTGTGGACCCTGATAAAATAAGCCCACAAATATTAAAAAGATGCTCATTGAGCCTGGCTGAACCCTTGAAAGAAATATTTAACCTGATGCTGCAAAGATCACATTTCCCCGGTCAGTGGAAACTGGGAAACATCGTTCCTGTGCATAAAAAAGGTGCCGAAGATTCAATTGTAAACTATCGACCGATCACTTTACTAAGTTGCGTGAGTAAAATATTCGAAAAATGTGTTTTCAGAAAAGTATTAGAATTTCTTAAAAACAATGCCCTTTTAACACATCTCCAATCTGGGTTTCTGCCCTCAGACTCCACAGTCCTTCAGTTGACCGATATTTATCATACATTTAGCGCTGCCCTTGACGAAGGTAAAGAAATTAGAGTAATTTTTTGTGACGTCAGTAAAGCCTTTGATAAGGTGTGGCATACTGGCCTTCTGTATAAACTTGAAAAAATCGGAATTACGAGTATCTTACTGAAATGGTTTGCAAATTATCTAAACAATAGACAACAGTGTGTCGCACTCAACTCAGCGTCGTCCTCTTGGAGAGAAGTCACAGCTGGAGTTCCCCAGGCGTCTATACTGGGGCCCTTGTTATTTCTAATTTATATAAATGATCTTGTCCACGATATTAGGAGTAATATACGCCTCTTCGCCGACGACACTACCCTTTTTTTCGTCGTTGAAAACCCTCAACTCGCGGCAAACATGCTTACTAAAGATATAAAAACTATAGAAAAATGGTCCAGCGACTGGCTTGTTGACTTCAACCCTTGCAAAACCGAATCTCTGATCATGTCCCGGAAAACTATCAAACCGAACCACCCCACACTCCAAATGTTTGGCACTGATATCAAGGAAGTTGACTATCACAAGCATCTTGGCCTGACATTTGACCTCAGTGGCGGCTGGGCCACTCATATTAATGACATTAAGTCCAAAGCATGGAAAAGAGTTAATCTTATCAGACAGCTTAAATTCCAACTAGACCGAAAAACCCTTGAGAAAATATACCTTGCGTTTATACGCCCTCTTCTAGAATATGCAGACACTGTTTGGGACAAATGTACTAACCAGCAAAAAAACGAACTTGATAAAATACAGACCGAGGCAGCACGTATCATATCCGAGGGAACTAGGAGTGTGGGTAGAACCTCACTTCTTAATGAAATGGGGTGGGAGACACTAGAAACACGGCGTGAAAAGCACAGACTAACACAATATTTTAAGATGTGCCACAACTTGGTACCCCCCCTACATCTCCAACATGATTCCACCTGCATCCGCAGAAAGACACTCATACAACCTACGCGGGACTACTGATTTAACCACCCCTTTATGCCGAACCGAGTAGCACAGCAACTCCTTCCTTCCATCTACCACGAGACTGTGGAATGCATTACCCACCGAAATAATGCTCAATAAGTCACTTCCCAACTTCAAAGAATTTTTAGACTCCAACAGGCCAAGAGTACCTCAATTCTACTATAACCACAAATCCCGTAGGGCACAAATCTTACACTGTAGACTCCGACTACACTGCAGTAATCTTAACGATGACTTGTTCAATAACCACCTTTCGGGGCATTATGCATGTTTGTGTGGCGAACGCGAAACAACTGATCACTACTGATCACTACTTCTTCCAGTGTCCATATTTCGACCCCATAAGAATAGACACTAGTAAATTACCATATATGATAAATACAAGCATACTCCTATACGGAAGTGAATTCTACCCAAATGTAATTAACAGAGAGATCTTCGAAACTGTTCACACATTCATTAGTCGATCAAACAGGTTTTCCTAACACCAACCCACCCCTACCCCTCCGTACGTCACCAACAATGTGAAAAAATAGGAAATGTCGCTTTTCAAGGCCGGACCGCGCCCGTATAACCTATCCAAACCTGGACGCACCACTTGTCAGCAGCATGAGCCTGTTAACCCTGATCACTGCTTCTCCGAATCATGTCATAGACGCTTACCTCTCTGTCTTTTTTTCCACGTATTTAAAGTCTATGCCACTGCAGAAGGGAGGTGAACAAGTGACTTACTTCTCGGATCCCTGCTCCCCCTCCCTATTTCTTTCCTCTCTTGCTCACACCATTTTTTTTCTTCTCTCAATGTGTGTGTGTGCGTGCGCGTGTGTGTGTGTGTGTGTGTGTGTGTGTCTGTGTGTGTGTGTGTTTGTGTGTGTATGTGTGTGTGTGTGTGTCTGTGTGTGTCCGTGTGTGTTTGTGTGTCTGTCTGTCTGTTTGTGTGTCTGTGTGTCTGTGTGTGTCTGGGCGGGCGTCTGCGTGTGTGAGTGAGTGAATGCCCACCTATGTAAAATAAATATTTATATGTATCCACTGAACTGGTTTAGGCAAATGCTAACACAATATTTTACAAGTACAATGTGTTTGTCACGCTATATAACTTCTTTTGTGATAAAACCTGTGCCACGGAAA
The DNA here is from genome assembly GCA_031216915.1 of Pictodentalium vernedei. Classification (NCBI taxonomy): domain Eukaryota; kingdom Metazoa; phylum Mollusca; class Scaphopoda; order Dentaliida; family Dentaliidae; genus Pictodentalium; species Pictodentalium vernedei. The sequence continues at coordinate 774,302,138 of CM062296.1, read as the reverse complement.
CAGCCTTGTATAAGCTACACAGCTTGTTGCTGAATCCGTTTCCATCATCCAAACTCATAAGTATCAATTGTATCTATGTTTTCATTACTTGCTGTTGGAAATAAATACTGTTTAAAAAAGTTGAGGGCTTTTTTCCGACCCCTGTATTTTGTGTGAGGGTTTTTTTCTTGAGGGTTTTTTTTCCTGAGGGTTTTTTTCTACCATTCGAAATATGAGCATGCAACTATTTTTCGCCATACTTCGCTATGGAGCATAAAAACTAAGAAACTTTTAAAACAGAGACGATCATGTTTTTAAAACAGAGACGACTGTGGCAGCTAGCGTCTTTGCCATATATTTGCGCGAAGAAAGAAGCATTTCATTCTCCGTCACATTTGTTCGTAAACAACCAGAGTTCATGTTTAAAGAAAACCTATAAGTGTGGATGGACTTTCTCTAATGTTCTTACAATTGCACTTCAAAGGCTTGCCATAAAAAGCATCGCGGTAACTTTTCAATTAGTTTATCACGATTTACTAACAAATTGTGTTTGTTCTTCTCTCATTCACAGAGTACAATGTTCTTATTTCTCAGAGAAGTCAATAGATTTTTACCATTTTTTATATTGTTATGTATGTTTTTAGCAAATCTATGATGGGTTGGAAACTTCAAGTTTTCCGCATTAACCGTGCACTTTGGGCGAGTTTAACAACACATTGCTTCCTATCGGCTAAAATTCAAAGTTTTAAATAATTACAGAGCTATAGATATATACTCACTCTATTTATACTCGTTCAGCAAGGCAAACACAATCAAACTGAGGTGGGAAACAATATCTAAAATAATTAGTTTAATCTAAATGTCTTCTATAACCACACAGACTTATGTTGAATTTAGATCGGAAGATTGTACTTATTCTTATTCTTTACACATTGTATTTTTGTCCATATATATATGTGTTAATATAATTTACTGTGAAAACTGTAAATAAATAGAGAGTAATCGCTTGACTGGACTGGTTGCGTGAAATAATTCATGAGAGGTGAGGGACGTTGTACAAACACGAGTGCGCGAATGCGCACGAGTGTTTTACAATATAGTCCCTCGCCTCGAATGAATTATTTCACGTCACCAGTCCAGTCAAGCGATGACGCTGTTCATTACTTTTCATTATTAACGATAATTATATTATTTAACCCTTTACCTAACGTAACGGCCAAAACCGGCCAGCGCTGTTCGCAAAAATCGGCAAATAGTTTTCATTATTTTTTCTTGTTTGTCTCTAAAACATAGGTTATGGCTCCTCATTGGAACGAGCTCGTTCCAATGAGGGGTCATAACTTATGTTTTTGAGACAAAAAATTAAAATAATAGTAATTCAAGAATTTGTTTTTGCAAGTGTCGTCTGCTTTTCATGTTACGTAAAGGGTTAAAAAAACAAAAAACAATGAAGTCCCCATTACACCCACGGCAAAGCGTCTTCGTTTGCGCGCACGGATACATGACTCAATTATTGATTGCATAATTCACTTGTGAAGTTATCGTTTATAATCAAACCGGGAAATCCCAGTAAATCACACTTTGGAAAGTAATAAATAAAAAAAAAAACAAAACAAAAAATACCAGATCCCTTCTACCAAGTTGGCAGCGGCGGAGACATTATTCTTTTTATGACCAACTGACCATCCAGCGTACCAACAATCTTGTATATATATATAGAGATCTGTGGTAGATGTACAAAAACTTCAACTTACGAAGATTTTTGGCCACTTTTCAATGATATTTCGTCTTCTGAACATTCATTTTCAAACACTTTCTGTTTTATGTGTGGTGCACACTCGAGTAAAGAGGGAAATGGAGGGAAAGTTTCAGGCTCCAACAAAAATGAGCAATAGAATCGTTGTGCGACGATACTGTGCGCTGCTTATTTCTTTTTCTATCAGAATGTTCTCGGAGCATCATCGGAATAAGCTATATACGCCACTTTGTCAGTAATTTGTTTTCGCAGTCGATCATGATAGGTGCATCTCGTTGAGTTTACACTTGACCCTTTACCCAACGCAACGGCCAAAAACGCCCAGCATTATTCGCAAAAATTATCCTTCAATTTTCATTCTTTTTTTCATTTTTTGTCTCAAAAATATAGCTTATGACCCTTTATTGGAACGAGCCCGCTGAGCTCGTTCCAAAGAGGAGGTCATAAGCTATGTTTTTCAGAAATGAAAAAATGAGTTATTCAAGAATTTTGTTGCAAGTGTCGTCTGCCTTTCGTGTTAGGTAAAAGGTTACGGAGAAATGTAAAGAAACACCAGCATGCATACAAAACTTGTTTACAAATTATTCAAACAGGCAGTCCCGTTTACATATATATCGGTTTGAGGTTTATAATATGTACATAGTTACAGTGTTTACGCTGGCCACAACATTTTTTGGTGCCAAGTTGATTTTTTGTTTGGTACCAAATGGAATCTGATTGCAAATGAGAACAAATTAGAGAAACAGAATTTACTGCATCTAGTAAATTCAAGTCTGTGTGAAAGGGGTTAAAGCACCAGAAATAAATAAAATAGAAAGAGAATTTATGGAGGCTTATGTTTTTGTTGGTGGGGGAATATTTTTAAAGAAATTAGAACTAGGTTTTCGTTAATAGTAGTTAAAGCTATTCATACAAGAATCAGATAATTTTTTCCAAGAAACCACAAAAAACACATGTGCACAGTATTAAAAGGTTTCGACCAAGGAATCAGAAATGCACATCTTTGGCGCTGCCACTAATTTGAATGATGTTTGGAGCAGTAATGCGATTATGGGAAGGGTTAACATTATTCTCACTGAAATAAAATCTTTGGCATGCACATTGAAGGATTGAGAGGGTTAAAAGCATTTAACTGAATAATTTATACTTTATTTCCTTGCAAAGCAAAGGGTTTCTCTCAACTAAGTTCGAGGAACTAATATCTTATTATAATAACAAGATTACATTTAATGTTTGACAGCTAACTCCACTGATGTTTACATTGTCTCCAGCGTGAGTAACATAACAAAGTATTGCTTGGGGATAATTTACTGTATCAGGAGGTTGGAGGTTGTGAAAACCCTGTGGCCGACTAGGCCACACTCGAGGGCTCTAGCGACTTGAAAAACATCGGGTGACGAGAAATTGTGCCTGTCTGTCCATATACCAAACATCAGTGAAATAAGACGATTCATTTTCGAGTTATCGTGTGGACAAAAAAGTGCTTAGAAGACAGAAGACAGAAGAATAAGCAGAAGAAGAAGAAGAAAAAAAAAAAGAAAAAGAAACCGTACAAAACCAATAGTCTGTGTGTTTCACACAGACTAATTAATCATGTATCGTCCTTTGAGTTCAACAAGACACTATCTTCTTCTATCTTAAGAATTGCAGATGGCACCTTGTTGCCCAAAAGGTGCAAGATTTTAATAGCGTGTTACTTGGCTCTTTTAAGTATTTTATTTGCGAAAAAAATATAAATGATAAAAATATCGAGACGAGATATTCTTCTGTAATTGCTGGGCACTTTTGTAAACAGTATTGTTTTATAATATTTTATGTATAATATTATCGATTCTTGTTTCAAATCAATGAAACTGGTTTATAAAGTCCGACTATGACAGGAGTTGAAAATTAAATGTGATTCGCCATATTCATAGGAATCCAAATTCCACATACACTGATACAAATAGTAGATCTCTGAACCTCGTAGGTCGAATGGATGCTTTACGCAAAATATTTTGGAGTCAGGGTAAAAAGTTTGGGAAGTGAAGGAATTAGCCAGGGCCAACAAACAAGCAGCGTAAAGCAAATACACGATATTTGTACGAGCAAACTGAACACAAGTTAGAGTTCAGATCACTTCAGATTGACACAAGGACACACTATGACGCAGCGTTTCCACTTCACAAGGACATGTTACATGGAAACAACGGAAGTGAAGAGGGTCCGATCCCCGGTCTCTATATCAGAGGTTTCTCGCGTCAACGAATGCATCACTTCACCAGTCTATTGCAAATGTTTACTATTTATTTATTTATTTGAGGATTTAGCCCTTTACCCTACGTTACGGCCAAAATCGGCCAGCGCTATTCACAAAAATCGCCAAATTAATTTTTTATTATTTTTTTCATTGTTTTGTCTCAAAAACATAGGTTATGACCCCTCTTTGGAACGAGCTCGTTCCAATAAGAGGTCATAATCTGTGTGTTTTGAGACAAAAATGAAAAAAATAGTTACTGAATAATTTTGTTTGCATGTGTCATCTGCCTTTCAGGTTAGGTAAAGGGTTAAAACAGAGGGTTGGTACAGTTAAGGCTCTGAACTCAAATAGCCACATTCCCGTCCCTGAATCAGATTTCATAAAAGTAAAGGTCTGCTCAATGAATTTGTGGGACAGACCAATTAATATTCTCAAGGCTGAATGAAGAAAATATTAATTAGTCTATCCACTAATGAATTTAGACTTTATCAATACATGCCAGTGGAGAAATATTGGGGTTCTCTGTCGATTCTATTTGACATCGCCAAGATGATTCGAGTGGGTTCGATTTGCGTCACTCCGATTCGGAAATTTCCTGTACAGGAGACCTGGAGCCAATACTATAAAACTTTTACAATTTTATTTTCTAGAATTACATTTTCTGCCTATTAATATAACTGACTAAAATGAATCATTAGCTTTTTAAAAGATATGGCAATTTGCCAACTGGCAAATTGCCAGATCTTTGAAAATGCTAATGGTTCATTTAGGGTCATAACTAGAAAATACAATTCTAGAAAATACAATTGTAAAAGTTATATAGTAGTGGCCCCTGATAGTAGGAAGAAGAGTTAAGCAGGTTCCTCTTCCGAAATTACTATTCTGAGTCCTTTCTGGAATAGTCCGCCTTTTTGGATTGACTAAGCCAAAGAGACGAGTCAACATTGAATACAATACTGGGGTGGAGACTGACACTATTTGTTGTGTGTAATATTTGAAACTTGGAGTGCCTGAAGTTAGATTCAAGATTCGAATCGATTCGAAATCCTCTGCCTGATTCGATTCTGGATTCGATTTACCAAACATTTGAGACTCGTGGGGCCCTATAAAAGATACCACTGATGCTTCAAGGGTTAACCTTTTACCTAACACGAAAGGCAGACAACACTTGCGATCAAGATTCTTGATTAAGTATACTTGTGGAAAAAAGAAACGTTTTTTTTCTGTGGAAAATATTTCAAATGTGTTATGGATGATTATTTCATTGTTTGGATTTTGATGTTATTTCTTCACTATTGATTAAATTTTGACCAGTTTTGTTGTCTTAACACAGACTGCGTTTACATGGATAACGTTCAAATGAGGGCACCCTACGCCATTTCCTGATCAAAATCAATAGCGGATGTGCCCAACCCGGGCTTCAGTCGCTGCTCTAACTATCCTTACCATTGACCGCGGCAAGTTGTATATGGTCCTCTGTGGGATGGTATTCCACTCCTGAAGAAGGGCCCGCGTTAGCTGAGTGACGTTGTTTGGGACGCTGACGCACATCCTGACCCCCCCCCCCCCCCCCTATCGAGCTCGTCTAATAAATGCTCGATCGGGGGCAAATCTGGACTGTAGGGTGGCCAATCGAGAACCGGGACATTGTTTTGGTTAAAAAAGTCACGACAACCCCTAACAACGTGCGGCCTCGCATTATCCTGCTGCAGCGTAAGGTTACGCGCATGGGTAAGTGGAAGGACATGAGGCATGAGGACCTGATCCCGATATCTTATGGCTGTAAGATTGCCCTGGATGACCACGAGAGGTATTTCACGTCATGACCCCCCCCCCCCCCAACCATAACAGACCCTCCCCCGAATCTGTCGTTTTCCTTAACGCACGCGTCAGAAAATCGCTCACCTCGCCGTCGATAGCAACGTTGTCGTTCATCTGACCTGAAAATCGTAAACCGCGACTGTCGGTGAATAACACACGTCTCCAGTGGGCAAGTGAAACCGATTTGGTACTTGTGCGCGCAGCCATTGCAATCGCCCTTGACGTCGCATGGGTGTAAGTTGCGGACCAACGTTGGGATGTCGTGGCCTTAAATTGAACTCCCGCAACCGATTCCTAACTGTTCTTGGACACAGGCACTCGGCGACCATGAGTGCCTGCAACCTGACTCACCGTCTCCGTCGCCGTCTAAAATCGGTTACAGAGGTGTGAAAGACGTATGCCTCTATCGGACAGTCAGCTAATCTTCTTGTGGCTCTGAGACGCCCAACTAAACCTGCATAATTGGAGCAATAGCCCTACCACTATCAAATTCGGACATTCGCCGCGTTTGCCTTTCAATCGAGTTGATATGAAGTGTTGTGCAATTGATGGGTACTGTTCAAAACTTCGATTTGTATGGTTTTCAAGTCCACAGCACGTGGGAGTGCCCGGATGCAGGTTTTATCGAAAAGTCTGCTGAAAGCATACAGCGCCGCACGTGGTCATGGTTGACTGAATTTTAACCAAAGACTCTTTATACAGTCCACTGAGGCTGTGATGTGTCAAATTTTACTACATTTGGTCTACGGATAAAAACATTATATTACCAAAACTCAACTTGCGTTTCTTTCTTCCGTCAGAATATTTCGTTTAATTTTTTCCGCCCAAAACATAGCTTATGACCCCCTCACTTAGAACGAGCTCGTTCCAATGAAGGGTCGTAAGCTATGTTTTGAGAGAATAATGGGAAAATACTGAAAATGGAATGAAGATTTTTGTGATTACCACTGGCCGGTTTTTGCCGTTATATTGGGTAAAGGGTCAAAGGTTGAAAGATGAGAATGTCCAGTTGATTCCGACGATCGCTACTCTGAAAGCTAAATACGTTTGTCTTTTCTATTTTCATAATGCTAAGTTATGTGTTAGCCTGCCTGTGAATATATCTTCAGCTTGAATCAAACCTTCGCGCCGATAAATCGATAGTTTTGTTTAATGAAACCAAAGAGGTTGCAGATCATTGTAACAAATACTCGAACAATCGAGTGGTCCAATGGACAGATCAGAGGCTAAAAGGAACCGTATGTAAAACAAAACAAACACGCTAAAACATATAAAACGAAACATATGACATGGTAAATCGGCATGTGTGCACGAATTCAAACAATATGGAGATCAGAGGAAGTGGCACAATTCCAAATGTCACGTTTATTTGCGGAATGACAGTTTAGATACTGCGATTTAGAATTGGTCTTTCTCGTTCAATTCAGAGACGTGTATATTCATCAGCCAGAGGAGTCCGAAAATAAAACAGAGTAGACGTGTTCATAAGCAAATATTGGCTGATGAACCGAATCCACACAAGCGTGTATGGCGTCAATCGAAAAGTGAGTTGTCGTTCTTGGACAAACTGCTACCGGTTGGTATTTGTGGAATTGTAAATATTACGACTCAATTTGATACCGCATTTTCATTTTTTTTCCTACGGGAGGTCACCCCAGAAACTCCTTCATTAACCCACCTATTCGGGGGTGGGTTGGTAGAGGGGATCCCGCGGGGGGATCTGCGAATCACACATTTTCGATTCGAATCGAATCTCGAATCGAATCATGTCTGTTATTCGAAATGGAATCCAACCTCGAATCGAATCAGTGGCGCCCTGAAGATGACCGATGGGATTGGGGTGTTTTAACCTGATTTGTTTCGACTGTGGGGGCTCAAGTCCCGACTGATAAACTAATCCAACTACATCATCAAGGCATGCCTTCGTCGAAGGCATGCCTTGATGATGTAGTTGGAATATAACCCTGTAGGAATTAGAGTTCATCGTCGACATTGCTTGGAAACCATAAATTTGCATTTAACAGTGGTCGGGACTACTGATTTGGGAATCAGCATGACTGATGGCATAAGTAAAGATGTTATTTATGTTAATGTGGCGGAGGTACACTCAGTCTTTCATTTCAACATTATTTTTGTGCGATTTCTCTCTGAACTATGCGTTTTGTGAGATGATGGAAATGACTGACACCGTGCTATATTCCTACGAAAAAGATTCGAGAAGAAACGAATCGAGCAGCCGATTTCGATTCTTACCGAATATCTACTTAAGATTCGAAATCGAATCGAATCTCGAAGCTTCGTAGGTACCTAGTCCCGTATGTGTTCCCCTCTAGGGCAGATGTGCACTCCAATCAAAATGACACGACAATCAAAATCGGCGTGTACACTTCACATCACGCAAAGCGTAGACATGACCTGACAACTTTGTCGGGGTAATTATGAATACAATTAGGCACTATCTATTAATATTATATCTCACGTGACTTCCTTGCATTCTGATTGCCTGAAAGATGATACCCTATTTCGTGTAGTTTGCATCCACAGAACTGACCAGGCACTACACCAGGCACTACACGTTTTCTATTTTTAGCACACTACTATATCAGTTTTCTTTTCATACTGGGCGAATAAAACTGATCAGGCTAAATTTAAAAATCGATTCACAGAGGCACAACATCCACAAAATGACCCGGAAAGAAATCTTTGTAGAAAAATGTATCGCTTTTCCATTGTTGCAGTCACATTTTTCGAGGCGTTCATTTTATTCCTTGAGAACATATCTCGTTTCGAAGAGAATGATCCATACCTGGGTCCAACTTTCATGAGAACGCGTCCGGATATGAAAAATCGTTTGTTTCGCTGCTCATATTATTTCGCTATTTAATTGTATGTTTTGGGCAGTAAACGAATAAATAATGGAATTCGATTGAATCTTCGGAGTTTGTATCCCGTGCTGACCCATTCGGTAATGTATATGTGTGACAAATGTGTGGATCTTATCAAAATGCGTTGTCAAATTTCGAAAATGTTAGTTTTCATTCGCGAGTTGCGCGATTCTAGAATACACAGTTCCGTTTGGGGGGAAATGTTTTGTTTACCCTTGCCGACCGATTCAAAATCTGTCTTCTGCTCATATCAATAATCTAAGTTAGCCGTGCTTTGGAAGAAGAAAATGTTTTTTAAAAACTACATGGTATTTTTTTTCTATATAACGCTGGTTGGTAGGGCTGCTACCTTGGTAATAGATTAACAAATCGGACAGATGTTTTTCTTGATGGGTGTTCGATATAATATAAGGATTAGTGCATGTCTTGTCGTTGACTACGCCCATATAGTGCCCAGTGAGGTGATGTAGTTCCCTCCGCTTCGCGGCGGGAACTACACCACCTCACTGGGCACTACATGGGCGTAGTCAACTCCAAGCCATGCACTATTCCTTAAGTATGATCGCAGTTTTGACGTTATTCAACAGCATCTCAATGGAAATCAACGCACGCTCTGAAACAAATAATTTTGCATACCAACCAGAAGTAACTCCTTCATGTCCTTACATGCATGACAGTACTAAATATTTGAATTAGAGTTATCTGCTTTGCAAAGTTGCAAATGATGCAATCTCCGAAACTGACCAGCCTTGAGAAACAAATATTGATTTAAAAAAATCTTTGAAACATTGCGCTGATATTTTACCTCATTGCTGAATATTGCAGAGAAAGGGACAGGATGGTTGATGGGCCTAAAAATACAGTTGACAATTGGTGTATTTTTGTTGGGAATTACCCAATAAACTGGTAGATTATTTCCTGTCAATTTTCTTTCTTATTTGTTGCATGACTCACCCCCCACCCCCCTCCCCCCCCCCCCCCACACACACAGAGTTTTTAACACAGAAAAAGGTTTCCGAAGATCTAAACTTGACAACGATATTAAAATTAAAATGATGCGATCACATTTCTTTCACTGTAACATTATAATGGTTCCTCTGTGGGAAATCATTTAGTACAGTCAGGGATTGAATAGGTTGCTTTGGAATGAAAGCACTAGTTTCACGTGTGTTGAGCATTTAGAAGTTTTGCCGTGCGACAGGGGTTAAATATTCATAATAGTACCGGAGTGTGAGAAAAGTTACTTTGTCGTGTGAATGAGCTTGGACATAACGCAGCCGCTTACTGTTTTAGGATACTGAACATATAGAGTTTCCCCCTATGTTATGAGTGTGAAACATTTCATTTAATTGATGCTGGCTGGACAGTGAAGTAAATGCTAATGCATGAAATATACAAGGGATTAACGACAAAATGTGCGTGTGAGAAATGAAGTTAAGAGAGCGATAAAACGTTGAAGAGACAGGACGGCAGATTGCTGTGTGTGTGAGGCCGTCGAACAAAAGCACTGAAGATGTTAGAAGAAGAGTTGCTAGCTAGTGCGGGTGCGTGCAAGTATAGAAATTCAGAGTGTGAAACGGAGTGGAGTGAGTTGGAGAAAAACTGTTAAAAACAAGAGTTACTCAGCAAGGAACAAACGTTTCTTGCTAGGAATTATATTTAACCCTTTACCTAACGTGAAAAGCAGACGACACTTGCAAAAAAAATTCTTGAATAACTAATTTTTTTCATTTTTTGTCTCAAAAACATAGGTTATGACCCCTCGTTGGAACGAGCTCGACGAGACAAAAAATGAAAAAAATAATGAAAATTAATTGGGGATTTTTGAGAATAGCGCTGGCCGGTTTTGGTCGTTACGTTAGGTAAAGGGTTAACCTTCTGGTAGTGGCAAGGTTCTTACAATTAGGCAATTCACACAAGTTATCTAGGCCATATGAAGCATTTGGGCACGCACCATGCGTCTAGAGACCACAGTAAACAACCGTAGCAGTAAAATTGACTCAATGTAAGTCGTACATTCGAGCACCTCGATCAGGAAGCCAAGTTAGAGGGACTAAACACATCCATAGGGATATTGTTGCGTAACAAGGAGAGAGGTTATTTGACTTTTCTGCTCTTCAAAGAAACCAAAGTCGAACGACTAGGAACGAATTCATTAGTAATAACCCATGACCTCCAGAACTCAGAGGGAGAAATACACAAAGGACAGGGGTGAGTGAACTGTGAGCGCACTCACAACAGTGACTTAAAGTTGAAAGCAGGAGATAGCTTTTTTCACCAGAGACGGATTATTGTGAAGTGCGAACACCGGTACCGGCACGTGATCAGCAAATCAACACTAGTGCACTAAAACAACCAATCATTTCAAATGGACTGAGGTAATTGTGAACATATTATTTTGATATAGGAGGGTTTCTCTTTCTTATTATATTTTTTATTATTCATCCATCTAATTAAATGGATATTCACGTATTATCGATTGCAAGCAAATGTTGTTCTTCAAATCAGACGTATTAAATCAAGTTTACCGAGTTTTTTATTCAGAGATGGCTGTAAGTTTGAAATAAGGCGCGAGGTTGTATAGCAACTTTTGTGAAAAACGCCATGAGTTCTTGTTCCAAATAATTTTCATTTTTTTCCTGCGGGAGGTCACCCCAGAAACTCATTCATTAACCCACCTATTTGGGGGGTGGGGGGTGGGCTGGTAGAGGGGATCCCGCGTAGGGCCCTGCGAATCACACATTTTCGATTCGAATCGAATCACGAATCGAATCATGTCTGTTATTCAAAATGGAATCGAACCTCGAATTGAATCAGTGGCGCCTTGAAGATGACCGATGGGATTGAGGTGCTTTAACCTGATTTGTTTCGACTGTGATGGCTCAAGTCCCGACTGATCAACTAATCCAACTACATCATCAAGTCATGTAGGGATTATAGTCCATCGTCGACATTACTAGGAAACCGTAAATTTGCATTTAACAGTGGTCGGGACTACTGATATTGGAATCAGCATGACTGATTTACCAATAGTAAACTCAGAAAGATTACGTCATTGTTACAATTATATTTTGACAAGTACTTTTTATACCGACAGCACAGAAGAGTTCATAGAATCAGGCGGATATAACATATTCATCGATAGAGCCAACACGTGGAGAAATACAGATTATCATGATAATGTGCATGTCCTGTGATTTGTATCAGATTCGAGGTGGTGTCCAGAATGAGATCACAACAAGCCGGCTTTACCCGCGAGTTGTGATCCCATTCTGGACATCACCGAGAATCTGATGCAAATCACAGGACATGCACATTATCATGATAATTTATTCATCTAACAATTCTGTCAGATAAACAGATTAAATCTTAAATTATTAATACAGCTTGGCTTTGGAACATAAAGCTGGGCGAGAAATTTTAAAAAAAAACGAAAAACCCCATATTTTATGGAACAATATTGTCGTGCACTTTAACAAACAATGAGTAACGCGGTCAGGGCAAATTCCCACAGTTGCGTTGTAAAATTATTCACCCTCAGTGTCACTTTTTGTGATGATCAGCTTGACTTTACGAGTTTGCGACATGGGCACATCCTCAGTAACCGTGTTGGTGTAATATTGAACTGTGCAGTTTCTAGTTATCGTTCCATTTTAGCCAATCGCCCGTGACTGTCGTTGTCGTGTTACCGGAAAAGAGTTGTCTATATGATACGGAATCAGAATAAGTCGTCTATATGATTCGGAATTGGAACACATTATGTGATACGTACTGTTTCTCGGGGTTTTCATGCCAAAATCTGTATGATTGTTAGATAAATGAGCATATCTGTACAGACACTATTATGCAAAACTGGGCGTAGCTAAAGGCAATTACACTCTAGATACGATGCTTTGCAATAAAATAATAAACAATGATTTTCTTCTCATTTTGCATTTTCGACATAATGTTTGGGATCTGGTTTTTGATTTGCTATGGAAACACATCGCCTGAACTTAGCCTAACGTCTGATATGGAATATATAATCTCTGCAGTTTTGACATAACGATTCGATATGTCAAAGGTATATTCGTTGGTTTCAACCGCCAATCTGCGCATTAGTGTTATTTCAGTTAGTATTTCTCTCTGTTGTACAGCGGTGTTCACATCAGAGACATCATCACCATGCGGAAATTGCAAGCTAGGATTAAACGTTGATACATGTGACATTATTGCAATACCCGGAACACTCGTGAAGTGTTTTGAATATAGATCCCCTTGTAAGGTAGTGTATACTTAATTCAAAGTTCGCACGGCAGAAAACGCACGGTGCCCAAACATCCTGCACACAACACACAACGCACAACACAGTTTCTGCTTACCGCGGACCGCCTTTAATCCAAAACATCGGCTCGCTAAGCTCAAGAGAAACATCCAGTCTCAAAACTAATAGGGAAGCCTACACCCAAGATAGATTTTCTCGTCTATATATGAAAGTCATATGTTTTCTTTGCATCTGTATTAACAGTAAAAGCCAATAGGTGCTTGAATGGGAGCGTTTGATTTCAAAACTGAACCCTACTATGTTACCTTATGCAACTAATTTACATTTTGTTTCCCAAATCTATGATCCCAGAGAGGTGTGAGCGAGTTAGACAATTATACAGGGTTAAACTGGATCTGGGTAAGTAATATTAACATGGGCTGTGCATTGAACAAGGAAGACAAAATGGAAGTCGTGATTTTAATCGCTTCTGCTGGTACATTATTTTTTACACTTGCAGTGATTTCATAAACAGAGGATGTATGTATAATTTCTGGTTGGAGATCTAAAACATAAGTTATTGTAACATGGTCTAAGGTTTCTGTTGAACAAGTTCGTGATTTGAATTGAGATCGAGTAATCTCGGCATTTTTTAGTGGGTAGTGGGTACACATTCATAGAATGATCACTGGCCTCGAAAATACAGTTTGATAGGCAATAAACTTTGACTCTCCTCCCATTGTTATCATCTTTTCAGATATTTCACTTCATTACATCAGACGGTAACAGGTGCGACTGAAGCCGTAAGCATAGAAACAACCAAGCGAGCTCTCGCCCAATCAGATGCCGAGGATTTTAGTATGATTTGAACATAACACGTTTTTGGACAAAAATATTACATATACTCAGGCGTGGATTTGACGGCTGCGAAATTTGTTATTTTTCATCCCGATTTGTTAAATAATTTCGAAAATCTCCATCTAAAGCAACACTAAACCATGCGGAAAATGAAAATCCGTCCCACACATATGTGCGGAACATAAATCGTTCACGGACTATTTTTAAATCGAAGCGAAATTTCACTGGAATTTTCAGCAAACCGTGTATCGCAATTCGATAGCTAAAAATAGTAACAGGGGTTGTTTTCGTTGCAAATTAAATTTGGTTGGCGATAAAATGTGTTCTTTTGTTGATAGTTTGTCACCTGCCACATCTAACACATTGGAACTCAGTCGAGGAGTTGTCATGTGAATTGCTGCATGTCCTCCTAATAATTGCTTTTATAGACGAGAAGGCGTATAATAAAGCACATAACGGCACACGCGCGTGAATGGGTTAATCGATAGAGCACGTGTGCCATCGCGGAAGGATAAAACTCGAGACCTTCGGCCTCTCGTTTTATCCTTCCGCGCTGGCAATCGTGCGATATCGATAAATCCATTCACAAGCGTGTGTCGTTCTGTGTTTTTCCGTCCACAAAATGTGGATTTTCATTTTGTTAGCTCATCACCTAACACGACTGGGAGTCAACACTTGCAAACACATTTTCCTAAATAACTGAAATTTTCCAGTTTCGACTAAATGGCTTATGTCGTCTCGAGGGAACGAGCTCGGTGAGCTCGGTCAGAGGAGGTGACATAATCTAGATTTTGGGAGCAAACATTGTAAACAAAGCCCTAAAGTTAAATGGGCGCATTTTAAAATAATTTGGGTTAAAATCAATCCAATTCAACTGGGTTGAGTGAATATGAACACAGTTGGATTCATATGTACTCTCCCGATTGGTTTGAGATAATTTTACTCAAAATCACCCCAAATCAGCTGGGTGTGTGAATATTTTACACCCAACTGATTTTACAGTGCACGTTTACGAATTGAGCTGGCAAGATCCATTTATGGACATTAAGTTGGGAACAGGGTAAAGTTCCTTTGAAATTTTCTTATTCCGACAGCATTTTCGAAAAGCGACTGGTCGTGAGCCTGGCCAATCAATTCTGAAAAACATAGCTGGTCGATTGTCATGTATATCCTTTATCAGCGGACTCATATGATGTGCGTCCACTGATAATGTATCGTTCCACACAAGTACATTAAACCGTATTCTCATTGTTTCAATCGGAATAATTAATACAAATAATTCCATAAAACAAATTAAACATTGCAATACAAGTTAACCCTTTACCTAACATGAAAAGCAGACGACACTTGCAAAAAAAATTCTTGAATAACTATTTTTTTTCATTTTTTGTCTCAAAAACATAGGTTATGACCCCTCGTTGGAACGAGCTGGACGAGCTCGTTCCAACGAGGGGTCATAACCTATGTTTTTGAGACAAAAAATGAAAAAAATAATGAAAATTAATTGGCGATTTTTGAGAATAAGGCTAGCCGGTTTTGGCCGTTACGTTGGGTAAAGGGTTAACGGAAGACAAACTACTTCCGTAAATATCATGTATATTTACCAGAGACCATAATTTCTTGTATCTCATCTAAATGTAATATATATAAAAGAGTCCAACAGTTGATTGTAATCGGTTGGTAGCGCGGAGTGGTTACAGCATTGGACTTCACACCGAAATGCCCATGGTTCAAACCCCGCCTCGAGAAACAGCGTCGTGTCCTTGAATACTTAATCTAGAGCCCCCCCCTCCCTCCCACACACACACGTGAAGGAACGGTGGCGCTGTGTACTAAAACCCGTCAAATGTGAAGGGCGGTGGTGGTATAAATCAATACAGAGACATCGATGTGGAGGGTGGGTAGGGACGGGATAATTGTTGTTCCGAAAGATTTTAAAGCTAGTTCGAATTACTTTAGACTTGTATTCTTAGTAGATGCCATTAATCATTATACAACTGGATTGCTGAGACATCAGCCCAAAACGTCGCCTCGTCAACTGCCCCCCTCCACCACCCCACCCAAGTTGACGTCAAGTCAATCAACTGCTTTCACTTCATTCAAGGTCATGGTGTATACCAAGCGCCCAAAACACACTGTATCAACTTTCCAATCTCGGTACTTGTTTCGTCAGTCATTGAAGACACAAATGTGTTTTACTTATTACTTTCCAAAGTGTGATTTACTGGGATTTCCGGGTTTGATTATAAACGATAACTTCACATGTGAATTATGCAATCAACAATTGGGTCATGTATCCGTGTGCCAAACGAAGACGCTTTGCCGTGGGTGTATTGGGGACTTCATTGTTTGGGATTGTTTTAACCCCTTACCTAACATGAAAAGCAGGCGACACTTGCAAAAAAAATCTTGAATAACTATTATTTTCATTTTTTCTCTCAAAAACATAGGTCGACGAGCTTGTTCCAATGAGGGGGTCATAACCTATGTTTTAGAGACAAAAAATGAAAAAATAATGAAAATTAATTGGCGATTTTTGAAAGTAGCGCTGGTCGGTTTTGGTCGTTTCATTAGTTAAAGGGTTAAATAATATAATTATCATTAATAATGAAAAGTAACAAACAGAGTAATCGCTTGACTGGACTGGTTTCGTGAAATAATTCATTCGAGGCGAGGGACTATATTGTAAAGCATTAGCGCACTCGTGTTTGTACAACTTCCCTCGCATCTCATGAATTATTTCACGTAACCAGTCCAGTCAAACGATTACTCTCTATATATTCAAAAAATGTACACATTATCAACATACTCTTTTTTCACAGGCATCAATGTATTCCCTGTAAAAGGTGGTCGACGATTGCGAGCCGTCGGGAACTTGAAAATCTCTTCACCCTTTGATACTATAATTATCCTGACGTTCACTGGGAATTCAGTTTCTTCAACGTTTCTCAAAATGCGGCGTCGAATGTCGGAAAGTACAAATAACAAGATATTTTTCACATTAGTGATTATCTGGTTGAGAGCTAGATTATTTTTTGGTGGTCTGAATTTGTTATTAAAACTTGTTTTATTATAAATTATTGGAGAGTGCCTACAGGCACACTCCAATAATTTGTAATAAAACAAATTTATATAATAATAATAATAATAATAATTGATTTTCAAGAGAATAAAACCACAAATAGTGCTATAAAGGGCTTGACAGAAATAAATTCACTTCTCAAATAAAGAGTCACATCTGTTTTGGTTGCTTCTTAGATAGGTTCAGGAGAAAGCTTCAGTAAATAGGAAAGTTTTAAGATTTCTTTTGAAGACATCGAGAGTTACTGAAATTCTGCCACTAACTGACAGGGAATTCCATAATCTGGGACCCACGATGGAGAACACACGATCATGAGCCTGATTACATCTGCTAAAAGGTACAACTAGTTGAATTTGTTTTTTAGATCTGAGACTGCGTGGTGGTTTATACACAGCGAGGAGCTCTTGCAGGTAAACTGGAGCCAGTTTGTGGATACATTTGAATACTAATATCAATATTTTGAAATCAATTCTCTGTTTAACTGGAAGCCAATTTAGTTGTCTTAAAATGGGTGTTATGTGTTCAGAGCGTTTGGTACCAGTAATTTTCCTAGCAGCAGTATTATGAACTTTTCGAAGTTTCTGAACCAGGCACTGGGGCAGCCCCACTAACACTGAATTACAATTATCTAGTTGTGAGGTGATGAAGGAGTACACAAGTTTTTCAAGTGCTGACTGGTTAAGATAAGGTCTCAGTCTTCCAAAATTACGAAGCTGTCAGTAGCATTTTTGACATATCTTATTGATATGGATGTCTAGTTTTAAATTGGAGTCCATAATCAGTCCAATATTCATGGCCGATTCACTTTTCATGGTGATGTTGTTTCCAACCAGAACTGATGTAACAGAGGGTGTAGGCATGCGAACCCCGGATATCACTAAGAATTCAGCTTTAGAGTAATTCATTTTCAGTTTAAAGTCTATCATCCATTCCCGCACGAGATTTATACAAGTTTCCATGTTATTGACTGCGGTGAATGAGTCATATAAACAAAATATTATTTGTGTTTGACTGAATATGAAATATAAGCAAGGAAGGTGTTGGCTTTTGCTCTGGTATCCTCATTTTTTGAAACCCTTGATAGTGGCTTCTAGCACTCAACCAGTTAAGGAGTCTTGACAGATGATGAAATGGTTTCGCGCGCCAAAGGCGCGCGGGACGGTTTGGGGAACAAGCCCCTTTCGACCCTCATTGGCTGTTTGTTTTTGTAGGATGTCGAGGCGTGGTAGAGGAGAAAAAGGAAGGAGGGAGGTGGCTTAGCTCCGTCTGGGCTTTTTCCGGCTCTTTTTCTTTGGAGGTGGTTGAGATGGTGATGTGGAAGTCGATGATGCAGAGTTTAGTAGCTGGGTTGTGTCTAGTGTCTTATTTGAATTTGCCCTGGATTGTTCCCTGTACGCGTGGCTTTCGGCGACGGCTTGTTTCCCCAACTCAATTTCTCGTTTAGCCAACTCTAATGCTCTCCTTATCCTTGGGTCTTCGATGGTGACTGCAGACTGAGGTGGCTGTTTTGCTGTAATTGGCTCACCCTGGCTGTCCGGTTGAGAAGGAAGTGGGGTGTGAGGGGTGGGAGGTGGTGAAAAAGCAACCTCCGGTTCCTCCTCAGTCTCCACCAGACGTTCCTCATCTAACAGTACCGGCTCAGGAGCTGGCAGTTGGTTGGGTGTACTAGTGGGACTAGGAGGGGAACTGGCAGCTGTCTCCAGGACCTCAACCCCCTCACTCAACTCTTTCTTCCTATTCCGGAAGGCCTCCAGGCGCAAGGCTTGGTCGAAGGGCTCTTCTTCTTCTTTTTCTTCCTCTCACTCTTTTCAGGGCCTCCGTGCCTCTTCGGGTGAGGACCAGTGGGAGAGGGGATCCTCTCGCCAAGGGTACTACCTTTCCCCGAAGGGGGTGGTGTATTGTACTCTTCAATGATGAAATCAAAGGTCAGTTGGACGCTCTTGCCCTTTTCCTGGATAGTCCAAGAGATAGGACAAGAGACGCCCAGAGCTGATATGGCTTTCTCTAATCTAGCAGGTATTTCCATGTCAGTCGAGATGCTCACACTCTGAAGTCAGAAGTGTTAATGCCAATGAAGTGCAATCGTGAATGCCAATGAAGTGCAACCTTGACAGCAGGATTATATTAGTATTTAAGCTGCGATAACATTTGACTCAACGATTGTCACTGAGCAATATTAGGGATAAAATAGGAATTAGATTAATACTTTAAATAATCGAAAAATAATAACAAAACAAATGAGAACAAAGTGTCAAAGCGTTGTTTGATTTCGTACGTCAAAAGACGTGCAAAGCATGAAAGGGTTAACCTTTGAGATTTTGTTGTTGTTGTTGTTGTTCCTGTTGTTGTTGTTGTTCAGCATTCCTCATTTATAATAACTACCCCCACCCCAAGATGGCGGCGGTGAAGACACTATTCTGTATGTGACCATCGAGCGTTCCAACAATCCAGTTGTATAGAGATCTGTGGTAACAGCACAAAAACGTCAACTTACGGAGATTTTTGGCCATTTGTAACTATAATCGAGGATACTACGTCTTTTAAACATTCATTTTCAAACCCTTTCTGTTTTGTGTGCACCCTCGCGTAAAGAGGGAGATGGAGGGGACGTTTAAGGCACAAACAAAAATTAGCAATAGATTCATTGCCGCGACGATGCTGTGTGCTGATTATTTCTTTTTTTCTATCAGAATGTTTCCCGTACCATCATCGGAATACGCTTTGTACGCCACTGGGTTAGTAATCTGTGTTCGCAGTCGACCATGATTGGTGCATCTTGTGAAGTTCACACTTGAGGAGAAATGTGCTTACAAATTATTCAAACAAAAGGCAGTCCCGTTTACATATTTATTATGCCTCAAAGTTAGTTTGTTAAAATCAAAACGCCGAAATACCATCTAAGGGTTCCGCAAAAAATGAAGGTTTAGTTGAAGACAAGTACACCATTGAAGTGGAGTACGCCTTAGTACACAGCGCCACCTCGCCCCCACGTGTGTGCGTGTGTGTGGGGGGGGGGGGGGGGCACTAGATTAAGTGCCTTGCTCAAGGACATAACCCTGAGATCGAACCGTGGACCTTTCAGTTGGAAGTCCAACGGTGTAACTACAGAGCCATCGTGCTCCCAACCGATTACAATTACCTGTCGGACTTTTTTAACCATAACACTTCGAAGATATACAAAATTGTCTGACTTAGCCATTTGACTTCCCACCTCCTAGTTTTTCAGAGCTCTCTAATCAGATCATTCTGCAGAACCAAAGTCACTTTAACGAATTGTTTCTAGGAGATATACGCGCCATCGCTTTCTTTATATTACAATAAATATGTATTTGGTCCGTAATTACCCGAATACAGTGTGTTTCAGGAGCCACTGGTACAATATCTGTACCTTGCAACTGCACAATACAACCGCGTGCTTCGTTACGATTTGTCTATGTTACAACTTATAGAATATATTAAGCTTTCGAAACGCGTTTGTGGATGGACCTTGTGCCTTTTCTATACGAAAAGAGAGAAAAAAAAAACACTTCTCAGAAGTATAATTATGAAATTATGGAACCACTTTGGTTTCATGCTTTTGTATCAGAATCACTGGAAGCATTCAAGCTGGAACAACACGTGGTTATTATACATTGTTAATGCGCATAGTCTTTTCTGAATGTTGAACATGTATCGCATAATACGTTTATCTGAGGATCGCAAAAGTTCAATGCAGACGCAGACAGTTTCAATCGAAATGATAAGCATCTTTCTTGAGTCTGAAAATGAAATCTGACATTAAAATGCTAGGTTATCATTTACTCAACGCAACGATATTACAATTCATTATTTTAATTATTTTTTTGTAAAAATATCTTCCAAAAATTTCAACAAAACCATATCATTTGATCCCTCATGGGAACGCTCTCGTTCCTATGTGTTGTCACAAGATACAATATCTTGTACATAAACATAATGGTGAAAATAAATTTTTATTTCCAAATGAAACAACATACTGCGTTTCGATTGGCTGAGAGGTACGGTGTAACTTACAATCCACAGTAGCTTTTTTTACTCCGTGGTTAACCACGGTGTAAAAAACAAGAATACACAATACGTAGCCTGAGTGCTAGAATGTTCTATGTCCCCTATGGGACATAGAACATTCTAGTACTCAGCCGACGAATTATAGTAGGCTATATGGCTAAAAAAAAGTACCCATTTTTAATTTTTAATTCATACCTTCTGCTCAGTTATGTTAGAACAAAAATAAAAAAACAGGAAATTTAATATTTATATGCAATAAAATATTACGGATATGGATGTCATTGGAACTGGCTCTTTGAGCCAGTTCCAATGACATCCATATTTGTATGGTTTTATTAAGAAACTTATAATGTATAAATTTTCTGTCAGTTTTTGCTCACAATATAGGTTGAAGTATTAAGTACACCAAAATTCTTGGAAATAAATCCGTTATACTTGTGTTTTCCAGGGTGTATGGGAATTTACACCGGTCTGGGAACTCATACATCCTTTGGCCTTGCCTCAGGGTGTATAAGCTTCCAAACCTGTGTAGATTCCCAAAAACCCTGGAAAACACAAGAATAACTAATAGTATCAAATGAGGATATAAATAATTTCCGATATAATAACGTACGAAGAATAAACAACTTACACTGATGGCACGTTGAGGCGTCGCCTTAGAACAAAAACCGACACCCTCGAATACCCTTCAGTATATGCGATTATGGTCATGAGAAATTCGGGGGTTGGGATTTTTTTCAAAATCAAACTCAAATGATCTGACATTTCAGGGCACTACCTATCTATGCGTGTAAACGGGAAACCAAAAATAGCTGGTATTGCACGAAACAATGATTGATGAAGCTTCTAATGAAGCTGTGCAGTTTTGGGTTTATTAATTCGGTTTCGTCAGCAAATCGCTTTTGATTTGGTATTCGATTACCATCAAACCACAACATAATTTCAAAGTTGGGAAGTTTGTACTTTTCAGATTGGTTCTCGGTTGCGATTCGGTTTCAGGAAAAACACTCTGTTTCGGTTCGGTTTTTCTGTGTGTTAAGAACAGGTACACTTAAAACTGGAAGTCCAGTCATGAAATGCGCACAAATAGCACGTTGATTTGCGCGTTAATGTGCGCGTCATGGCCCAAGTATAGCTATCAAAATTCTGTACACATGGCCTGTGCACAAGCAGTGTTCCAGCCAATGGACCTCCGGGTAACCCGGAGGTCCATTGGCAGAAACATTGCATGTGTTTGCTATGAGTAACCAGGAGAACCTGCCGTGCATTGGATGCCATTCGATATGGCAATTACGCGCAATTCCATTGCGCAATTAAGCCTTGATAAGTGCACTATTCGTGACAGGACTTCTAGTTTTAACTGTAGTATATAACAACCCAGGCTTCCTAATTTGGAGAAAAAATCCGCAACAGTTTTTCCAACACCACTCACTACAGTCGCCCTCCCTGTACGTATCTCCTTTGGGTTCAGTTTAATTTCCCTTTGATAATGCTTAGGAGTTCTATGGGATCGGTTGCTAAGATTATTCCGTCAGCAGAAAGCATAAATAAGGCTTAAGAAATGAAAAAAGTTCACCTAAATCATTAAGTCACGGTGGACGAGTCAATAAGGGAGAAATATGACTATCAGAACACGATGTATGCGCCCCTTTACCGGATTGACTAAGTGACGAGAGTGCATAGTGGTGACTAGTCCAGTTCCCTCCATGTACGATATTTTCATCAGTTTCTGCACAAACACAATAAAACCGTTCGGCCGGTTTTTGTTGGGGTTTTCGGCTCTGTTTTTCGGTTTGTCGCAAAACCCGGAACCGAACCGAAAAACCGCCCAGCTCTAATTTACAGATAATTCCATACTGTTTTACAGTCTGAACGAAACTGAGGTAGAACAACTCTTAACTGTCAAAATGATCTTATTGTTCCTTGTTTAGGCCTAATAAAGTTAAAAATCTGTTTCTCGGGCCCTCCCGCATGGCCCTTTTGGTATTCACGTGCTCTCTTTTTGTAACCAATGCAAACTTAAAAAAATAAAAATTAACTGGTTTCTGTCTGATATTTGACCCAAATTAATAAAGTTGATAAATGTGTCCCTTGAGTGCAACAAGGCTTTGCAAATGCTTTAGCATTGCAAAGCCTTCTTACACTCAAGGGACAAAATGTACCGCCCCATGTTATTTTGTAGATTATGAGGCCTAAAACATGAAACAAGCCAAGAACATGAACACAGAACATGATGGCAAAAAAATAATTACAAAAATAAAAAATAAAATAAAAAACCGCTCGCCCACTCGCAATTTAGAAAAGGATGGCATGAGAAACAGAAGATCTGCTTTGTGGTACCTTATTGGTTATGATTTTGATTTTCTTCCCCAGTATTGCCCATTATCTGGCTCGGTAGGTATGACTTCAAACACGGTTAATATGAACCAAGACAGAGTCCCTACCCACCCCCCCCCCCCCTCCTTCGATTAGGTATACTGGGCGCAACCCATTTGTTTATATCGATGTGGTTCACTATTATGCGTCAAACGCAATCAGGAAAAATGCCGTTGCCAGGCATAATGGTGCAGTTGGAAGCCGGGTTTTGGTTTATTATGAGGAACTAATGATTAATGATTCAATAAGGGCTGCGTCGCTGAAGAAAAGAAAGAAGAGAGTCTCAGAGATAATTCAACGCAAACTAAGATTCAGAGTCGTGGGCGGAGATTCGTCGATGTTGGAAAAGAGATAGTTCAGCTCTCCGAACGTCACAGCTTCTACGGTACAGGGGAGAAGGAGGTTCGAAGAACTGGACTAGGAGAGGAGGAATCTGTGAAAAGAATGAGAAACAGTAACATACTCAGAGAACTGTAACAGATCTCAGAACATTTGTAATTATTTGTTTTCGTTTAATAAATAAGGAGCTTATAACTTGGTTAGTCTCACATTACTCGGTAATTTCGCATATTATTATCATTATTCGGTAGCCTAACATCAGCCTTCTGCCTTTTGTCTCGGACTGATATGAAATTACCTCGGACTGATATTTCGGCCAATATGAAACTAACCAAGAAATAATCTCTTATTATTAGATATGATTTTCTTTCCAAGAATGGCCCAATATCTTACCTCCTACAAGTATCTGGGAATTTCATTGGTTCAAAGGCGTCACATGCAGACTGCATATAAAACCATATACTACCTGTCAACATCAATATACGCTGACAGCTATGGGTAATCTCCCCTTTGTTCATTGATTATTCAAAATGGCGGCAGCCGATAAACGCTTCAAGTTGAAAGATTGAGTGTTGGAAGCCCATGTTTGGTCTGAAGTGCAGGTTAGGCAACTTAAAAGGCTTCATATTCTGTGGATGTGCGTCATGTTACCTTCGAAATGAAACTGTTTGGTATGTATGAATTTGCCTTGTTACAATTTATGGGAGAGTGCCTGTAGGCACTCTCCCATAAATTGTAACAAGGCAAAGACACGTGAACACATTGTGAGGATTCTCTCATTTAATTTTGATCTCTGTTGCTATTAGTTCTGTGCATCGATGCAGCAGTCGGTAAGATATGTTCGTTACACAGTTTGTTGGTGGCCTATTATGGTGTATATGGTGTCAGTTAATTTCATATTGGACGAGCTTCGCTCTCGTCCAATATGAAATTAACTGACACCATATATACCATATTAGGCCACCAACAAACTGTGCAACTAATATTATCGAGCTTATATGACCGTCAAACTAGACCATTATGACGCCCATCGGCCTACATAAGAGCCCGGTGGCTCATTGGTTACGGACTTGGACTTCAAACCTAAAGGTCCACGATTCGCTCCCCGCCAGGGGCAACTGTGTTGTCTCCTTGGGCTAGGAACTTAATTCCGATTGTCCCCGTGGGGGCATGGTGGCGTTGTGTACTAAGGCGTACTGCACGTCGATGGCGCACTTGTCTACAACTAATGCTGAACTGCTTGTGTGGAGTTAGTAAGTTGGGAAGTCTGACAGTTGCTCGCCGTTGCTCGGTGGTTCTCTCAGGGTCCTCCGGCTTCCTCCGCCCGTAAAACTGTCCGACACGAGGAGACTCTGGCTGTCGAAAGTGTCGTTTAATCCCAATAAATAAAAAAATCTCGGCCAAAATGAATCAAGCTTGGGTTACTCCCTTGACGCGTTATTGGGCGCAGCCATTTTGTTTAAAGAGAAATTGTTCGCAGTTATTCGTCGTAAGTTATCAATCAGTAAAATTGACGCTATCAGACAAAGGAGGGTAGTTTTTGTATGCTGGGGAATTAGTGATGGCAATACGTGAGGATTAGGTGGATGCAGTGAAGAAAGGAGAGTATTGTACTCAAAACATTCAACACAAACTAAGATTCAAAGTCGAAAGCGCAGATTCAACGAAAGGAGAGAAGAGATGGTTCAGCTATCCGAATGTCACGGCCGCGACGTTCGGATAGCTGAACTTGAAGAGGCAACTTCGGACCTTATGAAAAGAATGGGATACAATAACACTGCCAGAAAACTGTAACAAATCTGTGACAGTCTGAGCGATCGATTCGGACTCCCGCGTTGTGTCCTTGGGAAAGGCACTTAACCCCGATTATCCACATGGGGGCACGATGACGCCGTGTACTAAGGCGTACTGCACGTCGATGGTGCGCATATCTTTAACCAATCTAACCCTGTCTGTGCTGCAGTGCGGAGTTACGATGTCGGGGAGCTGGCAGCTGCTCGCCGTTGCTCGATGGTTCTCTCCGGGTACTCCGGCTTCCTCCACCCGTAAAACTTTCACTGTCATGATTAGCCATTGTGCATAAGTGTGTGACCTTAAACGCCAATAAATAAATAAATAATGTAACAGATCTAAGAACATTTTGTAATTATTTGATTTGGTTTAATAAATAAAGAGATTGTTACTTTGTTAGTTTCATATCTTCGGTCAAAAGCTGATACGAAACTCCCTTGAGCTGACATCTCAGCAGATGTAAAACTAACCAAGTAAATAAACTGCAATTATCTTAACAAAACGAACTTGGATATTGATTCTTGAAAGGTTGTTTTGGAGAGCTTTTCAACCATAAATGTATCAAATGATATTATTGTGAATGAAAAAAATATATGTGAAAGGTTCTCACAGACACCCTGAACTTTCATTCCGGTGTGACAGAAATGATAGTCCGTAGGAAAATTAGCCCCTCTGGACTATTATTCCGCGGAATTATAGTCCTAGGTCTAACATTCCTAGGAATAGTAGTCCGCCGGACTACTATTCCTAGGAATGTTAGACCTAGGACTATAATTCCGCGGAATAATAGTCCAGAGGGACTAACGTTCCTACGGACTATCATTCCTGTCACACCGGTGTAAAAGGAATGGAAGTCCGTAGGAACGTTAGTCCCTCTGGACTATTATTCCGCGGAATTATAGTCCCAGGTCTAGCATTTCTAGGAATAGTAGTTCGGCGGACTACTATTCCTAGAAATGTTAGACCTAGGACTATAATTCCGCGGAATAATAGTCCAGAGGGACTAAGGTTCCTACGGACTTCCATTCCTGTCACACCGGTATAAAATCGTAAAGTAACTAATCAGATTGAATAGATCGAAGTCATTCTAATTCATGTAGGAAAACAAATGTTTATGTCACATGCACATTTTATTTATTCTTGGGTTATCACCAAGCCATTACAGTTTCTCATCACTGAAAAAACTGCGAACTGATTGCGATCAAGTATTACATGGAATAGTTACCATTTGACCATGGTGTACTCATGAATTTGAACACCCTGTCAGCTGGAAATGAGTGGCACCGAGATTCATAGTGACGAGTTGTCAGACAACTTGTTCAAATTCACCAATACCGAGAATAAGGATAGTTGTTGACTTTTTTACACCCTGGCTCTTTTGACTTTCTGGGTGTGAAGCCAACAAGAAATACACGATTTTACAATGGTCTGGTTATTCAAGTGACATCACGTAATATTCCCGTCTATTGAGAAAAACATGGCAAGTGCTTTTTATTGATTGGGGAAAAGACCAATTGTAAGTCACTTATCGACCTTCTTGTCGGGTTTCTTGAATTTGAACAACCTGCACAGTATTGTAACACCTTGGCGTACGCGGCAGGTTTTTCAAATTCGTTTATTACCACCAGCTCTGGTTGTAGCAATTTCACGCCATGTCTTTTGTTCACTCGACTACAAGCACTGATTCGAGTACACTCAGTAGGTGAGGGGTATTCAAGTGACGTCAGTTGAACACCATTGTTCGATCGAATATTTCAAATTGGTTAAAACAAAATCAACATATAATAGACCGATATAGTTGCAAATGTGTCCTTCTTGAACTCGGGTGTCAAAATACACCACCGCCAATGCTATTCTGTAGATTATGAGGCCTAACACATAAAACAAATCAAGAACATGAACATTTGATGGCAGAGAAATACAAAATAAAATAAAAAGCCGCCGGCCGTTGTGCAATTTTGCAACAAAATGCCCTGAGAACCAAGAGATCTACTTTGTGAGGCATTCTCTTGCCGAACACCGTGGGTCGAATGTATTATCTGGCTTAAAATACACTTTACATTAAATTCTTATTTAAAAGTGAAAAACATGAAATAATTTTATCACACTGGGGAGAACTTTGAATTGAAGATGTGAACAGTTTGATCGTTGACTTATCGCGCGGGATAACCACTCTAAGACAACAACACAGATGCCTGAGTAGAACCTCTGGGTAAACCTCTACAGGTTTGGTTGATTATTTGCATTAGAACACTAAGTGTGCATTATTTAAAATAACGTCTGGTCATTCTTCAGAAGAAAACCTGATCATTCTTCAAAATATTGCACACTTATTGCTCGTGGCGGTGATTCTTTCGCACCACATGGAATATTACAAAGGCGAGGAGTCGGCAGTTATCAACTGATATTAATACCCGATTAATTACTTTTATGATGCACAGAAAATTAGAAAATATACATAAAAGGTTTATGTAAGAGTCCAAGGTAGTATTAGAAATTCAAATATAATCTACAGAAAATGTTTGACAATTAATTATCGAAAGGACTTGTAAACTTGTATGCCTTTGCCCTTTGTTTTGCACCTTTACTTCGTGAGGGATCTAAACACGAAAATCACTTAACCCTTTACCTAACATGAAAAGAAGACGACACTTGCAAAAAAAATCTTGAATAACTAATTTTTTTTCATTTTTTGTCTCAAAAACATAGGTTATGACCCCTCGTTGGAACGAGCTCGACGAGCTCGTTCCAACGAGGGGTCATAACCTATGTTTTTGAGACAAAAAATGAAAAAAATAATGAAAATTAATTGGCGATTTTGAGAATAGCGCTGGCCGGTTTTGGCCGTTACGTTGGGTAAAGGGTTAACACTACCAAAACAGTTAGTTTACTTGAAGCTAGAGATCACAACTGTATAAACTCAAATAATGGAGCATTAATTTAAGGGGAATGAAAACAGAAACAATATAAGAAAAATGACCAAATAGCACACCGCACAAACAGGCATCCTTCTCACACATCTATTAATGTAAAACACGGGATTTCCAATGTTCTTCGATAAAAATTAAGTTGTATCGTACATGTGGAGATACAAAACACGTTCGATTTCACGTCTATCATAAACAGTGAAGGAACCCATCTAAATAAATCATGTCATAATTGGTCGAATGGACCGAAGTCGAGATCGCTTGGAAATTCCAAGTTCCTCATTTAGATTTGTTTATCCAGAATATTTAAACAATCAGATTCGCGTCAAAAATCTACAACATAAAAATAACATTCTAACTGCTTGTTCCTTGACAAATACTTTCTACAACTGGTCATATAATGATGGAGTGTGGTAAACTGATTAGCTATTTAAAATTTTTTTGTTGTGTTGTTCCATGCAGTTTCGTCAATATTTGAAGTTCGATCTCTGTGACCGTGACACTGATCGGCGTCAATTGGTTTTGACCCAACTGAATGCCGTAAAAATTAAAAAGCAAATTAGGGTTGGTACCGCACCACATAAGAGTGATGTCCCGTAACAATGAAGGAAACGCAGCAATCTGTAGAAAAGTGCTTTTAGTTCAATTTTCGTGTAGTCTGTTTGTTAAACGGGAGGTGTGGGATAAATTCAGTAGCGCACATCCGCTTGAATGGATTAAGAATTATCGTACTCGATATCCTGGGCCAAAGCAATCTCGTGCGATAATTCTTAAACCTATTGTAAATTCTTAACTTCAGAAACATTTGCTTATTGGGGATTTTAATATTGACCTTCTCAAACGTCCTTGCCACAAACAAACTGATTTCTCCTTCTCCCTCTTCTTGTTTCCCTGTGTAACTGGTAGATCCCCTGAGTGAGGAAATATGCCGCCTACCCTTCTCGGATTATAAAGATCTTCATAATTTGCCCTCTAGCTCAGTGATATGTCAGCGCAGCCCTCCAGACTGACCTGTGAATGATTAGTGATAATCCTTTTTCTTTCTACTCTTTCTCTCTCATCCCTCCTTTATCAAGGGCTTAGTTTGGGGTGTATTTTTTCCACATGAGTTTTGTCATCAGTGTGTTTCGTTTGCACATCAATATGTTACATGCTCAAGAGAATGTGAACATACCTGATACCTCTGTCACCATACAACTACTATTTTTGTAATTGTATTGCATCTGAAAACGAAAAAGCTTAATCCTTTACCCTACGTAACGGCCAAAACCGGCCAGCGCTATTCACAAAAAATACTATCCAATTTTCATTTTTTTTTCATTTTTTATCACAAAAATATAGCTTATGACCCCTCATTGGAACGAGTTCAACGAGCTCGTTCCAATGAGGGATCATAAGATATGTTTTCGTGATAAAAAATGAAAAAATTACTTATTCAAATATTCTAGTTGCAAGTGTCGTCTGCTTTTCGTGTTAGGTAAAGGGTTATAGCTTACTGTCGGATCCAGTTTATTGCACCGATGTACATGCTATTTATGTTTAATGGAAATAAATATTGTTTAAACTAAACTGATGACTTCATTGATCTAATGTTCAGCCAAGATTTTTTACCAACCATAAAAATGCCGACAAAATAACCGACCATTCTGCCACATTAATCGTTCATATATTTCCAACCGTTTCTCCGTAAACTATAAGACGGGTATAATTATTACGGACTTGGTCGATCATTTTGCCACTATTTATATTGAAATAGGTTCTAAGTCTAACATGGTACCCATACTTGAACTTCAAAGAAAGATCGATAACGAAAACATGTCATTATACAAGGATTGACTTGCAGAACTAGATTTTTAAAATATATTGGAATCTATCTGTCCCAATGAAGCCTGCAATCAATTTATTGATCTTTACCTGTAACAATTTAATGAAGTTTTCCCATGAAAATTAGTTAAAGTTAAAAAAATACCCGAAACTTCAAGCCTGGATGACAAGTGGCCTATTGAATTCGTCCTTACATAAAACGAAACTACACCATAAACAGCTGAAACAGCCTACTGCAGAAAACAAAAAATATATATATAACTTATAGCCCAGTATTTTAACAAGATCAAAAGAAAATGTAAAACAAAATATTATTCGAATGTACTATTCGAGAATAAATGTAATATGAAGAAGAAAACAGGGTAAATCCTACACGATGCAATAAACATGGACATCAGCAAGATTACCTTCAAAATTCCTCGTGAACAACAAGGAAATTTCCGATCGAGTTAATATTGACCAAGAATTCAATGACCTTTTTTACTGAGATTGGTAAGAGTACAAGTCGCAATATTTTCGAAAATAGAACATATTTTTCAAATTTTCTGAAGGTGAATTTTCGAAATATTTTTTTCACCGCACCAGCGTCCCCTGAAGAAATCATCAATGTCGCCAATAATATTAAATCAAAATTCACGAAAGATTGTGATGGTCTATCTTCCCACGTAGTTAAGACGACACGCAGATTAATAGCAGTTCCCTTAAGACATATAATAAACGTATCATTTTCAACAGGAATTGTTCGGAACAGAATGAAAATAGCAAAAATTGTTCCTCTATATAAATCTGGTAATATGCAAACTCTCAATAACTATAGACCAATCAGTATACTCCCAATTTTCTCCAAAATACTAGAGAAAATTATAACATCAAGACCTGTTGATTTTATGGACAACAATAAGGTCTTTTATCCACACCAGTATGGCTTTAGACGAGGCTACAATACCATCCAACCAATAATGCATCTACTTAAACATACAGCAGAAGAACATAATAAACTAACTTAAAATAGCACAGTTACAATTTTTGATCTATCTAAAGCATTTAAATTTTAAGGAATAAGAGGTATCGGAAAGCAATGGTTCCAAAACTATTTGAGTGGGAGAGTCCAATACGTATAATATGCCGGCAAGAAATCAGCATATGCACAAATCTCTAGCGGTGTACCTCAAGGATCTATCTTGGGACCTATCCTTTTTCTAATCTATATTAATGATTTTCCCCATGTAACAGATTTAAATCTTTTCTCCATCGCTGGGGACACAACATTGTGAACATCTGATCGCGACATTGATTCATTTTCCTCTAAGGCAAACGATGAACTCAAAAACATACAGTCATGGTGCATAGCAAACAATCTACTTTTCAATGCTTCAAAAACCAAATAAAAAGTAATTAATCCCCCTTTGTCCAATCCATCAACAGATAGGCAACTTTATTTATTCATTTATTGGAGTTTTACGACACTTTCGACAGCCAGGGTCACCTTGTGTCGGACAGTTTTACCGGTGGAGGAAGCTGGAGTACCTGGAGAGAACCACCGAGCAACGGCTAGCAACTGCCAGGCTTCCCAACATACTAACTCCACACAAGCAGGGGTAGCATTGGTTGAAGACAAGTGCACCATCGACGTGCAGTACGCCGTAGTACACAACGCCACCGTGTCCCGACGTGGGCAATGGGGAATGGGTGTGAAGTGTCTTGCCCAAGGACACAACGCGGTTGTCGCAGCTGGGATTCGAACCGAGGGCCTCTCGGCTTGCAGACTGCACCTCTACCTACTGGACCACCGCGCCCCCGACAGATGTATTATTGTCGACAATAAACGAATTACAGGAACAGCGGACTGTTTTTTTTTAATTTTTAGGGATCAATAGAGATAGTAAACTCAGCTATGAACACCATGTCTCCATGTTGTGCTCTAAAGTCGCAAGAACAAATTATGTAATTGAAAAAGTTAAAAATATTTTGCCGCAAAAAGCACTTTTGTCTTTATACTATACATTAGTACACAGTCACGTGTTGTATGGCATCTGGCGCCATTCCAAATTCATCAACAAACTGTTTCTAATATAAAAACGTGCGACCCGTATCTTGAATAACAAAAAGTATAACTCCCATACTGGGCCTTTATTTTTTAACCCTTTACCCAATGAATTGGCCGCATCCACCCGCGTAATATGCAAATTCAGTAGTTGAAAAAATGTTATTTTGCAAACAATTTCAACATAACCATATCATGTGACCCCTCGTTGGAACGAGCTCGACGAGCTCGTTCCAACGAGGGGTCACATGATATGGTTTTATTTAATTTTTTTTGAAAAATGTCAAAAAATGATATTTAAAATAATAAATTTTGATATCGTCTGCTTTGGGTAAAGGGTTAAGGAGAGAATTCTGAAAGTACCCGATCTGCACAGGGTCACATTTTATCGTCCATTTTTCAAATTTATTTTACTCTTAACACAAGGCAATCAAGAGTAAGTACCAGAAATGATGAGCAGCTCTTGACCTCTAAATGCAGGACGAACTCAATTCAACAACTACCAACGAATTTATTTACTAAAGGTGGGAAAGAACTATGCGAGGAAACACGAAAAATAACAAATCGACACCAATTTAAGAGAGTAATTATTTTTCAGCTAATTGAGTCATACGATAGTCCAATAACCCTTTCTGTGATGACTGTAGTTCCGACCTCGCCGTCAACGATAAAAGTTAGTCGGAAACCCAAATTCACCTAACTAGGGAGATGGAATATAATTGTTCCCATGTAACTGAGTCTGTCATGCTGTCCTTTTCAGATGATGATAAGCTTCACCTATCTTACCAGATAGATTCAGTTGCATGGTCGTCTATGTCACAAAAAAACAGACCAATAAACAAATAAATATTCAAATAATTTTAAACTTGATGTCAATTTGTAGTCTTTTCCTCTCAGGATCTTATAAATATATATGTGCGTGTGTGTATGTGTGCATGCACGTGCACATGTTGATGTATGCGTGCGGATGTGTGGATGTGTTTGAGTGTGTATATTTATATGTATGCACACAGGCACATATATATATCTGCGTGCATGCGTTGGCGTGTGTACGTGTATGCATGCATGTATATATATGTATAAATATGTATATGCTAAAGACAGGAAATCGGTGGAGTGGGTGGGTATTATCAGCTTCACCTTTGATCTTAGCCACAAACTTCAGGTACCTCCGCACATAGATCGTGTTATGGTTCTCCCTTGCCTAACCTATTAGTCTTAATCTACCATTGTTATACCCGTTAATGAAAATATACAGAGAACGCCTATTTGTTGAGTGTTTTAATGTTCTCACATATTTTGCTTCGGAAATATGGGACTTCAGTGGAGTAATCTCATGGAGACAACAACGGTAGGACGGCATGTGCTATGTTCCCTAAGTAGGAGGGCGAAGGTTTCTAAACCCATGTAAAACGTTTTATAGGTAGCGTCAATGTGCTCGAGTTAGGTAAAGGGTTAACTATAAACTCCAAATATCTAATCAGTCAATCCTTGCAATCTTCATAGGTATAAGTAGTAGGAGTCGGCATGAAGACAGCCAATCTGGCTATACCTTACTTTGCAATGTACACAACTTTCATTTTTCTTATATCTGCTTCCATCTGACATTATATTAATGTGTAGATGAACCATATGCATTGTATTTAATTGTGTGTATTGCAAAATAAACATTCATTCACGAAGTACCGGGTTGTACCCGGTGCTTCATTTATTACAGTTTTACTGCTGATGGTTTTTATTACCTGGTAAAGCTATGCGTGGACACCACT
Source organism: Pictodentalium vernedei (assembly GCA_031216915.1). Taxonomy (NCBI): domain Eukaryota; kingdom Metazoa; phylum Mollusca; class Scaphopoda; order Dentaliida; family Dentaliidae; genus Pictodentalium; species Pictodentalium vernedei. Next base: position 774,268,179 of record CM062296.1, on the reverse strand, counting down.
ACCCACGCGTGGATTACGACCAGTTTACGGCGACTGTACTGTAAGTTGTCCCAATACAAAGAAAACATTTGCGTATACAATTAAATATAAATAGAGATTATTACCATTATATGGATGTACAAAATATGTATCCGAGTCGAGCTCCGGGTTCTAAGGGCAGATCACGACTCGTCTTCGACTCGTCGTGATCTTCCCTTAGAACCCGGAGCGAGACTCGGATACATATTCTGTACATCCACATAATGGTAATAATCATTTTATCCTACAATATATTGGGGATAAGTCAAGAATGTAGACGAATATATAACGAACTATTTATTCGTACGGATGAACAAGAAAAAAATGAAAATGGAACTCACGCGAAAGGAACGTGCTTGTATCCAACCCCCTAATACAAACATCTGTATCAGGGGGTTGAATACACGACAGTTGCGGAGTTAATGCAGACAAAATACATGTTGATTGTAAGATAAAATTAAATGCCGTTGTTCTACTAGATTTGTAATTAGGATTCGAAAATATTTGTGGCGAGTAGGCGGAATAATGTATCATTTTGGACAGAGGTGCCAGATAGATCTCAGTATACTCTGGAACTATAGAACAGAAAGAAATAGGAATGGAAACAGAAAAAAAGAAAAGAAAAGAGATGAAAGGAAATAAAAGAGTCACCCAGGTTAGACAGAATATTCCATCGGACTGAAATGGGCATCCGCGCACTCGTCTTCTACTTTATTGTATTCTCATTACCACACAGGCATATGCACTCGCTCACACAAGCAGGTGGGTATGCGCAAATACGCACACCGACACGCTGATACGAGGAAGTGTACATTCGTAAGTAGCGACAGGACATAACACCCTCAGTGCTTCGGTTGCCGGTTGCCATTATACCAGTAAACAGAACCAGTTTGCCTCGACAAACAGGCACCGCTTTTCCTACCTACTATTCACCACGGCCCACTTGCGAACGTGCTCAATGACATTTCCAAACACAGACGACTATTATAAACGCTTTGTCACTATAATAAATTCATAAAAATAGAGTATTGATGTGAAGCTTTGGCGCCAGTCAACACGATTATTTGCAAATCTGTTGTATTATTCCTACTTAAATATTTGCCTGCTGTTTGTGGATTTTCGAGCCCAGTATAAACATACCCTGTTACCTGAGAGAAGTGTAATTCTGGCCGTTTTAACAAAACATAGCCCTACAAATAGGCATGACCCTCTGCTCAATGTTTTTTTTTATGTCAGACACGATTGAGTTTCTTATCAAATCTAGTCATGGCTGCTTCACAGCAGCCATGACTTGATTTTATAAGAAAACAAGAAAATTCCCAGCAGGTTAGGCGTTAAATGATTCTTCATGCATATTAAAAAAATTGCTAAGTGTCTATAAGGGTGAAGGAAATTGTGAATTTTAGACATTTCCGTTAGTAAGGAACACACAGCAATACCTTTCATCACAAGTATTTATTGGGGGGGGGGGGGGGTTATGGGATTGTTATATCACCTGAAAATATCATATACGACGATATCGTATATCATCGCTACACAAAAGTCAAGGGTACTCTAGCATAACCGTTAGAACGAGATCCCAGGAGTGGGTGGAGGGGGGAGGGGGATCACTGACGTGTCTTTTGTCAAAATTGCTGATTTACATTTTTAGGGATGGAGTTTTATGCGACATACTAAATAGCTTTGTTGAGCTAAAGACAAACCAAATGAGCATCTATTGTCATTAATATACTACCATGCATTCCAACTAATCCCTAGATTACGTTGTAAGATTTCAGAGCCAAAAAAAATGTTTCAGACGTCCGGATTACACTCATGAATACGCCTAATGCTATAATTCTGTAACATCACACTCATAGTGTTTCTTAAGTATTAGGCTTCATTTGTATGGATAGAACTAATGGACGTCGTCAATTTAAATGTCAGATCGAAATGGGTATGGTATGTCAATTACAGTTCAACCACACCACTTCCGTTTAATTATACAAATCCACAGAACACAACCCACTCCGCTAAAGGTTTTTCTTCCTATAGCAACACGATGCAGTTGTCTAGCAGGAAATCCACGCTGGTGGTGATATCACTCAAAATGGATGACCCTACTAACACGCGCTACGTATGTGCACGAACATCAAGTATCGCCAATGTGATGAGGTAACAATACGGCCATTCGTGGTGGTTACCACGGCGACACTTGTGCATCGCGGTAAACGTCACTTTTAGGTCCTGCAGTAGGTTATGTAAAACTGGACCGATCAGTGTAATATTTTCTGAGTCTCTTGATCAAAGCCGCGGCTCTTTATGTACTCAGATGTTCACCACCAACACTGTGATATATAGCAACGCGATATAAAGAATCAAGCACACTTCTACAGTACTGTGATCGCAGAAACGCTCTTTTTCTCGACCTGATCGGATGCAGTTTTACCAGTAGGGCTGAATTCCATGCATAACATAGTGCGAAATCAAGGCATAATCAAGAAAGGCAAATGAAACTAGCATCTGAGATTCAATGTACTCGCATTTCTTTTTAGACAGGTGAGATTGAGTATGTGGGGTCAGAAGCGAACATTTCGACTAGACTGTGACCCAGTCACCATCAGGTAGAAATTCTGCAGCCGCTTTTATAACCAAAATATTGTTACTTGTACAAAACTAGGATTTAATCCTTTACCCAACGCAGACGATATCAACATCTATTATTTTAAATATAATTTTTTTTAATTTTTCAAAAAATTTCAACAAAACCATATCATGTGACCCCTCATTGGAACGAGCTCAATGAGCTCGTTCCAATGAGGGGTCACATGATATGGTTTTGTTGAAATATTTTGAAAAATTTAATTTTTTCAACTGCTCAATTTGCATATTACGCGGGAGTATGCGGGCGATTCGTTAGGTAAAGGGTTAATCCCCAAAATGGCAATCCCCTGTTTCCCGGTTTCGAAAGCCGGCCAGGATAACCGGGACATCTGTAGCACGGAATCGGGAATCAAGCGTGGAATTGTTTGCGTGTTGAAATGAAGTTATCTGATTTGACAAACTGCCCCAACGTAACTTTGTTAGAATTTTGCATCCCTTCCGCGCCTGAGCTTTTAACAATCCGATTCATGACGAAACCTTTTTATCAAGCACTGTAGCTCTCAACCAGTTCCGGGGATCCCTATTCAACAGCAAGATCTTCACCCGCTTCAAAGTTCAACCTCGTCTTCATTTTCAGAATCACTAATATCGCTATTCTTTACCTTCTTCAACATCAACTTCCTCTTCACTGCCGTCACCAGTTTCCTTTGCTTCAAGCAGAGGAGACTGGTGACGGTAGTGAAGAGGGAGTTGATGTTCCAGGAGGTTGTGGTGATAATACTAGTAATACTGAAAATGAAGGCGAGTTTGAAGCGGGTTTTGGGTATTCAAACTTCTCTTAAGAAAATAACTTTTCCGTTTGGAGATAGCAGATTGGCAATAAAATATGTTCATTTTCATGAAAATAAATGCGTCTTGTTGTATTTTTTTATTCATTGATGTTTAAGATCACATACTTATGCACAATGGCTAATCGTTACCGTGACAGTTTTACGGGTGGAGGAAGCCGGAGTACCCGGAGAGAACCAGCGAGCAACGACGAGCAGCTTCCAACTCCCCAACATCGTACCTCCGCACTGCATCACAGGCAGGGTTGGATTGGTTGAAGACATTCGCACCATCGACGTGCAGTACGCCTTAGTACACGGCGTCATCGTGCCCCATGTGGACAATCGTGGCTAAGTGCCTTGCGCAAGGACACAACGCGGGAGTCCTAATCGATCACTCGGACGGTCACCCATCCCAGTACTAACCAGGCTCGACGTTGCTTAACTTCGGTGATCTGACAAGAACCGGTTACCATGCGTGTTGTTACTCTCTCGTAAATTTGCTTGATATTACCAGGAACATTTCTCGGTTCCCAGTTCTGAGGGTAATTTCATTCCCCTTCCCCGTTCCTAGAAAACCGGGAATATATTAAACCCTATATAAAACCCGAGTCTCCCCAAACCACGTATCATTCAGCTTTTACCAGTCTACATCAAACCAAACTTTTTTCGCGCGGACATTCTCGCCAGCTTTCCTTAAATGTCCAGCTGTCAAAACTAACGGAACAATCGCGAAAAAGAGCGGAGGAAGCCGCAGTACCCGGAGAGAACCATGGAGCAACGACGAGCAGTTGTCAGCTCTCCAACATCGTAACTCTGAACTCTGCATCGCGGCAAAGGCAGGGTTAGGTTGGTTGAAGACATGCACGCCACCGACGTGCAGTACGCTTTTGTACACAGTATCAGCGTGCCACCATGTAGGCAATCGGGGTTAAGTGCCTTGCCCAAGGGAGCGGGGACGTGAATCAGTCGTTGAAATGGTCACCCATCCAACTACTAATCGCGCTTGACGTTGCTTACCTTTGGTGATCTGTCGAGAACCGGTTACCGCGACGCAACCTGTCAACACTGATAACAAAAGTACAAGTTTAAATGAATCATAACATATAAGCTGGTTTGGCAGCACACTGTGGGATAATGACGCGTCCCTAATATGTCATTTACTCGCATCTTTCCATCTAAGCGCTAAAAAATCGCATCTCTCTCTCTCTCTCTCTCTCTCTCTCTCTCTCTCTCTCTCTCTCTCTCTCTCTCCGTGTACTCACGTTTTTTTCTGATCACAAAACTGTGCAACACAATACAATATGATCCCGGCTGTTCAACAGGCCTGAAAATAAGCAGTCTGACATTTGCAGAATGAGGTCCCCCATAGGGTGAATTTGATGATGCTATCCCATATAGCGGGCCAATTTATCCCCTGGGTACTCCTTCCTGTTTAGTTTTGAGACGTGATTCAGATTGAGGTTCATAGAGGGTAAATTTAGTGATGCTACCCTGCTATGCAGTGTAGCATCACTAGATTCACCTCTGGGGACCTCATTTTACAGATGACAGTCTGCTTATTTTCTGGCTTGCTGTTCGTTCAAGTGTCGATAATCCAAGATAAACAAAAAAAAAACAAAACATCATTGTCAGTTGATTCTCTCTAGCTCCCCGGCTTTCCAAAAACCCATTTCCCGCCGCCTCGAGGCAGCAAAGCTTATCTAAATCATCCACAAATAGCCTGAGAATGGATCATAAATGCATGCTACATTCAGGGAAGGGCAGAAGGCTTAAAACCATGGTAATTAACCCCTTACCTTACACGAAAAGCAGACGACACTTGCAAATAAAAGACTTGAATAACTACTTTTTTCATTTTTTATCACAAAAACATAGCTTATGACCCCTCATTGGAACGAGCTCAACGAGCTCGTTCCAATCAGGGGTCATAAGCTATGTTTTTGTGATAAAAAATGAAAGCATAATGAAAGTTTTTTGTGAATAGCGCTGGCCGATTTTTTACCGTTACATTGGGTAAAGAGTTAAATTACTTTATTCAGCGAACGCCGCAGAAGTAACCATCCGCTTCATCAGAGTTTGGCACTTAAACATTTTGGTTGGCTAACGAAATATTCAGGTTGACTAAAAATGTGTCATCTCACAATTCAGGGCCAGCGTGACCACTGATAATGAGTGATATTGATGAGGTAAACGGATTGTCTGATAACTGTAGACAAAACGTTTTGCGTACCATCATCAACAAATTGCAAGAATCTAGCAAGCCAGTGAAGGCTGAATGGAAGAGCTGATGTGTTACACTGGGTAGCTTGTGTGGTTACTTAAAATAAATTAAATGGAAGATCATCGTAACCGAATTACGAGATATAACACGTCTAAGAAATACAAAATATGTTAGTTAGATATATTTTATCCATGAACCGTCACAAAAAACGCGAATTCCCGGACAATTTAGATGTGTTGCAAGCGACAAATATCTCCCGCTTGGTTTGAGCCAAGTTTTCTGTATTTATCTGTTGTTACAGGTGAAGTTCCAACTTGCAACACTTGTTAAACCCGTGCGTGACGTCCTCGTTTTGACGTTCGAGTGCCGTCTATGTCAGAATGAGTCGATCGATACACTACCATCCATAATTATGACGTTACAACATATTTCCAGTAAAACATAAACATAAAAGTATTCGTTCGTTGGAAAGTAGTGGTCTCACCTCAGGAGTTCGAATCCAGCCCGAGGCATTTACATTGGGTTTCTATGTGATCCAGTTCACCCCACGAACTCTAGAGGGGAGGTATTGTACCAATGTAGCCGCACAAGTTTTCGGAGTGTAAAACTGTGAGGGAGAATGTTTTCGTATTCGCATTGCAAAAAATCGAACTGGGCGATGTGCATACTGTGCAGGTCGACTAGTTCGTTTTTTTACAATGACATATTTATTTGAACGGCGACAAGATCACAATTTTTCTGTTAGTTATCATTTTTATTCTTATTTGGTCTAGTTTTCTGTTTTCTGTTTAACCTTTCCGACTACGGTTATTGTGACGTTTTAACCTTGGGGCTGCACGTTGAAAATATTGATTGGTCTACCACACACATGCACTCAGCAGCCATTCTATTTAATGAATTTATGACGTATCATGTTCCTGGACGAAAAAGCAGCCTCTTGGGTTCAAAGGGTTAAAAGTCGGAAGTCGTAATATTATGTACCCAGTCGCACGGCGATTTTCGTACGACATATTACGTACCGCAGTCGCAAATGGTAACTCTGATATTTTTTTAATCTTATTTCCGCAAAAGAGACATTTATTTGCCTTTCTCCACTAAAGACCCAACTAACACTGAAAGCCTTTAACAAAGTATTCAAACACTGAACGTTACCTTCTCTAATCTCGTCACCTCCGTGCTAGAAGGTTCTATGTCCCATAGGGGACATAGCACATTCTAGCACTCAGGCGACGATCTGTTGTACCATTCTGGAAATGTTCTTCCATTTTCTGCCATTGTTAGCAATGATTTCCCCAACCTGTAGAATGAATTGGATCCTCATAATCAACTGCCTATGCAAGAGTAATTGAAGGTAATTAATTACATTTGCGAAGTAACTGTATGAATTACTTTTGAATTTCGTTCGTATCATTATTGTAATCGTAAGTGAAAAATGGCGTAATTGTCGTTGTAATTAATAGTGGTAGCTATTATTATCATATTTCTTTCCAGATTCTAAATTGCCAACATTTATTCACTTTAATCTCTTCCCTGTTTAGCCTTATTCAACAATGAATACACCTGTCGTAAAGCGTATTCTGTGGGGGAAAATCATCTCACTCAAATCGCTTGTCAACTTTAAGCAATTACAGTACGTGGAGAGTGTATTATCACTAAATCACCCGCAGAGTGGAGATTCCACCCAAGCAATAATTGCAAATTTGTTGCAAAGCATAACCAGCACAAGCAAAGTTTCAGCCAATGGACCTCCGGGTTAAACCCGGAGGTCCATTGGCTGAAATATTGCGTGTGCTTTTTGTCGATATGTACAGAGTTTGAAAGTTATAGCTTGGGTGATAACTCCACTCCGCGGGTGATTTAGTTACAGTACACTCTCCACGTACTGTATATACATTCAGGGACGGAATAACCAGCCGTACTTCATTCTCAGCCGGTAGAACCAGACTGTTGAATTCAGGAAATACATATATTTTATAGTAAAACAGTTACTCATAACAACGGTTACTTATTAACAGAAATCCTAAACAATACTTAAACCCTTTTGGAGAACAGGACTTGTTATCAAGCCGCTTGTGCTATTATAGAAGGACAATTTCTGATTACCAGCTGACGTATACATTCTAATATACTCGCCAACAATACAAACAGTGAAATTACTGCTTAGCACCTGGGTTTTCATAATAATTTTTGAAAAGCATCTTGGAATTGTTCTTTTGAATTTCACTTCAACACCAGCCTCTTACACACCCATGCATATGTAGAGGATACATGACGAGTTGATGTTGAAGAGGCGAGAGAAAGCCCCTCGTCGAGGGCCGTTACTCTCGCCTCTCTAACATGAACGAGTTATTTGCCCTACTTAAAAACTTCTTGTTGTTGGATAGCTCAATAGATATAAAATATCCTAAAGGTAGTTGTTGGATATACAACTAACTATCCAACTATTAAGCACAGGAAAGTCAAACTATATACCAATGTATAACATCGAATGACGTCAGTAAAAGTTTGTAAACATAAATCCACACTCACACTCAAACCAACCCACACAAACTCTTGATAACCCCACTAATACACGCAAATATGGACACACATAATCCACATGAAATTCAAACACACACACACCATCTCACAAGTTTAACGGACAATAAAGAAGAACGTTACTTAATCCACTGTTGCTTTTGTAATAATGGTCTTATTCTTCGCGACTCAATGTGCCGTAAAAAATCATACTTCAGAAATAAATTCATGACCTTAATTTCTACTTAACGAGCATCTGCTTTATGAAGCTTTAAATATTATTGGAACCTATTCTCGAGAGAACTGTCGCTTCAAAAAAGAAGCGTTATTGAGTTTCTCAGGTCAATTCCATTCGGTACCAATGAACCTAAAATGGGTAAATTTGCATTGTCCTGTGGAAAAAAGGATCTATTGTAAGTACTGACAGGAAACAAAAATTATGTATAACGAACATCAGTCTACGCATAATTAACCTTCTTGATTGACTACTCTAACACAGGCAAGTTCAGTGGCTTGTCAGAAATAAGAGCAGAATACATCAAATGCAATTGCCGGGATTAGTACACCTGCTAAGAGAGTTTTCTACGCGTCAATTGGCTCGAGAAACTGTACTCATCGAGCAGTTTCTCAAGCCACCAGTCAATTTCAGTGCGGAATTCAACGCTGCAATCTGCAACCAGTCTGGCTGCTGAAATCGTCCATCGCTAAGATTCAATCATTTGGAATATTTCACTTGGTCGGAAAAGCGAATCTGGTTCGCTTTTCCGACCAACTAAAATATTGCAGACGATTGGGTCTGAAAATATCATACACATTATTTTTTTCGAATCACCAAAAGAAATGTTACTCAATCGAATCGTTAATGCCTTTATCAATACTGTTAGACGTGTCATTCCATCAACTGTGTGAATTGCTTGATATCTCCTAGGCGAATGAAATACTTTTTATTGCAAAATCTATAACAGTAGCACGGAAAAATATCATTGGGATTGGAGGAACTTCACATAAAATCAATGATAGTCTGCGCGCAAACTACATGAAAAGGGGGTAAACAATAGCTCATAACACCGGCGAATTCTTAAAAGAATTAGACTGGTGGCTTGGGAGCTTGTCAATCTCGTAGACCTCACTGTCACTGTCGGTGGTCAAGAGCTTTACGCGATTGAGTTCTTTAGCCAAGCAAGGAGTAGCTTTTTCTTTGCCCACCTACGCTAATTTGTCAGTGTCTTTTACTCTATCTCGAACTTTTTATAGAAAGTTTTTGCCACTAATTGTTACCCGATTCAATCCATGATTACCCATTGATTACTGGTCTCATATTCTCAAAAAATAGCCAATTAATTTTCATTATTTTTTCTCTTTCTGTCTCAAAAACATAGGTTATGACCCCTCGTTGGAAACGAGACAAAAAAAAATAGTTATTCAAGAATAATTTTGCAAGTGTCGTCTACTTTTCATGTTAGGTAAAGGGTTAAATGCTTGACCTGCATTTTTTACCTCATTGTCTGTTTAATTTGTACATGTTCATTTGTTACCCATATTCTTCATTCAACTGCGTTAAAATGAACTGTAGAATATTGAACAGAAATACTTGATTGGAATGATCAAAATGAATAATATTAACTGCATAAAGAGGTTCATTTAATTTTCATTTAAATGGTTATACTCGCCACAATCACTGCTTATTTATAAACCCTCTACAAAAGCTTTCAAAAAGTTAAGAGCTACAACGATCGGTCGGCAGTTGAATAAAATTAGTGGCATATCCACCAAGATTAACCAAGACGTATTCCGCACACAAGCTTCAGATCACAAAGAAACTTAAGATCTGTGTTTTTGTTGTCAAACTCCCAATTTTTATCCGGGGAAATGCACTATTGACAAACTGACTCGAATGTTTTCGCATAAGTGGTATCAAGTTGACGTTTCACTGTGTGATAGAATTAAAATTGCACCTTTGAATCCATACTTGCTCCCATTAAGACGATATTGTGTCCATCCATGACCGTTACAAAAACGTTATTTTCTTTTATTTCAGCTTTCATCAGTGTCTACATGTGACATGTGGTTTGGCTTGTTTTCAGAAGTAAATTATGCACACTGAATGCTTACAACTGATTCAGAGCCATAATATGTCTCCAGAAAAGCGTAAGAAATGAAAGCGAAACGGAACTCTCATGTTGTGATTTTCACCAACACCAAAAATGCTCTAATTTAAATACATTCTACATGGCGTGTTACAGCCTTAGCCATCCCCCCAATCCACCCTACCCCAAGCCGTGTTGCCCTGGACAAACCCGAAGAGTAGAATTTGCTGTAGAGATGGGTGGTATTTAACCGAAACGGTTCAGCTTCGGTTTTAGAAAATAACCGAAAACCCGACTTTCTTATTAAAACAAACGACCCTACCGTTTTCCCTTACTTCCATCTATACATGCTGGCTGTTGTATAAGTCGTACCTCAATCCCTTGAACCCGAAAGGCCGCTTTTCCGACCCAGGAACATGAGATGCCATACTTTCATAAAATAGGGTGTCTGCTAAGTGAATGTGTTGTGTTGATCAATCAATATTTTTAATGTGCAGCCCTAAGGCTGCACGTTGAAAATATTTATTGGTCAACCCTAAATAGTGAATATGGACTCAATTGCTGTTATTGAACTGACATGGAAGAGTTAAATGTTCAAGTGAAGAGTTCCCCTTTACAGGTAACTGTTGTATAAGTCGCAGTTACACTCCACCAGAGTTCATTAAGAGTTCTCTCAGTTGCGTAACAATAAGTCCACTTGTGCCTGCGAGTTGGAATGCAAGTTGGAAATTTCGGAATGCGTTGAATTCAGGCAATGAATACTTTGATACAATTGCGTATACATTTCATGCTCTCGTGTATTTGTGCTGGTCTACAACTTGAATAAAATCACTCACAAAATCAGAGTAATGAGTGTTCGCTTTATTTATTCTTTTATCTAAAAATAAAAATAAAATTTGGCGCCAGGGTCTTTTCGTCAAAAATAAAACTCGGCGCCAGGGTGTTGAATGTTTTCGTCAAAACTTAACATTCTTATCATGAACTTTAGATTTATGGATATTAATAAGCCGTTCATTGTAAGACAATGGAGACAGGCATATGGATACCAACTCCCCTGGCCATTTGGTACCATTTTCAAGGAAACGTCAATTTGAATTGACTTCATTTCCCTCATTTCAACTATTTTCAGACATATTATCTCAGTACACAATAAGGAATTCACAAAAAAAATATATTATTTACACCTTAGCCCTCTAACACTATAATCCCTGTGTCGGGCACATCATCAGGATTGCACGAATTGTAACTGTCTCGAAAATTTGTGACGTTTGTTTTTTTTAGACACAGCATCAAGAGATTTGTACATGGGGCTATTGAATTGTTAGCTCGAGTATTAACTGGTTGAGTGCCGGAAGCCCGAATTTGGGTTTTACTCTGAAGTGTGGACACTGCAACTTAAATGCTTCATATTCTATGGATGTGCTTCATATGACCTTTCTAGTGAAATTATTTATGTGTTGATTTGCATTGTTACACTTCATGGGAGAGTGCCTATAGGCACTCTCCCATAAATTGTAACAAGGCAAAGACATGTGAACAAATTTTGCTGAAAAAGTAACTTAGCACTCTAACAGTTAATAACTAATGCAAACGCACCACTGCATGGGGATACCTGTTAACATAAAAAAGGCAACAGTTCACAAGGGGGAACCAAACACTGGAGAAGGAAACACATGCCGAAACGTCCTAGAACGAAATATACCACGGCCGAAGCGTTCAATTTCAAAATGGGACGTTTAGGTCCTTTTGGGGGTGCGAGTTGTCCCAAGACCGAAACGTCTTGTAAGAGTATTGTCCACACTCCATAACAGTAGTCAATTAATATTCATAAATAATTGAAACTAAAAACGGAAGTGGCTAATTATGGGGTATAGTCTTCAAAGAATAGTTCATGGCACCTTAGTGTAACATCCATCAAATGCGAGCTGTCCATCGTTTTTGACGTTAAATCAAAGTAATACAATAATAGCCCAAGAACATTAGGTTTCACTAGGGAAAAAAAATCGGAGAAAGCTGATTTTTTCAGGGAATGTCGAGTACATGTCACTGAACGATTAGACAAAAGTCCCCTAAAATCCCAGTTGAGCTTTTTTTTCTACGGCCTTTTTTCGAAAACGCGTTTGAATTGATCCAACTGTATTTTTTGTTTACGCGTATTTCGAGCTACATAATGTCTAATATACATTTACCTAGAGGAAAATGTGCATTCTGTGACAATTTCTGCGAAAAATTATTGAAAATTCACAAAAAAGTATCGGATTTACGCAAAAAATGACGATTTTCCTAACGGATTTGACCAAAGGGTCGTAGTACAGAACGGGATGTTAGTTGGACAGACGATAAAAAATCCACCACCATTTGAAGACTTTTATCATTGCTTATAAAATAGACATTATGGAAGACCCCCTCTGCTTCTGGCCGAGTTCCCCTTTTGGCATAAAATTCGTCAGCATGAGAACTCAACTATTTTCGGGCTTGGGACCGAACAGACAAGTCTGTGTCTGGCAGCATTAGATCAATAAATAATATTTACAGAATGTACAAAAATCAATAAATAATATTTACAGAATGTACAAATCAATCAACATGGATTAAGTTACATTGACTATTATCAACGCTATATACAGAAATGACATGACCTATATACATATTATTCATCGAACTCAGAAATTTCCGACAGGACAGTGTTTCTGTGGTTGTTACAAGAATCCGAACTGCAATTACACAAACCTGAGCAAGAGAGTCCTGCCTTCTTACACCCACACCTTTTTGTACAAGCACTCTTGCAACCACAACTGATCAGATTCAGTAGGTTATCGGGGGCGCATGGCTTTGTGGCTGCAGTCGGTACAAGAAGTCCATTGTCTAGCGACCACCCCCAATCCGTCGGAGGAAGCGAAGTGCCCAGCCATTGTTGGACCTGGAGATAACATCTGTAGACATGTTGTTGTGCAGCATCGCTGCTTGGTGGGAGTGAGGCTAGGTCGATGGGTTTATTCAGTTTAGATTTTGCTACATAACGCTTGAAAGTGACATATCTATATTGGTCGAGAGAGGAAACAGTTTTACTCCCGTATAAGATCAGGAGAAGTTGTTCCCCGGCAGCGGCTACTGCACTTGGTGTACTGTCATCCGCCAAAATTGTGTTGACATACTGTTGTGAGTCGCTAGTAACATCGGAGACAATTGTACTGAATACTTTCTTCTTACCAACTCGAAAGAGTGCAGAAGTAGTGTCACAACCACTTATAGAATGTGCTACAAGGAGGTTGCTTCTATGGTCAACCATTTTGGTTGCTATTTCACTAACTGAAACTAGTAAGTTTGGGGTAATGGAATACATCATGTGAATATTACATCCCGGTTGAACTCGAGAGGTAAGAATGACTAACAAGTCTGTGTCTGTTCCCACAACGACAACATTGTTGTCATCTTGAGCGATGTCAAGTGCAGTTTCGGCTATCAGTACATCAGCATCAGCCTCGGCCTGCTTGGACTGAATATTGATAGCAGATAGCTCCTGCATTAGAAGATCGATCAGTTGGGTTTTGTTCTTGGCATTTGCAAGGAAATCGGATTGGGGTGTGGTGGCTGGTAACTCGGGTGAGATATTGATATCAATGGAATACCTGTCTTTAGATCTACGGGCTTGTTCCATGCCCTTTGTCGACATTGTACAAGCATAACCATCAAAAACAACCACGACGTTCGCCCCAAAATGTCTCACTAGATAATTGGAATATGATGTACATATGTCCTTATATGACGACTGTTTAGGCCATACAACTGCCCTCAATAAAAATCCACCATCTACAACAAACAGAGAATGTTCTGGGATTTTAGTTTGCTCGGAACCGTATGTTTTGAGGATCTTACCGAGCGTGCTTTTCTGTGTCTTCCTCATTCCAGCAGAATCAAACAATGCTGGTGGTTTCGGGGCGAGTTCATATTTGAGATACTCTTCCATCTCTGCTTGTGACTGAATAACACATGTGATGCGGTTGAACAGAATTGTGGGGTCAATCACTACCTTACTTCCACGGACTTTGATGCTATTTGCCATCGATGCGAAAGACTTCACAGTGTCAACACGTCGTAGTTTGATGCTGTTGAACGTTTTGCTTACAACATTCGATACGCAACATTCACCAATTTTGCGAACTTGGTCACAGTTCACAGTTTCGTCGGCCACAAGCCCGGTCGCTATAGAGACTAATTGTAGTGGATCTCTATTCTGAAAGGGGGAATGCACTCTGAGCCAGTTCAATAATTTGGTGATATCATTGGCATCAGTCAATTGTGAACTTTGACGGAGATCCCGATGTTGTTCGCCATGACCAGTGTGAACATGAACAAAATTTTCGAGAGCATTACATAACGGAAGGTAAAGAGGTAGTCCATGTACCCATTTCGCAACAGTGCTATCGGTTATTCCCCTGCCATGTGTGAGACCACCAGGGAGCTTGAACATTCTCATTAAACACTGCTCTATGGTCTGATCAGAATATATCCCGTCCCAGAATTTATCTGAGCGCCTTATGGTAAAGTAACCTTTCTCACTGAACAACTTCAAATCATCATGTTGCATTATTTCTGTTAGCTCATTCATCTGCTGCAAATAGAGATGAGAACTTTTTGCGTATGCAAAATGACCACCTGCGTGAAATACTGGAATCATATTGCGAACACAATATGTGTGGAGTTCCCAGTCGCCTGTGCGCTCTGCTCTCAAGAACAACTGAAGAAGACCTATTTGCTCGTAGTATTGTACCCAAAGCTTTCCTGTGCGTCCTACGGACGCATTCTGGAGCAGTTCGTGTAATTCTGACAGTAGATGGTTGACACTTTCTTGATTGACAGCGTCAGCTGTTGTACAGTCACCTCTGGCAAGTCCACAGAATATTTCATTGACTTCTGTGCAGTCTATGTTATCTAGTGTTCGGCTTTCTTCAAACACAAGTTTTGTAATGGCAATTTGTGTTAGCAAATGGGCACGAACTGCTCTTGAATATGCATGACCACTGATCAAATGATGGATTGACCCACCAGCATAAACAGTCCCCCAAAGTTCATCCAAGCCGCTACCAGCCATGATCGAACCAATTGCCCCTAAATATGACATAATCATATGGAAGCCGCCGAGTCTAACGAAAACTTTTGTCAACTTATCTGACGAAGACACAATCTCCACTGCTTTGATATAAAGTGGTTGGTCAAACGTCACTGGACAAACGTTCAGTCCCTGTTTCTCACATTCAGTTTGTGCAAACATGAGAGCAGTGTAAATTGTGCTCGGGTTTGATGGATCAAAATTAATAAAGGGAAGTATCTCGACATCACTTGTTTCATAATCATCTGATGATGTGACAATGTGCATATATCCAGCCCAAGATGGGCAAGGTACTCTCAGTACATGCGTCAAAAACCAAAGACTGTCGACTGTTTTTGCGAGTTTCAAATTTTTCGGATCAGATTCACCCAAAGTTGATAAATCCTTCATCACAATTTCGTCAAGACCCGATTTGCTTGGTTTACTGTAACCTTTCAAAGGGATGTACCCGAATTCACCTGAGCCAATATTCGAATGATCACCAGTTAGTCGTTTTATCGGAGACTCTTCTGTGTGATCTCTGCTTGGAGTTATACAGGCGATGCCTCCCATACTATGGAAAGTATTCTTGCCATCTAGCGTGCGCACATTACAATCGGCGTTATCGAAAACGAATTGTGTGAAGTTCGCAAGTCTAGGCGACGGACCTTTGCTTATCATGACAGAATGAACGTATTGTTGAACTTCCCGGTAGCTAGAAGAGAACATTAGTCCATTCAGAATGTCGATCAATTCCCGAGATGCGAATTTCCTATGTATGTAAACTGCTACCGACAATAATACTGGTGACAAGAATGAACGGGGCCGACAAGAACTTATTAGAGACTGACCTATGGCTGTCACGCGTCTCTGGTTGGCTTGGATGTTTTGCCCACGCTGCGACGGAGCAACAATCCCTTGTAACAAGGTTTGGAGTGTATCGGGTAGTAGATCACTAGATACAGATAGCGAACCGGGTTTGGGATAAACGTCACACTCGTAAATGCTGACCGAATATCATCGCGGACTATAGCCGATGCTTTCTTGACGATGCGCATACGTTCATCAGTTTCATTGGTACATTTGTCTGAGCACCACGAATCATATAGTATTTTGTCTGATGAATCTCTGAATGTGACAACATTTTTTAGGGACCTCAGTGTTGTAATAGAGATTCTACTACCGAAATGCTCAAGCAGTTTGGTTTTAAGATGTTTAATTGTGTAACCGACTTCGTCACCAAGATACGATTCAAACGTCTCTGCCAATTCGCTCAAGGAAAACTGACACTCATCGCTGTTCTCCATAAAGGTACACAATTCATGGAATGCAAGTGCTTTCTTGTCTGCAACAGGCCTACCCCGTGAAAGAGTTCGCTCAGGCTTATCTCTGACAAATCCTGTCCAGCAATCATGGTGATACCGACCTACCTCGGCCACTAGATCGATAGCACGACCGATCCGAGTAAGTACAGACTCACCCCATTCATCACTACGTTTCAAACAACGGGTTCTGATACTATCAACAAAAGTCAATGTTTCAACGGTGTGGACTTCTCTTCTACGTTGAACGGGTATATGAGTTTGTTTGTCGGCGGATTCTCCACAGAACAGACAATGGAGTTTAAAATTGAAAGCATCTTGATCAGAGCGCAATTTTTTTGTCATAGATGGACCAGCTTCGTCAGATTCAGCTGCATCTAGAGACATTCTCTTACTTTTTCTTACAGAACTTTCCCGTGTATAATTCTTGTAGCAGAATTTGTGAATTTTCTCACCAACTGTGGGTTTCTTCGAACCGGCAAAAAGATTATCGCCAAGCTCGACGCTTACAGCAACCAACTTTTCTATACCCCGCTCACCAAGTGTAGTTATTCCGGACGAGCCGGTCAACTCATCGTTACATTTGATACATTTATCCATTGCCAAAGTCACAAAAGAAAAAAGATGATAGACACAATAAACTCAAGTACAATACCACAGAACAGATATCAATGTGCGGACCTGCTTCGTTGTCACCGTAAGGTATCAACAGGTAACGATAAGTGATATGCCAACAACATAACTGATCAGTTCTACAAATAACACAAGACTCTAATAATCAACAACAGGCAAAATTACATATATATCTATCAAGGGATCATTGGTTTCAATATCTAGGCATCAAATGCGGAGTGTCCAATACTGAACAGAGCAAATTGTGCAATGGACAGACCTGGAATGCGGAATTAAACAGCGTTTCCTGATGAAAGTCGTTCAAGGCTATTTTGCATCAAATTAAAGAGCGTTGTCTGTACATAAAGACCTGGAATGCGGAATTAAACAGAGTTTCCTGATGAAAGTCGTTCAAGGCTATTTTGCATCAAACTAAAGAGCGTTGTCTGTACAATACAAATTTGTTTATGAGTACACATCAAGGGCGTGCACACATTACATGCCAATGCATCTTGAGTGTAGGCGAACACCACATTATGTGATTTAATCGAACATGGAAATTGAAACAATGATGCTATAATACGGTATTTGAATGAGAAAAGTCGATGCCGTTTGAATTTGAGTTTAGGGGGTATGGTTAATAGTTCACACGTTTCACCAGTTCATTATGGAATAAATGACTATTGTTATATATCATTATAAAGCCACTGCTTTTCTGCAATTTTTGATATATAATTTAACTCCCAAAGTGGTCGTAGATTTGATTTAATGGACGTTGTGTATCGTTGTGTGTATGAAAACAATAATTTTTTTTTCGTAATTTTGTACATTTTCGTGAATATTTCACCATTGAGTGTGAGGATTAAAAAAAAAAGTTGGCATTTTCTGTTGGGGATATGTATTCTCAATATAATTCAGCACGATATTTATGATTCCCACCCTACTAAGGCGAATAAGAATGAGAAATATGGAGCTGGGTCGAATTTTTTTTTAAATTTTTTTTTTCATCAAAAAAACGCTATAACTAAAAAAGCTCAACTCGGATTCGCGGGGACTTTTCACACTTTATCCGCAATGTGTGTCCCGGAAACATATAAAAAATCAGCTTTCTCCGATTTTTTTCCTTACTTTCTCATTTTTATGTCTAATGTGCCTGGACTATAATACTATATAAGTTCGAAAGAAATATGCGTTATCAGAAGAAAATGCTTTCAAGTGAATATGACTTCATTTTATTCGATTGCTAATCACCAAAATAGGTAAATGAGTGCAGGAATTGTGCATGAAATTCCACCCAGACCAATGCACTGTTCTATCAGTCACAAACAAAAAGAAAAATATTGAGTCCAAATATCAACTCCATAGGCACACTCTTGAAGCAGTAACATCTGCTAAATACTTCGGACTGACCCTCACAAAGAAACTACAATGGGACCAACACATAAGCAACATCACCAACAAAGCAAACAAGGCCTGCGCAGGAAACTGAAAATACCATCAATCAGAATAAAAGAACAAGCATATTTTACCCTCGTACGACCACTGGTAGAATATGCATGTAAAGTTTGGGACCCTCACACTACAAATGATATAAAGAGAGTCGAGGCAGTCCAGAGAAGAGCGGCGCGGTATGTTTCAAACAACATGATTGAGAAAGTGAAATGGTGATCCCTAACAGACAGGAGGAGAGATGCCATGCTCATAATGCTATATAAAATCGACAGAGGACTGGTCGTCATCAACAAAGAAACACGGCTTAACCCATCCATTCTTACAGAACTTTCCCGTGTATAATTCTTGTAGCAGAATTTGTGAATTTTCTCACCAACTGTGGGTTTCTTCGAACCGGCAAAAAGATTATCGCCAAGCTCGACGCTTACAGCAACCAACTTTTCTATACCCCGCTCACCAAGTGTAGTTATTCCGGACGAGCCGGTCAACTCATCGTTACATTTGATACATTTATCCATTGCCAAAGTCACAAAAGAAAAAAGATGATAGACACAATAAACTCAAGTACAATACCACAGAACAGATATCAATGTGCGGACCTGCTTCGTTGTCACCGTAAGGTATCAACAGGTAACGATAAGTGATATGCCAACAACATAACTGATCAGTTCTACAAATAACACAAGACTCTAATAATCAACAACAGGCAAAATTACATATATATCTATCAAGGGATCATTGGTTTCAATATCTAGGCATCAAATGCGGAGTGTCCAATACTGAACAGAGCAAATTGTGCAATGGACAGACCTGGAATGCGGAATTAAACAGCGTTTCCTGATGAAAGTCGTTCAAGGCTATTTTGCATCAAATTAAAGAGCGTTGTCTGTACATAAAGACCTGGAATGCGGAATTAAACAGAGTTTCCTGATGAAAGTCGTTCAAGGCTATTTTGCATCAAACTAAAGAGCGTTGTCTGTACAATACAAATTTGTTTATGAGTACACATCAAGGGCGTGCACACATTACATGCCAATGCATCTTGAGTGTAGGCGAACACCACATTATGTGATTTAATCGAACATGGAAATTGAAACAATGATGCTATAATACGGTATTTGAATGAGAAAAGTCGATGCCGTTTGAATTTGAGTTTAGGGGGTATGGTTAATAGTTCACACGTTTCACCAGTTCATTATGGAATAAATGACTATTGTTATATATCATTATAAAGCCACTGCTTTTCTGCAATTTTTGATATATAATTTAACTCCCAAAGTAGTCGTAGATTTGATTTAATGGACGTTGTGTATCGTTGTGTGTATGAAAACAATAATTTTTTTTTCGTAATTTTGTACATTTTCGTGAATATTTCACCATTGAGTGTGAGGATTGGTACAAAGTTGGCATTTTCTGTTGGGGATATGTATTCTCAATATAATTCAGCACGATATTTATGATTCCCACCCTACTAAGGCGAATAAGAATGAGAAATATGGAGCTGGGTCGAATTTTTTTTTAAATTTTTTTTTTCATCAAAAAAACGCTATAACTAAAAAAGCTCAACTCGGATTCGCGGGGACTTTTCACACTTTATCCGCAATGTGTGTCCCGGAAACATATAAAAAATCAGCTTTCTCCGATTTTTTTCCTTACTTTCTCATTTTTATGTCTAATGTGCCTGGACTATAATACTATATAAGTTCGAAAGAAATATGCGTTATCAGAAAAAAATGGTTTCAAGTGAATATGACTTCATTTTATTCGATTGCTAATCACCAAAATAGGTAAATGAGTGCAGGAATTGTGCATGAAATTCCACCCAGACCAATGCACTGTTCTATCAGGCACAAACAAAAAGAAAAATATTGAGTCCAAATATCAACTCCATAGGCACACTCTTGAAGCAGTAACATCTGCTAAATACTTCGGACTGACCCTCACAAAGAAACTACAATGGGACCAACACATAAGCAACATCACCAACAAAGCAAACAAGGCCTGCGCAGGAAACTGAAAATACCATCAATCAGAATAAAAGAACAAGCATATTTTACCCTCGTACGACCACTGGTAGAATATGCCTGTAAAGTTTGGGACCCTCACACTACAAAGGATATAAAGAGAGTCGAGGCAGTCCAGAGAAGAGCGGCGCGGTATGTTTCAAACAACATGATTGAGAAAGTGAAATGGTGATCCCTAACAGACAGGAGGAGAGATGCCATGCTCATAATGCTATATAAAATCGACAGAGGACTGGTCGTCATCAACAAAGAAACACGGCTTAACCCATCCATTCGACGCTCGAGGAAATCACATAGCAAGACATTCCAGATGCCATTATCCCACATTGACACAAGGAAAATGTCATTCTTCCCAAGGACTATACGGGACTGGAATTTATTGACGTCAGACATTGTCGAATTGCACACACCCGAGGCCTTTGGGGCCAGGATTGTGTCGCGATAGCACCGGCCTGTCAGTCTTCAATGTACATAAATCTTGCAATTTTATCTTAGGCATAATCAGTCAACAAAAACAAAACCAGCTGCCTCACTAAAAGAAAATTCCTAAGGCATGCCGCACTATCATACATTGCATAATCTTCAACATGATGAAGGAGGCAATTACATGACAGAAGCAGAAGAATACAACCAAAATGTCAACTGTTTACGAAGTAATTTTCCCAGTTCATCGTCGAAATTCCTCACTTTTTTGAGGGAACATGAGTACGAGTTGTACTCTTCTATTGCTGGAGAATCTCCAAGATTGAGACAGTAATTGCTGTTTATGAAATCGAAAATCGAACCGTAACCGCCCCTCACCAAAACAAAAACAGAAATCGAAATTGCATAAAATAATATTACAAACACAGGAGTGAATCAAGAAAACAAAACGAAAAAAGCAAATGTCTGCAGATTGTAAAATATCGTGGGTAAAAAGTCGTCAGAGAAGTTTGCTCAGATCGCGACCCAATCCTGATTCAGTCGAAACTCTCCGCTTTTTGTAATAATACTGCTGCTTTTTTCGCCGACACTACATGCGCATGTATCATGCGTTGTTTGTCCCGTATTTTGCATTACTTATTTTTGTCCTATATTTTTCTTTCTTCTGTTTGATCATGGCTGATAAGTTTCTTTATTGGAAGAGATTTAGGGGAAAGTTAGTCCCCCTTCCCCTTAATTTCCTAAAGCTTTTAATAAATTTAACACTAACAGGCCTGGCAATCTAGAAAATCAAGAAGTGCAAAACAATTGCCCTCTTCAGATTGCATGGGAATGGAATTGCACCTGAAATTGTGAATGCAAAACTTGTATGCTATCTCGGTTATATTCACTTCAAAGTATTAATATTGTGACTGAAAAATTGTACTACATTCAGCAACATAGCGGAAAAATTGGCACACACATCTTTTCATTATTCAAAATGTTGCATTCAGTTCTTATGTGACTGCCTTCTACACTCAAAATGTATCGAAATGCGACACAGAATGGGTCATGAATTATTGTGAATCAATGCAACATTGACAAATTGTCCCCTGAGTTCCAATGTGTTCTATGTGGCAGTAGGAACATAGAACACATTGGAACTCAGGTAACGATTAATGATAATATATTTTAAAGACAGTCCCAAACAGGTCTGGCATTCCGGAAAATCAAGGAGTGCAAAATTGCCCTCCTCAATCTTTTTTAGGCGTGCAGTAGGCGTGCAGCACTCCTGCACTCCTAAAGAATGCCAGGCCTGCACTGACGGTATGAGAATTCCATATGAAGATTGAAATTTCGAAATGTTAGAGAATTGTTTTTCATCGATGTGCGCAACCTATCTCAAACTTCACTGTAGTATAAGAATACAGAAGCTAATTTTTCCCAATTAGTTGGAACGTTTTACTATTATTTTTTGTATAAACGCGTTTAAAAATAAGAAAACTGAGTTTTGACCATCTTTTGATATTCTGTAGCCTTTTTTGTTAATTATATCAACACTGTGCGCATCGTGTAATCAGGGGCGGCGCCAGAAATTTTTTCGTCGGGGGGGGGGGCAAGTAGGTGGGCAGACTCCCCATGAAGGGGGGCAAATACGTAAAGGATCATATCATTACTTTATTATGAGGTAGTCGAAACTTGGACACAAAGTCCGTAATATAATTTTTTGGTTTGGTACGTCCTGTGGACGTACCAAACCAAAAAAATGATATTACGGACTTTGGGTCCAAGTTTCGACTTAATGTAATGGTAATTAGCGCTCCTCCTTTCAAAAAATCCTGGATCCGCGTCTGGAGAGAGAGAAGGCAGAGATAGAGAGAGGGATAGAGAGAGGGAGGGAGGGAGGGAGGGAGAGAGGGAGGGAGAGAGAGGTGAGAGAGAGAGATGGAGGGGGTAGAGAGAGAGAGAGAGAGAGAAGGGAGAAAGAGAGAGAGAGATGGAGGGGGATAGAGAGAGAGAGGAGAGATAGAGAGAGGGAGGGGCAGAGAGAGGGAGGGAGGAAGGGAGGGAGAGAGAGTGTGTGTGTTTGTGTGTTTGGATGGATGTGTGTGTGTGGGTGGGTGTGGGGGGGGCAAGTGGGGGGGCAGAGCCCACGTTTGGGGAGGGGGGCAAATGCCGCCCCCCGTGCCCCCCTGTAGCGCCGCCACTGCGTGTAATATAATTCAGACAGAGTCCTTTCCATTAAGTCTAGGAGGTGAGATTTGCTAATTTGTTTTCTGGGAAGAATAAAAGCTTACTGTAAAAATACATTCGCTAAACAAACAGCAAAAGTGGACACTTAGTTTTAGGAGGTGAGATACTGATAAATATTCCTAATGGCGGATTAACTGTGAACTAGTTGTTTCTAATTAGTTTGTCTTCCCTTTTGTCACTTTTAATAATCGAAAACAAAGAGCAGTTTGTTATTTTTGTTTATTAAAAGTAACAAAAGGAAACTTGGCTTTAGTTCGTAGTGGTGTTATAGGTGTTTCTCAAACAGTACGTGGTTCTTAATCGGCCCTAATAATTTCAAGGACGATAACTTTATCGAATGTCGATTTTCCTGATTCATGACGATATACAGTACGTGGAGAGTGTATTATCACTAAATCACCCACAGAGTGGAGATTCCACCCGAGGAATAATTGCAAATTTGTTGCAAAGCATAACCAGCACCAGCAAAGTTTCAGTCAATGGACCTCCGGGTTTAACCATTGCTTGTGTTTTTGTCGATGTGTACACAATTTGAAAGTTATAGCCTGGGTGATAACTCCACTCTGCGGGTGATTTAGTTACAATCCACTCTTCACGTACTGTAAGCCAGGGATATTTGATGTGATCCCCATTGAATGGAGGGGAAGATGATATCACCATCACCCTGTTCCGATTGTCTGTCACTCGACAGCAAATATGTTTTAAATATATAATTTTATACAGAAACCCCGTGATTCATTTATATGTATCTAACAATGAACTTAATTTGCACCCCAAAACTCGGAAAAAACGCTTGTATCCGCCCCCACCCCGATCCGAATCCGTATCAGACAGATTCAATTTTCGGTAAACACCACACTATCACATATATGCATTGTCATTACGCATTAAAATATAGTTCCTGAAATTCAAAATTTTGACCCATTTCAACCCCATTTAAACTGAAAAATGTCCGGTAATTTGTATCAGATTCGAGGTCGTGTTTGCAATCGGATCGCAACGAGCCCGTCATGAATATGTATCAAATATATAATTTGATCACAAGAATCGACCGCTTTGTTCACTTTGAAACATTTGATATTTTGTTTTCATATTAATCAGTGATAAATAAAGCCTTCCGTCAATTTCATTGGTCAATTCCAAAACTAGACAATTTCATTGACTGAACAAATAAAACTGGGCCACATTTTCATAATTTGCATAATTAGAGTTGAGAGCTTTCATTGGTCAATTTCAAAACTGGACAATTTGATTGGCTAAACAAAATACAACTGGGTGACATTTGCATAATTTCAGTAGGGAGAATTTACGTTATCTGTCCTATTTAGGGTGGGTTATATTGTATTAATCTTTTACCTACAAGAAAAACGCCATTCATTTTTTTTTATATTTTCACTTTTTTGCTTCCAAAACATAGGTTATGACCCCTAATTGGAACGAGCTCGCCGAGCTCGTTCCAATAAGGGGTCATAACCTATGTTTTGGAAGCAAAAAATGAAAATGTTTAGTTATACGAGGATGTTTTTTCCAAGTGCCGTCTGCAACTCAAGTTAGGTGATGGGTTAAAAAGTCATACTAAGTGGCTAATTTGTGCGTGTGTGTGTCAGATGATAAATAGAATATGAAATGAGTGTTTTTCTCATATAATATTTATGGAACTCGTCCGAATTTTCCGTTTGGGCTCGCCAGAGGCTCGCCAAAACGGAAAATTCTTAGACTCGTTTCATAAATATTATATGAGAAAAACAGTCATTCCATGTCCTCTATTTATAAACAAAATCGGTGATTCGTTTATGGAGATAGTATGCCTTTCGAATCTATTATATACTATTAAAAATGTAGGGGCTATTTGATAAAAGTGAGATATATGAAGAAATATATTTATATTTTCACCAAAAAGACAGTTGAGGCGTTGCACTGTGACATCTGGTGAATGATTTCAGGAATAGTTTGGTGTCTGACAAGCACCCATTCCACGCACTGCGCTGTCGAAGATATGGGTGGTCAGTCAGAGAATTTACCACATTCAGTCCAATACCTCAGTACCTTGTAAATCCTCCTCAGTTCGAGAGACAAGTGCGGATCTGACATGGCATACTCCTCACCAAACGTCCAATATCACCTTAATTGATGTTATTCCATTCTTCCTGCAGAGCAGCGGCGTGTTCCTGGGCATTGGTAGGGGGCTGTTGGCGTTGCCGTAGGCGCCTGCCAAGCATATCCCAGACGTGTTCGATTGGAAAAAGGTCTGGACTTAGTACTGGCCAAGGCAGTGTAGTGATGTTCTGCTCCTGGAGGAACCTGTAGCGACACGGGCCCCGTGTGCTCTTGCATTGTCATCTTGGAAAATGAATCGACGGTCGAGACGTCGCGCAAATGGCATCACAAGAGCTGCTAGTATGTTGTCCACGGTAGTACTGCCCTGTGACACGCCCTTGGATGACATGCAATGCTGTTCTGCTTGTCATGGTTATGCCGATCCACCACCAAAACGATCCTGCTGCCTAACGGTTACGTCACGGTACCTTTCGTTCCACCACCACCGCCATTCTCAGTTTCGCCTGTCGTGGAAGTCGAGAGTGAACCTCGACTCATCGGAAAACATGACATTGCTTCACAGACGATTGTCCCAGCGCTGTCGTGTTCTACACCAATAACGCCTTGCTGCGATGTGACGTTCAGTCAAACGTGAAATTATTCGAGGTCGTCGAGTGTACAGCTGTGTAGGCGATTTCGGATAGTCAGACCACCGACTAGCACATCTGTCGCTCGGAGCGAATCGGAGTCCAATTCCTGAGGCACTTTGATGGCGGTTACGTAATGCTGTGGTTCGGATGAAACGAGCCTGGTTAGAAGTTGTCACCCTTGGACGACGTGACCGACGTCTGCCATCAACATTGCCTGTCTGACGGGTACCGTGACCACAACCTGCTAATCACCGATTGAGTAACGTTGAGCATTTGAGCCTGTCTGTTGCCGAAAAAGCCCGTCCAGTACAAATAAAAACTTTTCCGAAAATATCGACATCAGTTTGGATATCCCCTACTTTTTTGAATAGTATATAAACGGGAAGTATGTGATTCCATGATTCCGTCAATCCATCCAGCTAGAACTTTTTCGTCGCGCATGTCTGGTTTCTAGTCCTGGAATGGGTGGGCCCACTAGTTGTCCATAATCCGGGAGAGCTGTGAAGCAACGGCTAAAGAACGTCTTTAAACACGATCTTCAGATTCAATTCAGTGGATGAATGAAGGTATATCTGAAAAAAAAAAACCCGAAAAAGTGATTGGACAGAATAATTTTGTTCAGTCACGACATGCACCACATGATATTGAACTATTGATATAGCGAATATTGAAAGATGATTGCGGCTGAATTTTGTATGCATTTTTTAAATGCAATGGTGGCGTGATAGCACTGATAAACAACTTTTTGTAGATTAAGGCTTCTTGAGACTGCTGTCAAAATCAGAGTTTCTTCTAATTGAAACCCGACAGATGTGCTTTGAATGTGTGTCTCGTATTTAGCACTAGACATGGGGTTTCTGATTGGAAAAGAGCTAGTAGCCTGCAGGCATGTGTTATTACATCAAATGAGCTCCAATTTGTACACCTGGAACTTAATTAAGCACCCCTGAAAAGATTCATGAAGGTGAAGTTGCTGTTACTGATTATTATGGTTTAATGATTGCTATGTCTTGCAGTGCATTTCATCTAGTGAAATATGCTATGTCTGGTTGATAGCGTACCCCGAACACATACCTTTATCCACTTGAAACATGCTTCCCACCACGTATGTCACAAAAACTCTATCATTCACATGCAATATCTGGGGATAACACAAGAAAATTTGTCGCTTGTTTTATTGTTTTATTTTCATCCAGTAGTGGGGTGAAACGACCCTAACCATTTAAAGGTATTTCATTGGAATCTTGCGGCTTTAAGTGGGGGTTTCGATTTTTCGGTCTATGAAATGGGGGGGGGGGTGGGGTGGCACGGTAGCGCTGTGTACTAAGGCATATTGCACGTCGATGGTGCATTTGTCTTCAACCAATGCTAATCTTGCTTTGCTTGCGCGGAGTTATTGCGTCGGTGTGTCAGACAGTTGCTTGTCGTTGATCGGCGGTTTGTATTTTCGTTGTTGTTTTTCGATAGTATTGTGGTCTAACTGCGATTTGAATTACCATGAGAAGCCATGCGTTTTGTCTGTCTCTAGTTGTAGTGAACTCCAGCTACCGGTGACCTAAATGTCTTTAGTGTAGAGTGTAGTTTACCATTTCATTTCTGAAATGCAAACTGGTAACTACAACATACGTTTGAAACGATTTCCGAGAAGTCGTTGGACTGAAGTAAAAATTCATAATAACTTATGTGAATTTTCTCTTTTCCATATGTTTGGCTTCCTCGGTCGCTACGGGATATCTGTCCGTTGAATACATGCTTGAAGCAAAAATTGTCTGGATTCTCGGCTGGTCGATGAAACGCCAGTTAGGGGATGCCCATATGACGTCACTGCTTATCTAAAAATACTTTATTTATGAATTCACTTTTTTCGTTAATTTCTCGAAAAATTTAAATCTATGAAGCCCGAAACGTGTCGATAATGTTGCTTCAAAACGAATACTAAGGTTCCGTGCGGAGATTATGGCCTTCATGATGTCAAAAAAGCCAAAAGTGGACCTAAAAAATGTCTTTTCTTTTAGTATATCAGATAACACAAGTGTTTGATTTTGTTTACGACTCAGAAAATTTAGAGAAAATATATTACAATAATTGCTTTGTAAAGAAACATCGAAAAAATATGTTCGACGCAAATACCAATGGATTACAATAACATCAAGTAATTTAGTGTTATCCTTATTCAACCCTGGATTGGAGGACAGCATCTATTTCCTTAACCGGCTCGCTGTTGGCTATATTTTGGTACTCTCTGACGAGGTTGTGCTACTAGAAATCTATCCAGCATAGTATTTTACCGTGTATAAACATTCAAATCTTATTGTATTTTGTCCTACCTTCTAGAACAGTCATATATGTATATGAGTTTCCACAAATGTGCTACAGCACATCCAACCAAAGAGAGCACAATTAGCGTAGCTTGTATTATGATTTACATTCAGAACTTGTCTCAGATAAGACATGTAAACCTTATGCCTTCCGGGAGTGTATCCCCGTTGAACTACTGCAATATAACACTTCATATATGGAACGCAGAGCGTGTTTTAAATATGAACCAATGTACCGGGAAAACATTTTATTAACCCGAAAGAATGTTGCGATAAAGACGTTGTCTGCATAGATAATTATTTCACTCACCAGTCTCTGTACTTCGTAACTTAACCCAGATGGTATATTTCATGCCAGTGCATAGCCATACACTGGTAGAGTCTATATTCGCTACTTGTGGGAGGGAGGGTGGGGCAGTCATATTCCAACGTGCCACCTTGAGATACATGTAAAGTGGTGGTGTAATTCCGAATTTTGCTCCCTTGTTATTCACCTAGCATGCCTACTGTCAATAAAATGTAAAGAGATAATACATACTTATCTTCTTTCTATATTATTTTTATACAACGATGGTCAACTTGTTAATAAAATTTTGCTGCTTTAACTCTCTGCATGCTGCTGTCGGATATTCCTGCTCAGCACAGGGTTTCTCTAGATACTAAAATAAATATAAGTAGGGCACATTTAATCCCATGTAAACTGAACGGATTTTGTCTCCAATTATTTCTTTTGTTGCACTTAGATTAATTTTTTATCAAATCTAGTCATGGCTGATTTACAGCAGCCATGACTAGATTTTATAAAAAATTCTAGAAAATATTCAGCAGGTTAAGAGTTGATAAAACTATTGAAATTGGTAGTGACCGATCTAAAAATCAGAAAGACACGAAAAAGGAAAGCCACCATTAAAGAAAAGATTTGATTTTTCCTTACTCATCATTACGCCGCCTGTGTGCTAGAATGTTCTATGTCCCCTATGGGACATAGAACATTCTAACACTCAGGCGACGATTAGTTTTTGTTTTTGTTTTCTTGTTCTTGTCTTTTGATGCCTTTTTGATGTATTATGCAACATTCGTACGCTGGCTTTGCAGATGATAATGTTTCCCTTTTCAATAGCATTTTAAGCAACATGCAAGTCCCCTTCCATCAAACCGCCGAATGTATATCCGAGAGGAAACAGCTTATATCAACAATGTTTTAATTACTGTATAACGAATTTGAAATGAATCATTTGTTAAGAATCCAAAGTCGAGATTCTTTACAGTAGATTGGGAATCGAGACGCCAAAAATACAGTTAAAACTAGAAGTCCTGTCACGAATAGTGCGCTTATCTAGGCTTAATTGCGCGTTGGAATTGCGCGCAATTGCCATATCGAATGGCATCCAAAACACGGCAGGTTCTCTTGGTTACTCATAGCAAACACATGCAATGTTTCTGCCAATGGACCTCCGGGTAACCCGGAGGTCCATTGGCTGAAACATTGCTTGTGCACAGGCCATATGTAGAAATTTGATAGCTTTACCTGGGCCTTAACGTGTACATTAACGCGCATATCAACGTGCTATTTGTGCGCATTTCATGACAGGACTTCTAGATTTAACTGTATATGTCAAATATCGTTCTGATTGTATAACTTAAATAGGGTTTAGATAATTGTGTTGTTTATGGAACACAAATAACAAACACTTGAAATATGCTCTGATGTTTTATTGCGGAATATGTACATGCTTTCACGGAAGTCGCTGTATCGGCTGCTATGCTGCAGTAATGAAGTTGGTGGAAAATGGGGGCTCGTGCGGCTGGTAACTGTGGGTCTTGTTCCCAGGCTCAAATCATTACGGATACAATTCCCAAAATATCACTGTGCTCGCATAACTCCCAGCACATGTGACACTTTGAGATGTGTATCCCCAACTGGGAACTGAGCGAGCCTGAAATGGGGAACTTACAAAGATGCCCAAACCCGAGCTGGTACTAGTCCGTGCCATGCCTCCCTCGTATCTATGGCGAGGCTGAGCGCATGCGCCTGAAAAATGGCACCCACTGAGAGGAGGCGGCTGAAATTCGAGATCCGTGGGATCCCTGCTGTTAAGAGAGACGAGTCAGCTGAAAAGGCAATGCAGGTACCGACGAGAAACCCATTTTAGGTGACATTCTGATGGTAGAGGCTTGGGAGGGGGGGATGTTTCGTGTTGCAAACGAATTGTCTTGCAGACCATCACCAAAACCATGATAGTATGGGTGTGTGAAAGGGAGCCAGAAAGAGTTCACGTGACTGAATCTTGAAGACGTATTGGATGAGATGAGACAGGTACAGTTGTGATAAAGGAAATGACCAAACTGTGGGGTGGGATTCTAGAGAGCAATACAAAAATCATATGATGAAAACTGGCTAATCTTACACGTATAATGTACATACGCTGCAGATGTGGGGAGAAGTTGAACACAGAGTGATTGACCCCCAACTAACCCTGTTATGAGTATAGCTTGATCGAAACGAGATGCATCTGGTTCTGTGTTCCATAAACTTACAGAAATAGAGTTTCTCCCAATTACAGCTGCGAAAATGTCTGATTTGCACCAGTTCCTCTTCCGTTTATAATGTCTGTATAATCTAAAAGTGAAATTTTGAACAATTTATTCATATGTTATCTAAGTCTGTCACACACGCTTTGTGAAGATACAACGCTTCGGTAGTCAAAAACCCGAAAGCGACAAAACTCATAATTCGATCGAGGACATCATCCCAAGAACAAAACAACATTGGTACAAAAGTCAGATAAAACATCATTTGTGGGTTTTTTTTCCAGAAAAGATTGAAATTGTGATACTAAACATGTCTTGTTCATTCTCGTGGGTTTGCTCAAGTACCATTTCCATGCAGCTCACTTCTGTGTTTTAATACGTTTGTTACCATTTTGAATGATTTGAAAATTAGCCAAAGAGTGTTCAATCTTCGAAAATGACATATTCTTCCAAAACAAAATAAATAGGTTGACACTATTACAACATTTCAGTAAAACTGGGACAGCTACAATTTATTTATTTATTTATTTATTTATTTATTTATTGGTGTTTAACGACACTTTCGACAGCCAAGGTCACCTCGTGTTGGACAGCTTTGGAATGAAGCCGGAGTACCCGGAGAGAAGCACCAAGTAGCGGCGAGTAACCGTCAGAACGCCCCCCGCCCCCAACGTACTAACTTCGCACTGGTACAAAATTAATATTTCAAATAAAGTAATATGTAAGTCTTAACCATGCCTCCAGCCACACATATCATGCTTATCTTCCAAAATTGCACGAAATATTACGAAATTACAGCTTCATTTTCTCGTCAAAAGTTTTCTTACGACACCGTTTTGGTAATGTATCTTAAAAAATGGTATTGTCTAAGACGTCAAGATCAATACATGTATTGCTACTGTTGTCGGAATTTATTAAATGACAGATTATGGGGATTCAACTGTTTGTTTCTCAGTCAGCTTGACTCTACTTCTAAAAACATGCAACTCTGTTGACAATTATTAGCAGTAATGCCCGTCCGTATGGGACACCTCTTCCCTATATATTCTATACAAATCCGCCATCTTGTTTCGAGTAGGGACATTTTGAGAGAATTTCCCTATATACTCTATACAAATCCGCCATCTTGTTTTGAGGGGGGAATTTGTTGAGAAGATTGTCTATTTTGGGGTTAGCATTTGACGGAAAAGCTTGCCTTATTTTTTTTGTCATTTCATTTTTCTTTAGTACGACATTATTTGAATTTTTCTGTCGGTTTATGGGCGGCATCTACCATTGCCGACCGTTGCTTTCTCTCACTCAAATACCGATGTGAAGTACAGTACGTGGAGAGTGGATTGTAACTAAATCACCCGCGGAGTGGAGTTATCACCCAAGCTATAACTTTCGAATATTGTACATATCGACAAAAACACAAGCGATGTTTCAGCCAATGGACCTCCGGGTTTAACCCGGAGGTCCATTGGCTGAAACTTTGCTTGTGCTGGTTATATTTTGCCACAAATTTGCAATTATTGCTTGGGTGGAATCCCCACTCTGCGGGTGATTTAGTGATAATACACTCTCCACGTACTGTAGTTAGGGCAAGTGACCGTCTGATAAACGTGGTATCGAAGTGAATCGGGGGCATAATCAGATGCAGCAAACTGTATAATGATAATCTGCATGTAGATTTACAATTGCAGCTAGATATGGATGCCAATTTACAAATATTGTGTAGAGAAATATGTTCACCCGAAAAGTATAAGACAACCCACATCAAGAAGAGATATTCCTACTGAGGCATCACTCGTGAGAAAATCTTGACGATGTCCGGCACAAATCGTGTTTGATTTTAGAACGACTCTAAATTTTTTGTAGTTGCAATTGTGATGTTCCAAAAGACCCTAAAAACCAGACAAGGTGGATAAAGGCTTATATTTTCCGTCAAGTAGTGGATCCTGGAACCAGCTGCAGTTCATTACAAAAGCATGAGATACTCTTGGTTTGTGAGCAGCGAAAAGATAAATGTGGGGAACAGGTAAGATTATGGGTTCTAGGTGCTATAAGTGATTTGCATGCGACAGACGCTCGTTATCACTCAGTCTGTAGAGCTACATTTTTGAGTCCAAGATCTGTAGCGTCTGCGGCAAAGCAGTTCACTAACACAACCTCAACGGATTCAAATCCCAATGCCGAAGCTTTGAAATCGATGGTTGCTTTCATGAGTGGGGAACAATACGTTACTTGGAATTTGGTCGACTTGTTCAAATTGTATGGTGAGTGCGGGTGTGTACTTGTATTTCCCGTCAAATTATTGTTGCTAAGCTTGCTGAGAAGTACGGCAACAACATTTTAGTCCTTTCCTCGCCAGTGATAGCCACGATTTTGGCGGATCGATAGAGAGCTGGATCGCCTCTACGTATTACACAGGATCCACCTGATTGTGATGCCGAGAGCGTAACGAAAGTTTTGAAGAAAAGTATATGCGCCGAAACAAAGGATATGGATATAGATCGAAAGGCTTATGATTTCGAGATCGACTTTGACAAAATATCAGAGTTTTCAAGCGGGACGTTGTTGGCTTTTCTGGGCAGTTTGTCACCGACATTAAACCACACACTACAAGGGATGCTGATTAGCAACATTGCAACATCACTGGTACGTGGGATACCAATAACAATGCAAATTTGTCTTGCTGATATGACGAGGGATTCTAAAGACCTCATAAAAATGATGCATAACTTTGGAGTAACATGCTCCTATGATGCATTGTTGAATTTTAAGAAATCGGCAGCTCGCAATATTGACTTTACACGAATATCTGGTTCTGACGGTGGGCTAATAGACTAATGCAGGTAGTGGTAGACAATTTCGATCCTGACATTTCATCTCAGAATAGAAAACCTAGTACCCATTCTCTGGCTGTTTTGTTAACTAGATATCTGCGAATCACAAATTTCTTTTCGAATCGAATCTCGAATCGAATAGTGTCTCTGATATCGACATCGAATCGAATCCCGAATCGAATCTTAATAGACAAGTTATTTCATATTGCATCAAACGGAAGTTACGGAACACTGTGATGACCCTTACGCGGAGGAGTGAACACCTTAAACACCAATAACTAAATATTCTCTGTAGCACCGTCGCTGTAACAGCTAGGCCTATTGTCCATAGTTTTAGTTTTTGAAGGCATAACTTGTTACTATTCACGTTCTTAAGAACGTGAATAGTAACAAGTTAAGCCTTCAAAAACCAAAGCTATGGATAATGTTCTGGGCCAAATTCACACCTTACCTTACAATTAAACATTGTCAATTACTCAAATAAAGAGGAATTGAGCCTACATGAATGAATTTTCTAATGACAGTTTTATTCTATTTTTGTTGGAAATGTAACAAATTGAAGTTAGTACGAGAGATTCGAAAAAATCGAATCCTGAGACTGATTCGGGATCGATCTCGAAGCATACGTATGGCATCGATATCGAATCGAATCTCGAATATTCGCAGGACCCTATTGTTAACTCAAGCAAATCGCACTGCACAGTCGCAACACTGTCGGCTCCAGCGGCTTAAAAAGTTTGAAATGTCAAGAGACTATTGACTATCAGTTGGATGTAGTTCATTATCACGGACCGAAACGCCTGGATGTGCCTATTTCTCACGCAAATAGATGCACCCCGTGGCTTTAATTTCTTTGCCACATTTTGCTCTTGCAACGCCACACTAGATTGTTGCAATGAACAAACAAGGTTAGCAGTTACATCAGCTATCAATAGCACTCGTGAATAGAATCACAAAAAAAACATCCCTTAAAAATGTATATCGGCTCGAATGCAACATCTGGAATGTTGTTTTTTGGCGCAGTCAAACAATGCAGTCGGCAAAATGATGATGTCACCTTAAACCTGGATATTTCAAATTGCGCAAGGCTGCCAACCACATTTCATCGAGAAAATAACTTTGGACACCACTTTGAGGTTCGGTGCCCTGGTGGCAGGACTTTCTTGATCAACAAACTATTTTTCTCTGGCAAACGCACTATAGCCATATAGATTTTGAAAGTTATGATATATAAGCCATAAATGTTGCACAGAACTTCATTTTTTGGATGCAAACAGCTTATACGCAAAGTTATCAATCAAAATAAAATAATAGTTGACAATACAAACATCATTTAGCATTTTTTACAAGACTGTTTTTTTCAATTTACTAAATTGAATATTCAGTTTACTAAATTGAAAAAAACAGTCTTGTAATAAATTGAATAAACAGTCTCGTAATAAATTGAATAAACAGTCTTGTAATAAATTGAATATTCAATTTACTAAATTGAATATTCAATTTATTATAAGACTGTTTTTTCAATTTATTACGAGACTGTTTATTCAATTTATTACAAGACTGTTTATTCAGTTTATTACAAGACTGTTTATTCAATTTATTACAAGACTGTTTTTTTCAATTTAGTAAATTGAATATTCAATTTAGTAGATTGAATATTCAATTTAGTAACTAACCATCACATGTCGCTTCTACACCGCCGTACTTCTACGCCGCCGTACATTTCCATAACAGAGAATAACTATGTGTTGTTCGAGGAAGCACCCAAAAAGAAGCTTCTGTAAAACATAACAACTTATCATTCAACTCTGGAAAAAAACTCAATTTATATTTTAACCCTCCCAACACAGATGATATCAAAATTTATTATTTTTAACATATTGTTTGCAAATATTTTTCTAAAAAATTTCAACAAAACCATATCATGAGGCCTCTCATTGGAACGAACTCGTTCCAATGACGGGTCACGTGATATGGTTTTATTGGAAGTTTTTTAATGTAGTCTTTTTCAACTGCTCAGTTTGTAAATTACGCGGGCTTGTGTGGTCGTTTCGTTAGTGAAAGGGTTAATCCGAATATTATCAGTCATCTCGACATATATAGTACATACAGGTCTGCCTGATATCTCAAAAATCAGAGACAACAAAACCGTTCGAAAGAAAACCTATGGTCAGACTTACATTACATACTCTAAAAATTTGGTATGCAATAGTTTTGGTAAAGTCAAAAAAGAGTTATAATTCGTTCCCTGAGTTCCAATGAGTTCTATGTGCCAGTAGGCACATAGAACTCATTGGAACTCTGGGAACGAATTACCTCTTCTTTGGCAATCTTTCCTCCACTGGTGTAGATGCTATTTAGCACGATTATTAATGAATCCGAACAGATTTACAACGAGAAAGTATATAACCTTTAACATTGAAAAGCTCAGCAGCTGAACTTCAACAGTGCACACGGCACTTATGAGCCCATTTAATAACCATGTCACTAGTGTCAAAGATAGCGCAATTGCTTCTTAGTCAGCTTTAATCTACTCGCTAACACCTGCAACTTCGTTGAAAAGTATGCAAGAAAGATTGAGTTTAAAATAGGTGAGCAAAACAATTTAACTTTAACTTGGATGTGCAAACTTTTAACTGAAATTTCAACCTCATAACAAAGTGTTTACAGAAAAACAGACCGATGGACAGGCAGATGTCCTCCCACGACAATAGCTCTTACTATAAACACGGTTTATAATTCTCATTTCATGTGTCTAGCTGGAATTCATTGTCGTGTGTTGGATGGTTTCAAATGTTCAGTTTTTTTTAGTAATTTAGAACCGGCACGCAAGTAACTTTTAAATGTCTCACACATAACGGCTTATTTTTGTTCACACCAATAAAACTATTCACTCTCAAATTCTCTTCTATATCAAACACAAAACAAGCCAATCACAGGTGTACTAATATTATACCAATAATTCAACACGTAGTCACCTTGAATTGATGCATGAAACCCACGAGTCCAAACATGACCTGAAAGACCGTAATATAAGTTTTTGGTTTGATACGTCCTTTCAACGGACGTACCAAATCAAAAACTTATATTACGGACTTTCAGTCCATGTTTGGACTAGAAACCCGCCTACTGAATCAGATTTCAAGACGCTATCTGTTCCGAGTATCAATCAAATCACTTCCGCGTTTCAATGATTCAATGCGCTGTTTGCTTTCATGCATCAATTCAAGGTTGAAAAGCGTGGAATTATCAAATTGTTATAAAAAGCGTATAATAAAAAGAAAATCTAGTGTTTTTGAGTGGATACCGATAAACAGGCTCACAGAACTTGAATCAATGACCACAGATTTCTATGTTTTTCTGAATGATACACGTGCCAAGACTACTCTTACCATCCAGCATATAGTATATTCCTCAGTTACAGCAGAATTCTCTATAATTATTTTCTAAACCATATTTTTGTTAGTCAGAAATGCATAACATTTTGTTACAACGAATGTTACCTACTTCACAATACTCAGTGTCTTTGAATTCTACTGTGTATGTCACACAACTAACATGAGCATCTCCCAAAATACAACTGTAAAGGTTTATATATTCGTTATTACTGCAAAGAACAGATGGGATAAGTTGGTAAATTAATTTCGAGAGAGAAATCCCAGTAAATCACACTTTGGAAAGTAAAAAATAAAATAAACGATTCTCCAAACATTCAACTATGTTACCAGTGTGTTTTTACCGTTATGATTCATAGTCTATAAAAGTATGGGCCTCCCTGAACCTCTGTTTGTGATTAACCAAAGTCCTATGAGCTTCAACGAGCCTTTGTTTGAGATTTCGTTCGATTATGGCTTTGACCCAAGGTCCCTTGCTTTTTTTTTTTTTGCTTTTTTTAACGTCGAGCTTAGTTCCATGGGTTCTGTCTGGTATAGAGCTGGGCGGTTTTTCCTTTCGGTTCCATTATTTGGAGCAAACCGGTAAACCGAACTGCAAAAACCAAACAAAAAACCAGGCCGAACGGTTTTACTGTGTTTGTGCATAAACTTATCATACTATCGTACTGGGAGGGAACTGGACTAGTAAATTGCTATGGACACTCGTTACTTAATCTATCAGGCAAAGGAGCGAATACGTCGTGTTCTGATTGTCACATGCCTCTCTTATTGACTTACCCGGGGGATGACTCAATAAGGAAGAAAATGTGACAATGAGAACCCACCATAGATAAGATGAATTTTATTCATTTGTTATCCTTATTTTTATACTTTGTTTTACTTGACGGAATGGGCAACTGATCCTAGGACCCATAAGAAGGATCAAAAGGAAAGGAAGTTTGGCTCAACCCAGCAGAGGTACTTACAGACAAGGCGTTAGTGGTAAATGGTATCATACAAACTATTGCGGATATTTTCCAAGTTAAAAAGCCTGAGGTGTTATTTACTATCTGTTCTTAACACATAGAAGAACCGAACCTAAACCGAGTTTTCTCATGAAACCGAATCTGAAAAATGAACACCGCGTCCCCCGAGTAGGCACACAGAACACATTGGAACTCGGGGAACGACTTCCCAGTTAAAAAGCTTGAGGTGTTATTTACTAACACACAGAAAAACCGGGCCAAAACCGAGTTTTTCTCGTGAAACCGAATCTGAAAAATCAACACCTCGTCCCTTGAGTACCCACTGCCCCATACCACAACACCAGATTCTCACAT
Organism: Pictodentalium vernedei; assembly: GCA_031216915.1. Lineage (NCBI taxonomy): Eukaryota > Metazoa > Mollusca > Scaphopoda > Dentaliida > Dentaliidae > Pictodentalium > Pictodentalium vernedei. The sequence continues at coordinate 774,229,690 of CM062296.1, read as the reverse complement.
TTCGCAAAAAGAGAAGCGAGAACACAGATTGTAGCCTGAGATGCTATTTTCGGGATGTTTTTTCTTGAGTTCTTGAGTTCGCAATATTTTAATTACAAAGGGAGCGCAGGGTGGCTCAGTGTAACGGCATTGGTCTTCAAACCGAAAGGTACACGGTTCGATCCCCGCGAGGGCAAGCGCTTCATCCCGGGGCACGGCGACGCTGTGTACTAAAGCGTACTGCACGTCTGTTGTGTACTCGTCTTCGACCAATGATAACCCTGTTTCTTTAGACACGGGACGTTTTCAACGGAATGGGTAAACTATGAAAAATCCCAAACTCTCTTCTCTCTCTCTCTCTCTCTCTCGAGAGAGAGAGAGAGAGAGAGAGAGAGGGGGGAGGAGGGAGGGAGAGAGGGAGAGGGGCGAGGGGGGACTGGGGAGAGGGAGTATCAGACTATTTCAGTGGCCACAACTGTACTGCAGCTGTCATAAATCTAATAGACCAGTACGTATTTCAATGTTCGTAAATGTCTGTTTGTCATGCGAAAACTCACCCAATATTTGCTGAAGAATGTATTTCCCTTTTTTGGAGGCAACCGAATAGAACGTAATTAAGGGCTTCGTAAAATGTGATTAATGAAATCAGAATTATGTGTTGCCCTCCAATTGCACCCATTTATTATTTTTTTTTTTTTTTTGTAATTTGTTGAATGTATTGGGAGAGACGTTGATATAGGCTATGCCTGTTCATCAAACCCTATTTCTATTTTGAGAAATAAAATTATGTTTAAAAAAACAAAACCCTGTTTCTGCTGAGTTAGTACGTTGGGGAGTGTGACAGTTGCTCGCCGGTGCTCGGTGGTTCTCTCCGGGTACTCCGGCTTCCTCCACTCGTAAAACTGTCCGACACTAGGTGACCATGGCTGTCGACAGTGTGGTTAAACCCCAGTTAATAAAAAAATAAATTATAAAATCTCTACCCATTATTGTTAGTGTGTCGTGCTCTGATCATGTGAAAGAGAACGCTTTTGTGATTACAGTTTGAAAAGGTTGTCGTATTCCGATCACAGCTACAAAACGAAATATATTTGTGAAATTCCAATCACTCCCTTTAGAATTTGACGATACTGACGTGTATTTCTTAATCAGTTCTAGGCGCTGCTGGTGCTCCATCACATTATTTTTGACTTGTAAACAATTAATTAAATGAGATGCTACATTTTATTTTCTTGGCGGTTCGAGCTATCAAAGGGTAATTGTTGATGGTCCAGTTGTCAATCGACCTCTGTGCTTCCCTATGACAGGAAGAAGTGATTTGTCATTATGTGTTATTGGATTAGAGTTCAAGTCGAGAGGCCAGAATTACATTCTGTAGATTTTGTTTGTTCTCATTTTCTTGACAGGTGGTCTCAATAAAGCAATGCATCATTGGAAAACATTCTGAATTGATTGAACATTAATACTGGAGTATTAGCAGAGTAAATAAAATGGCTATGTAAAGGGCCGATTCATCTATTGCGGAGAAGCTGGTTAACCCTTTCATTGCCACGGCCACTTTATCCGTATATGGAGGACATCTATGTACGTCGTCTGTATACAAGGAAGTTTAATCAAATGTATGACATACTTGAAACTCTATCATCTGATATATTGTCGGAACCGTCTGAGCCCTTTCCAACAATTAATCAGATGGTCGGTTTGCTCTGCGCACACAAGAACGTATAGATAATTATCATAAAATAGTCGACAGTCGGCAGCGAGCGTGTTAATAATGAGTCACGATATATGCGGCATACAGCACAAAGAATATTAACCCTTATTCGGAATATTGTGTACAAAATAGCCCCCAAAGTTTCGCTGTGGAGTGACGTTATAAGCTTGTCTATTGCCTATGGTCACTTACTGGAATGAGTACGCGGGGCCCATTCTGCAAAGAGATCATAATCCTATCTTGCATCACAGTTGCAGGACCAGGGGTCCATTTTGTTGTGACAGTGATGTACCTGCACCAGTAGTCATACTGTGATTACGCCCATCCATAAAAAATCAAATAAATTTACCAAGATTAGCATTCAATTTTAACAGAATATTACATGAACTGAAGGAGATTCAGCACTAAACTTGGAGCTTATTCAACGCAGTCGCCAAACATAGGAGATATGAACAGTTGGCATATCGAACCAGTTTTGGTTCTGTATAGAGCCAAAACTGGTTCGACATGCCAACTGTTCATATCTCCTTTGCTTAATAATGATTTAAGACAACCTCGTATAAGCTGAAAGCCCCTCAATTTATGTTTAATTTTGTTAATATTTAACGTTAATCTTTATAAATTTATTTGATTTGAAATAAATACTGTTTAAACAGAACTGATTCCATCTCAGGGACAAGATTAGAACCAGTTTTGGTTCTAAAGAGAACCTATATTTTTTGCAATGTATTGTTTGCTAAGGCGGCTTGTCTCTTTTCGTAAGTCAGTCTAAAAGGTGGAATATTCCGGAACGGAATGAGAGTAGTTTCGGAAGCAGAACCTCCTCGAACTCTTCTTCTATCATCAGGTCTCCTGGACAGGAGACCTGATGATGGAAGTGGAGTTCCAGAGGAGACTCTTGGTAGGATTTTTAGAACATCTGGAGGATTCAAACATTTCCGAATCAGCACGACTCGAACTGATTCGAATCGTACCATCGGGAGAGAAGGGTTTGAATTGAATCAAATTTCGAGGCTTTGCAGGACCATATTTAGTTTCTCCATTGAATATTTATGTTGTAGCAATTCCATTATTCAAGAGTTAATTCAACGAACGATAGAATAATAACAAAAACCGTAGTAGACGTATGATACAATTGAAGATGTTTTGATCCTTCACGAGTAGCAGAATTATCCACCCACATCTACAATAGAAAAAAAACTAATTATCAGAAAAACGTTTAACACTACTGTCTAGACATGGAGGATTAATTTCAGGAATGCTAGGTGGATTGTCACTAAAATGATCAGAGATTGGAGATTACATTCCAAATACATATCACATTCCGCACCGAGGGAACGCATTGAATTCAAAATTCTCATTTTAACTAGGAAATGCTTAAATGGCGAGGCCCCACCGTATTTGTCCACTTTGGTTTCACGTTACGAACCCGGTAGATCACAACGTTCAAAAACGTCACACAATCTTGTCCATGCACCAGGTGACCTCACAACAGCTTTTTCGGTGGCTGCTCCATTCCTTTGGAACCTGCTTCCGATTGGGCTGAAAGCACCCCAGAGTCTCCCATCTTTCCGATCAGCTCTCAAATCACATTTGTTCCGGCGGGTATATAACTTACGATGAAGACCGCTGATTGTGATTCATCCACTTGGAAACAGTCAGTAAATAGGAAATTCTGAGTGATATATATTTGGGATGGACATTGCTGTTTTGCAAACGCAGAAATAAAGAATTAAATGCGATCATCCCTAAATCAGACACTCCTCTATCAGTATTTCATGTGATTAAAACCCAAGTAGCAGCTGTTGGTACAGTAAAATTACTGTACAAAGGCTGGCAGAAATCATTTTACAGTTAAAACTAGAAGTCCTGTCATGAAATGCGCACAAATAGCACGTTGATATGCGCGTTAATATACGCGTTATGGCCCAAGTAAAGCTATCTAATTCTGTACATATGGCCTGTACACAAGCAATGTTTCAGCCAATGGACCTCCGGGTAACCCGGAGGTCCATTGGCAGAAACATTGCATGTGTTTGCTATGAGTAACCAGGAGAACCTGCTGTGCTTTGGATGCCATTCGATATGGCAATTGCGCACAATTCCAACGCGCAATTAAGTCTAGATAAGCGCACTATTCGTGACAGGACTTCTAGTTTTAACTGTACCTCACTTTAACGGTACTTTTAGTGTGTGGACAAAAAGTGTAGAATGAAATAAAAAAGTACATGTAATGTTTCAGCCTGCTAATATCTGTATTGATAATTTTGTTCCATTCATTTAAATGTTGCCTTTCTTTTTGTGCTTCTGGGGGGGGGGGGGGGTTGATATTTTGTACCTTCGCCCAGAATTCGAGAGGTTGGTAGAATCTCCACCGTCTTAAAGGTTTAGTGATGTTCTAGTCTACGTCGATCGAAAATATTATGCATTTTGAGTGTGAAAGATGCCCCTAAACTTTTCGCATTTTTATCTTCTTCTCTGTAACCGCTGAGCCGGCGTGAAGCACTCTTGGCAGGAATGGTCTATGGGAGGTCCTCTACAAACGATCCTCATCTTGTTCCCGTGGGTTGAAAAACGTGGCCACCAGAGGCATTCTTTGATTCTGGTTGGTGGATTTTCAAAAATCTTCTCCTCTGAAACTGCTAGGCCAAATGTTTTGATACTTGACATAAATGTTGACTGGGACCCCTTCTATCAACGATCCTCATTTAATGTCGATCGGATTGTAAACATGGCCACAATTGCGGCTTACAGTTACTATAGAAACCTTATGGGAAATCACATTTTCATCTTCTTCTCTGGAACTACTAAGCCGACATGAAAACAAACCTGGCAGGGATAGTCTATGGGAGGTTCTCTACAAAGGATCCTCATTTTGTTCCCATGGGTTTGAAAACATGGCCGCTAGAGGCATTCTTTGATGTTGATTGGTGGATTTTGAAAACTCTTCTCCTCTGAAACCACAGGGCCAAATGTTTTGAAACTTTGCATGGTTGGTGACTGGGACCCCCTCTATCAACGATCCTCATTTAATGTTGATTGGGTTGTAAACATGGCCACCATTGTGGCTTATAATTACTATAGAAACCCTATGGGAAAACACATTTTCATTTTCTTCTCAGGAACTTCTGGGCCGACGTGAACCAAACCTGGTAGGGGTAGCCTGTGGGAGGTTTTCTACAAATGCACCTCATTTTTGTTATCGTGTATTGAAAAACGTGCCTGCCAGAGGTATTTTTTGATTCCGATTGGTGGATTTTGAAAAATCTTCTCCTCTGAATCCACAGGGCCAAATGATTTGAAACATTGCATGGTTGATGACTGGGCCCCCCTCTACCAGCGATCCTCATTTAACATGTTGATCGTTTGCAAACATGGCCACAATTGCGGCTTATAGTTACTATAGAAACTCTATGGGAAATCACATTTTCATCTTCTCTGGAACTAATGAGCCGACGTGAACCAACCTTCGCAGGAATGGTCTATAGGAGGCCCTCTACAAACTATCCTATTTTTGTTCCCGTTGGTAGGAAGTTATGGCCACCAGAGACATTCTCTGATTCTGATTGATGGATTTTACCAAAAATCTTCCCCTCCAGATTAAACATATTTTTATTTGCCATTCAACAATGCAAATCAGGACTGGAAGACAAGTGCTTACCACTTAGAAAACCCTCCGCCCCTGTACAAATACTAACCGATTACAAAAGGCAGAACAAAATATAACAATATGTAAACATTATACACAAAAAGAAGTTAATTCAAGAGAGAGAGGGAGAAAGAAAGAGAGAAAAGAGAGAGAGAGAGAGAGAGAGAGAGACTAAAAAATCGGGTAAAAGCAGAATGAAAAAAGAAGACAAAAACACCCCCCCTCCAAACCCCTCTCCCAAAAAAAAACCCAATATACAACAGAACTTTCAGTGATGATCACCTCCCCACCTCCCCACCCCCATTTTATTCAGTTCTAAATTTAGTTTAGAGCCACTGAAGAAAGTTCACAGAACATGTTGAGGCCAGTTAATCTGTGCTCTTTCCACGTGCGTACTAACCTTACATCCGCCGTGTTGTCCTCACACAGATTTATTTTCAGGTTCCGCTGTGAGAGGACACCCACGGTGGAAGTCAGATCATTTGTACAGCCCTGGGACACTCAGATTTGCTGAAAGATGCAGCTAATTCTGCAACTGTACATCAAATTTATGCGAGTTACGAATAAATTTTTGAACAGATAAGAAAACTGATACATTTCTACTTTCGGGTAATGACGGGCTTCCATATAAAATTAAATCCAATAAATTCCAGTTGGGCTTGAGTTTCGGCAAATCATCTATGAGCATACCGCGAATATCAGAATTTAAAGGACACAGGAATAAATAATGTTCTGCATCCTCAACGCCATCGTTGCATAAGCAAAATGGAGAATCTGAGATGTAATTGCGGAATTTGTCACCATTAAGGTCACTGCATCCAGTTCGCAATTTTGCGTGAATGATGTTGTATTTCCTTATACGGGTTGAGAAATATGTTGGAAGCTTACACAAGAGTGGTGAGATGGACTTCTTGAATTCCCCAAGCAACCGACTGTCTCGAACAGCCTCCGGTAGGGTGTTCCACACATCAGTACACGAAGGAAAAAATGATCGTTTGAAGAGTTCCGTTCGACAGAAATAAGGGACTAAATTAGACGCGTTTCGTAAATTATATTGGGATATGTTGGCCACACAAGATGGTAAATGGTCGTTGAGGAAGTTCGGCGCATTCTCAGTGAAAATTTTGTAAAAGTTACACATTTTCTGAACATAGCGCCTGTTTTCCAGACTACTCCAACCAACTTCCAACAAAGGTCGATCCCGTGGCACAGACCTTGTCAACCCGCTTACTATTCGGGCTGCGTCGTGGGGAATATCTTCAACACGATTCAGTTGATACTGAGGAGTACCGCTCCACGCAGAACTACCATATTCCAAAATCGGTAATATGAATTCATGATATATTTTTTTGAGAATTTTTCTATTAAAAGTATACTGCAATTTTCTTAGTTATGACAATCTCGAGCAGGCCTTTTTACGAATGTTATCAATGTGATCTGACCATGACAAGTATGACACCAAGGTTAAACCCAAATGTTTGTGAGAATTACAAAAATCAATTGTTTTGCCAATTTATTTAATGACGAGATATTTTTGTTAAGTGTGAATAGGATTGCTTTCGTCTTTTTTGCATTAAACGAACAAGCCATGTCGTCGCGTGAGAACCACAAGGTTCTATCTTCCAGTGGAAGATAGAACCTTATGTTTCTCAAACGACGACGTGTTAGCCCATTCGTTTACTTTTTTGAATTCCTCGTTCATTTTTGCTTCGGCGTTCATTGGACTATTCTGTCAGACACGTGTCATCGGCAAACATGTGAGTAACTGAATCAATTTTGTCGACGATGTCATTGATATATATAAGAAACAGGAACGGTCCTAGGACCGACCCCTGTGGAACTCCAGCCTTAGACTACCTTATAGTTGGAATTACAACCATTTATTTTTACCCTCTGTTTTCTGTCTTTTAGATAGCTGTGAAACCAGCGGAGCAAAGGACCAGAGATACCGTACTGTTTTAATTTATATATGATTCCTCCGTGCCATACTCTATCAAATGACTTTGAAATACCACAAAAGACACCACATGTGTATACGTTTTTATCCACTGCGTCACCAAGGTTGTGATAGACCTCTAATAATTATATTCTCGGACTAGTCTCTCTCTTGCACTAGACGAGACATTCTATAAACGTCATATCCATCACCCTTTAACTTGCCATTCGGGAGCTTTCTTAGAGAATGTCAGCAGTGTCCAGCCCTATGTATTCCTTGAGTCGAGACCCTATTACGTACTTGGCTGCCTGTTTCAAAAACTTTCATTTCAGCTGTAAATAGTGTAAATCCATATTCATCTGTGGACCAATCTATATATCTTGTAGCCGCATCTATGTATTGTTTTTCTGTTGTATTTATGGAGATGAGTTAACATAAGTTGTATAACTTGTACTCCAATCCTTTTTGCAAATTTATGGCAAATAAACTATGTTTAAACTAAAAATAATTGGTAAACGGCGCTGTTGCTTGGAAGGAAGCCTGACTGTAATACACAAAATAGATTGTTGTCTTTAAAATATTTATAGGCTTCCTTAAAAACAACCAGCTCCATTATTTTACCAATACAACACAATAAAGAGATAGATCGATAATTGGGGGATTTTGACGATCCCCTTTTTTGTAAAGAGGGATCACATCAGCACATTTCCACTCCAGAGGAAATTCAGACAACTCTAGTGATTTAGAATAAAGCAGAAATAAGGTATGCTTACACTAAATTTAGTTTCCTTTAACATTATATGTCCAATACCATCATGGCCGCTGCTTTTCTTAATTTTAAGAGAATTGATAATCTGAATAATGTCTTTCTGAGTAAAAGAAATTTTGCTAAATTATTGCGAGCATTTGTGCTTGAAGGGGGGAGTTGTTTGGTATTTGAGTTCAACATACTATTTTGAATAAATGCCTCGTTTAAAAAATCAGTTTTTTCATAGCCGGTTTCAAAAAGTGTGTTACCTGAATCAATTTTCAGCGTCGGTATTCCTGGATCGGAAGCAAAGTTGTTTTGAAACATCTTAACAATTTGCCAAAATTGCCGTCGGTCGTTGTATTCTGATATTGAGGTATCTATTTTCTCTAAGTATTGTTCCTTGGCAATTTTTTTCATATTGTTAACTTTGTTTCGAGTAGTTTTATATACTTTCATCCATGTGTTTGGGTTATTGCCTTTCAGAGCTAATTTACGTAGTCGATCACGAAAACTAATAGTACTTCTAATTGCGCTGTCAAACCACGGTTTATCAGATTCCCTAATTATAACTTTTGTATGCGGAATACATTTTTCTGCAAATTCCAAAAAGGTAGAAACAAAGTTTGACAGAGTATCATTAATGTTCTCCTCACTGCAAATTAGTTTCTCCCATTCTGTCTCGTTTATAAGGTTATTCGGTTTTATAAAATCACCTTTTTGTAATTCCAGACAGTTGATTGAATATGGTGTGCTCAGACTACATGAGTGTATACTGCGAGATGATCGGATAAACCTAATTCCAGAGGACCCGAGTGAGCTATCGTAACTGTGTCACTAATAATTATAGGGTCGAGTTGGGTTCGGGGTGTGTTTCATATTCGAGTGGGCTCAGATATCACATTCTTCAAATTGAATAGTGTTATAAGAGACTGTAGGGTACTCCGTTCCACGAGTAGGCCAGAGTTTATATCACCAGTCAAAACCACTGATGGATTTATTTCCAAGGCCAATTCAATTTTTCCTGCAAGTTATTCCAGTAATTTTCACTCGATTCCCTCTCCGATCTGTATGTGACACAAAGGATGAATGTATGTTTGTTGCCCACTTCAAACCATAGAATATCATCATCAAACGATAAGTCTTCAATATGTCTGAAGGTGATGTGATCTGCAAAATACACCGTAATACCCCTGCCGTACTGGTTTCAGTTATGCATAATGGGGGCCGAATAGTTTGGGATTAATATATTACCAATCTTGAAGTCATTATCCAAGTGAGTTTCTGTAAAGTCGTTACCGTACGGTAAGTATGGGAAGCAAGACAATGTGGACGGAACGTCAAAGGAGATAATCACCATCCACTTGAGGTACAATAGTTTACTTTAAATTCCAATCACAAGTCTGATATGTTTTTCTTTCAGGGCGGGGGCGTGTAATTGGCAAAGCTATGATTTAAAACATTAAATACTTCCGCATCCCCTGCATCGCAATGATTTTCATTCATTTTCTTTTCCCGGATTAAGTGCTAGGTGTGGTGTACATATGTTCTACCGCAGTCTTCTTAGGAGTTAACTTCCCAAGCAGGATGCAGCAAAACACAGCCACATCCTTATCAGAACATGCCCACTCTAGGTAGGTGACTATGATAAGTATGACAAATAAGACAGTGTGGATTTTAAGTTGGATGAGTCCTTCAGCTCTTACCACCCCCACCCCCCCCCCCCCCCCCCTGATGAGAGTATGGGCAATTACAAGCAGGCATTTTCAAACCGAGTACAGCCCTTGATACAACATAAGCACTCCATATACACACTCATGGTGTGTGTGCCTTTGAATTTTCTATGACATTTGACTCCTTCGGTTTTGACCAGAACTTGTGCAGGGAGTTGGTCAATTCCAAGCAGGCAATTTCAAACCAGGTTAGGCTATTGCTACAACACAAGTATACACATATACACACTCATGGTGTGTGAAGCCTCTGAATTTTAAATGACCTTTTACATTTTATATACAAATATATGCAAAGAAACTTTAACCCATTTAGGAGTTGTCTAGAGTGTAAACCAAAATGAGTTACCTATTAGACATTTTCAGGACTTGTGATGGGGTGGTCATTAGCAGTGATCCACTAACCACAACAAAGCATATACATAAGAACACACATATACTTTCTACTACAGTAAGTTTATACAGTTAAAACTAGAAGTCCTGTCACAACTGTGCGCTTATCTAGGCTTAATTGCGCGTAGGAATTGCGCGCAATTGTCATATCGAATGGCATCCAAAGCATGGCAGGTTCTCCTTGTTACCCATAGCAAACACAAGCAGTGTTCCTGCCAGTGGACCTCCGGGTTACCCGGAGGTCCATTGGCTGAAACTTTGCTTGTGCACAGGCGGTATGTGCAGAATTTGATAGCCTTACCATGGTCATAACGCGTAGATTAACGCGCAAATCGACGTGCTATTTGTGCTCATTTCAGGACAGGACTTCTAGTTTTAACTGTAAACATGTGTCACCAGTAGGCTGACTACATTCTTAGTGCCATTAGACCTACTGCTTATTTACTTGTTGGTCATTTTTTTTATTCCTTGTTGATAATTTCCCACTTGTTGCTGCGTTCTATCTTGTTCCAATCTTTCTCTCTGAAACTACAAAGTCAAATGTTTTGAAACTTAACAATTGCAGCTCATAGTTACCATAGAAATCCTATGGGAAATCACATTTTTATATGTAGTTCCAGGTGAGCGATTGCAGGCTCTTTAGAGCCTCAAGTTTCTAAATTTTCTGTTATGAAAAACAACGGAACAGATACGTAAGAAAAGACAATTTCGTTATTTGAGAAGGCACAGGTGAAAATCCCAACAATATGCCTGGGAGACCACTTTCTCCCACCACTAAGGTACTGAGACATATACAAAGTCATTTGAGACAGCTGGGAGAGATATGCATGTCTCACCCACCCACGTGACAGCTATCTCATCCCACCCACGTGACCAACATATATTGGCTTATTAGAATATCTAATGAGCGCAGGACTATTCAATCATCGCACATTCCTCTGAAAACAAACGACATGGTGTCAGATTTCGGAAATATTAGCAGACGAACGTTTGTCGAAGAAAATAGAAATAAAAACACAGACCGCAAATCCAAAAGACACTTGACTCGTTTATATGAATATTTGGATGAACGCCATAATGAGTGGAGCGAGTTGCACGAAATTCCATTCGAAAAGTAATGCGAATACATTGCAGAATTCATAATATGACGTCATCGGAATGTGTCAATATCCATTTTCTGGTAAAAACCTGTGGTGTGGTTACTGTCCTTTTGTGGGCTCTTTCCGATAAGCAAATCAGTTTTTTTTTCAGAAATGGGCAACAAAATTGTTCGATACAGCTGCACGTGCCCCTTAATTGCTTTTGAGGACGTCAGACTGTTTTGGTGGGGAAGGGGGGGGGGGGGATATCTCTGATGGAGACGGGTATGAGATGGGTAATCTCATCCTCGGGACAAGATATTTTAGTCCTCGGGACAAGATATTTGGATATTTGGTCTGGACCAAATATCTTGCCCTCGGGTGAGATTTCCCCATCTCACACCCTCACCCACCAGGGATAATAATACTCTCACACAAGAAATACTGAATGCAGTCGAAATAAATATTCGAGTAACTGCTGGTCAGTATATGTTCCACGCGTCTACTTTGGAAACAAAATGTGGAACCGAAATACTTTCAGGATTTTGTTTTTTATTTTTCATTTTTTTATCAAAGTAAAAGTGTCCTTAATTGTTGAAACACACGATGTGCTATTAATGTTCGCCATTGAGCTGTACTCTGCTATATCGAAATGATTGAATTTGCCTTGTTGAAGTCTAAATTTATTCATTTATTTATTGGGGTTTAACGACACTTTCGACAGCCAGGGACACTTAAGTCTAAATACCATCCACCTTATATCGTAACTGTGACATGTCTAGATGCTCTAACGGTGTTACAAACCTTTCGAAACTGCCCAGTCATATTGCGAATTATTTTAATAATAATGAATTTAATCAACATGAAACCATATTTGATAATAAAGACATTGTTTAACTCTTAACGATATGCTTTTCATCAAATCTAGTCATGGCTGTTATGAAGCAGCCATAACTAGATTTGTTGAAAAATTCATCTAACTTTGACACAAAGAATCATTGTGAAAACATTCACTTAACGTACAGGGACTAGGGAGATAATTTAATTAACCCTTTACCCAACGAATCGCCCGCATCCGTCCGCGTAATATGCAGATTCAGCAGCTGAAAAAATATTATTTTTCGAAACATTTCAACAAAACCATATCATGTGACCCCTCTTTGGAACGAGCTCGTCGAGCTCGTTCCAATGAGGGGTCACATGATAAGGTTTTCTTGAAATGTCTCGAAAAAAATTAAAAAACGTTATTTAAATTAATAAATTTTGATATCGTCTGAAATCGTATTCAGAAAATTCACCATTCAATTTTCACCATTTTTTTCATTTTTGTCTCAAAAACATGGCTTATGACCCTCGTTGGAACTAGCTCGGTCCAATGAGGGTCATAAGCTATGTTTTCGACGCAAAAAAGTGAGTTTTTCAAGAAATGTGTTTGAAAGTGTCGTCTGTCTTTCGTGTTAGGTAAAGGGTTAAACGATGAACATCTGCATTTTTAAATGGGTTTGATTGTTAAGGCATGGATACTAGCGTGAAAATGGCCTTGATAACCCTGGTAATACTTAAACAGATGAATAGAGAATCGTTTTGATTAGGATATGGAGGAATGATACGATGAAATATATTTTATTCACCAGTATGCAATAATAAAACCCACTTTACATGAAAAGCACATATTTAGTATACGGACGTCAAAACTATAGGTTTGAAATACACTTATTTATCACAGTTTGCTTATCGACAAAGACAGGGAAAGGGCAGAGCCAGATTGGTTGCCTTCCTGCCTTCCCGTAGGCAGTGGAGAGAAAGAGGAACGGATATATGGATGAAGAAAAAAAAACGAGGGCGAATAGAAATGGGATGGAGAGAGAAGGGAGAAAATAATCATGCAACATCTAGAATTCCCATTGTCGTCTTTGATCTTCTATGACATTTGCGAATAGTTTGTAGGGTATATATTTGTTTGTTTATTTGTTTATCGGTGTTTCAGGTCACATGTTTCTTCACAATGGCAACTTGTGAACAATGTGAGATATATATTTATTTAATGCTCAGGCATCAATTCACGCTGAAAAATTAAGTCATATTCCCCTGTCGGTCGGCAAAACGAAATATCAAAATGATATTTAGAAATCGATATTTCATCGTAGGTTCGGATGACGAATCACATGTACTTTAAACGAGTCAGCACATCAGTAATGAATTCCAGAGTCCCAAATACAAACGAATTCGAATAATTGATAGTGACAGTGACTAAATCAATTCATTAAATCAGCGGTTTCAAAGTTTGACTTTCTCATTCACCTTCCAGCGAAAAGCCGAAATCACTTTCAAATTTCTTCAGTTCAACTTCACACGTCTTCAGTGCATTGAGTTCCAAAAAAATAAAATGACGTGTCTTGTTATTGAAAATAAGAAAGTGGTGTTTTTTTGTTATTGTTCTATTTCTTCGAAACACATTGCGATTATTTCAATTCGCCAGCCTTGGTAAATCGTAAAGTTAGGGGAGAAATAAGACGGGACTACTTTTTGTGCGGATATTCACACATTCCAATGGTTGGAGTTTGGTTGTTGTAATTTTTGTATGGACGCCGGTTCGGCACATAAATTTTGCGCCTTAATGGCAAATAAAGGCCACAAATTGGAGAGTTTGTAGTCGTAGAGCATTAAATAAAAAGAAAATTCACGAAAATTTGATGAATACCGAAAATATCTCGTTCGTGGCTACAAGAAATATGAGGATCTTCACTCGCGACTGCGTCGCTCGTGAAGATCCTCATATTTCTTTGTAGCCACTCACGAGATATTTTCGGTATTCATCAAATTTTCGTGAATATCCTCTATATATTTATCTTATAATCAACATGTATTGTGTCTGCATTAACTCCGCAACTGTCATGTATCCGACACCCTGATACAGATGTTTGTATCAGGGGGTCGGGTCGGATACAAGCATGTTCCTTTCGCATGAGTTTCATTTTTTTTTCTTTTTGTTCATCCGTACGATTAAATAGTTCTTTATATAATCGTCTGCATTCTTGACTTATCCCCAATATATTGTAAGATAAAATGATTATTACCATTATGTGGATGTACAAAATATCGTCGCTTGTGTGCTAGAATGTCCTATGTCCCCTATGGGACATAGGACATTCTAGCACTCAGGCGACGATGTGTATCCGAGTCTCACGCCGGGTTCTAAGGGTAGATCACGACTCGTCTTCGACTCGTCGTGATCTGCCCTTAGAACACGGAGCTCGACTCGGATACATATTTTGTACATCCACATAATGGTAATAATCTCTATTTATCAAACTCTCAACAACCAGCCATATTCAATAAGGAATTAACGATGTTATTGACCGTTTGTTTATAACAAACAACCTTTCATGTCGGGTTGCGTTCCACCACTTACAAAGATATACAGATATTATTTCATGTCCCAGTTACATATATTTTATTAAAAGTATTTAATTTATCTTTAAACCGATGCTCTCGGGCCACCAACCAGTCTACTTTTATAAGAACTTTCACGCTGTAATGGCCTGGAACCAGAATAGGCCTTAAATAGGTCTTCCTCTATGTTTAGATTCACTTTCCAGGAATATTTCAGTTGGTTGGAAAAGCGAACCTACGACTCGCTTTGCCTGCCAACTGATACATTTTGGATGATTGAATCTGAAAAATTTCAAAAAAGATTCATTTACTGTAAGTCAAAGATAGAAATAGTACTCAATAGAGACTTGATTTGATCGACATTTTAATGATATTACAATAAGAAATGAAGACTCACCAAAGCCTTAGCTTGATGATTACGCCTGGTAGTTCCACCGATTGTGATATTAGCTTGATGTTTTCAAGTGTAATTAAATGTTTATTAATTGGAATATCTATAACTGGGAAACTAAAGAATGAATTACATCAACGGTCGTCTGCTCGCAAAGTACCACAAAAAGTGGGTAAACAAACAGCCCATAACAGCGTCAAAATCCACATAGAACTAGACTGGTGACCTGAGAGTTTACTGTAAACATAATCTCTCAGGCCACACATGGGGGAGGGGGTGGGGGCCACTAAAATTTGCAAGACGTGACGTCCTATTTTTTATTCAGCTCCTTTTACACCCACCCACCCCTTCGTGCAAATTTTCTACTACCGTTCTCAGAAACCCACCCCACCCCCACTCTCCCATTAAAATCCAAAATAAACTTATAAACTTAGTAGGCACAGCTGTCTTTAGGGGGGTTCCATAATGTTCTTAAACTGGTACCACCAATTTAAACCTCTATGAACTACTGTGGGCCCCAATCTACAAATGACAAGCTGTTCATTATCAGGCTTGGCCAGAGCAGGTGTACATATAAGGGAACAAATTTTCATTTGAATTGTTCTGTCAGTATTCTCAGGTGTTTGCTACTTTCCTCTTCTATCCATACAAATTCTATTAATAAATAAATAACTTGGGTTGAATTTAGTGCATCGGAGAGAATTTTCCCAAAATATTGTCTGCACATTTTCTACATTTCGAACAAGACACCCACCCCCTGCTAACGTGTGACATTTGCCCAGATTAAGCCCAATATTCTCACATATAAAGCCTCCTGTATTTATGTTAAGAGTGTGATGTACAACATCATCTTTAAGGTTTGAAACACAAATGATGATATATATTAGCTGATATATTGATATATTTTTAAAAAATTCAAAATATTGCACAAGTTGGAAATGCACATTTTTGGTGCACTCAAGAGACCACCCACCCCCACGTCACGTCTTGAAAATTTTTGGTGCCCCCCCCCACCCCCCCCCCCTCCCTGGGCCACAAGTCTATTTCTGTTCGGATTACGACGCTAGTATGGGCTGCTTGTTAGTCCCCTTCCTCTTTACTTACAAAGATATACAGATATTGACCAGGTCCCAATTATAGATATTCAATCCATTAGTATTTACTTCACCTTGAAAACTCAAGATATTAACGCAATGAGTGGAACTACGTGGTGCTATCATACATGTAAACCTACAGCCGTGATTCATGAGTATTTAGTTTACAAACATGTTTAACAGCATTTAACAGCATTGCAATGTCATTAAAGATTCGACAAATCAATCCGTGATTGTTCTAGCGTTGTTTTAAAGAAAATGAATTTTTATCTACATTTAGTAGAACTGCGCTTGCATTTCTAGTATTAATGTCATATCAGTTCCAGATTGAGCAACATTTCCAGGTTGATTTAAAGAAAATGAATCTTTATGGCATTTCTTTTTAATTTAATCGCCTGGAATATATCAGTTGGTCGGGAAAGTGAACCGTAACCGAAATATTCGGACGAGTGAATTTGAACACAGGCGATAGACTATTTACTGTCTAGACTGGTTCAAAGTCATACAAGCGCCGTGTTTCTTACATAATTGATCTGGTGGCTTGAGAGCTTGATATTATCAAAGTGTTATGGAATCATATAATTATGGATATAGATTTCGTGCATTTGTTTGAACAAAAAACAGAAAAAAGTTACAATGGCATAGCGGGGGGTTCGAACCCACGCCGAAATAGTTTCCTCCGGCACCAACCGCCTAGCGAAACTATACTGAACAGAGTGGTGTGCGTGGTTCAATATAGTTTCGCTAGGCGGTTGGTGCCGAAGGAAACTCTCTCGGCATGGGTTCGAACCCCCGCTACACCATTGTAAACAAAACTAGCGTTCTTGATTCTAATTCGTTGCCTGAGTGCTAGAATGTCCTATGTCCCCTATGGGACATAGGACATTCTAGCACTCAGGCGACTCTATGGCACGCGCAGATTTGATAGAGAAGTTCCCACTGATTTCCTTGCAGTGCAGTATGTAGAATTGATATAATTGATGCAGTTACTTGATGAAGAAGAAAGTTAATTTATTTTATTTTTATTCGTTTTTCTTCCCCCCCCCCCCCCCCCCCCCCCAAACAAATCTATCCCCGCTCACACTCGCCGAAAATGGTATTCCATTCCTAGCAACGTATTACACTCTCAGCGATGACGGACAATTTTGTTTTTTGGGGGGGTTTTTTTGACATGTTTTCAAAGTACATGTAACCACGGAATCAAATTATAAAGGGTTGTTCTGTGGAAAGCAAATAAGGAGAAAACAAAATAAATACAGATTATTGTCTATATTTTTTACTCTTCACCTAACATAACGGACACATTTGAGCAGGGTTGTTCGCAAAAACCTCCTTTCAATGTTTGTCTTTTTACTTTTCCGCTAAACATAGCGTATGACCACTCATTAATTCATGTTCGTTGAGCACATTCCAAAGATATGCTATTTAAGACTTGAATGCAATTGCTATAATCTTTTTTGGAGTATGAACGCGTGGGAATGGGTACAAATTATGTATGAATCCCGAATTTGTACCCATTCCCACACGTTCATACTCCAATAAAGATTATAAAAATTGCATTCTATTCTTATAATTACATTCCTTAACTGTTCAAAATAATTTTTTCCCCTACGAATCGTCATTCGCCGTTGTTGAAAATCATATGACTTTCAGCCGTTGGAATCAAGAACTAGCGCAGGCCTTTGCTCCGTCCAAATGGTATCTCAAAGGCAAATAAGCATTAATTTTCACAACTTTAGAAATGGAAACGAGTATTTTAGTAACGGGATTTATGCCACAGTTGGGAAATGTCACCAAAGAAACAGCAGCGGAGTTGATCACTGCGAGAGGCGCTAAAAGTTAAAAACCCACCCAAACACCACCCGAATTAGATTCTGTCAACTGTGCTCTACCGTAAATGCGGGTCAAAGTTAGACCAAATGTATTCATTGGAAAATTAATTACATTTGGTCATGACGTTTTCATCCAGCTGACCAATGGGAATTCAGTATTTTGACCCAAAACGTATAACTACATTAACAATGTAATCATAAACTATTTGTTTTCAAGGAAACAAATTGCAAGTCGTCAGCAACTCGAGTTTGATATTAGTTTCAACGAATAAGCTACGACAAACCTTCTTCACTGCAGACAGCCATAGATATTAATTAACTGCTGTGAAAGATCATTTGTCCTCGAGCGATAAACAATGTTTACATTTTGGTTCTTAGACTGCAGTGGCAACAGTCAATACAGCCGGCAGGTGATGCTTACAGACAACAATGCAAACAGCAACTACAGAGAAGAAACAATTAACATGCTGACTCGATTAATTTGTGTGTGTCGTCTCCATTTGGTTTTAAATTGCGCTAATATGTTTATTAACTCTGTTTGTATCATACTTTAAGCTTTATGTACCCACTCCCGGGTATTTGCTTCATTTTTCTTTAAGCTGTGTATACATCTATAAGTAGTAGTGCGTTCAGTTTTGCTGCTGTTCAGGTGCGTAACCAATAAATAGATTGGGGAAGTGCGTTAAGTAACGTTGAAAGTTTACCGTCTCCACCGGTTTTTATCATCGTTTTGAACCATCATCAACATATTTAAATATAGAATATACCCATAGTAGCTTGGTGTACCAAATGTTCACCTCGAGTGGTGAAGTGGTGTCAACCGCGAGCCTTTGGCGCGCGGTTAACACTACTTCACCACGAGTGGTGAACATTTGGTACACCAAGCTACTTTGGGTATATTTTATTTATACCATGATCGTCAGATTAATAAGAGTTTAAATGTTTTAAATAAATCAATATTCACACATTTGAATCTTTTTTGTTCACATGAGCACCGGTGGGCGGTACTTCCGCTGGCAATGTTATCGCCGAAATGAAATAGAAAATGAAACCTGCAAATTATGGGACTTTTTTCATTTTAATAACATAATAACAACATTCTCTTTCGAGTTGTGGATGCTTTATTAACATGAGACAACGTATGTTTGTTAATTTTGGGTATCTTATGAGGTAAACGTATTTAAAAGCGTAATAAATAATTGCCGGCTTCATTTCACTCTTCACGAGGCGACGAGTGATAAATTTAGACAAGTTTGCATTCAAGGCGAGGTCACCAAAGGTCAACTTCGATGTAGTTCCACTATAGGTGTACATTTTAAGCGTGTTCACAACGATTGCTGTGTAATTATTATTATTTATTTATTTATTGGTGTTTAAGGTCACATATGTATTATATTCCCACGTTATTTTACGTATCGGCTTGATCCTTTCTTGTTTTTGAAATAATTTTGAATGAAGATTCACCCAGTTGCAGTAATTGCACAGCAATGTTCCGCCAATTGTGGTAATATCTTGATGTTTCTAAGGTTAATTAAATACTTATTGATTGGAATATCTATAACTATAGCATTAAAGAGTATCTGTATATCTTAGTGTTTAAAGTGACGTCATATTAAATCAAGGGTAGAACACTAAAAGTGGCTAAACAAATAGCCTATAACAGCGTCGATCGAATTCTTACAGAATTTCACTGGTGGCCTGAGACCTTGGGGTAAGGTACAGTACAACCGCCGCGGACTGGTCGTAATCCACGCATGGGCAGTGATGTCCACGAATGCGTTTTCCAGGTAATAAAAAACATCATCAGCAAAATTTTAATTAATGAATCCCCGGGTTGTAGCCGGTACTTCATTAACCCCCTGCACACAGAAGTCAAAATATCCAGATTTTGAAGTAGCCATTTTCCCCATAATGCAACAGGGGAGTTAACCAATTCAATCTTGTTTGACAGAGCTCATTGAACAAGATTGAATTGCTTAAATTTCTAGTTGCATTATGGGAAATATTTGCACCCTGAACTTGAGATATTTCGACATCAGTGTGCAGGGAGTTAATTAAATTTTTGATGATTATTCCTATAATTGGTGTTTGGAATCTAATATTGCCCACCCGTGGAAAGTGATCATTCCATGGCGGACATACTGTCTGACAACTTCGCTTTGGCCTCTCATTATTTGCATTACACGGAGTATTCCGCCTAAAATATGAGACCAAAACACACTGGTCATATCTCATTGATTCAGACCATCAAGTTTTCTGTATTGACTGTTTTAAGCATGTGGTATGCATGGTGGCTACAGCGTCAATTCTTTCGTTTGTAGTTCTTTGGTTAGTGGTTCAGTGTAAGCGTGATTGCTGCGTGTTCGGTCCTGTCCCGAGCCACTTCCTATGTGTCCTTCAACTAGATACTTAACTTTCGATCGCTCAAATTGGATCGCCTTGGCTCTTTGTGCCTTTTAATAATGCTACTCCGACTAAGTCCCCGTTTGGGCCCTGCTAGTACGTTGGGAAGTCTGAGATCTTCTAACCGTTATCCTATGGTTCTTTTCGGGTACTTCGGCTTCCCCCAACAGCGTGGCTGTCCACCAAAAAACAAAAAAAAATACCGTTTATGTGGTTGCAGGAGACTTTGTCCCACATCGCTCCACGCGAGCGCAAAATCAGTTAAAATCCTTCTTCTTCTTTCGTTTTTGATTTTTATTGCGTGGATTGTGAATGAATGCAATGCGGATAAACCCATTGGCCATTTATACTGTTTTTATGTGAAAAGCAAATAAGTCTGTATGCGTATGTTGTCAGTACAGATATACCGTATATCATCTCTGTTTACACGCCACTTAGACTTTTTCCTATTTATATATAGTATGGGGAACTTCATTTTCAGCACGATACGCCCGAAGAAAAAAATAGTTACTTAATTTCGGATTGTTCGATATGAGAGGTCACGTGTATGACTTGCTTCGTCTTAACCCCTTCAAACAGTTGTTCATATTTTTGTATACAAAAACGTTTTTTGTTCATCAAAAGTCTGCAGTGCAAATACCAACTTGGGAAGGAGGATCGACCATAATTTGACCCTGCAGCCCTGTAGGGCTATAGGATTAAATTATCACCTAAGCACCCTACAAATACAAGATGAACTCCAGTGGCGTAGCGGAAAATCTTGTGGCTCCCGCAAGATAGAGACGGGGGCCCTTTCATAATCGTGGTTGCCTTTAAAACGGGAGCAAATTTAGTGTTGTTACCGTGCACAGCATAAGGATTTCACGTAGTACATACGCCATAAATTAAAAAGAAGGTATAGCCTATAGGATCGATTCTAAAAGTAAGACTCTGTAGATATTTTCATTACATGTTTAAGTTTCACCCCCACCTTCCAACGATACACACATGCACGCCCAACATGTGTGACTTGAGAGGCACCATATATGTATATTGTTCATTTCTCACTCCTATCAGTTACAATGATGTAGCGTTCACTTAACCCTTTACCTAACATGAAAAGCAGACGACACTTGCAAAAATAATTCTTGATTAACTAATTCTTTTCATATTTTGTCTCAAAAACATACGTTATGACCCCTCGTTTGAACGAGCTCGACGAGCTCGTTTCAACGAGGGGTCATAACATGTTTCTGAGACAAAAAATGAAAAAAATAATGAAAATTAATTGGCGATTTTTGAGAATAGCGCTGGCCGGCTTTGGCCGTTACGTTAGGTAAAGGGTTAAAAGAATAATACATAGACTACAAAGAGTGCGTCGTGTGGAAGTGAGAGTTTGAAATTATGTGAATTTGGTACACAGTCTCTCTCTCTCTCTCTCTCTCTCTCTCTCTCTCTCTCTCTCTCTCTCTCTCTCTCTCTTTCCCTCTTTCCTCCAGCGTCGGGACGTCCTTCAAGACGCTCCCCCTTCTAGACACCCCCCCCCCCCTTCTAGACACCCCCCCCCCCCCGCAATGCGGGCCCTGCGGGCCCATCGCCTACGCCACTGATGAACTCGCCAATTTCCCTGTAGATAGTTGTGCAAAAAGAGATGTCATTCAGAGAGTCAGCGTTCAAACGTTTAAGGGCGATATACAGTGCAGTCTCCGTGGACTGGTCGTAATCCACGCATGGGCAGTGATGTCCACGCATGAGTTTACCAGGTAATAAAAATCATCATCAGCAAAGTTTTAATTAATGAAGCACCGGTTGTACCCGGTGCTTCATTAATTATTTTTTTGTTGATTATTCCTGTAATTAGTGTTTGGAGTCTAATAATATATCGTCTGTGGAAATATTACCCACCCGTGGAAAGAGACCAGTCCACCGCGGCTGTGCTTTAAACTGAAAATGTTAGCTTTATTAATTAAACTTTTGATGATTATTCAAATAACTGGTGTTTTGAATCCAATATTATTGCGTCCATGAAAATAGCGCCCACCCGTGGAAAGTGACCAGTCCAGCGCAGCTGAACTGTAAACTGAACATGTCAGCAATGCAATGACATTGAAATTGAAATTACCAGCACTGTGAAACCACATCTATTGAATATATTTCTTTTAATGCAATGGTTAATTGCATCAAAATTATTATCATAATAATTGAATTTTTCAACTGAGGCAATGGACGCAATATTTTTCTTTTTGTCTGACAGCAAGCCTGAAATTAAATTAACTGTCTTTAGTTTGTCGCTTCGCTCACGCCACGTTCAGATAGCAGCCATTACTGGCAACAGCTTACTGTGTAGAGTCCTTTGGTTTCGCCGGTTGAAAATGCAGCGGTGCCAGAGTCCTTTTGTTTCGTCGGATGAAAACGCAGCGGTGCCAGAAATCGCTGAATATGACACGTTTGAAGATATTTGCCAAGTGACAAAGTCTCGGTTGAACAAACAGTTAAAACTAGAAGTCCTGTCATGAAATGCGCTCAAATAGCACGTTGATATGCGCGTTAATGTACGCGTTATGGCCCAAGTAAAGCTATCAAATTCTGTACATATGGCCTGTGCACAAGCAGTGTTTCAGCCAATGGACCTCCGGGTAACCCGGAGGTCCATTAGCAGAAACATTGCATGTGTTTGCTGTGAGTAACCAAGAGAACCTGCCGTGCTTTGGATGCCATTCGATATGGCAATTGCTCGCAATTCCAACGTGCAATTAAGCCTAGATAAGCGCACTATTCATGACAGGACTTCTAGTTTTAACTGTAAGCCCTAACCCGTAAATCTCAGGCCATGTTACCGTCAGTTCATCACAATAACTTATAATATTCAAACAATGTCGGCCTGATGTACTATAAGTATAACAATCGGCTTCACCCTCACATTACACAAACAGAACAAAACACTCTAGACACTGTTCTTGAACCCCCTCAAAAATTCATTTGTTGTTGCAAATCCAGAGGGTCATAAGCTATTTGGTTGGCGTAAATTGAAACACATAATAAACTTTAAATGGCGATGCTCGGGTATAGTCGTTAGGTTTGGTCAGGAACATGGTTAGAGGATCTTGGTTGATGGAGTATGTCCTCTCCGAATTTTTAACTATACCCTCTCCCTTTGCTGCCCAACATCCAACTTTTGAGAAAATCATTTGCACTCCCCTCCACCTTGGGTGAGAATTTTCCAACTGCTACCTGTGAATGAACAACACCTTAACACTTTGGCTGGGATTGGGGCGGGGTGGACGGTAAGGCACACCCATTCCAAATTGTAGTCTCTTCCCTGCACCAGGTAAAGTGTTATGGAGTTCGTACTAATTTAACAAAGGAACGCAAAAATGATTATATTCGTGAAAATGACTTTGACGACAGGTTGCCACTTCCCAGTTCATTTATAAAAAATATGTTCTAGTAATTAATGCCCAGTTAAACATAAAATATAAGGAAAATTTGCTTATAGCAATTATCGGTTTTGTCGATATAACAACATACAAATAAAAGTTAGCAGCGTGTTGCGTATTAACCCTTTGACCGCGAGAGACCTCTTTGCCAGTCCAGGAATATGTTACGTTATAATTCCATTAAGTAGGATGGCTGCTAAGTGAATATGTGGGATAGACTAGAGATCTGCGTATCACAAATTTCTTTTCGAATCGAATCTCGAATCGAATCGTGTCTCTGATATCGACATCGAATCGAATCCCGAAGCGAATCTTAATAGACAAGTTATTTCATATTGCATCAAACGCAAGTTACGGAACACTGTGATGACCCTTACGCGACGGAGTGAACACCTTAAACACCAATAACTAAACATTCTCTGTAGCACCGTCGCTGAAACAGCTAGGCCTATTGTCCATAGTTTTAGTTTTTGAAGGCCTAACTTGTTACTATTCACGTTCTTAAGAACGTGAATAGTAACAAGTTAAGCCTTCAAAAACCAAAACTATGGATAATGTTCTGGGCCAAATTCACACCTTATCTAACAATTAAACATTGTCAATTACTCAAATAAAGAGGAATTGAGCCTACATGAATGAATTTTCTAATGACAGTTTTATCATATTTTTGTTGGAAATGTAACAAATTGAAGTTAGTACGAGAGATTCGAAAAAATCGAATCCTGAGACTGATTCGGGATCGATCTCGAAGCATACGTATGGTATCGATATCGAATCGAATCTCGAATATTCGCAGGACACTAGGGTAGACCAAGGAATATTATCAACGTGCAGCCCCAAGATTGAACGTTGAAAATATTGATTGGTCTACCCCACACATTCATGGGTCTACCCCCAAATAATGAAGATGGTCTCTTCCAATTGCTGCCGTTGAACTGATATGGAAGATACCACACTAGGGTTTAAAGGGTTAAACGAGGAATGATCACCAGATAAGGATTAAAATATATTAACAGACAGTTTAGTTTATCATTAGCTTAAACCAAGGCATTCGACTTTTGACTTGTTTTTTTTGCGAACTAGCATGTCGAGAACTATTTAACTAACGTCTTCTGAGACGCGTTTCATTATATTGCTTTTATCCACCATTAAGCACGGTGCATGACTTACCCGAGAGACCATGTCTGACAAAGTAAATTCTTTCTATGTTGATGCAGCAAAACGCGATTTTGAGATGCAGGAATCACATCATTTGCACACAATATGTGATCCATCTCTATAAATGCTTGTATTTATATCAGGACAACTTTTCAATTTATGTAAATTGATTAAATCTCACAGAAGTGCCTTTATTGCAGGTTTCTGGCCAGGTGTGTCACGAAGATGACCAATTTCGTGGGTGGGGGATGTAAATTTGAATTTGTTCTAATGTGCTGTACTGTGATGGCCCAAACCCGAAGGCATGCGTTGAGGATGAAGTTGGAATGTGAGTCTATCGGTTTAATAGTTGGAAGCTCTGTCTTGGGAGTTTATTTGTGGATAAATACATGCAATCAGTGTTCGTTGCCCATGAGCTTCCCACTTTTATTTAATTATCATGTACTGTTCTCTAAAGTGGTCATGCTTGACCCAGATAGCCTGAATTGGGTACCGCAGCAACCTCCCTCGTTCATTTGTATGTTCAAAGTGTTTATGACATAAGTCGAAGAGTCAAATTTAGTCTACTTGTGCAGTACCGCATCATTAACAAGAGCGAGTCTATATCTAATGGTACGTGCAAACTACAAGTGATCAGCGAAGCGCACTGGGCGAGTTCGGCGAAAAAAAATATGCTTG
The DNA here is from genome assembly GCA_031216915.1 of Pictodentalium vernedei. NCBI lineage: Eukaryota > Metazoa > Mollusca > Scaphopoda > Dentaliida > Dentaliidae > Pictodentalium > Pictodentalium vernedei. Next base: position 774,204,097 of record CM062296.1, on the reverse strand, counting down.
GCTTTCTGTTACTACTGTTCACACCACGAGTGAAGCGAGGCCATGTGTTGCGATGAAATCAAACTTTTAGATTTGGTCGCTCGAACACGAGCAAATTGTCATAGCAACGCGATATACTCTAGTGAAGTTTGTGGTTGGAATCCTAGTTTTGAAAACGCACAGGAAGTACGGTACTCAGAAGAGTAATGGTACGGTACTCAGAAAACACACAAAGGTTTCATTCTTAAATAATTACATTGTTAATATGGTTATACGTTTTGGGTCCAAATACTCAATTCCCATTGGTCAGTTGGATGAAAACGTCATGCCCAAATGTAATTCATTTTCCAATGAATATATTTGGTCGAACTTTGACCCGCATTTACGGTAGAGCGCAGTTGACATAATCTAATTCGGGCGGTGTTTGGGCGGGTTTTAACTTTTAGCGCCTCTCGCAGTGATCAACACCGCTGCTGTTTCTTTGGTGACATTTCCCAACTGTGGCATAAAGCCCGTTACTAAAATACTCGTTTCCATTTCTAAAGTTGTGAAAATTAAAAATCAGAGTTGTGCGCTTTGTCTTTTGTGTGAGGGTGGTTTTTTGCCTTGTTCGTTCGTACATGTTTTATTTCGTCTTTCTGCTTTGTTGTTTTGGTAAAAAGTAGTTTAAACAGTTACGGAATGTAATTATAAGAATTGAATGCAATTTTTATATTCTTTATTGGAGTATGAACGTGTGGGAATGGGTACAAATTATGTATGAATCCCTTTGGGATTCATACGTAATTTGTACCCATTCCCACACGTTCATACTCCAATAAAGATTATAAAAATTGAATTCAATTCTTAAATAGTCCTGAACATTTTGTTCTTCGTTTCGCAGCTCTGGTATTAAATGATGATATCTTCCCAGTTCTCCCTGCAAGCATTTATTTCATGGACACACACATTTCTCCTCCGAAAATTGAACCTCGTTTTTCCAGCAGTAACATTTGTCTTTAAAGCGAACCAAAGCAAGCCATTTTATTTTTAAAGAGAACCAAAGCCACAATAGCTTTGCTTCCACCCCCGCTCATCCCTATTTGCTTTGCTTCGCTTTGCCTCGCTACCCTCATCACTTGCAGTTTGCTCGTATCCTAAGCGCCAGTCCAAAGAAAAATGTCCCGATAAACTTATTGGGGATTGTCAACAACTTCTGGTCTGCAGAGTGGATTGCCTCGTGGTTTAGTGTAATAATTCACTTTTTCGTAATATATGAGGGCGGTACTGGTCAGTGAATAGTTACCCGTTACTGTTTTCCTCGTTTTTGAAAATATAAAACAGCTTCTTGTCATTCGACTTTATTATGTGACTTCTACAAATCGCCGGTAAATACTACCTCAGTTTTCTGGCCTGTAGGAAAACGAGAGTCTCATCTTTTCGAAAGTCACCCACATGGCTTTCTCATATAGGCTCATTTTATGCACGCAGCAATTTGATGCAACAGGTTTTTTTGGAACATGGAAAAATGTCTGGTGGGAAAATGTACACATGCAATTTAAATTAACCTTTTACCTAACATGAAAAGCAGACGACACTTGCAAACAAAATTCTTGAATAATTAATTGTTTTCATTTTTTTCTCTCACAAATATAGGTTATGACCCCTCATTGGAACGAGCTCGACGAGCTCGTTCCAAAGAGGGATCATAACCTATGTTTTGAGACAAAAAATGAAGGTATAATGAAAATTAATTGGCGATTTTTGTGAACAGCGCTGGCTGTTACGTTGGGTAAATGGTTAAGATAATCCCCCAAAACCGTAGCAGAATCTGAGTTATAAGAAGCAAAATTCAGAATAATATTGATTTTAAACCTTCCGGCATTGTCAGATATTATAACAAGGCTCACATTTAAAATTTGAGGAGTTATAACGCGATGTTCAGAAGGTCGCATGGTCCTAAAGTCGCCAATCACGTTCTCGCGTTGTTTTACTGGACTTACGACATTTCAGAATGTTCGGGTGCTCGAATTCACAAGGATACATTGTAGAAGAAGTTGATCTAAACTTTTCTAAGCAACAGTCTATTACAGATCTGTGGCGACGGGGGCTTCAGAACAAACATTCCAGTTCAATAAGTAACCACGTGTGTTTGGAACAGAAAATCTACGCCAGGGATTTAAGCCCCCAAATGTCCGTGTATAAATGCAAGCAATTCCAAGTATCCGGTAATTTAGATTATAAAGTATATTTCAAATCAATTATTGAACACAAAATCATTTCATCCTCAACATACATTTAAATGTATCATCGAATCACAGCTCAATCGGTTCCACCGCAATTCAAATGATAAGGTAAATTTCAACGAGGCTTGTTCTCCTCTATTTTGCGCCCTCAGATCAAGGGGGGTATTCACTGCGCTTTTGCGTAGCCTGAAATCTCAAACTCTGAAAAAGCTCGAAAGTCCAGCAGAAAATACTGATTTCGAACCACTAAAAATTGAACACAACAGACCGTTGCTGAATTGTAGAGACGTGGTATTGAATTGCAAAAAGCCTCGTTGTAGATTGCATACTTTTATGCCTGATCAGAAAGAGGAATTATCCTCCGAACAAACAAAAAATCATTATCAGATCCGTAACTTTCTCCATTGTGATTCACCAAATATTATTTACCATATGACTTGTAAACGCTGTCGGAAACAGTATGTTGGTCAAAGACAAAATCCTTTCCGAGAACGTGCTACTGGACAAAAATAGGATATAAAACATAATTACAACAACAACATTTTAACCTTCCAGGCCATTCTTTGGACGATTTCGAAATCCGTCCTATTGAACAACCACCAATTAAATACACATCAGTAGTAAAGGATGAAATTTTAAAAAAAACTTGAGGCTTTTTGGATCAATACGCTTCAAACCCTCTGGCCATTTGGTATGAACATATCAGAGGGAGAATGCGAAAAGAGGTACATCATTCCTTTCACTTTAACATGCAACAGAATGAATATCGAAATAGCAAAAATATAAAAGATGAGTCCAATTTAATCAACTCTAAATTAAATGAACCTTTGAATATTCGATCTGTCATCGCCTATACGAAAAACAAAATCTTTCGTAACATCCTTGTTAGGACTACCTTAGAGCCCATTAATGAATAACATCATTTATTGCCAGTCAGTTTAACCAGTTCCTAAGCTCATCGTTTAGTTTAAATCAATTTGGTGTACTTTTATCATGTTTGAAACCCATCAAAGTTCAGTAAATGAAAACAATTTTTCGGAGGCATATTAAAAGAAAAAAAATGTTTCTGTAAGAAATGGCTGTGACTTTCGAATTGTTAACCTTGAACACACACACATACGGCATATTACAAGAAAAAAACCGATTCAGTAGTTATGTATGTGCCAGTACGCATTTTTTCGTACCTTAAGCACACACATATTAACGCACACATATCCTCACATACAAAAACACGCTGCTATACCAGATTCCAGACATCGTTTTTGACGGTGTGCAATGTTCTAGTGGTTTAGGTGCTGGACTGCTGATGGCCAGGAAGAGTTGCCGAGGATAATATGCCTGGCGGGGGATCAGAAACCAACATTCTAAATACCTCCAAAACATGACTGTATCCCCAGCTCACCCTAATACGCCCATGTCATCACATTCCTGACTGTTGCACCATTCCGCAGTTCAGTTTTATAGAACTTAACTTCATCTTCACCGAACATATCTTTGAGTTTTGAGTAGTTAGGTTGGTGCGGGAGGCGGCAGAACTCGGATAGAACCACCGACTAGCAGTAAGAAACTGCCAGGCTTTGCAATGTACCATCCAGGCAAAAGTAATAAGTCAAATTCGTATTACCTGAAGGCACGAAGTGCAACATTATAAATTATTGTGATGAATTGACGGTAACATGGTCTGAGGTTTGCGGCTCGAACGTGGAGGTTGAACATACGGTCCGAGCCGCAAACCTCAGACCATTTTATCGTCAACTCATCACAAGAACGTATGTGTTCCAATAAGAGACTACCCATAGCCCAAAACCTACATTGTGAAACACGAGAGGATTATTTACTAAACCGGTGATCGTTAAAAGATGCCTTGTTCAAGGCAACTTTTAACGATCACAAGTTTAGTAAATAAACCTCTCGTCTACACCACGACGGCACTGGATAAATAATCAATAAACCAGATAAACTCATTCCATCTTAGTTCAAATCGTAAATCGGTTTATAATTTATAAACACGTTGTCCTGAACACCATCTGCTGCACGTGTAAAAAATCTATAAAAAATGAAGCGGCTTGCTAGTCACTCCGTTGATGAAGCAATTACGAAACGGGCGACGCCATTTCAAATATTTTGCATTGTGACGTCAGACGGTAACATTTGCTACTGGAGCCGTAAACATAAAAGAAACTACGCCAGTTCTCATCCAATCAGAGAGCGAGGGTTTTACTCTTATTGGAACATTGGTCCATGTTGGACAAGTAAAGTTAAGTGCCTTGTTCAAGATAGCAAGTCAGTGATGCTGATCAGATAGGAATTCACGACCTCACAACTCCCATTCCCTATCCTGGGAGTCGGCGTATCCTTCCTGTACATTTTTGTGTCTGACTGTAGAGTATTTACACAAGCCTCTTATTGACTCTGAAACATAGGAGTAACCCGGCAATTGATTTCCCGACTTTTCTCGTCAGTTTACTCAGTGTCTTTGTTCGCCCCAAGCGGCGATTCGATTGATTGGTATACATAACGGAATAATTACAGATCATCTTTGGACGTACTTTAAAAGATCCCATACACAACGAAATTAACAAAATAAAACCTCAATCGATTTTCTTCGACCTTTAAAGCGCGAGAACATGTTCGACTGAGCAGTTTTTTTAGTTCTTAATTACAAAGAGTATGGACCAATAGGGATGCAGCTATGAGAGAAGATAGAGCAGCAGAATGTACTGGTGAATGCCCACTGTTTCTTGTACAGTGGAACCGTGTTAACTAAATAACCACTCTGCCAGTGGAAACTTTTTAGTTAATAGAAGTATTCAATGAATAGGTATTTGGCCACTTTCCTGTATTCTAGATACAAGCTAAAGGCTTTCGATAAACACCATGACACTGGATGATGTGAAAGCCGTTTCACGTCCCTCCAAGGCGTGCCATGATAATGTAGTTGCAAAATTAGGCAGTCGAGACTTGAGTTATCACAGTCGACACAAATCATGTTTACCCCCCCCCCCCCCCCCCCCAAATCGGTCATGTTAACTGCATGTAATTTGCCAGCCTCGTGTCAGGCTCAAATAAATTGTCACTCGGGTAAGATTCCCCCACATCCACTCCCATCGAGACTAGTACTAATAATCTTTATCGACACCTCGAAGGAACGCGAAGCCAGCAAGCGGTTACACATTTTTTGTGTCTCACTTCTTTTATTTTTAATGCATTGTTATGTTAATTATATTCGTAGGAATTCGTGTTAAAATGGTTTCAAAAGTTTATGTAGTGTTTCAGCCAAGGCTATAAAACGTACATATCAAGAAGGCAAATATTATAGGACTCCAGACAAAATCTTGGTATCAAATTCATAATGAAGTATATTTCTCGAACAAGATCAATCCCAGTTTTGAAATATTCTCTCAATATGAGGTAATATGGTTCAAGTGCGTAAAAACGAGATTAGGGAATTTAAAACAATTTTAATGGAACAGGTGCATTGAAAATTAAAAAAAAAACAATCGAAATAACGAAATAACTTTTTGTATGGCTTTTTCTCAGAAGGATAGATAATTTTGATGGGCGTTAGCCATTTGGGCAGCGTTCACGCTGTCGGATGCCAATTGCTGAAAAATGTCCATTTGTCACAAAAAATACGCCATTTTGACATCTAAATGTGCACCAAAAATATACTTTTGGTAGGTCTCAAAGGCTTTGTGGTCTATTATTTCAGTGCATCAAGTTCGATAAAATCGCCCTCTGACAACACAGGCGAGACAGAATTCACGCCTGTTAACCCTTTACTTAACATGAAAAGCAGATGACACTTGCAAATAAAATTCTTGAATAACTATTTTGTTTTCGTTTTTTTTTGTCTCAAAAACATAGGTTATGACCCCCTCTTTGGAACGAGCTCGACGAGCTCGTTCCAAAGAGGGGTCATAAGCTATGTTTTTGAGACAAACAATTAAAATTAATTGGCGATTTTTGTGAATAGCGCTGGCCGGTTTTGGCCGTTACGTTGAGTGAAGGGTTACGTAATCGCTTGACTCTTTTTCACGCTTCAACTGAAATAACAGTTTATCCACTTAATCTGATTCAAAACATTTTTTTATTACTTAATCTATTTTATCTTGCTTAATCTTTTTTATCATCCTTTTGGAAAATAATAAATTATTTGCTACTAGTTTATTTAGAGTCAATAAACAGTGAGTAAATAATACTCATGAAATTATTTTATAAACGTTAGTAACAGCCTTTTAATTTATTTTATTTATTTTTATTATCTATAATTTTAGAATTTCTGTGAGTTTTTTGTAACTAAAATACTTAAAACAGTCACGTAATACTAAATTAAAATATCGTGCTTTGAATTAACAAGACCTTATCTGCAATGCATTAGCATTGCAGATGATGCCTTGTTGCGCTCAAATGACGATACGCGGTTAATTTGTTTTCATTTACAATCAGATTTCATTTGGCGCTAAAATCTTTCATTTGGCACAAACTAATTCTCTTAGCACCGAACAAAAATTCCACACGGCACCACAAACTTCCGGCCCAGCGTGAACATTGCAACTGGGCTAACGGTATCTGAAAGATGGACGGCATCATGACAACAGACAATTAAGAGATATGATGACTAATAATTCAATACGACAGACCCAGCGGACACTATGATTGAATTATTTCTAGCTCACCGTGCAAGTCAAAAAATGGATATTCCCATTGGCTGAAGACAGAATTACATATGACGAATACCTCGCTGTAAAATAGTGGCATGTGTTAATTTAACAGTAACATGAGAATGATATGTTATTTATGCTTTGTCGCAAGCCATTTGCTTCGATCCAATCTACTTGTAGTTCTCAAACGGAACTTACTTCCATTCTAGTGTCCTAACTATTTATTGATTTATTTGTGTATACGGTCACATACTTGTGCACAATGGCTAATCGTGACCGTGGCAGTTTTACGGGTGGTGGAAGCCGGAGTACCCGGAGAGAACCACCGAGCATCGACGAGCAGCTGTCAGCTCCACAACATTCTAACTCTGTTCAAGCTCCGCACAAGCAGGGTTGCAGCGGGTGAAGACATGTGCATCATGGACGTGCAGTACGCCTTAGTGCACGGCGTCATCGTACTCCCATGTAGAAAACAGGGAAAAAGTGCTTTGCCCAAGGACACAACGCGGTCCGTCACGGACGGGGATCAAACTCGGGACTGTGTCCTACTTATTCTGTCTCTGAATATAACGCCCAACAAACCAACTAGCACAGAACATGTTTACCATGGCCTTCTAACCCTTGTGTGATAAAAATGAATCACAGGAAACTCCATTTCATCGTACTTTTCAAAATAATTATGTCAGATAATCCTCTCCTACTAGTCATAGTCATGAGCAGTGGCGATAAAAGAGTTTTTCAAGGGGAGAACTGGCCGCTTTAAGGGAGATGAAGGATACTCCCATCACAGGAAGAACTCGTGTACATTAGTGTAAACATTTGATGAGAAACGCGGAATAGCTTCACGACGAAGGAAAATGCTATAGGAATAAAGTGGAATACAACTGTACAGCTTGCTGCTTTCTCTTTTACGTGTGTTTCACACGCTCTTCGGCGAGCAATTGGCGTCTGGCAGCCACCTAGACATTCTTACATGCTCACAGCGCCATCTGTAAACAACGTCCAATGTGGTAATGTGGATGATGTATTACTCCTGATGGTGGTTGCCACACGGAGGAGTTGGACATCAATTAGATGGCCAATCGCGTTAACGAGAACATTATCGGGCGGGCAACGATATCTGATAATTAGAGACTGTTACTTGGTTAGTTTCATATCGGTCGAGATATCAGCCCGAAGTAACTTCAATTCAGCCAGAGACCGAAGGTCGAAGGCTGATGTCTCTGCCGATATGAAACTAACCAAGTAATCATCTCTTTATATCGGTGCAGGCTGCAAGCCGAGAGGTCCTCGGTTCGAATCCCACCTGCGGCAACCGCGTTGTGTCATTGGGCAAGACACTTCATCTCCATTGCCCGCGTGGGGGCACGATGACGCCGTGTACTAAGGCGTACTGCACGTCGATGGTACGCATGTCTTCAACCAATCTAACCCTGCCTGTGCTGCAGTGCGGAGTTACGATGTTGGGGAGCTGGCAGCTGCTCGTCGTTGCTCGGTGGTTCTCTCCGGGTACTCCGGCTTCCTCCACCCGTAAAACTGCCACGGTCATGATTAGCCATTGTGCATAAATATGTGACCTTAAACATCAATAAATAAATAAATAAATAAATAAATAAATAAATAAATAAATAAATAAATAATTTCTTTATATATTTATTAAATAAATAAATAAATAAATAAATAAATAAATAAATAAATAAATAAATAAATTCTCAGATCTGTTTACAGTTTTCTGATAGTGTTATTATTTCTCATTCTTTTCTCAAAGCCTGACGTTTGTCTTCTTCTAGTTCAGCCATCTGAACGTCTCGGCTTCCCCAGTGGGGAAGCCGCGACGTTCGGATAGCTGAACTACCTCTCCTCCCACTTCGACGAATCTCCGCTTACGACTCTGAATTTTAGCTGCGATGAATCTTCTGTACAACTCTCTTCTTTCTTCCTTCATCCATCTATTCATTACTTATTGCCATCATTAATTCCTAGTTCAAACCACTCCACCTTGCCCGGAAACGCCAATTTTCCTGATTGCTTTGGACGAATAACTGTGAACATTTCTATGTAAACAAATTGCTTGCACTTAATTAGCCATCAAGTGGACAAGTCTTGCTTGGTTTTCATATCAGCCGAGTTCGGTTTCGTATCAGCCAGGGTTGAAACAATATCAGTCGAGTTTAATAATGAGGAATTCTGCGAAAGAAAATCATACCTAATAAATAATTCCAGTTAACGTCGATCGTGGATTTGGTTAAAACTGTAATCTAATCTCAGGTCAAAAGGAGGACCGTCCATATATCCTCCATCTAAATTCGTCATTGGTCAGTAGAGGGACCTTGACAACACCAAAACACAACACTCAGGCATCCATCTGACTCGAAATGGGGAGTCTTTACGAGATCATTATTCGGGAACAACCTTGCTGCCAAGGTGAGTACATTCTTGTAATGAACATTCACATTTTCATGGCCTATTGCCCTAAACCATGGAAGGTTTACTTTCAATCTGCCAATCTAGCATTTGTATCAAAAGAGCATTACCTTCGTTCAACAACACTCCACCCACAGTCCTTGAGTAAATAGCGTTTACCAAATTATTCGTCATGTTAGTTTATAAACGGAGCGTTCATTTGTAATATCGGTGGTCTCTTTTCAGTGCAGTATTATGTTGTTTGTTCCCAGGAAGCTTTAACCCTTTACCTAACATGAAAAGCAGACGACACTTGCAAAAAAAATTCTTGAATAACTAATTTTTTTCATTTTTTGTCTCAAAAACATAGGTTATGACCCCTCGTTGGAACGAGCTCGACGAGCTCGTTCCAACGAGGGGTCATAACCTATGTTTTTGAGACAAAAAACGAAAATATTTTAAAAATTAATTGGCGATTTTTGAGAATAGCGCTGGCCGGTTTTGGCCGTTACGTTGGGTAAAGGGTTAAAAATGCTAGTCATATCGTGTTGCACACGCAACATAATCCGCAAAGCATTCATCTGTAGGAACAATGCAGAACGCATTATTTGTTCAAATTTCTTTACTTTGCGTCATTGATACTTTTCCTATTTGTCGATGGAGTATTTTAACACTAAAAGGTTTCCCGTCGAGGTTTTAAACTAATTGCTTGCAGCACATTCATAACTTCGCGATAAGTTTTGTTTGCTGAGTACACATTTACACTCAATTTTGTGGCACAAATTGTGATGGGTATCATAAACACTTGCATCGGCTTACATTGCACCGGTTAGTCAATCATTCAAGCATAATTTTTCAGATGAATCTCAAACTTTTGGGGGTAAAAACAGAGACGGAGCATAGGCATATAATATACCCCCCCCCCCCCCCCCCGCCCAGATTTAACGCATGGACTTTTTTATTAATATTATATTATTATTTTTATAATTATAATAATAATATTAATATTAATAATAATAATAATAATAATAATAATAATAATAATAATAATAATAATAATAATAATAATAATATTTTTTTATTATTTTTATTATTATTATAATAATAATAATAATAATAATATTTATTATTATTATTATTATTATTATTATTATTATTATTATTATTATTATTATTATTATTGACGGGTTACAGATTGTCTTCACTCTTCGTGGTCAAACAGTCCTTATCGATGTTGTTTCCTCCGGATTTGAGAGGTCTTTATTATTATTATTATTATTATTATTATTATTATTATTATTATTATTATTATTATTATTATTATTATTATTTCACCGTTTAGCTAAACCAAATAGGACACAACACTTGCCTCCAAAATATTTTGAATCACTAAAATTGTTCATTTCTGGCCTCACAAATATGGCTTATGATTATCTCATGCAACAAGCTCAACGAGCCCGTTGCAGTGAGAGGTTATGTTCTCTGTTTTGGGGGCTAAAAATAAAATACAATAATATGTGCCCCTTCTTCCGTCTTTCAGCTTAGTTTTGCGCGCCACTGGTACAAACACCAGAAAACAATACTGTGAAATATTCAGTCATGATACGGCAACCCGTTAGACTAGGGACCACTGAGAAAAATCGGTGGTCTATAGGCTGAAGCTTTACGAAAACTTACAGTGATTTTTTTTCAGAAACTGTAACTAATTATGGATTAACATTCAGCCACATTTAGTAGTACTCCCTGCCTCTCCAGTGCTATATGTCATCAAACACGAATCCATTAACCAGTATTTATTTATTTATTTATTTATTTATTTATTTATTTATTTATTTATTTATTTATCGGTGTTTAAGGTCACATATTTCAGCACGACCGATAAACATAACCGCATGGAAAGAGTTAACAATGTGCCTAGGCATGAGATGTGGTACCTGCACTGTACCCTTGTTCACAGCTAGTATGTGACATGTAAAACTCGGCCCTGGGTCTTACCTTATAAGCCATGTTTTGAAGTCCACTGCTTCGCATAAACTGTGGAGATTATGTTTACATGTTTGGATGGTGTTATTTACATAATGCTGTCGGTATCGGCATATAATCAAGAAATGGTTAATATTGTTTATGTTTTTACGGTTTTCTTGTAGAACAAGACTCTGGGTATTGTTTATATTTCTCACCGTTAAAATTGATTGCGAAGGTTTTTTTTTAATTTAAAAATAATGAGTACACGAAGATAGACATCATCCGTAGACGGTCGATAATACAGAACTAATACTTATTCTCCAGTGGGAGTTCGCTAAACCAATATTTAACAAAGAATATGGAACAGAAAACTCGTGGGATTCAAAACTACAACAATAACCTTGATGTCGAGAGCTTTAGTTCTAGAAATGCCAATAGAGTCAACAGGGTTTGATTAAGTGAAATATTTATGAAAACCTAGACTAGAGATGTAAAATATTCAAGTCAATCACAAAACCGCAATGTAATAATTGACAATTTCAGCCAGCAAATACTAATCGTGAAATTTAGTCTTAAACACTGCTAAATTAATTTGACCCATAGACGACTGACTCCACAGCCAGTCATGAATTCAAATATAATATAAAGAATTACTGTTGGAAATATGGTGAAGTACTGGCAACTAGCTGCCGAAATACTACCGTAACATTTTTACGGCAAAATCCGGTAAAATCCATTTCCATTTTTAAATCGGAGACATTTTGTTCCATCGAGAAGCACATCCAAGGATCTGATACGTACAGTACGTGGAGAGTGTATTATCAATAAATCACCCGCGCAGTGGAGATTCCACCCAAGCAATAAGTGCAAATTTGTTGCAAACCATAACAAACACAAGCAAAGTTTCAGCCAATGGACCTCCGGGTTTAGGTCCAGGTTAAACCCGGAGGTCCATTGGCCGAAACATTGCTTGTGTTTTGTGTCCATATGTGCAGAATTTGAAAGTGATGCTTTGGGTGATAACCCCACTCTGCGGGTGATTGTGTTACAATCCACTCTCCACGTACTGTATATACAGTACAGTCGCCGTGGGCAGGTCGTAATCCACGCTTGGGCAATGATGACCCGGTTCATTCCCACTAGACCAATTCCCTTTAGACCAATTCCCACGAGGCTAATTCCCAAAAGACCAATTCCCCTTAGATCAAATGATGTCTTCTACTTTTAAAATAATTCTATATCAATAATTTGATATATTTATAAATATTTATAAATGTATTTAATGTTATTGATATTCAAGCCTGAAAATAAGCAGTCTGTCATTTGCCAAATGAGGTCCCCAGAGGGTGAATTTGATGTTGCTATCCCATACAGTGGGCCAGTTTATCCTCTGAGTACCTCTTTCTGTTTATGTTTGAGACCTTGATTCAGGATGAGGTTCACAGAGGGTGAATTTGGTGATGCTACCCTGCTGTGCAGGGTAACATCACCAAATTCACCCTCTGGGGACCTCATTTTTTGTAAAATGGTATATGTACTGAGCTATGCTGAAATATTATAAACCTATATTTTTGTATGTTATGCATATAAATATTTTGTTTTATCAAATAAAGTGCTTATCAGTGAATAAATGTTTTCTTAATTACCCTTAATCAACCCTTAATCAATAACAGTATGTAGTTGGTCTAAGGGGAATTGGTCTTTTGGGAATTGGCCTAAAGGGAATTGGTCTCAAGGGAATTGGTCTAGTGGGAAGACACCGATGACCCCGCATGCGTTTACCAGTGGATAAAAATTATCATTAGCAACATTTTAATTAATGAAGCACCAGGTTGTGCTCGGTGCTTCTTTAATTAAATATTTCTTAATTATTCCTATAATTAGTGTTTGGAATCTAATATTATTACGTCCGTGGAAATATTGCCCACTTGTGGAAAGTGACCAGTTCACGGCGACCGTACTGCATAGGTGCACAACACAAGATGCTTGTTCAATCATCATCACAAGTAGACCAATTAATATTTTACATGCAGCCGATATTCATTGCTTCACCCGGAGAATGGACTCTTGCCATACAAGCCGACATGGATGGTGCAGTTACGCAAAAGTAAGAATTAAATGTATTCGTACTGAAAAAAACAAGTCCCCAACTAAACATGAGCACTTCTCTGTTGTCGTGATTCTGCTTTGAATAGAAACGGTAGTTACCGTAGAAGTTACGATGAGAGGACCCGCAGCTAGTTGCCAGCAGATTCCGTAAATTTAACGGTAATTTCTCACAGTGTATCATTCAGTTGACTTTAGAGATGGTGGAAGCGTGAACATTCGGGGATTGGGTCGGATTTCCGATACGCACCGGATCTGCCATGATTGGGTTTGATTGGTAAAAGGTTGATAAATGGCTCTACAAAAAAGATATTTCATTGGTTCTTGGTTCTTGACGAGTGCTATCGGAGGTACTGAAACAAGTGTGGCGGGAGAGGGTCCCGACACATCTACTATAATTTTGAAATGGGAATTTCGAAACGATTCTTGAATCGCCCTTCCCGTTCGATTCAGTTCCTTACCGAATTGTGGATATTCGATCGAATCGAATCGATCGCGGTGCACAAAGATCGTGTAAGGTACTGATGGTCTATCTCTGTCCGATTTCCTCAAAGTTCGCGGATTTCCTACTGTAGTCATGACGTCATTATCTTTGCGGTATATTTAGCATTGCATGAAGTTGTAAACACGGAATATCTCTGAAGTTTTCGTGTGCATGATGTGAGCTCGGCTGCGAAAAAGGCTATGAATTTCCAGTTTCCCCGCGACTCACACGACGTCTTCTACTGGAATACCTTGCCCTTCGAGTGCAACAAGGCGATATCTACACTCAAGGGTCGACGTGCAATTTTCACGACAATGCCCAGAACAAGCGCGACAGGGAGGTAACTATCCCTGAAGAAAGCACTCCAAATGAATCCATTTGTGAATATTGAGCGGCTCATAACATCCAGTGAATAGCGTAGTGAAATCGGGAAGTCACGAATGTTATTGTTGGGCAAATTCGATTCGAAAAAAAAGAATCGACTCACAAATCTGTTGCCCGAATTGATTCGAAGTCAAACTTCAGATTCGTCGAGACCTGGGGCTACACGCTAAAAACTAAAGTGTTAAAAACTACACTTGAAGTGCTGTATTTAACGCTTACTAAGTGCAGAACTAACACTTTGTTCAAGTGCAGATATCCCAGAACTTAACAGGTGTTACAATAATACCACTTGACAAGTGTAATGTCTCGACACTTACAAGGAACTCTCGAGCCTGATCCGCGTCATCTGCGTTGTGTCCTTTTAATTTTGTACCCCCCAAGCGCAAATCAAATTATGGACGATTCTGGAAGAAGCACCAATGCTAGACACATGGGAAGTGCCATCCATTCAAGTTTCAGATGTCTGACGATTGTAATGTCTAAGTGCTTAAAGCATTGCACTTTGAGTGTTAAAATCAAACCCTAAGAGTTAGAATGGGTTTAACACCTTCAAAGTGTCAGTTTTAATACTTTAGTTTTTAGTGTGTATACTCTTTTGAAACAACTATGTTTCACGCAACGTATTATACTTGTGTATTGGCATACAAACCAATACCAACTGGTCTCCCTTTCTAGATGCACATGCCTTAGGCTTGGAACACCCGGGGGGTCGCAAAAGGGGTGGGGTAGGGGTACACCCCAATAATTTTTTCAGCCGGGACATTTTCATCTGAATTGGAGTCTTAGATGTCGCTTCACGCTTGTTAGTAATCATGTACTTTCTTACAAGATTAAATTTACTACTTGAAGGTATGTCCCAACAAACCATAAAGTGCAGGTATGTAGTACCAAATTCGGGCTGTTGGGGTGTCAGATTGACCAAATTTGAGTATTGGTACTGAACATGTTAATTAAATAAGATGTTGCGCCAAGACTATACTTGCACATATATTTTATTTATTCACAAATAAATTTCCAAGAGGTCTTGAGATTTTTTTAATTAATGCTTTACCTAACATGAAAGGCAGGCGACACTTGCAAAAAAAATTCTTGAATAACTAATTTTTTTCATTTTTTGTCTCAAAAACTTAGGTTATGACCCCTCGTTAGAAGCTCGTTCCAACGAGGGGTCATAACCTTTGTTTTTGAGACAAAAAATGAAGAAATTCTGAAAATTAATTGGCGAATTTTGTGAATAGCGCTGGTCGTTTCTGAACGTTAACTTGGGAAAAGGGTTAAAATTCCGACAGGCTAATATTTCAACCACATCGTCATGGCATGCCTTCGTGGAAGGCATGCCTTGACGATGTACGTGGAATATTTTACCAGTCGGGACCCGAGTCATTACTGTCGAGACAAATCTGGTTTACCCCCCCCCCCCCCCCTTCATAATACCACCACCATCAATCAGTCATCTTCGTGACGCCCAGGCTGGGAACATGTCTGTATTGCTCGAAGCGTACCGACCCCACCCCGCCCTCCACATACACACACCCGTTTTGGAATTCTTTGACCAATAGCTACTAAATTTGTCTCTATTTGCAGATACTCTACTGAGGTATATAAATGACTGTATATTAGCACATTTGCGTGCATTCAAATTTTAGCTCATTATGTAATTGGTGTAGCGTGTTCGTGTAAAAAAGTAAAGGGACAAGTATTCCGTTCCCCACCTCCAAACCCAGTTCCGCTGTATCTAATTTGTATTTTCTTTCTTTCTTCCTATGCGAGAAAAAAATAAAGTTTGGGGATTTACAAACGCAGCCGGACATCCATTTACGGGAGCAATAAAAGGTGTAGGTTCAGCGATGGAGACTAATTTTGAATAACGATACGGAACTACAATTGTATTCGATGCGGTCCATAATTAGTGCTTTTACTAGATGCTGGTATGAGGTAAAGGTTGGTCAGATATAGTTCAAGAGCACTTCCGGGACGATCAAAAGGGGATTTTAGTGCAAACTTTTTTTCTGTCGAAACATAAAAGGTACTCTACCAGCACCTTATTCGGGAAGGTGACCGTTAGAGAAGAACGGAGGGTCTGTGCGCTGAAGGATCGTCAATATAACGAAGAACTGATTATTTCCTATTGTAACCCAACCACGCAGTGAACTAATAATCGTAGTTACGGAGTTCCAATCCATAGCCTTTATTTTGTATGGAAGAATTAATGTTGTCAACGTACATCCCCGGTGCAGCGCGTTAATTATGTTGATTTGTCAACCTCGTGAATTCACAAAACTGATTTTACGGAAATTGGACTACCATGGCCACCTGAAGAAAAAAGTGTCCCTTTGGGTGCGAAGAGTGAACTGACCTAGTTAATTTTTAATCTATAAACAAATAAAACCGCAATATCTACACAAACCGGTCAAGAGTCTGTTGAGATATTGATTTTTTAAAGTTGGAATCAACACTTGTTGATCTGTGTTGAACAGCGGTCTGACACAGCTGACGTATTTACGTCATAGTAAAGAATCCTGCGAAGACCAAATAATTCAGTCATACGTTACAACTGTTAGTAGCTGAGCACCTCCTGCATTTCTCAGTGTGAGTATAGTCAAGTGGCTAACCAACTTGCGTTGCTGGTGGCAACAGCTTCAGTTTAATCTTAATTATTTTTTTTAAATTGTTTAACCCTTTACCCAACATCACGGCCCAAACCGGTCAACCTTATTCTCAAAAATCGTCAATTAATTTTCAATATTTTTCATTTTCTGTCTCAAAAACATAGGTTATGACCCCTTGTGGGAACGAGCTCGTCGAGCTCGTTCCAACGAGGGGTCATAACCTATGTTTTTGAGACAAAAAATGAAAAAAATAGTTATTCAAGATTTTTTTGCAAGTGTCGTCTGCTTTTCATGTAAGGTAAGGGTTAAACTTCAGAAATTGTTGATCAAACGTCATCAAATTACACATAACAATGCGAATTAGAACTCTGTGAGATACCAACTCGTTATAGAACTTTGCCTCTGTAACATGGAGTTTACGTATCTTTAAATTGTCACTGGCTCAGTGTGACATAAAATAAAGAATAAACTTAACAATGAAACATCAATATAGTGTGTCTCCAGGTTAATGAAATATTTAATTTCTTTGCTGGTATGCACATTAAATATGCCCTCTAATGCTTGTGATTGCTTTCGCAGTCCATGGCAGTGGTATGCACTTACCAGGGAAAGCCACTTTGTGTGCACAAATATAATTTCTTAATTTTTACTTTCCAAACTATTGCACATTATCTCTCGGTGCTTTCGTGTGAACAAGGTCATCCCAATGATCGTTGTGCATGTCGAGATGAAGTGTCATAAACTACCAGGAATCCACAAAATCTAAATATTTGTAATTTTTAGCATGCTGATGACAAAGAGTCAAGAATGTTCACAAATCGCCTAAACACTCGTCAAGTACCAGCTTCAAAGTAAATTGTAGACACAACGATTGGGATATGAGATGCATGCATTTAAATCTCAACAAATCCCGTGAAACCGAGATGACGCTTTTTCGGTCCAGAAACATGAATACGTCATAATTTCATAAAGCAGAATGGCTGCCGAGTGCATGTGATGGGTAGACCAATCAATATTTTCAACCTGCAGGCTCAAGGCTACACGTTGAAAATATTGATTGGTCTACCCCCAAATAATTAATGTGGACTCTTCCAATTGCTGTCATTGAACTGACTTGGCAGATACCACCACGTTCAAAAGGGTTAACTGATGTTCCAGATTACTCAACAGTTCCCAAATTAGTGAGCATAACAGGTTGTTTGTGTTTTTTATGCATTTTTGTTCAATTCCATAAGTGATTGATGGCTTTGGGGCTTTTAAACAATTTTACCACACATTAACCACCTTCATCCCCTGGCTTTCCAGTTTCTATGTAAGTCTTAGCTGTCTGTATATGCACTCAAAGGCTTTACCCGAAACAACTACTAGGCCACTTTTAATGTAGCTTAGTGTTTACCCAGAGAATGCATGTGGGGTACCTGCTCTGTTGCAATAAAAGTGAACAATGTTGGAAAGAACCCTCTGAAGATTAATAGATATATACATATTATCGCTACAGTGAGTGATCTGGGTCGTAGTATCACGTCGAGTTAAGGAGGTAAGCTCGTTTGATCCGGCGATCTGACCTCCTCAACCTCCTCAACGAGGCGTAAGGCGACGACCCAGATCACTTCACTGTAGCGATAAAAAGTTCATTATATGACTTATAGTTCAACATCGCATTAACAATTCCACCAACCTTTTTCTTGGTAAATTGGAGTGAAGAAAAAAGAACTGTTTTTGTTTGCACTTAATTTTGTAACAGGTGCACACTTCCATGGAATGAATCCGATAAAAAAAATGTCATGAATACGATAAAAAACCGGACAGCCATTCGAGCGCACCCATTACATTATTAGCATTTTAAAAGGCAGGGCAAAATATATTGTTTTATATTATTGGCCCCTGTTTTGTGATCACGATACTCACAAACAAATCGATTTATTTATTATTTATTGGTGTTTAAGGTCATATACTTATGCATAGTGGCTAATCATGACCGTGGCAGTTTTACGGGCGGAGGAAACCGGAGTACCTGGAGAGAACCACCGAGCAACGACGAGCAGCTGTCAGGTCCCCAACATCGTAACTTCGCACAGGCAGATTGGTTGAAGACATGCGTACCATCGGCGTGCAGTACGCCTTAGTACACGGCGTCATCGTGCCCCCATGTGGACAATCGGGGTTAAGTGCCTTGCCCAAGGACACAACGCGGGAGTCCGAATTGATCGCTCAGACGGTCACCCATCCAATGATTAACCGGGCTCAACGTTGCTTAAGTTCGGTGATCTGACGAGAACCGGTTACCGCAACGCCACCGCTTCCCCAAACAAATCGATAGCTTCTAATCTGAAGTCCTGCAGTCTGAACCTTAATAATTTTTTAAAATGTCAAGTACGCCTGGCCATATTTGATGCCCATATTAAATGCGAACACCAGACTAAAGGACCAACCTCGTACAATACAGTCGCCGTGGATTGGTCACTTTTCACGCGTGGACAATATTTCCATGGACGCAATAACAGTCGATTCCAAACACTAATTACAGGAATAATCATCAAAAATTTAATTAATGAAGCACCGGTACAACCCGGTGCTTCATTAATTAAAATTTTGCTAATGATGATTTTTACTACCTGGTAAACAGACTGCCTACGTGTGGATTACGACCAATCCACGGTGACTGTACTGTACACCTTCAGAGAGTGCACCTTAGTGTAGAAACTCACTTACAAAAAAATAAAACTGTATAAGAAAAAAGCACAGTACATACAACAGAAGTAGGGCCCTTCGAAACTTCGAGATTCGATTCGATTTCGAAACTTAAGTAGATATTCGGTTCGATTCGAAATCTGCTGCCCAATTCGTTTCCTCTAGAATCTTTTTCCTGTGAATATAGCCTGGTATCAGTCATTTTCATAGTCTCACAAAACTTATAGTTCAGGATGGAAATTGTACATGAATAATGCTGATATAAAAGACTGAGTGTAACCCCATGTCCATTAACATAAACAGCATCTGTGCTTTTGTCAGCGGCCATGCTAATTCGAATATCACTTGCCCTTACCACTGTTAGGCCTTTACCCAACGCAAACGATATCAAAATTTATTATTTTAAATATCATTTTTTAAATTTTTCCAAAAATTTCAACAAAACCATATCATGTGACCCCTCGTTGGAAGGAGCTCGACGAGCTCGTTCCAACGAGGGGTCACATGACATGGTTTTGTTGAAATTTTTTTAAAAATAATACTTTTTCAACTGCTGAATTTGCATATTACGCGGCGGATGCGACCGATTCGTTGGATAAAGGGTTAACTTCAAATTTAATGTTTCTAAGCAATGTCGACGAAGGCATTCCTTGATGATGTAGTTGGATTATTTTATCATTAGGGACTTGAGCCATCACAGCCGGAACAAATCAGGTTCGTAGCATCCAAACCCACATCGGTCATCTTCAAGACGCCACTGATTTGATTCGATGTTCCATCCGATTTTGAATAATAGACATGATTCGATTCGAGATTCGATTCGAATCGAAAATTTGTGATTCGCAAGTCCGAAATAAGGGAAAAAGGTCCGACTTCCACGGCGTGGGAGTTTTTCAGTGGTAAAGGTCAACTCTTTTTTCACATTAAACAATTGAGATTTTTATCATTTATTATTCATCGGAGGGACTAGTCCAGTGCATTGAACAAGTAATCAGTAAGATATATATGTTACACTGTTTATTGATGACCTACTATGGTATATACTTTGTCAGTTAGCCCTTTGAAACCGAGAAACCGCTTTTGGGTCCAGGAACATGATAGTTCATATTTTCATTAAGCAGGATGGCTGCTGAGTTAAAGTGTGGGGGGAGACCAATCAATGTTTTCAACGCGCAGCCCTGAGGATCCACGTAGAAAATATTAATTAGACTACCGCCAAATAATAAACATGAACTTTTCCACTTGCTTCCTTTGAACTGACATGGGAGATACCACCAGTGTCCGAAAGGGTTAATCCAAATTATTCCTTCACTTGAGAAAGTATGCATATCTGTTTGGAAGCTTTAAGCTGTCCGCATTACATTACTAAAACGATTGTTGTATTTGCCCAGAAAAAGCGTTTATGGAAACAATAACAACACACGAACACATTGTCCTGCTGTGCTTTTATTCAATCGTTTTGTCGCGCCCCCATCTCACCAAAATAAAGAACCTGGGCAAAGCTGTCGATCAAGATACTTTCCGAGATTCATTACATCTTTTTCCTTCTTTAGCATTCATTAAAGTACTCAGACCGGTTGCAATTAATGGCTTCAACGCCGTATTGATAGAATGTCTAGCATGACAGCTGAATAAGAAGTCAGACATCTTGACAAGGTTTGGATCGCTTAGCTTCAGATTTGCATATCTTGCTGGACTAATGGTTTGCCTTTGCGCACTGCTATCAACACGGACAACCACGCTCAGTTACCTATAGAACAATACAGGTTCAGTCATTTCATTTTGACCCGGAGCCAATACTATAAAACTACTACAGTTGTATTTTCTACAATTGTATTTTCTGACTTATGACTTTGAATGGGTTGAATTTGACCATTAGCATTTTTAAAGATCTAGCAGTTTGCCATATTCATTTTAGCCAGTTGTATTAATAGGTAGAAAATACAATTGTAAAAGTGTTATAGTATTGGCTCCCGGTCGTCTAAAACTCAGGTTTGGAAATCCGATTAACCCATTACTCAACGTAACGGTCAAAACCGGCAACGGTTATTCTCAAAAATCGCCAATAAATTTACATTATTTTTTTCATTTTTTGTCTCCAAAACATAGGTTATGACCCCTCGTTGGAACGAGCTCGTTGAGCTCGTTCCAATGAGGGGTCATAACCTATGTTTTTTAGACACAAAATGAAAAAAAAATAGTTATTCAAGAATTCTTTTTGCAAGTGTCGTCTGCTTTTCGTGTTAGGAAAAGCGTTAAAACGACCCAAACACTGGTGATTTTACCTGCCGGATGAGGACGAGTATAAAATAGATTCAACGTTACAACTTGTAAAATAAGAACTAATGCGCTCAAAATGAATTTAAATTAATTTATTTGTTAGTGGGTTCATGAACGCTGATTTTGGGCCTATTTCAATGTAGTCTCTTACTGATGAGGCTTAACGGGTCCTTCTCAGATGATGTTATAAGTGAACTCAGAGGCTATAAGAAGCCCGAGTCACTGACAGAATTTGGGCCATTGGTGGGATGAGCCCATTGGGGTTTGGATAGTCTTTGAGATTTCTCACTACACGCGATAAGTCTTGGGATTGGAGCGAGAAGGTGCTGGAGACAGGAATTGACGTTCGGGGTTTACACCTGGGAAAAACAAAGGTGAAACGGATTAAGGTATAACGCGGTAATACAATTGACTTATGTAGCAATTCTGTGCTATTTAGTTATGGGTGATAAAAGGCTACCACATAGGTACATCACTATGATCTGAAAAGTCGACTGGGTTGCGATCCGGTGTAAAGTCCCCCCCCCCCCCCGCCCCTCTTTCTTCCACACCCCGGCGACACTAGAATCTCACCTATCGAAAACGAAATGTTAAAACAATGAACCCGGTATACTATTTTTGTTTGTTGTTTTTGATGAGGTCTTGATTTCGCATTATTTTCTTTAATAAATGTCGGCCCACTTGTGCAAGAATTCGCGAACGAATTGTGATCTGATCCCAAGAGAGACCTTTTGGAGATCACAATACTGTACAGTGTAACAAATCGATAACTACTTGGTTGAAACTTAATAATTCTGAAAGAGTTAAGTGCGCTTGGCCAGATTTGATGGCCTTTTGGATCCGAACTCCAGTACCTTAGTGGTGGGAGAAAAATCAAACGAGGGACACTTTCGTGGAATCCATATACAGTAAAAATTACGTGCACCCACTTTCTGTCAAATCACAATATGATGCAAGGACGGGTTTGCAAAGATAATCATGTCCTAAATTCTCTCTCCCTCTCCCTCTCTCTCTCTCTCTCTCTGCCTCTGCTTCTGCCTCTGTCTGTCTGTCCGCCTGTCTGTCTGTCTGTCTGTCTGTCTGTCTGTCTGTCTGTCTGTCTGTCTCTCTCTCTCTCTCTCTCTCTCTCTCTCTCTCTCTCTCTATCTAAGCCTCTCACTCTCAACTATTTTTGTAAAATAAAAAATAAAAGTTGGAGGCACGTACCCCCGGTGCGCCCCAGCTACGTCCCTGACCTTGCGTAATCATATGGCCTAACGATTATAACTCATTCAGCCTCCTGTTCTGAATGGAATACGTATATACAACACGTTAGCGAGTCAGTTTTACATTCAATGCTAGGTTCAGTTCTCAACGACGGAGAAAAACCTATAGATTCTGAAAGTGAACTCAAAGAACTAAGTTACAGTAGGAATTTAACCTTACAGCATTATATGACTGAAGGTAGTCATCATTTTTTATTCCTTCTACCAACTTGTTGGTCAGTGTGTCGTCCATTTGTCCATGCCAAATTCTCCTTTGACCGAGGCCTAACAGCTTGGACATACTGATGTCCAGTCTAAAAAGAGACACTCCCTACTTTTGTGCCAGAAACATGTCTCAGGTTAGATAAGATCAACCTCTGAAGCAATCAGTCAATATTTGTAAGGCATTCGATAACACATGGTCTGGAAATAAATCGTCCATCGCCAGTGTTTCGATTCAATGGATTTAAATATTTCTGTTGGACGGAAAAGCGAACCTATGGTTCGCTTTTCCGACCAACTGAAATATTTCAACCGATTGAATCTATAAAAAAAACACATAAACATTCATTTTTTTGAATCGACATAAGAATTGTTTCTCACTAGAGACTTCATTTGACCGAGTTTTTGATGACTTTACCAGTACTATTAAATGTGTTTAATTGTTAAATACTTATGAAGGAAGCCTCACCACAGCTGAGGTTTGATGGTTACGCCGCATGTGTAGTTCAACTGAATGTGTTCATATCTTGATGTTTTCAAAACGAATTGAATAATTTTTGCTTAGAATATTTACAAGATATTAGTACAAGTACGATTGTCTACGCACATTCATTACAAAATTAGATGTTGGTCTGAGAGCATGAGATAAGGCATCGCGGGGCCTGTACTGTTGAAGGGTTTATACACAATTGTATCTCACACATCAACAGAGAAAGGCACATGCCTGTAGTTACTTTTGCAGGTTTCATACCAATAAATAATTCCACAAAAAAATGTCAGCCTGACTATATAAATAGTGTCGCAAATTACATCAGTACGTGCAAGTGCTCACGCAATGGAGCTATTATTGTTGTTGTGAAGACTGTGTAGCAGAAAAAAGTCTTACAAAACCAAAACAGTTGTATTCGCTTTTAATTTTGATTTATGATGATCGTCCAAAGTTGTTCTTTTTTTCTTTTTGTGGCAGAACACAGCTGCTTATTTTTTCAACAAACTCTTCGTGCGCGTACAGTCGCAGCATTTTTAACCCTTAGCTAACGTAAGGCGTATATATTGCCAGAGCTAGTCACAAAAATCGCAATTCTAATTAGATTATGTCTTCAACGTTTTTCTCCCAAACATAGCTTTTGACCCCCTATGAGGGGGGGGGGGGTGGGGCGGTGGCATTGCGGTAACCGGTTCTCGTCAAATCACCGAAGTTACGCAACGTCGAGCCCGGTTAGTCCTCGGATGGGTGACCGTCTGAGCGATCGATTCGGACTCCCACGCTGTGTCCTTGGGCAAGGCACTTACCCCCCATTGCCCACATGGGGGCACGATGACGCCGTGTACTAAGGCGTACTGCACGTCGATGATGCGCATGTCTTCAACCAGACTAACCCTTCCTGTGCTGCAGTGCGGAGTTACGATGTTGGGGATCTGGCAGCTGCTCGTCGTTGCTCGGTGGTTCTCTTCGGGTACTCCGGCTTCCTCCACCCGTAAAACTGTCACGGTCATGATTAGCCATTGTGCATAAGTATGTGACCTTAAACACCAATAAATAAATAAACAACCCCCTATGAAAAGAGCAAGTCGGCAGTTAACCCTTTACAAAACATGAAAAGCAGATGACACTTGCAAAATAAATTCTTGAGAGTATGAGATAAGGTATCGACGAGCTCGTTCGAACGAGGGGTCATAATCTATGTTTTTGAGACAAGAATGAAAAAATAATGAAAATTAATTGGAAATTTTTTAGAATAGCGCTGGACGGTTTTGCCGTTACGTTGGGTAAAGGGTTAAAGACAAAAATAAATATGTAACTCTTTAGACTCAAAACTGATATACAGCAACCACACCCACTGACAATAACGAAAGTAAATAGGTTTCTCTGGTAACTGTTCTCGCATTTTATTTTGGTTGAATGGATAAATTAAACTTTATTTACAGTATACCTTCACAGATTGTATGATTAATAATTTACGGAAATGTATAACAGAAAAGGTATATACTGCATGGGAACCTCATAGTCACTAGGTCTGTCTATCTGCCATTTCCGTGTTAAAAGGAAACTAGTTCTGACATTAAAGTTAAGAGTGGTTTGCATCTTTGACAAATTTTTAAAGAAGATCTGGTATTTAGTTGACCAACTCTTCACCCGACAAGAACAAAAACGATATTTAAAGTTTTGTCTTACAATCCTCGCATCTAAAACATTGTCCATGGAACCTCAAGGGAACAAGCTCGACGAGCTCACTCTAATGCAGGATACTAACCTTGTTTTGGAAGCAGAAAAGAGGAAAGAGAATCAAATTTTAATAGTGATTTGTGTGGCTAGTGCTGGTCGGTCACAGACCTTACGCAGCATAAAGGGCCAAATAATTACAGACATTGCATGGTCTAATCGGTAAAGCCGAGGAGTTTGTATATATGAACGCCAGACACAAACTTACTTTTGCTACCATTGACCTAAGACAATGTCCGTGTTGGGGATATCGCTAAATGTGATAATAAGATAGGACACAACGAGGGGGTGTACGGGGGACTGGAATCAACGTCTTAGGCAGGGCCGTCGATAGAGGGGAGAGCAGGGGTAGTAACCCCGGGGCCCGGCGGTCCGGGGGGGGGCGCGAGGACGAAGCCGCGCCACCCGAGACAGTTAGTCTGCGAGCTTTTTTCAATGCCCAGTGTGTGTGAATCGACAGGCGGGCCGCGGGCCCCCGAATTCACTAGTAAGCATATATTCCTTTCAAGAACTGTCTAAGTTATTAGATATATCGTGGGTCGATCCGACCACAATATGCTGTTCTGTAATTCGGTTATATAGACGTCCCGCTTCGATATTCCTGGTCAGTTCTGAGAACTGATATTTTCATGGGTCCTTGGTAAGTTGGGTTTGAAACAAGGGGGCCCAGGTGGTACCATCTAATTGATCCCCCCGGGGCCAGTATTTTCTCTCGGCGGCACCGGTCCTAGGGCTTCACGGTATTGGGCTTTTCAGTACCGAGTTCGATAGAATAAAATACCGCGGTATGATTAAATACCGCAGTATTTTATTTGAGGTCACCAGAGTGACTGAAATATATATTTTTATTGAGAAGACGATCCCAATAAGATCATGCATTTCATGCATTTCATTCATACTAATTAGTTTTCGGTAATTTACATGCAATCGGGCCGACCAGCATTTTACTGACATTTTGTTAATGATTCGCTCATTCAATCGGTGAATCATTAAAAAATGTCTGTATTAAAAATGCATTCGTTATAACAACCTTATTTCTACTATAACATTTTGTTAAGTTTCGTCAAAAAAAATCAGCGGAGTTACTTACTTTCCCATCGCCCCACTTCTTGCATTACATCAAGTGCGTATTCGAATTCTTATTCTTGTAATGAACAGAAATTTCGAAGAACAGCAAGAACGAGTTCTTGCTGTTCTCCGCAACTTTTCGTATTGACAAGAACGACCATTTGAATACATACGAACGATCCGTGTTGGAGTGTTTTCCTGTATTTCACGAGCGCCGTAAATTGCTGTACCCCGTACTCAACTCGGGTAGTGTCCTGTCTTCATACCACCACAGTTAAACTTGAATTAAGTGAATGAAGGTGATATTCTAAAGAAAAAATATCACCTTCAGCGGGCTGTGTAAGTTCTTGATTGACGAAATAATCAGCGGGACTGTGAGGGATTGATGTAGGCCTCCTCATTATGGTCGCAGCAAATCGTGCGGTGGACCAAGTTGTATTACACGCCTGCTCTATGAAATCCCCATCTGCAGCAACACTAAACCATGCGGAAAATGAAAATCTGTTCCGCACAAATCTACGGAACGAAAATCGTTGACGGACTATTTTTAAATAGAAGCGAAATTTCACTGGAATTTTCTACAAATCGTGCACCGCAGTTACAATTTGAATCGCTAGCGATAGCTGAAAATCATCCTCTGAGGTCCAATGTGTTCTATGTGCCAGGAGGCACATAGAACACATTGGAACACAGGGGATGAAATAATAACATGGGTTCTGCCTAGAAAATTTGGTTGGCTATAAAATCTGTTCTTTGTGTGGATAGTTGTCAAATGAATTGCTGAGTGTCCTTCTAATAATTGTTTTTATAGATGTGAAGGCGTGTAATATGCGGCCTCGAGTTTTACCTAACAATCATATAGATTTTTGCCTGAAAACCACGATTCCGTGTCATATAGACGACTCATTCTGATTCCGTACCATATAGACGACTCCTTTCCGGTAGCGCTACGGGCTATCATAACAGACGCATGGATACATTCTATGTGCGTTTCAGTGATCGACGAACATTATGTCCCAAAAATGTTTTAAAATAATTTAACCCTTTACCTAACATGAAAAGCAGACGACACTTGCAAAAAAAAATTCTTGAACAACTAATTTTTTTCATTTTTTGTCTCAAAAACATAGGTTATGACCACTCATTGCAACGAGCACGACGAGCTCGTTCCAACGAGTGGTCATAACCTATGTTTTTGAGAGAAAAAAAAGAAAAAATAATCAAAATTAATTGGCTATTTTTGAGAATAGCATTGGTCCTTTTTGGCCGTCACGTTGGGTAAAGGGTTAAGATTTAATCTGTTTATGTTACAGAATTGTTAGATAAATGAATTATCATGATAATGTGCATGTCCTGTGATTTGTATCAGATTCTCGGTGGTGTCCAAAAATGGGATCACAACTCGCCGGCAAAGCCGGCACGTTAAGATCCCTATCTGGACACCACCTCGAATCTGATACAAACCACAGGACATGCACATAATCATGATAATCTGTATTTATCCTTCCGCATGGCACAAATGCCATATCAATTAACCCATTCCCACACGTGAGTCGGTCTGTGTATGTATTACTATAATAATTATTATTAAATAGTGCTGTCCTATCTTCGTGAAACGAACAATCTATTTCCTTAAAAGTATCGAACCAACGTGCGACTTAGCGAGACAATTGCTAGGGTTAGATATATTGTGCCGATAGTCGACCAAACAGCGGATACTGTCACAATATGGCAAGTACGTCATCCTTGCACGTGTAATATGTATACACCAGCCACCGCAACAATTGATAAGTGCTCAGACAGTAATCTGAAACCGAACAATTTTTTTTGTTCTACCTCGAAAGTTTATATATTTGTGGATCACAGAAAATTCCCTTAGTATTGCCTTGAAATCGATTGCAAAAGCTATATAAATGGCATCTATTGAATTGACTTTGATAATATGCCCTTTCACAGACAGGACAGGTCATTCGTATCATCGAGTCACGCATTGCACGATATATTGTAGTTCAAAATGACTTTAATTCGGGGGTGATTAATCCTTGATTTCACAATCGCTTCATTCGACGAAGTGATGCATAATTTTCGATCATGATATTGATAATTTACTCAATGGTAATTACAGCGTTGTGACGTAACCTTTCACGACAACGAATTAAATGTTCGTGCACAGCAGAAAGATAAATTACGATCAAGTATGTTTTTGAGAGATATCATACTGTTGGCTTCCGTACCAAGTTGACATATGACACAATGCCGAGTTTTGATAGAAGGTTTCTCATCAATAACTGATTATCCAATTATGGTTCTGGGAGTTAATTCCGTGGTCGTGTTTGTTTTGTTCATTTTCAGGAAGTAACTAAATTGTTATCAATGATCCACGTACATTACTGCCTGTTTAACTGGCGTCTTTGTGTAGTGCAGTCAAATTGGTAAGAGAGTCGAGTACAGCAAACTGCTGTTACAGTACCAACGGAAATAACTTGTACATTAAACGCCGTTATTCTTCGTTTGTAAACGCGTTCACAAATAGCATTTAAACGAAAAACGGGTTTATTTTCCGCTTACCAAACGTTTATAAACGATCCGTATTTCGATGATTTAAACGAAGGTTAAACGAAAGGTAAACGATTTTTCGTTTAGCTAAACGAAAGCTAAACGTTTTTTCGTTTAGCTGAACGGAAGACAAACGATAGTCCATTTATATGTACACGTACCGAACGACATATAAACGGTTTGCAAACAGACTGATCATTTCCGCAATATCGGAACAATTCATTTTATTGCGTTCACTTTTATCGAAGCACGGTTACAAATTAATGGGGAAGATTTTTAAAATGGTACGTTTTTGCTTTTAAGATAGGCGTATAACGGATGACTGGGATGGGACGTGAAATCTGGCGTTTTAATTCCATTTGTGAATTTTTAGGTTTCAATATCAATACCAAGTTAATTTTCAAACCGAAACTGAAAGTTGAAGGGCTTCTGAAAAGTGTTTTCTGGAAAAGTAATGGTGTTGCATTTTTGCAGAAAAAACATTGTTTTAAAAATTGTCTCGACTTTGTATTCATACATGTACATTGTATCATTTCCCTTTCTATTTGATTGTTGTCGACCCCAAGCGGCCAAGCCACATAAAAGCTGGCATCCCATATTTCTTCTAAGAATACCATTCAGATTTGTCATTTTAAGTTTGGTTGTTATTGTAATTAAAATTTACTGCGGTACGAACCTTTGATACCAAGCACTGAGAACCTTTTCTGTTTGTATCTAAAACAATGGGTCTAAAAACAGTTTTTTGTAAAAATAAAAATAACAAGATGTTGTTCTTAACATTAAAGGCACTAGGACACACCTACATTTGTACATGTACATGCAGTCATTGGTCAAGACAGTATAAACAGAACAAATTTCCCTTTTAAAAAGGTGATTACTTGACTTGAATTTATCACTCGACTTTTCTGAATCAAAATGAACCGACGGAAAATGTCTTCAACGCCGAGTCACCATTTGGTGAGGTATATTGAAGACAATGCAATACAAGTGAGAAGCTCGGTTTTTTTTAAAGAACTGACAGACCCAATAAAGATAGGAGAATCTTACCTCATTCAGTGGAGAAGAGTGCACGAGGTTGCTGTTGGAAAGGTACGTGTTTTATTTTTAACCCTTTACTTACATGTATGCCCAAAACAAGGAACTGAAAAATATCCGACAGGGTCGGCGAGAGTTAATGTCGATCATGGTAGGCCTGGAAATAACTACTGAACCTCCGCTTAGGTCAGGCCCGAAGCCAGCAGTAAATAAAACTCCGACATGGAGAGTGTGGGGCGCCCCTCCCCTGCCACCTCACCCACCTCTGCATGTCGGATAGCATCCTGGTGCGAAGGCGAAGGCCATTTCCGAATTGCCTAGCCCCGACGGGGGTGGTGGTGTAGTGGGGTGCTGGGGGTTCTCCCCTTCCCGATTTGTTTTTACAATTCAAGGCTCTGAGCGCTCCCACCAGTATCGGCCCTGGTTTAGGTTATGTGGGGCTTGTCATTTGTAAAATACGTGAACAAGCTATTTGATTATACGACATGTCGTTTATCTTTTCACAGAATTATCGCCAAAAATAAATAGCAAAATTTAACGCGCGATCTCGCCAAAATGAGATTGCAGGTAAGTTTTTGCTCTTTATTATTGTGATAATTTTGTTGAAATGAAAGCAATTCCTACATGTAACTAATAATATACCCCCCCCCCCCCCTCCACCCGGACATACCTTTAACTATAAGTAGAAGGGGGCAACACAACCATTAAATTGGAATTGCCCTGAGACCCGGGACTATTGGCACTAAAAGGACAAAATGAGAAAAAAAGGTGAGGGCGGCCTGCAGCCATAGGGGGAATGAGCAAGAGCCCCCACCCAAAAATATCCCCCCCCCCACACCTCTAAAAAAATACAGACAACATTTTTTAATTTGTATCCATTTTTCATTCACCTGCGCATTAACACAAAGCAGTACATTCGTCCAGTGGGTTGTGTGCACAGGAATAATAATTATTATATTTCCCTGTACTGATAATACCAGCTTCTGGTATCAATCATTCGAAAGCTCGTTTCTTGTGTGTTCTCAATAAATGAGGTCGGGGTCAACTCGCCACTGGGTCAACTCGCCACCAGTACTTTTTCCGGGTCAAGTCGCCACATGTTAGCGGCGACTTGACCCACTTTTTGTGGCGAGTTGACTCACTTTTCATCACTTTGCATCAAGTACTCCATTAGATAAGACACCAACACCAGCAACAGAACAAAGACAAAGGCAAACTACCACAAAGACAAAAAACGTTAAAAAGGTAAAAAAAATATGTTACTACATGTAGATTCCTTTACAAATTGAACGTGTGACAGTGACATAGCTATTCCACTGTCTGGTCACTAATCTTGTTGCAGCGACTGTCTGATCACCGGTTTTAATTACCCAACAATCAACTATAATTTATAATTTATTGCCACGATTTTAATAACCCAATAATCAACTATAATCACCTGTAGTCACAGAAGCCACACCAATAGACTTGCTGGGGTCACTTGCATATCCATTTTTATTGGGACGTTGTGTCAAAATGAAAAAAATTATATTATTTTTTGGGGTGTCATTTCATGTCGAAAATCGTTGCAAGCATTTTTTGTAATGATTAGGGATACAGTTTTCCACATTAAAATTGAAAATTAAGTAATTGCATCTTGTTCAACATAGCTCATTAAGCCCTGTTGAATAAGATGCAGTTTAGTTAAATTTTTGGCCCCGAATAGTGCCATTGAAGAAGATTAACATTATGGTACTACATGTATAGAGTTAAACGAATGGGTGAGTTTGTATGATCTCAAAGTGACCGAATATTCCCCCAGTGTGTGATTTTACGACATTTGAAATGTTAGCCCTTTACCCAACATAACAGTCCAAACCGACCAACACTAAATGTATTCACTAAATTCAAAGGGTTAAAGTTTAAAATTCCCTGTTAAATTTTGAACAAGAAATGTGAACTTTTATGTTTGAGGCGCGTTACTCCTAAATAAAGCTGATTAAATGTTATTTCTTTCTTTCATTTTCTTTCTTCCAAACCACATCTTATGACCCTACTTGGGGGTCATAAGATATGTTTTGGAAGAAAGAAAATGAAAAAAATAAAATAAAAAGGCTTGACCATTTTTCGATATTTCGCTTTTAATAAGTTCCAAATTGTTATTTATTTTTTTTCCTTCCAAACCACATCTTATGACCCCACTTAGGGGGTCATAAGATATGTTTTGGTAGAAAAAAAAATAAAATATAAAGGCTTGACCATTTTTCGATATTTCGCTTTTAATAAGTTGCAAATTGTTATTTTTTTCTTCCAAACCCCATCTTATGACCCTACTTATGGGTCATAAGATATGTTCTGGAAGAAAGAAAAATGAAAAAATAAAATAAAAAGGCTTGACCATTTTTCGATATTTCGCTTTTAATAAGTTCCAAAGTGTTATTTGTTTTTTCTTTTTTTTTCCCCAAACATCTTATGACCATACTTAGGGGTCATAAGATGTGTTTTGGAAGAAAGAAAAATAAAATTTAAAGGCTTAACCATTTTTCGATATTTCGCTTTTAATAAGTTCCAAAGTGTTATTTATTTTTTTCATTTTTTTTTTCCAAACCCCATCTTACGACCCTACTTAGGTATTTGTTTTTTCTTTTTTTTCCCAAAACATCTTATGACCCTACTTAGGGGTCATAAGATGTGTTTTGGAAAAAATAAAAAAAAAATAAAAAGCTTAACCATTTTTCGATATTTCGCTTTTAATAAGTTCCAAAGTGTTATTTATTTTTTCATTTTTTTTCTTCCAAAACATATATTATGACCCCTAAAATATGAATGTTGATTTTTGTGTACGACGATTTTTTTCAGTTGTATGAGGTAAAGTGGTCAATGCCTTTTCACAGAATATTAGTCAATATTCTGACTGTTTTGGTAAATATTTATGTATATGTAACATTGCTTGCTTTTATAAATTGTGATTTCTCATTTTGCTTCAACTTTTTTCCATAACATTATCAAACCACTGTACTGTTATATTTTTAGAAAGAGCAATTTGTAACCCTAAGTCCATGTACATTTTAGAAAGTTCAACTGATGACGTTTCTGCGTTGTCTCTTATCGTTTTGTCAAGAAGGTTTAAATTGTCATCTGTTAAAAGTTTTGGCCTTCCACTCCTGGCCCTATCACATATTGTCCCTGTGATTCTATAACTCCTGATCACCCTGCTGATGGTTCTGCGATCTATATTCATTCTCTCTTCTTCTTTTATGATTCTAACTATTTCAGCAAAGTTTGAGCCTCCTTCATTCAGACTGACAATCTTCTGGCGTATAATATACGGGACCCTAGTTCGTTTAATAGAATTCATTTTGCTAACTGGGTGTATTCAAGGTGAGTTGGGAGACTTGGTCATTATATCATTACGAGCAACCAATGATACAAAAAGAGAGGAATGTTTTCCTCGTAAAGGGCGTTTTCGAATCCTCGTAAAAGGCGTTTTCGAATATTGTAGGGCCAATGGTCAGCATTTATTTTTCTCCTTTGAAAACGGAAAAATAACACTACTAATAAAAAATAACCCCAATTACGCAAAATAAACACACTAATCATGAGAGCTACTAATAAAATAATTACCGACAGTAGCAAACAGAAGGGATCAAACAAACGAATTAAAACACGTGGTTAATTGACTTTACTTAATCCAATTACCAGAGGACCATGGCAAATCAGTGACTGGCCAATGTTTTATTATGGAAAGGGAATATCGGTGTTTTAAGTTTTAAATTGTGTTTTGTCTTTTCATATTGGCTGAGTAAATAGCAACTGTAATATCTATCTTGACAATTAACAAATACAAACGTGATATCTATCGTTGATATTCAATGATTGGTAACCGACAAAATTCCTCTTTTTTATTATTTTAAACAACCAAGAAATAAAGTTCACGTTTATGTACATGTATATGTATCCTGGTAAAAAGAATCAAGCATAAAATAATTTTCCCCGACCCCATCTGTGGGAGGTGGCACCTCCGCGCCGACCAAGGCACTTGAAGCAGCATACAGGCCTTACAATCGAAAAGAGCAAAGTGACATAGACAGCTTTTCGGTGACCGGGGTTCACGCCAACATAGGCGTATGTTTCAGGGAGGCTTGAGGACTGCAGTTCCCCTCCAGTCGGGGCAAATACATTTTTTTCGGCCAGTTTTTATGATTGTTTCGGGCAAGTTTGACTGACCTACTCACTTGGGCAGTTTTATCTTCAATAAAGGATTATGTCCCATCAGTTCTAACTTGGATACAAAGTCTGTAATATAATATTTTGGTGTAGTACGTCCCACAGGTCGTACCACACCAAAAAAGTATATTACGGACTTCAGGTCCATGTTCGTACATATACCTGTAATACCGTCTTATCAGATTGATATCGCATCTGAGGGTTGTAGACACGCCAGCGTAACAGTTTGTTCTAGCTAATTACAGACATAAACAGGCCGTTAGCTACAACTGTGGAAGGGGAACACCTCCTCCCACACCCAAACCCACCCAAGGACCACTTCACTCAATAATGCTCGCAGCATCACTTTTCGGAAAAATATTTGAGACCCCCCCCCGAAAAGGTGTCCCGTACGCCTAAGCAAGCCCAAATTTTGTGACTCTGTTTGGTCGGAAATTTTGTGGTGTGCCCCCCCCCCCCCACTCCCTCCAACTCACACACAAAACGCCCATATTTTTATGCTATTACACGTATAGGCATAAATTCGCCTAGAATGGTCCCAATAATTTTCCTACGGGACTGCACATTATCTTCCCAGTGTCTACGCCACTGACACCGAATGATCACACTGACTTGGTTGTGATATTGTCTGAACACGACTCAATTGATGCATGTGCTCGGGTATCATGAACGACGAGTTTCGCTTATGTAAACGAACTTAAACGAATAAAACGTTTACTTAAACGAAGGTAAACGAAACATATTCGTTTACAAACGCACTGAAAACGAAAAACGCCGTTATATTTCGTTTAGAAACGCAATGCCAAACGGAACCGTAAACGCCGTTATTTTGCGTTTACATGTACAAGTTATTTCCGTTGGTACTGTATGTCAGTTGTCATATAGTATATACCCATAGTAGCTTGGTGTACATAATGTTCACCACTCGAGGTAAAGTAGTATTAACAGCGAAACTTTGGAGAGCGGTTAACACCCTTCACCACGAGTGGTGAACATTTGGTACACCACGCTACTTTGGATATATATATTTATTTATACCATTATCGTCAGATTATTAAGAGTCGCTATTATTATTTTTTTTTTTTGATTTTACTGAGCAGCAGACGTACACGCGTGCAAATGTTTTTGTTTACATGAGCACCAGTGGGTAGTACTTTTGCTGTAAATTTTATCGCCGAAACGAAATGGAAAAAGAAACGCGCAAATCTCGGGGCCTTTTTCATTTTAATAACATAATAACATACTATTTCGAGTTATGGATGCTTTATTAACATAAGACAATGCATACTTGTTAATTTTTGGTATCTTATGAGGTAAACGCATTTAAAAGCGGCGTAATAAATAATTGCCGCTTTAATTTTACTCTTCGCGAGGCGACGAGTGATAAATTTAGACAAGTTGGCATTCAGGTCGAGGTCTCCAAAGGTCAGCTTGGATGTAGTTCCACTGTAGATGTAAATTTTAACTACTGAAATCCCATTGCTGGCCTGTTCACCACAGACACACGTGTTCACCACGGTTGGTGTGTAAAGCTTAAATTTATTTCATAGGCTTTTTGTATATAGGTAATCAAGGTATAAATTCCTGTTCACTTTGGGTAGCAACATCCGACAACAACCAACGGTGCCAAACAGCATGGAATTAAATGCAGCGCCCTGTCTCGAAATCCAAGAATTACAACAGCAGGACATTTGATTCAAAGCATGGGGGGGGGGTGGGGGTGGTCACGATGTAATGGTCTTTCGCGACCGTGTGAGTTAATCCTGGCATTGAGTTATTCTATGGCTAAAATTTTAGACTGACACCACAAATGCCCCATGCAGCGCAACATAAGCTTTCGCATCCAGCCCACAGTTCACTTCCGGATTTGGCCCTCTTCTGGGCCACTTGTCACTGTACGTAGCAAATACTTGTAATACTTTTTTAAAGATTGCAAATTAATCTGTTATTTATCTTCTTGATGCGACATTTCCCACTATCCTCAACAATGTTCGGAATATTTAAATGATGCTGATGGTTGTCTTTGTCTAGAACTAACCTCGAGTCTGCATGTTAAAGTATTGATTGTCTACCCCACATATTCACTTGACAGCCATTCCACTTAATGAAATTATGACGTATCATGCTCCTGGCCAGGAAAAGCGGTCTAACGGTTTTAGAGGGCTAACAGCGCGCAATGTTGCCTGCGAGCGCGGCGAGGTTTGACCAATATCAGAAATAAAACAGACAGTGGAGTCATGGTGACTCTTTGCTGAACGCATTGCGTGGATTTTGCTCGTTAATTCACCGATTTGTCCATCAGCTCTTGCAGATTAAATTAACCCCTACCACTCTGGTAGTGCAACAAAATTTTATTCAATCTCTCTATTTTTCTATTGTTTAAATATGACTTTAACTAATTATACCTTGTTTGACAGAGCTCAATGAGCTCTGTCAAACAAGGTATATTTGGTTAAATATCAAACTGCATTATGGAAAATATTTGCTGCTGAAGACTTTGCCATTTTGACATCACAGTTTAAAGAGTTAACAAGGAAAGTAAAGACAAGACATTGGCAATGTTGTTCGACTTATTAAAAGTAGTCGATACAATAAATTACGAGACATCACTAAAGAAGTTGGAAAAGCATGGCATACCATTAGGGGCGTAAACAATGGCTGGTTTAAATTTATGTCTCCAATAAGGTGCAGTACGTCATGTACGGAGACAACCGATCATGTACGGAGACAACATATCAGTTTTAATAGAGAAAAGTGTGTCTCTAAGATTTGTTATTAGATTATTCATTATATAATTACAGTTAAACTAAGTCCTGTCACGAATAGTGCGCTTATCTAGGCTTAATTGCGCGTTGGAATTGCGCGCAATTGCCATATCGAATGGCATCAAAGCACGGCAGGTTCTCTTGGATACTCATAGCAAACACATGCAATGTTTCTGCCAATGGACCTCCGGGTTACCCGGAGGTCCATTGGCTGAAACATTGCTTGTGCACAGGCCATATGTACAAAATTTGATAGCTTTACTTGGGCCATAACGCGTACATTAACGCGCATATCGACGTGCTATTTGTGCGCATTTCATGACAGGACTTCTAGTTTTAACTGTAAACCTTTTTTCTGTTCATGCATTTTCAGGCAAAATTATTGGCTAAAGTATTCCTTTTTTTTTCTTTTCATAACACAATGAACTAAAAAAATGCATTTAGGCCCGCCCTAAACCACGCCCCGAATTAAAGATTACGTTGCACAGGGTGAATGGAAAAGAATCCCTGCACGCTCATATTGTTGCAACATGAAAAGTAATTAATATTTATCTCATCATATTAAAAAGACTTTCAAAATAAAATTTAATAAACAAAGAAATCTTTATCATGTCTTTTTTTCCATGTTTAATTTGTTTATATGCAATGTATGCAATATATGATGATATATGCAATATATGATCGTCTGCGTTCATTGCGTTGCCCAAATCAAACGTAAACAATGGCTGGTCTTAATAATCCACAATTGAAATTCACGCCAACAAAACGTTCCAATTTCCCTATAGCCTGAATGAATACTTTCTGAGACAAAGTTCATCCAACTTCATGCCATCTGGGTTTATATCCACATTTACAAACTGTGTTTTCAGTTTCTTAGGATATGGTCAAAATCAGAATTAAATTTAATTCTGTAATGCCTTGAATGACAGTACCCTCACGTCAAGTGGAAAATGAGACTGAAGTTTTGTGTGCGTGTGGCCTATGACATGCCTTTTAACTTGCGCATTCATTGGTCAATATTTTTTTTAATGACACAAGAACATGTTTCAGTGAAACGTATCGTTATTTCAAACTGAATTTAAAAAAAAATATGCCTTTTTATTCAGTTATCACTAGGAAACGTGATGCGACCTGGTTTTTATTTTAAGTGGAAAGTGTTTAAATTTATTGCCCCTCATATTTAATTATAAGGAATGATCGAATAATACTGTCTATTTCTTGAGTTATGAACCCCAACAAAACAAAGGCCAAATATATGCCCATTTACACAGTTTGGCCTTTGTTTATTGGGGTTCATAACTCAAGAAATACACAGAAACAAACGACCATTCCTTATTTGACTTTCAAATACCATTTGCCTTTCCACTTTAGCGTATCTACTCTCGTCTGTTGAAGACACTACTGCATACTGCATTGGACTTGATGTCGACAAATCTGGTGACGTTATTAACAATGAATTTAAGGGAAAACAAACATCTTCGAATGGATCTGCAATCAGTCTGGTACTGCACTCAAAAGGGGCAAAATACAACTTCTAACGGAAGAAATTCGATTTCTCAAAAACTATTTATCACCATTAGAAGATCTAATGCGATAAGGCAGTAGTTTAAATTTTAGGCATAAACAATGACGAAAGCTTATCTGAAAACTTTATATTTCCACGCTATGAATAGTGAACACTGGTACTATATACCAAAGTTTTTAGCACGTGATTCCCCACACCCAGAGATGGCGGTTCATAACAAAGAGTTACTACAGGAATTCTTACAGTACATCACCAGTTGTTGGTGTGATGTTATTGGACAAAACGTATGGAGCGTATAGGTGCCAGAAAGTCCTATTGGGGAATTCCTATAGTAAATTGTTCAGTACCTCTTTGTCATATACCGCTAAATCTAGGTATGGGGATTCCTTTGTTCAATTATTTGGTCTACGTGTAGAGTGTAATTTCACGAAATCACCAGCGGAGTGCAGATTCCACCCAAACAATAATTGCAAATTTGTTGCAAAGAATAACAAACTCAAGTTTCAGCCAATGGTCCTACGGGTTAAACCCGGAGAATAATTTGTCTGAAACATTGCTTGTGCTGTTTGTTCATATGTAGAGAATTGGAAAGTGATACTTTGGGTGATAACTCCACTCCTCGAGTGATTTTGTTACAATCCACTCTCCGCGTACTGTGTATCATCAGTATCACTGCTGCTATGTTTAGAGCTCGGGGAATTTGATGTTTCAGATTTAGATTCGGTTTCAGGAAAAAAACTCGGTTTCGGTTCGGGTTTTTTTCTGTGTTTTAAGTAAGATAGTAAATAACACCTCAAGCTCCTTAACTTGGAACAAATCTGCGAAGGTTTGTACGGTACCACTCATCATAAACGCCTTGTCTATATTGGGTTCTAGGAGATCAGTTGCTAAGCCTATTCAGTAAGAAAAGAGACATAAATCAGGATAACGGTCGCTAGTCCACTCTCTCTCAGAAAGGTACAGTTAAAACCAGAAGTCCTGTCATGAAATGCGCACAAATAGCACGTTGATATGCGCGTTAATATGCGCGTTATGGCTGAAGTAAAGCTATCAAATTCTGTACATATGGCCTGTGCACAAGCAATGTTTCAGCCATTGGACCTCCGGGTAACCCGGAGGTCCATTGGCAGAAACAATTGCATGTGTTTTCTATGAGTAACCAGGAGAACCTGCCGTGCTTTGGATGCCATTCGATATGGCAATTGCGCGCAATTCCAACGCGCAATTAAGCCTACATAAGCGCACTATTCGTGACAGGACTTCGAGTCTTAACTGTAGTTTCATCAGTTTATGCATAGATATAGTAAAACCCTTTCCGTCGGTTTTTGCTGGGTCTTGCAGTTCAGTTTTCCGGTTTGCTGCAAAAAAATCGAAACCGAACCGGAAAACCAAAAAACACCCAGCCCTAGCTATATTCTAAAGTTGAGATACGTTTCTCCTTTTTCTGCAATATATACAAAACGGTGGATCTCTTATATTGGTATGGATATCTAACCCCTCTCTTTTGTTTTCCATCTGACCAGTTGTATAAAGTTACTTCAGAAACTGGAGTAGGGTGAAGCTCCCAACCACAAAAATACCAGGGCATTTTTTATTGTGTCGCCGCCCCACGAAGTTGGGAGCGACATATAGGGATGGATTACTTTTGTCGTCTTGCGTCGTCCGCGTCACACTTTCTCTTATCCGCCACCCCTCTTTAACCTATGAATGGATTTTGATGAAACTTTCAGTGATTCTTTATCACATCATGGCATTGTGCACCTCCTATTTTATTTTTTGATCCGCTGTATTTTTTCCAGAGTTATGCCCCTTTTCCACTTAGCATTCTGTCTGAAACGCCAGGCTTCTCTTATCCGCCACTCCTCTTTAACTCATGAATGGATTTTGATGAAACTTTTAGTGATTCTTTATCACATCATGGCATTGTACACCTCCTATTTTATTTTTTGATCCGCTGTATTTTTTCCAGAGTTATGCCCCTTTTCCACTTAGAATTCTGTCTGAAACGCCAGGCTTCTCTTATCCGCCACTCCTCTTTAACCTATGAATGGATTTTGATGAAACTTTCAGTGATTCTTTATCACATCATGGCATTGTGCACGTCCTATTTTATTTTTTGATGCGCTGTATTTTTTCCAGAGTTATGCCCCTTTTCCACCTAGAATTCTGTCTGAAACGCCAGGCGACACACGTCTTACATGGAAGACTCACATCTAAGTTATTACCGTAAAAATAGCATGCTCCACTGGGGAAGCAAGTAAAATCCATTCACATTTGGTCTTGAATTCAACTTCATTTTAGACTGAATGTATTAACCCTTTACCTAACATGAAAAGCAAGCAACACTTGCAAAACTAATTGTTGAATAACTATTTTTTTTTCATTTTTTGTCTCAAAAACATAGGTTATGACCCCTCGTGGGAACGAGCTCATCCAGCTCGTTCCAAAGAGGGGTCATAACCTATGTTTTTGAGACAGAAAATGAAAAAAAAAATAAAAATTAACTGGCGATTTTTGAGAATAGCGCTGACCGGTTTTGTCCGTTATGTTGGATAAAGGGTTAAGTTGATCACGGCAGAAGATCTAGAAGGATAAGTCGTGGTTTTACCGGTCAAGCCGCCCTACTCCCAGCTTACACTTCAATTTCTGAAATTCTGTCACTCTATTAGCAATCGTCTGTGCCACGTGTTCCCCACACTTCCTGAAGTTTACAGTTAACATTGTGTGTCATCGTGTTGAATATTTCAATGAAATTAACGTAATGCATGGGTTTGTACATGTATACTGCTAAATACAATTATCTATATATCTACTCAGTCATTTTCAGTTTTAGTACAGCATGATGCCAGAACTCAAGCTGAAATTGTGAACCAGGGGAGTTTGCTTGTAGCTGGCTTTGACCTATAACTTCGATTGGTGTTCTTTGTCTTGAGAGCGTTTTGCCGCACTGCGTTTTGTTCTCCAAATTGTTGAAACATGAAGAAATAATCAGCTAGAAGAATCATCGGAAGACAAAGGTTATTACCACCATATGGGTTTCCGCGTTGGCGAATTGAAGGCGAGACCTCGTCTCGGTGTATATATCGACGAGACCGTTAGGACGAGTCGATATATGACCCAGAGGTGAGGTTGAGACTCCAATGCACAATCTCAGAAACCCAATTGGTGGTCATAACTAATTTATCTTACAGTATTCCTCCATTTCCTGACTTGTTCGCATATATTGTGAACATCATTCAGCGTCTATGTATTGGTTTTTGATGAATGAATGAAAATCATGACGCCATGGTATTGCGTTCTTGTGCAATGCTTAACGCAATTCCCATTCACGGTTCAACATGTACTATGACCGCCGAAATATTTAGTAGTGTTTCAGCTGTATGTTTCTTTGTTTTATTTTCAGAAATGTCATCATGTCAAAAATGATCTTGTCTAATTTATTTCGTTGAGTTGCAGATGTATTTATCATTTAATTTTTGTTATCAAAGACGATGGCTTTGACACCTGTAATCAGTTTTCTATGCGTGCAGGTGAAAAACGTCCAATCTTTCAGAATAGAATGGAATGGAATGATCGCACGTTGTGTTTCAACCCTCAATACAGATTTACATTTTGTCCAGACGTTTCCACTTGTATTGGAGGGAAAAACGTTCTTGTTGTAAGATAAATTATTTTAGATATAACAAATGTTATAAGCTGAATGAAATAGGACGGTCTGCTGACAAAGATGACACATGTCTGCGATAATTTTTTAGGTGTGCTCAAATGTTAGCCTGTAAATAATTTCATTTTTATCCCCAAACTGATACACGTAACTCACATATTAGGGAGATTATCCGTCCAATACATCAATACACATCAGGGGCCGATACTATAAAACTTTTACAATTGTATTTCGAGAATTGTATTTTCTAGTTATGAATTTAAATAAGTTATAATGATTCCTTAGCATCTTCAAAGATATGGCAATTTGCCAGTTGGCAAATTGCCATATCTTTTAAAATGCTAATCATTCATTTTAGAAAGTTATATGAAGAGGTAGAAACTACAAATCTGGAAAATACATTTGTAAATGTTTTATAGTATTGGTTCCTGGTCTCAACAAATACTTGGTATACTTTGAGTTTCAAATTATATGGACCCTTTCTGGAAAAACGTGCTTAATGTATGGGCTCTCTTAAAAAAAAATAGCAATCCCACTACCCCGACCGAGATCCTCTCTCGAAACACTATTTTATAATAATTATATAAAAATTATTAATGAATCGTTTCTTTACAGACATTCGTGAACACAGGGTGTTTTCTGTATAAACGGCATACTGAGCGCTTCAGGAGACATTATTGACTTTCAAGAATTTAAGTTGAAATATGACCTTGATATACCATTCACCAGCTACCTCGGTGTGGTGAATGCAATACCAAGGTCATGGAAAATATATAATATTCAACAGAACAAAACTTGAATATGTTTCAGATCCCTTGGTGGGTGACATAATATCTTGCACTAAAGAAAACCGCCATTTCTATCCCATATTTCTGAATAAAGTATCACAAAAACCTACACATACCCGAGAGAAATGGAACATAACATTACATGAAAATCACTGACCATAATGATTGGCAACACATTTATATACAAACTTTTAGGGAAACAGATGATACATGTCTACAAAGTTTACAATATAAGATTGACCACACAATCCTATTCACAATAAACTCTTTAAATGTGGATTTCAGAAACAGAGCTGTGTTCTTTCTGTGGAAATACGAAGGAAACAATCGCACATCTATTTTACAATCATTCTTTCTCAAAAACAGTTTTACTTTCACTAGTGGAAAAGGTTAACCTTAAACCGGATCCGAAAGTTCAGCTAAACATAAATAAAAGAGAAATAATTTTAGGCGCAATTTCCGAGCATGCCTATCCAAATGTCTGGAATACCTGTCTCCTCATCTACAAAAAGTATATTTACACCGGCAGCCGAAGTAATACCCTCCCCTTTTTCTCAGGTCTAGCAAGAGCTATAAAATCCTACAAAAATATTGAAATGTATTCTATATACTTGTACTCAATCGGCCAGGCTGACCGTATTAAGGGAAAATGGAACTACCTAATTGATGCATTTTTGGAATAATTGGAGACCTGCTCTGTTTGTGTATACAGGACGTGGAGAGTGTATTATCACTAAATCACCCGCAAATTAGAGATTCCTCCCAAGCAATAATTGCAAATTTGTTGCAAAGCATAACAAGCACAGGCAAAGTTTCAACCAATGGACCTCCGGGTTAAATCTGGAGAATAATTTGGATGAAACATTGCTTGTGGTTTTTGACCATATGTATAAAATTTGAAAGTTATAGTTTGGGTGATAACTCCACTCTGATTTGGTTACTATCCATTCTCCACGTACTGTATATTATACTGTAAAAATTCAATTTTGTTGTAATCTTATAGAATGTCCTATTTTTCTAATGATGCCAACAAAAAAAAATTAAAAAAAAACACACAAAAAAACAAATACTTGGAAATGCATGCTTCCTTTCGAAATATTTAAGAGAAATCGCCCCAAACATGGTCAAAACCAGTATTTCGCAACTTGTCCTCTCTCACCCGTCTAAATGTTTCCTGTTGTGCTCGCCATTTCTTGGTCTGTTGTTTGGAGTATCTTCTAATGAAAATCACATTTATATAAGCCAGGAATGTTGTGACTGAACTGCGACGATTTTTACTGACGTTTCAGCAATACTGTTGCATATAGAGATCAGAGGTTCAACGTCAGAACGTAATGTGAAATGTGTTTAGATTGACAACTTTTTAATTTTAAAAAAATACATATTTTC
Source organism: Pictodentalium vernedei (assembly GCA_031216915.1). Taxonomy (NCBI): domain Eukaryota; kingdom Metazoa; phylum Mollusca; class Scaphopoda; order Dentaliida; family Dentaliidae; genus Pictodentalium; species Pictodentalium vernedei. Next base: position 774,159,621 of record CM062296.1, on the reverse strand, counting down.
CATTCCCACTCATGAGGTAATCGTCGATATCCACGCAGACACTGCAAACTCTTCAGTTATTTCACGAGAAAGACAGCAGCTACACAAACGCATTGATACAGTGTCCATAATTTATCTTACAATCAACATGTATTTTATCTGTATTAACGCCGCAACTGTCGTGTATCCGACCCCTGATACAGATGTTTGTATCAGGGGGTCGGATACAAGCACGTTCCTTTCGCGTGAGTTCCATTTTTTTTCTTTTTGTTCATCCGTACGAATAAATAGTTCGTTATATATTCGTCTACATTCTTGACTTATCCCCAATATATTGTAAGATAAAATGACTATTGTCATTATGTGGATTTACAAAATATGTATCCGAGTCGAGCTTCGGGTTCTAAGGGCAGTTCACGACGAGTCGTGATCTGCCCTTAGAACCCGGAGCTCGACTCGGATACATATTGTGTACATCCACATAATGGTAATAATCTCTATGTATCAGCACGCCGTTGGGTCAATTTTGCTTCAAACAAACGCCGTGGAATCCAAACTTTTAAGATTAAACAGTGATGTTTTCTGAAATGAAGAGTGTGTGAACGGCTCCCGTCACGCATTGGCGTGTGGGCAATGTTGTCTAGACGATGTGAAGGGTAGGTGAAAAGGGTTTAGTATATGGCTAGCAAGACAAGTGAGGTTTCGCTGTGTTGTATATTCGCGACGATCAAGCCATTCCAGGTCTTAAAATTGAAGGAGAACGGCATCCCCACCCAGACAGAGGTCCAGGAAAGCACTAGTGAGATTAATTAACTCGACTGTTCTACTCATTTGATATGTATTATCACTGTTTCTTGGATTAGGAACCAAATTGGAAGAAGGTGGTGTACGAAATCATCGTTCTTTCGTCTCGTGCAGCATGGCACCAGTTCGACAACATGCAGCCTATTTGATAGTGTTATACCAGATGTTAGTTTATTTTTATGAAGCAGTGAAGGAGTGAGAGAACGAACTTTTTATTCCAGGCAAAGACAAGCGGCTGTTCGTGTATCTTTAACTATAGATTAGAATTGTGTTCCACTATTGGAAGAAAAACGGTTTACATTACGATACTTTGCACCTGAGGTATGCTGTAACCAGATTCATTGTTTTGTTAACCAAATGCGTGTTATTAACATTCAGGCGAGGAAATCGGGCCTGGCACTTAAATTATACCTATTGACGGTGTGACAGGAATGATAGTCCGTAGAAAAATTAGTCCCTCTGGACTATTATTCCGCGGAATTATAGTCCTAGGTCTAACATTCCTAGGAATAGTAGTCCGGCGGACTACTATTCCTGGGAATGTTAGACCTAGGACTATAATTCCGCGGAATAATAGTCCAGAGGGACTAACGTTCCTACGGACTATCATTCCTGTCACACCGGCTCAGTTCTGCGGATTGATATGTCACGGAAACTTATCTTGCTTCCTTCTATACGGCGGTGATATACCATTTTGATAATTTATAAGTGAAATTAGTCTTGTGGGACAATGTAAATGTTTTCAATTCTGTGTTTAGAAATGCCACTACCCTATAAAATACCCTCTACGACGAATGGACGTGTCTATTCTGCATTTGTAGAGGGACGACAGAGCGGCCCAGTAATAATTTAATCCTACGGCCTTTTGGGGCTATAGGATTATAGTATCAATTGGTGCGATTAATATTTTGTTGTACCTTAACCCTTTGGACCCTTTTGGTATCTTCCATGTCAGTTCAATAACGGCAATTGGAAGTCCATATTCATTATGTGGGGGTAGATGAATTAATATTTTCAATGTGCAGCCTTGGGGCTGCACGTTTAAAATATAGATTGGTCTGTATTCACTTAGCGGTCATCCCGCTTAATGAAATTATGACATATCAATTTCCTGGGCCGGAAAAGGTCATCTCGTGTTTAAAGGGTTAAGCTGTATAATATATGGAACAAACTGTAAATGCGGAAAAAACTTAACCCCCTCTCGAGTTCTTAAGAGGGTCGCATTCATAAGATCACGGTCGGAATTGTTAGAGTTTCCCCATCAGTGCGTATGATTCATATTTTCAAGGTATTTCAACTTCATTTTGTGCTAAACATGGCCACTGAAGTCAAGATTTTTTATGTATTTCAAAATTACTTTTCGGACACATTTTGGGACTACTTGCGTGGAGCCAACTTGACCAGCTGACTTTAGATCTCGTACACCCATGCAACACGACGCGCATGAATTTCTTCGTAACAAAACAGTTGATTGTTGACAGGAAAGTGAAGGGTGGGAGGAGATAGTATTAATATAATCATTAATCATACAGCTCTATAGGGTTTCCCTCTAAGTCTACAGGATACAAGCATAACTAATCTATCCTGACTTATTGAGGATTACTGACATACATTTCCACACAAATATCTTCAAGTCATCCTTAAATGAGAAACCCAAACCTGGAAGAAGTGAGGAGCGAACACTAGACCGACGTCTTCTTGTTTCAACCAGGGCAGGCAAGAGAAATTTCAGGCCCGGTGTGATTTCTGTTATGAGGCCTTCGATAGCCTCTAGCTCAGGGTGTCAACATATAGTCCGGGGCTACAGTACGGTCACTGTGGACTGGTCACTTTCCATGGGTGGGCCATATTTTCACGAACGCAATAATATTAGATTCCAAACACTAATTATAGGAACAATCCGGTACTTCATTATTTAAAATTTTGCTGATGATGATTTTTATTACCTGGTAAACGCATGCTGCCCATGCGTGAATTACGACAAGTCCACGGCAACTATACTGTAGGGAGGGAGTATGAGAGAGAGAGTAACTGGGTTCACGACCCACATCCGCGACTGCTGCAGCCCCAGTTTTCCTAATTCGGACGAGCAAAAGTCGCCATTTTCTCGAACTCCGGTGCGAAATAACTTGAATTACATTATATTTTATATATCACATTTCATCAGTAAACTAACGGATTGACCATCATGTCGTCCCCTGAGTTCCAATGTGTTCTATGTGCCAGTAGGCACATACATGTAGAACACATTGGAACTCAATGGACGATGTGGATGGAAAGAAGCACACTTTGCTAAGATATTTGCGTTGACAGGGATCACGGCGGCTCAGTGGTTACAGTTGACCTTCAAACCGAAAGGTCAACCGTTCGAGCCTTGCTAGGGGTTACTGCGTTGTGTCCTTGGGCAAGGCGCTTCATCCCAATTGCCCATGAGGGGGAACGGTGACGCTGTGTACAAAGGCGTACTGCACGACAATGGTGCACTTGTCTTCAACCAATGCTAACTCTTCTTGTGTAGAGTTAGTACTTTGGAGAGTCTGGCCGTTGCTCGCCGTTACTCGGTGGTCCTCTCTAGGTACTCCGCCTTCCTGCACTCGTAAAACTGTTCGACACAAGGTAATCCTGACTATCGAAAGTGTCATTAAATCCCAATAAATAAATAAATAGGTCAGTCTGTAACTGTCCAAATTACACTAATCCACTAATATATCTACGTGTATCTTCTCGGTCAAGTTGAATCTACGAGACTTTTCCAATCAAAGAATGCAAAATTCAAGTTCATATGGATTATTTCTTTAAAACCCATCTCCTGCTTCGTTAGCAGTTTGTAACAACATGGGAAAACGTATAATACAACGTGGAACGAAAATACAGAGAAAACGTTAACATAAGGTTCTTCATATTGTTGTCTTCTCATCTGCAATGTGGATGAGTGCCTCACAAGGCTGGGGAAAGATAAATTCAGAATGGAACAATGTATTCTTCATTTATGATCGGAAACTACAGTTTTTCAGAGAGCCGTTAATTTGGACTCGTTTATTTTTCCAAGAGCATGCTGATTAAAGATTTCATCGGCAACCCGCGGCGTGTGTTGCACCTGTTAGATTTGTGAAACCTTTTGAACCTTGGTGGTATCTTTCATGTCAGTTCGTTGGCAGCAGCTGCAGGAGTCCATATTCATTATTTGGGGTAAGCCTATTAATATTCTTAACGTGTAGCCTTAGGGCTGCACATTGGATATATTGATTGATGTACCCCCACACATTCACTACCTTAGCAACCCTACTACTTAAAGAAATTATGACGTTCTATGTTCCTGGGTCGGAAAAGCGGATATCGGATTCAAAGGGCTAATGTTGGTAAAGAGGACAAAACAAAACATACGTTTTGCGTTCTACGTTCAATAACTCTAGAGCAATGGGAGTGAGGGCATTTGTGATGCTAATTTTGTGGGGGCTCACGGGCGGGGAGTCTCGATTCAACTGTGGCGATTTAGATGCGAATATATGTTAATATTATGGGTATCCCTATTGTAAATTTTGCAGTCGACTGCACAGTTCACAATGGGAACTCCCATAAAATTAACATATTACTGCACTAGGGCCCAGATTATTTTGCCCAAATGATTAACATATGATTAACACAGGCCTGATTCCGCATCGACCCGCTTGAATCCAAACTCCCTATCCGTTAACTCCCATGGGATTAATACCAAAACTGTCCAAAATTGCTTGAGTCTAGACTCTCTGTTCTCACTATTAACAGGGGAGATTTGGATTATTTCGTCCTACATTTAAGATCCCCCCAGTCTTCCATCACACCACTTGGAATTAGACCCATTCGAGCTCAAAATGAAGCGATGTACATCATCGGTGGTAGCGCCCTTCTTATCCGTCGTTTCTCCCGGTCTCTCGTTGTATAACAATCCTCACATGCTGTACATCGGACATTACTTGCGTGCGTAATAGTTGCTTTTGATCACATAATGTATATCGCCAAGCACACGTTTAACCCTTTACCCAACGAATCGGCCACATCCGTCCGCGTAATATGCAAATTCAGCAGCTGAAACAACACTATTTTTCAAAAAATTTCAACAAAACCATATCATGTGACCCCTCTTTGGGACGAGCTCGTCGAGCTCGTTCCAATGAGGGGTCACATGATATGGTTTTGTTGAATTTTTTTGAAAACTTTTAAAAAATGATATTTAAAATAATAAATTTTGATATCGTCTGCGTTGGGTAAAGGGTTAATTATTCCACATATTTTATGACAACTGTCAGGTCAATTCTGTTCTTATTCTATGTTCATCGAATGGACACAGATCAAAATAGGCGTTTAGCTAACTGCAGATCCAACACTATTACTTCTGCTAAACATTGTGGTATTACTCCTACCTTTAAGCATATTGATCAAATTCCTTTCTTCGAGACTTGTAGAATGACATCATGGATTGCATAGAACCGATTTCAGATTGGGATTCAAAAATTGAAGCGAGTTCTCTTTATTCAGGATACTCAAACTTCGCAGTACGAAAGACGTGTTCGTGTACCGTGAAAAATATCACGTCAAACTTTATCGGTTCGCCGAACCAACAGATATCGAACGAGAAGACCAATTGAGAGCCGAGCTGTGTTTCTTTTAACTACTATACCACCGCACCACGATTGCTGTGCGTGTTCAGCATTATGCGATACAATAGACATTTGGGAAATATGCTTGGTACGCAACACTTGGAACCTGAATTACGCATAAGAACGCTATGTAACGACGCAACGGCAAAGGATTGTACACTACACAGTCTGGGTGACGTTGTGACAAAAATGAAATGATTCGATACCAAAGCAGTATCAGACTGGAAAGCTATCAGACCGTCGAACATTTTTCCTTAAAAATATCAGTCATCCACTTAATTCAAGTTTTATCGTGGTAAATGTAAAGATCACAACTCGGGCAGACTGCGGGGGATAGGACTCAATGACCATTTCGGCCTTCGGCGCACGTGAAATGCAGGCAGAACTCTACCTCGGGTGATTCGTTGATTCCAGTCCCCCGTACTTAGTGGCGTCATGTCAACGGTGCACGGGGGGGGTGGGGGGGTCCAAATATTTTTGGTGAAGGCCTGGGAAGTGCCATTTCCGGCAATCTGGGAGGCATATTTTGCCAAATTTCTGGGGCATGCTATGCGCCAACCGATGGTGGCGCTCCGCTTAGATGGTGTTGCCGATCCGCCACTCCCCCCCCCCCCGAGATTTCTCCCAAGCGTGACGCCCCTGTCCGTACTCCATCCTCATTGTGTTCTGTCTTAGGATGACATACTTATATAGATAATACTGGACAATAGTGAAAAGCCGAAATGTTGTGATAAAGCATTGGCGTAGGAACGGGTCCGGCTGGGCGGATTTTGCCGCACCACTATCCGGCTCAACAACAATGTTTTGATGGGATTCAATGTCATATTACTATTTAATTCTGATACACAGTAAACTGAGAGGTAACACACATGCGAGTGGTGAAATATACAAGGGCCATAAAACATAGGACAATGTAATTTGAACGATGTCTTGCTAATACATTAATCCCTTCAAAACCATGTACCACAGCAAGACGTCACGCGGTACAGTCGAAACACTGAGGCAGCTGCTGCGCTTTGTTACGTACCTATCACGAGTGTACCCTTTCAGGGCGTTAGAAGGGTATCTTTGAACAGACTACCCAGTTGGTTTATCAAACAACATTGAAAAAGAAAAAGAAAACAGATCCGTTCTGTTCCATGCATATCTTTGGGAAAACATTAAGCGGATTGATGTTGGTCGAATATTTAAAAATTGTATTCACAATTTTCCATTATCTTTGTTTAGTATCCCTTTAAACCCCGTCATTATCCAGATTTACTGTTCTTATTCTATGGAATAAATTAATTTCGGGCTGTTGGATTGCTTGTCGATTATATCATTATAAAATTAGTATTTATGATCAGTCTTCTAATAGTCCATTATCATTTGCTCGTTATCTCTGAAAAAATATTAACTCCAAGCGATTCTTAAAAATCTATGGGCTAATTTAATTGAGAGATATTTGGTTCCTTGTCGATTATAACGGCAAACCTATTTTATGGTCGACATCTGAATGACTGTCCGTTTCTTTATTGTGAATTGTAAAAATGTATTTTTGTCTTTTACGTTTTATGAGTCGTTACAAAAATATTTTTAGCGTGTGTTCATGAACTGATGGGTTGTCGACAATGTAACAGTAATTATGTTTCACCCATCCATCGCCATTGTCACGCAGATGCGACCCGTAACAGCACACAATTCTTCCCCAGTGAATGCATTAGGTCCAGCGCTGCATTTTGAAATTTTTTCGGGTTGGCCATAGTGATTATAATGCAGCAACAGTGGATATAGGTCGTGGTGGTAACTGACGTATATAAATATTAAACACACCTTCACCACAGAATGGTTTAATGTTATTATATGGCGATAGGCGGTCTTTATCACCACATTCTGACCAACTCTTGCTACTGTTTTTCTTTCTCATGTTCCAGTTCGATAATCAGGCAATACACCCCATCCCTGGCTAAAATCGTCATGGAAATCAACTTTCGATAAAATTATCTCCCTTGAAATTATTAGACGTCCTGGAAAGGTTGAATTTATTTATTATTTATTTATTTATTTTTTGGAATTTAACGACACTTTCGACAGCCATGGTCAACTCGTGTTGGACAGTTTTATGGGTGAAGGAAGACGAAATACCAGGAGAGAACCGCGGAGCAACGATGAGCAACTTCCAGGCTCCACAATGTACTAAAATCCACACAAGCAGGCTAAGCATTGGTTGAAGACAAGTGCACCATCGACGTGCAGTACGCCTTAGCACACAGCGCCACCATGCCCCGATGTTTGCTATATCTTCTACTGATGTAAACACCTATTACATCAGTAGAAGATAAAGTCAGGTTTCCTTTCTTTACTTTTAACCTTTACCTTACATGAAAAGTAGTCGACCCTTGCAAAAAACATTCTTGAATAACTAATTTTTTGTCTCAAAAACATAGGTTATGACCCCTTATAGGAACGAGCTCGATGAGCTCGTTCCAACAAGGGCTCATAACCTATGTTTTTGAGACAAAAAAAATAAAAAATAATGAAAATTAATTGGCGATATTTGTGAATCGCGCTGTTCGTTTTTGGCCGTTACGTTGGGTGAAGGGTTAATAAACGAAAACAGCAGACAACGCTCGGAGCTGTCTGATTTTTTCGTTTATTACACGATATAATAGGAAATTTTGGCTTTTTAATGGCAAGCTAATTAGAAGCAACTACCTCACAGATAAATCATATTAAGAATATCAATCGATATTCCACCTTCCAACGCTTTTGCGAGTGTGTTTTTAATTTTAATATTGATTGTTTTATTCTTCCCAGGAAAACAATTAGCACATCTTACCGCCTAGACTTCCACATTAACCCTTTAACCAACGTAACGGCCAAAACCGGCCAGCGCTATTCTCAAAAACCGCCAATTAATTTTCAAAATATATTCATTTTTTGTCTCAAAAACATAGGTTATGACCCCTCGTTTGGAACGAGCTCGTTCCAACGAGGGGTCATAACCTATGTTTTGAGACGAAAAATGAAAAAAATTAGTTATTCAAGAATTTTTTTGCCAAGTGTCGTCTGCTTTTCACGTTAGGTAAAGGGTTAATCGAAAGGATTGTGTCTGTATTACATGTCACGATGCGTACAATGTTGATGTAATGAACATAAAAAAGTAACAGAATATCCAAAGATGGTGACAATGCCGTTTCCTTATTTTTAATTGTTTTTAACACTTTAGGTTAAACAGTATTTATTTCAAAAGAATTTCCATGGTAATACATAGCTTACATACGGAAGCCCATTACGGTCAAATACGAAAAGTAACTTTTTTTTAAACGGGGAATGTTTTGCGTTATTTCGCAAAACTTTTGCGGAATAACGCAAAGATTTGCGAAATTACGCAAAAGTTTTGCGAAATAACGCAAACATTCCCCGTTTAAAAAAAGTTACTTTTCGCATTTGACCGTAATGGGCTTCCGTACTTACATTATCATTGGGTGTGGATTCGACAGTAAGCTGTTAGCTTATCTGTGGTCGTTTCCACTCATAGTAAATTTAACAGGTAGCAAAGAGGAAGACAGTGAGACCAATTCCTTCTATCAAGAACGTGTACAATGAGATACCTGTTTAACACTTTACCCAACGTAACGGTCGAAACCGGCCAGCCCTATTCTCAAAAATCGCCAGTTAATTTTCATTATTTTGTTAATTTTTTGTCTAAAAAACATAGGTTATGATCCCTCTGTGGAACGAGCTCGTCGAACTCGTTCCAAAGAGGGGTCATAACCTATGTTTTTGAGACAAAAAATGAAAAAAATTAGTTATAGAAGAATTTTTTTTTTTTGCAAGTGTCGTCTGCTTTTCATGTTAGGTAAAGGGTTAACAGAGAATAATGGCCAAACGTTCACTTTGATTGAGAAAAAATGTGTAAACAGCCAGCGTCTGTATTTGTTACCACTATACAGAAAAATACCCGATATTCGTGAAATGCGCAAATGGATGAAGCAAATTTGTTAACATTTTCGAAATTTCAAGTTTTATATGAAACTTCCATACTCATAGTGTTAAATATGTTGACAGCTTTAGGGAATTACCGGGAGCTAACTTTCCTGTAAATCTCATCCAATGACGAAAATTGTCAGCCAAACGAGCAAGAAATATCGGGGTGTTCTCACTTTGCCAGGAGGTATTGTGCTTATAAAAAGGTGTTTTCACTTTGACGATAGAGATTTTAAGTACAGTTTGTACTATATTTCTATGCACATTTTTGCACTTAAACAAATGAAATACAAATTAATGTATATATTTATTTATAAAATATCGTCCATTTCGTGCAACAAGGCGCCTTCTGCAATGCTAAGGCATTGCAGATGGCGCCTTGTTGTACTCACAGGACTATATATTGCTGAATTTAAAATTTTAAACTTTTTTTCATAACGCAATTGTGAATTTAACCAATGTATTCCATTTTTGACGGACGGAGCAAGATTTTGCACTGCTGAAATTTAAATTTTAGCCCTCATGTTAACAGATCTTTGTAATGATTCTTCTGATTTGTGCTTGTAAGTTAATGACAGATAATTAAGTTATCACATTTTTTGTGATTGCCAGCTCATTACCAGTTATCGCCGATTCGTGGTAAACACTGCTAATAAACAGAGGTCCAACGACTGTGAATATCTGTCATCAATACTAATACAGACTATAGCAGAGGTGTGCAAATTTCTAACTCCAGCCTGCTGGCAAAGAGAGGATACACCGAAAAACCATCTTCCCAACCATTACCACTCCGGCAAAGACAAAACCGGGGGAGTTGAACATAATGAGGTGAGAGACGGCACTCTATATGCTATGATCAGACACAGTAACTAGATGTTGACTTGTATTTATGATGTTATATTAAACAAACAGCAATTTTATCATTATCACAGAATAGGATCAGCCATTTGCAGCCCGATACACTTACATCTTTGCATAAAAGAAAATTCAGTGGTCGGTTGCGGACATCTTGGTGGCCAACCAGTAATTTAAGATAGTTAGTACTAGATTTATCACGGACGTTTCAATGATAATTTAATCCCACAAACCCATGGGTTCATTGGGTTGGATTATTAAAGAAACTCCCGGGGTATACAATATATATTCGCCACACGACTTTCAGCAAGGTTGTGTGTTATTGTCCCATACAGAAACTTGACGGATGTAGGAATTTATGGCGTTATATTAAATGATAGTCGAAGACAGCATTGATTCTAGTAGCCCCGAACACCACTCACTGGGTAACAAACTGCTATAAATTAGAAGATATTGCATTTTATTTAATGCTCAGGCATCAATTCACGCTGAAAAATTAAGTCATATTCCCCTGTCGGTCGGCAAAACGAAATATCAAAATGATATTTAGAAATCGATATTTCATCGTAGGTTCGAATGACGAATCACATGTACTTTAAACGAGTCAGCACATCAGTAATGAATTCCAGAGTCCCAAATACAGACGAATTCGAATAATTGATAGTGACAGTGACTAAATCAATTCATTAAATCAGCGGTTTCAAAGTTTGACTTTCTCATTCACCTTCCAGCGAAAAGCCGAAATCACTTTCAAATTTCTTCAGTTCAACTTCACACGTCTTCAGTGCATTGAGTTCAAAAAAAATAAAATGACGTGTCTTGTTATTGAAAATAAGAAAGTGGTGTTTTTTGTTATTGTTCTATTTCTTCGAAACACATTGCGATTATTTCAATTCGCCAGCCTTGGTAAATCGTAAAGTTAGGGGAGAAATAAGACGGGACTACTTTTTGTGCGGATATTCACACATTCCAATGGTTGGAGTTTGGTTGTTGTAATTTTTGTATGGACGCCGGTTCGGCACATAAATTTTGCGCCTTAATGGCAAATAAAGGCCACAAATTGGAGAGTTTGTAGTCGTAGAGCATTAAATAAAAAGAAAATTCACGAAAATTTGATGAATACCGAAACTATCTCGTTCGTGGCTACAAGAAATATGAGGATCTTCACTCGCGACTGCGTCGCTCGTGAAGATCCTCATATTTCTTTGTAGCCACTCACGAGATATTTTCGGTATCCATCAAATTTTCGTGAATATCCTCTATATTCACGGGGAGAGCGTTCTGAGGGGTCGTCCTATGTGCGATGGAGAACTATTGTAGTATCGTCAATCATACTGGACTCAAAAGACATTCACAAAATCCCGACTATTATGGTAATGCTATTTTTATCGATACGGGTAGACTCTATCTGTACAGCCCCATATATGTAAGAAAATAGGATCTAAGCCACAAACCCGTCTGAAAATAATACCTTCACGGGTTGTGTGATCCAAAACATCGTTTTGTAACACAAACCTTCCCAGCACAAGATTATTCAATTGTTTGCAGAATTGTTTGGAAAACTTTTACAAAGAATAGTTTTAGGTTATCGTAAAGTGCATTCCAAGACAAACGAAAGGATGAATTCAATATATTTCTTGCCGCCCCTTTACGCCCAGTTAAATCGTAGAATATTTAGCAAGATTTGTATCCCCCGTGGGAACCCCTTAAAGTTGACCAGTGCTTCTTTACTGTGGTAAAGAAGTTCTGTCTTACTGGTAAAGTGGGGCCCGATAACTGGAAAATGGGTGGAATTCCTCTAAAGAGCACAACATGAGTATAAACGATTGGCTAAACTTGAATTCATACCTTTGTTGTGGTCTCCAGATAGCCATAGATGCTGAAAATTACACTAAAACTCAAAAGTAGAGGAATAAATAGTAGGATTATAGGAATGCTAAATATATGTGAGTGTACGCTTGTTATTTATTCATAACTAAAAAGTTTTACTGTGGGGAAAGGAGGTAAATAGTTAAGAATCCAAAACATTCTCGAACGCAGATAACATATTTTTGGAACAATGTTACTAGCATACAATAATATACTTTTTTCTTATGTAGTGTAATTTGAAAAACTTTCCATTGAACATGTCTGGAGTGAAGCACAGTTGCCCAACATAACGCCAAAACCCCACATAGAGGTCCCTCGGACGATACCACTGGCGATTAATTGATATAGAAACAAACTGCGTTGCCATATCCACTACAACGATTATTAGACACACTCAAACGGGACATGATTCTGGGGTAGGTGGGGGTTGGGGTTGGAAACGTATAATGTTATATACTTGTTGAATGTTTTGAGGGATTTTTTTCTGCTTGAGTTTTTTAATAACGTATATTTTCACTGGGCAGAGACACTTCATAGAGCCAATTTCTCTTTAGAACGAGGTCTCGGCAACTTTGTTCCATCAGCTTTCGGCGACTCGCTTTAAAGAGAAAACAAAAATGTTTTAATATTTTTTTCATGTTCCCTACGGTGAGGATTAAGATAAAATCTATCAGATATTTCCTCTTCTCTCTCGAAACACATGACTAAGTTTCCAACAATCCTACATTTGTATGAAATTAAGGGCACATTAACCCTTCAACATTATTTATAATAGTTAGAAATAGAACTAGTCATAGCAAAATAAATATAATTATAAACGATTATACAGTCCAATGTGTTAGCGTATTAAATGATGAAGGCACAGTTTATACAATCAATGAGAATGGAGAAATATTCCTTGTCTTCACCTTCGCGTCAGTTCCCGCACACGATAGTGTGGCGTAGGAAACAAGAAATATCTTCATCTCACCATACCAATGTATATCTTAATCAATTTTATTGGAGTTTGGAAGTGTAAAACGTGTACCATCTCGTTTTAAGATGGTGGGTTTGTTTATACGACGGTTTCATGCGAAGAATCTTTTATCGTGCTTGAATCCGTTGTATATTTTCAAATCACCATTCCATCACGATTCTCCTCACTTTTTATGAACTGAAGTAATTATTTATATAATCAGTAGTGCAAGCCCTGTACCCCTTTCTCCTTTTTGGACGATTTTTAGACAGGATTGTTACGACCTTTCTTTCTGAAACTCTGGGAACTACAAATGGGGTGGCTGGACTAACCCCACAGAAAACCGCATGATGGCAGTTCCCTAATTATACAACTGATACAGGGATAATTCGCAATGTAATTGTTCAAAACTTGATACGCTGAAAGTTCCGGGGTGGGCGAGTCCACCCTCCCACTCTAGAGCCCTGCCGCTGTGGGATGTGAGAGTGGACTGATCACGTCGGAAATGGTAGATTGGTTGTTCCTCGCTCGTGCACCTGTTTGACAGAAAGTGCCCTCGTTAATCACAATATCTAGTATTTTTTTAGCATTGTGTGTAGCTAGCTCGTCGTATCCTTTTGACGATCCGTGCATTGCGGTGTGAAGGGATTCATGATTCATGTTGGAAACGGAATATTACATGTTTAAATTTCATCTTTTAATAAAATTACTCAATGATTTGTTATTATGAAATATCGATCTTGTAGTTTTAAAGCAATGTTGCAATGTTGCATTAATAAATAAAGTTTTGACTCATGTGGAGAGTCCATCACCCTCCTTATTCGCAATTTATCCGCCACATTTGATTCTTTTAGGTGACGCACATGTCACAACAAGAAAGATATTGTTTCTACTACTATTACTAAACCCCCACTACTACTGCTATAATATCCATAACTTCAGTACTGCAAATTAGTCTGACAGGGCACGGTCATCCGTGGTGGTATGGTCAAAGCTCAGTGAGCTCTTTCCGGTAATAACTACAGATGATGGTATCAAGTACAGATCAGATACTCTTTTAACGCAATTCACCCTTAATGTACTACGGTTGAGTCACCGACTAATTAGTGTCTATCCTCTCCAAAGTTAATGCGTCGTACGCATAGTTTGTGTGGACGTTATGAACTGACATTTTGTAATTGCTGTCTTTCGAATACTTATATACAGTACGTGGAGAGTGGATTGTAACTAAATCACCCGCGGAGTGGGGTTATCACCCAAGCTATAGCTTTCAAATTGTGGACACATCTACAAAAAACACAGGCAATGTTTCAGCCAATGGACCTCCGGGTTTAACCCGGAGGTCCATTGGCTGAAACTTTGCTTGTGCTGGTTATGCTTTGCCGCAAAGTTGCAATTATTGCTTGGGTGGAATCTCCACTCTGCGGGTGATTTATTGATAATACACTCTCCACGTACTGTATACTTCACTGTATATATTGTAATTTACTTGGTCATTGTTTTTTTTATAGATAACTTCCATAAGATGATGTCGTTAAAACATTATTTTCAGCTGTATCTGAAACATTCGAAACATGAAATTACTCATGCTTTAATTGAAGGCAAGAAGTATTTTCTCTTGTAATAGGGTATCCGATCTGAGTAAACATTTGGCACGCATCAATCATTTCTCTTAAGGAAATATCTAGATCACAACTCTATTATATATTAACTTGACCCTCTGGTATATTTCATTTTAAAATGTCGGTTTGGTGAGACTTTAAGTGTCGAAAGTATTTACCGAAGTTTTTGTACATAGTGTAAAAATGACCAAAGATTTTTTGTATCCAAAGTAAATGTGGATTACTATGAATAATACAGACATATAAAGAACTGTTTGAAACTGGTATCTTTTAGAATCTTTTTCCTTTTTGTCATACTTGTGTGGACAAACTTGTGTTCTATTAAATATATTATATATATATATGTGTGTGTGTGTGAACGGCAAGCAAGGCAGAGTGACCAACACTCGCAACTGGCTTTCAAAGTAAGGTTCAAGTTCGATACTTTGAAAAAGTAAAATTAGAGTGCCGTCAGGAAACATTATCTTCCCAGCCATGATCACCTTTAGCGACATCTCCTACGCAGATGCGGACATGCCAATTCATACACATATTTGTGACGGATCTACATATAGAAGCCAAAGCACAAATACAAATGCACATGAATTGCATTTGTCTTTGTTTCGTCATGGAGTGGAACGACTCTAAATGAATTTGTCATTAAATAGTTAAGCATTCGAATGTTGTTGTGAGTTTTCATGTTGTATAATACTTTATATTTTTAATCAAATACACACTAAAAACTAAAGTGTTAAAACTGACACTTTCAAGGTGTTAAACCCATTCTAACTCTTAGGGTTTGATTTTAACACTGAAAGTGCAATGCTTTAAGCACTTAGACATTACAATCGTCAGACATCTGAAACTTGAATGGATGGCACTTCCCATGTGTCTAGCATTGGTGGTTCTTCCAGAATCGTCCATAATTTGATTTGCACTTGGTGGGTACATAATTAAAAGGACACAACACAGATGGCGCGGATCAGGCTCGAGAGTTCGAGCCTGATCCGCGTCATCTGCGTTGTTTCCTTTTAAGTGTCGCGACATTACACTTGTCAAGTGGTATTATTGTAACACCTGTCAAGTTCTGGGATATCTACACTTGAACAAAGTGCTAGTTCAGCACATAGTAAGTGTTAAATACAGCACTTCAAGTGTAGTTTTTAACGCTTTAGTTTTTAGCGTGTAGTTGTAAACTCGGTGTTTTGTCAGCGTGTACCAGTGTAGTGGATGCGCTCACATTGGCTGAATTTGACGCGGCTTTTGCTTTTAAAAGCGGCACAAACCAACAAACTAAACTGACAGAGATAGCACAGAGTGAATCTGCCCGTGCGATTAAGTCTGTAGTAAACTTCTTCGAGCGCGAGTTACGGAATAGCATCGTAATATTGAAATAGAATCGTACTATTGGGCAGCGTTCTCACTCGGTTCTCCTCGGCCTACTTGAGTTCTCGTGGGTGACAGGCAGGGGTGATATACGCGACGTGACTCTGGATGTTGAAAACGATTAGTTAGTTAGCTTAGTTAGACCACAATAAACAAACAAGTAACGTGAATGATCCACGCTCACGACAGCCATTTGGTTAACCTCAAATCGGAAGTCGTCTTCCGCGTTCTCTTCTTTCTGACGCTCCAATTAAAAAAAAAACTGTCGTCTCACAATATTAAGTATTTGAGAACCTTATTGCATATTGACAGTGGGAGGTGCGTGAAAGGGACAAAATATCCATCTTGGGACTACCGATTAGTGTGTCTCCGAGTTGCTCGGCACAGAGGCCCGTTCAATAGAGCTGAAACTGTTAAGGGCTTTCTTGATCGATTAATCACGTGGATTAACCTTGGTTAACCGATTAATCACCTGTCCAACTAGATACCTGAATAACTGCCATAACGTTGATGATTTACAGCATGAACCCTTTACCCAACGTAACAAATAAAACCGACTAGGCCTATATACAAAAATCTCCATTCAACTTTATTATATTTTCAATTTTTGTCTCAAAAACATACCTTATGACCCCTCATTGGAACGAGCTCGTTGAGCTCGTTCCAATGAGGGGTCATAAGGTATGTTTTTGAGACACAAATTGAAAATTTTTAGTAATTCATGAATTTATCTCTTGCAAGTATCGTCTTCTACCCGCAATGGGTAAAGGGTTAAGAATGACCATTTCTAGCCAAGGATACAGTATGATGATCATGCAAGTAAACAAGTATGTCAGCAAGTAACTTGCATGCTTTTACTCTGTCTCATATAATTGATGTGAGTCAGTGTGATAATGTTTGTCTGTTTTGGAGCAAGTTTGTTCATTTGTTAACCCATATAATACAGCAGTTCAAAAGTAACGATTAATCGATCAATTACTTTTTGAATCGATCAAGATGTTGATCATTGATTAATCGATTAATCGGTTAACCGTTTCAGCTCTACAGTTCGCTTGCATAAACTGTTTTTTTTTTCCACCAGCCAAAATACTAATATTCTCCTCCAATTGTGCTGCGCACGTCACAACATGCGAATGATACTTGAACGAGATTGATCAATCTATTCTCTAAGCAAAACCTTGCCTCCTATTTCTCAAATCCCCAGTTGTAAAGATGATAGTTATCAATCGTTTTATATACGGAAAAAGCAGAGTTAAAATCTAGAATGTTCGACTTATTCGGATGCTTTAATCTCATTCCATTCTATTTTATTTCCTGTCGATTAATGACAAGATAAATCACCGTGTTCTTCGTTAATTAAATTGTATTTAAATACAAAATCAATGGCCCTTGCCACGCGATGGATAGATTCTGTATTAATTGAATGATTAACTTTGTTTAATGACAGCACGATTTGTGCCGTGTTGCAACGATCAAAAGGTTTTTTCAAGTGGTTCCACGCACATGCAATGATTCTTCTTCTTTTTTTTTTTGTTTATCGCTTTTACCCAACGAAGACGATATCAAAATTTACTTTTTTAAATATTTTTTTTCAAATGTTTTAAAATATTTCAACAAAACCATATCGTATGACCCCCTCATTGGAACGATCTCAAAGAGCTCAATCCAATGAGGGGTCGCGTGTTATGGTTTTGTTGAATTTTTTAAAATATTTTTTTTCAACTGCTGAATTTTTACGCGGGCGGCTGTGATCGATTCGTAAGTTAAAGGGTTATATTGCAGGCGATGTCTGTTGCTTTCCTCCTTTTGTAGGTACACTCACAGTGGAAGATACAATTGAGATGAGAGGAGTTGGTCAAAGGTGGCGATGCATCGGGTCAGGCAGATGTCGGATCAAATACGATCATGCGAATCTCACATTTCGGATAGAATCGAAAATCGAACGGAATCAGGCAGATGATATTAGATCGAATTAGGGCTGAAACGGTTAATCGATTAATTGATTAATCAATGATCAACATCTTGATCGATCCAAAAGGTAATTGATCGATTAAGCGTTACTTTTGAACTACGGTATTATATGGGTCAACAAAGGAACAAACTTGCTCCAAAACAGGCAAACATTGTCACACTGACTCACATCAATTATATGAGACAGAGTAAAGCATGCAAGTTACTTGCTGACATACTTGTTTACTTGCATGATCATCATACTGCATCAGTGGCTAGAAATGGTCATTCTTCACCCTCCACCCATTGCGGGTAACAGACGATACTTGCAAAACAAATTCATGAATTACTAAAAATTTTCAATTTGTGTCTCAAAAACATAGCTTATGACCCCTCAATGGAACGAGCTCGTTGAGCTCGTTCCAATGAAGGGTCATAAGCTATGTTTTTGAGACACAAATTGAAAACATAATAAATTTGGATGGAGATTTTTGTATATAGGCCTAGACGGTTTTGTGTGCTACGTTGGGTAAAGGGTTCATGCTGTAAATCATCAACGGTATGGCAATTATTCAGATATCTATTTGGACAAGCGATTTACGGTTAACCAAGGTTAATCCACGTGACTAATCGATCACGAAAACAACTTAACCGTTTCAGCTCTAGATCGATCAGGTCGTCAAACATGTAAATAATGAACAAAATTCCTATGAGGCAAATTCCTCATCAGACAAAATCCCCACGGTCAAAAACCCTATGGAGAAAATCCCTATCAGACAAAACCCTAATCAGACAAAGCGACATTGACTCTATAAATAAAACACAAATGATATTACAAAAACCTGAGATGATATTTTATTTTTCAGTGGTAATAGCATTTATTTTTTCAACTTTTACTGGCCCTTTAACGACATTTGTACGAACTTTTCACAATATTTGTGCTGTCAGTTCACAACATTTTAAATAACATTTACCAATATTTTAAGCCTCTACTCAGTTTAATTTCATTCCTTTTCGTGTGGACTTTTGAACAATGGCATTTGCTGAAGTAAAGGGTTGAGCAACCTGAAATTTCAAATCCACTGCCGATTGGAACTTGATTTGAAATTTTTAAAATGTTCACCGCTTCACTTTCAGTGTGAAGGTTGTTCTTATGCATATCACTAAATGGTTGTTAGTGAGCTAAATATTAGAGTTTCTAAGATACCAATAAGAGAGCCTTAGTTTAACAAGACCGCATTCATAAATAACTGTGCTTTTACAATTTATTGGAGAGTTTCGCTTTAATTGGCGCACCCCTAACTTATAATATATCATCATGAAAATCGACGAGAGAGAGTCAGCAATAAATTGCACTGTTACCCAACATCTCTGGCTTATCTGATCATGCAAATCGACTTTCCATAAAGTTAGCTTCCTTGAAATTATTGGACGTGCGAGGAAGATCCAATTAAGAAGCAGGTAATGATTGAGAAACACTTATATTCTGTGACATCAGTAGAAAATAAAGCCAAGTTTCCATATGTTACTTTCAATAAACGAAAACAGCTTCCTGGTGAAAAAGATTCTCTAGGTAGCAGGACTGTAAAATGTTCAGGCGTGGAATGACTGACGAAATCGTACAAAGTCACGTTGGGGCAGTTTTTCAGTTTAGAAAACCTCAGTTTAACACAAAAAACAGTACCATAGATGATTCCCGGTTCCGTGCTATAGAATTCCCGAGTATCGTAACCGGCGTTCGGAACCGGAATCCCGGGAATTCCCTTTCCCCTGATTAAACCCTAGTTAAAGGGGGTCCTTCTCATCTGAGAACCGCGACTCTCAGCGAAAGACCGAAGTGTTATCATAGTAAATGAGGACTCGTACAGACTGCAGATAATACAAGGAGTTGTGAGAATTCCTGATAGACATGGTTCTTAACCCTTTGAACCCTAGTGGCCGTTTTCCAACCAGCCACATGATACGTCATAACGTCATTAAATAGGAAAGCTATTCAGTGAATGTGTGAGGAAGACCAATCAATATTTTCAACGTGCAGCCACGAGGCTGCACGTTGAAAATATTGATTGGTCTACCCCAAATAATGAATATGGACTCTAATTGCTGTCATTGCACTGGCATGGACGATACCGCTAGAGTGCAAAGGGTTCAACACTTGAAGCGATTTCTCAATAATATACGGGGAAATCTCCAATACTAATACCAATCAGTCATTTATATCATTCTCCTCAATGGAGATTCCGGACATCTATACAAATAAATGTGTTGGACAATGGTGTAATTGAATTTTAATGAACATGAAAGCAAATATTTTATCAGCCTCTAGAAAAGCAAATTTGGATTGTTTTTGGCACAACCCGCGTATGGGTTCGATAAACATTATCCAGCCATTATTCTGGACAATGCAAAACCAGAAAGATTCCATGATGCGGACATCTTTGTAACGAACTTGATTGAGTTTTATGGGAGTAATCATGTCAATAGCATTATGAAGATGAAATGGTTTATAATAAGTAAATTTTTGTGAGCTACTTCTTGAGAGGCAAAGATTTGTGCCATTCGCTGGCTCATCAAACAGCCACAGCCTGAAACAGTATTTTAGCTCGGCCTATCTTCTCTATACTTGAACAAGATAGGTACTGCAATTTTACATCGTGAAGCTGGTACTGTTAGTATGACGTTAATTTAACGATAGTCCAGTCGTTGAAAATATCAGCAAAGGTCCTCTAATGATTGTTAACGCATTCTGGACTTTACATTACATGTACAAGGTCTTTACATTCTGGAAACGATGTGATAAAGTAATAAATAACGATTTTTCACCTCCGTTTTGAATTTCAGCCGTGCTATGCCTCTGATTCGGACCTTGCTGCCGACCAAAGACAGCTCATTAAACTGAGCCTAATGTCGAAAGTCAGACAGACATATTGAACATAATTTTAACGCAACGATTCTTTCAATAAGGTGATGATCAGTGTATTGAGTTTCAACATCACATTACTTGGGGTGTACCTAACATTTGTTTTAGTTTTATGCAACAAGACGTTCGTGTAGGGCTCACACCGTGTCACGTTGCGACTTTTCAACTTGTGGCTAGTAATGTTTGTAAAAACCGCTGATCTGATATAACATCGACGCACTTAGAAGGGTGAAGTTCGAATTGAAATTGTTAAGCACTGTGACCAAAGAAGTGGACAGAAAATTTCGACCGGATCGCGTTTCGGTCTTGTCCGCTCTCCGCATCCATAGTGCTGTGGAATTTCGCTTGTCGACGATTGATATAAGATGCCATTTTTGTTGTTTGTCGTGATGCAGTCTTGATTTTGCAGTATTTTATTTCGAAACTCTCAACGAGTGTGTCGCGATCAAATGACGATCATTTCGCGATCACGGTACTGTAAATATATCTTGAAACACTTTTCAAGGTATAAGATACGCTTTTCAAAAATAGTCGATGTGGAAATACCTGTAGGAACCGAAATATTAGCTGTAGCCATGTGCATACCGGTGGAACACTTTGACATGAATTGCGAAACAGCATTTTGCTTTTTTAATAACTGTTAACGCATTTTTTTATTTTGACAGTCAGGGCAAAATTTCGCGCCTCTGACAATTTCTTGCATCTGTCTATTTGCGCGGTTTTCAGTGGTTCATTTTTTAATAATTACATTGTTAATGTAGTTATACGTTTTGGGTCCAAATACTCAATTCCCATTGGTCAGCTGGATGAAAACGTCATGACCAAATGTAATTCATTTTCCAATGAATACATTTGGTCGAACTTTGACCCGCATTTACGGTAGAGCGCAGTTGACAGAATGTAATTCGGGCGGTGTTTCGGAGGGTTTTTAACTTTTAGCGCCTCTCGCAGTGATCAACTCCGCTGCTGTTTCTTTGGTGACATTTCCCAACTGTGGCATAAAACCCGTTACTAAAATACTCGTATCCATTTCTAAAGTTGTGAAAATTAAAAATCAGAGTTGTGCGCTTTGTATTTTGTGTGTGGGTGTTTTTTCGCCTCGTTCGTTCGTACATGGTTTATTTCGTTTTTTTTGCTTTGTTGTTTGGTAAAAAGTAGTTTAAACAGTTACATGTACGGAATGTAATTAATTGTTTAAAGGACGATGTGTATGCATCCATCGGTGCACATTCACGATAATGCAGACCCTTCAACTGTACACCTGTCGAGTCGCATGCAAGAGCCGTATTTATCTGGCGAGACTATATGACAAGTCTGATACGCTTGTTTCGATCATGTTAGCACACATGGCCGGCTGTGTCCGCAACCCTATTACGATTGCAAAGGCAAAATGATCTGTCCGTGGCTTGAATATATTGGTTGCATTATTGGAAGAATTTGGAGTTTGAAGTTTGGGTATTTAAATATCAGAATGCCGGGATTAAAGTGTTTCTATAAATCAGTGCTGTTTGTAAATATACCAGTCAATATTTTTTATATTTGTCTGCTTCTCATACTTCTCGAGGATGGGTATCAGGTGCGGGTATTTGTTCGATATTCAATAAAAGGATAATTGTACTACACAAAATACCTCCACCGCAGTTTTTACATATTTTAACCAAACTGAGCCAAGCAGTTACAGTACAGTCGCCGTGGACTCTGTGTAATGCACGAGTGGGCAGTGTTCCCATGCATACATTTATTTACCAGGTAATAAAAATCATCATCAGAAAAATTTTAATTAATGAAGCACCGGGTTTATGATTATTCCTGTAATTAGTGCTTGGATTCTAATATTATTGCATCCGTAGCTTTACTGGCCACCCGTGGAAAGTGACCAGTCCACTGCGGCCGTACTGTGTCTGAATATATTTGTCAAGGACATTCCATGACCTTTTCCCAGAAAGCCCATTCATCCCCCACTTGCAATGAATGGCCCGCCATTTCAGTTTTAAAACTCAAGCATTTTTAAGCCCTTTCAAGGAACTCAATAAACACCTCCCTCAGTGGAACTATTATCATCGGAAACATCTCCAGTTCGTTTCCAAACTGAGGAGTTGTCAGTCTGATTATTGTTTCAGTGTCCAAGATTCGCTATGGTGGCAGTTATGCTGTGGTTTTTCACAAACGGAAATACATTGAAACTATTCTGTCATTTCCGGAATTTAAACGCGGAAATAAGCGAACGGATTCCGACGTTGTGTCAGTTCTAAACATAGAGATATTTGGGTCTCAAAGAGTTAATCCTCTCAACTTTGAAATTGTAAATGGTACAATCTCATACATAGACAGAACGCGATGTGTGTTTGAATCGGTGGGTGTTTTACATAACGAGTTGGAATGGCGAAGTCATATTTCGCGAGAGCCGTAGGCTCGAGCGAAATATGATTACGCCATTCCAACGAGTTTATTACACAATCCGTGCATTAAAATGCATTTAAATAAACAAATTTTAATTCCGATAATTAAACCCAAAGGTGAAGAGTTTGTTTTGACTGAAGCTGTACTGATCATATGGATCGATAAAAAATCAAAACAACCTTTTCGGAACGAGTGTTTGTTGAAATTCTTATCGCTGTTTCTCTTCGGCTGTTGCCCATTCACGCCTAACCATTTGGCGGCTATTACTGTTATTAAAAATATAAGTACAAATATGTGCATATTTGCAAAACAGCTGGGAGAAACGTTTTTAAACGAAGTTCGACGCATGTCAAAGTGTACGAAGATTTACCGAAATAAAGTTGACCAATTTCATTTTTGGCTAATTTTTTGCGAACCGACTTTATTTTGCTTTGGGCGTTTTCATTTTCACACTCTGCGGCAGACGGTCGATGATTGTATAACGAAATTTGGAAACTTTTCGCAGCGTAACTAAACTGTGCGGTAAAAAAGTTCCGGCTTGTATACCACCCGTTGAATACATAATCATTTTTATCATTGCGGCGATTCCGTTGAATACAAGGGTTTAAAGTTTAATGGATGTGTAATAAAATACTGTCTACGGCGAAATGAGTTTATCCATTCTGCATTTCTAGGAAAGGTCAGTAAAACTGTAATTCTAAAGCTTTGTAAATCTGTAGGATTAAATTATTATAGATCTCCACTACCTATTTATTATGCATCGTCTACTCTGCTCGTCCACTGCCTAATTTTTGTTCACGCATAAATTAGAGATCCCAGCCACAGTTGAAACAAGAAGTCCTGTCAAAATGTTCCCAGAAAATGTTCGTTAGTTAATACACTCCTTACTGGATAAGAATGAAGTAGTATGAAATACACAAGAACGTTTGTGCTGTGCAATTCAACATATAATGCGCTATTAGCAAGGTCGGGAGTGAAATCACGAAACCTGAACTGATCAAACAGAAAGAAAATATTGAGACTACTGTATGTGGAGGGTGGAGTACCACTAAATCGCTGTAGGATAATTTTTTCACTCTGTAATTATTTGCACCCGGTGGTCCATGTGATTGCACCTATGCATGTGATGAAAGTTTGCAAGTGTGCACTATTATAAATACTTTTCGAAAGGAGAATACATGGCACTATGATTAAAAAGTAATCCACCCTCTTCATTCTGTATAAGCAGTTCCGTTTTAATATATATACTACTCAAAGTTTGCTAAGCACCACATATTTGACACATAATTGTGAAATTTTCTTGTGACACATTTGCGATATTTTTGGTGGGTATGATTGAGAAATGTATTGAGATGGTCCCCAGTGTTTACATAGCTCTCTTGGCAGGCAGACTTTTCGTGACAGTCATGGAAAGCATGTGCCCCTTGATTTTCATGATGTTTTCGTGCACTGTCTACAGGTACATGAGATGTGTTGGGTATTTAGTCTTCATTTCAACACAAACCCTTATATGGCGAATGCAAATGTAAGAACTAATTTGTCTGAAGAAGAAATGTGGCGGGCTGTAGGGATGGTGGAACAAGGGGCTACCCATCGTCAGGTTGGTGAAGCTCTTGGTGTGCACCATACGGTGATCAGCAGAAACTGTGCAAGATTTCACCAGTATGGCAGCACAACAGTCAGACGACATTGTGGTGGCAGAGACAGGGCAACGTCTTCAGGTGAAGACCTGTTTTTGATCATATCATTCAGGCCCGTAGGAACCGCTTTGCCACAGCAACCCAGCTTCGCAGTACCTTCAGAATGCATCCTGGGTAAATGTTTCGACGCGGACTATCAGGGCAAGGTTGCACGAAGGTGGCCTCCGATCGAGAAGACCGTGTATTCGCAGAACCACCGCCAGGCACGATATGAATGGGCCATGGACCACGTTGGATGGACCAGAGAAGATTGGTGACCTGTCCTTTTTACAGATGAGTCAAGGTACTGCCTAGACTACACAGATAGGCGTTCTAGGGTATGAAGAAGACCAGAAGATCGATTCCATGCAGCCAACATTGCTGAGCATTACCGCTATGGTGGAGGGTCAATAATGGTCTGGGCGGCATCAGCTGGGATGGACGTACAGAGCTTTGTGTCCTTGATCGTGGTACATTGACTGCACAGCGGTATATTGATGAGATTCTGGATGCCCGCGTCAGATTGCATGCAGGTGCAGTGGGTGATAGATTCATTCTGATTGACGATAATGCCCGTTCTCATGTTGTGCATACTGTCCGGGAGTACCGACAGAGGGAGAAGATTGAGCCTATGGACTGGTCAGCAAGATCGTTTGACCTCAATCCAATCGAACATGTTTGGAATGAGTTGCAGCTTGCAATTTCAGCAGGTCCAGTCCAACAAAGAAGTGTCCAGGAGCTTGTGCCATGATGCTCCAAGAATGGAACAACATCCCACAAAGTACCATCGGGAACCTGATTGGGAGCATGAGAAGGCGTTGTCAAGCTGTAATTAACAATAATGGGTCTCATACTCGATATTGAACCCATACCAGTTCGCTCCGTCAACTTTATGGCAAATTTGAAAAAAATCCTCTTTTACCAATAATATACATTTCCCATGGTTATCGTATTCAAAAGCTAAAGAATAATGTCAAACACAAACAAAATCTTAATTTATTTCAACTAAAACGTAAAACAGGTAGTTGGATATACTTAGTGCTTAGCAAACTTTGAGTATCATATATTTACATCATTATGTATACCAGTAGAGGTTGGGAATGATGTTAATGATCCCTATTTACTAGTATAGAACTGTTAGGCACACTGTGTTCCTACATGAATTGAGTTACACTAATTGGGAAGTTTGAGCTTGATAGGGACAACAGATGCACTCACTCAACGCGCTATTACTTTAAAACAGTGCGCAGTTTCAACTGTACCTAATTATTATCCACTGTGTCGTCTGCTCGTCCGCTGTCTAATTTTTGTTCACGCAGTGAAAGAGTTAAAAATGGACTCTTGCAGTACAGCATATTGATCTTGATTTTCAAGATACCTTATTGGAAAATAGGGTTTAACCTTTTCAGCCCGGTTTGCATAACGTTTGGCTTGAGGAAAAGATTGATAGTTTACGAGCAGACGATATAGAGAGGAAAAAATCTGAAGCGAGGCTCAGTAATAATTTAATCCAACAGCTCGATAGAGCCGGTGGATTAAATTATTACTGAACCTTCCAACAAGCTAGGATGATTTCGTTCATTTCGCCGTTGACAGTATTGAATGAAATGATACCTTCCGGGGCGTCAGTGCTGAAAGGGTTAAAGGAGATTTATAAAACCAAACACAAAAGGTAGTTATCTTTTCAACAAAAAAAATGGTTATCAGTGAAGTTGCGATTAGCAACAACTCTTGAACTGCTTGATAAAAATCATAATGATGATAGAAAGTTGCTTTCCTATAACTAAAGTAAAACACCAGTCGATTGGCGGTTCATACAAGATAGGTTTTTCATTGAATATTCTTGACTCTCCAGTTCACAAGGCAGGGTGTCTCAATAATTGGATGCAGAAGGACATTGTCTGAAAGTAATTGAAGGTTACGTCTGACAGACTTCCAATAAATATTCAACGACTATCAAAGTTTCGAATCAACTAGCGAGAAAACATTAACCCTTCAAAGTGAGACATATCGATTTTGGAGTTTTTTGTCTAATTGAGGTTTAACGACTCTTTGAACAGCCAGGCTCATATCGTGTCAGATGGTTTTCACGCGTGGAGGAGGAAGGAGTACCTGGAGAGAACCACACAGCAGCGAGAAGCAACTGCCAGATTCTCAACCTTACTAACCCCGCATAAGCTGACTTAGCAACGATTGAAGACACGTGCACCGTCGACGTGAAGTACACCTTAGAACATAGCGCCATCGTGCACCCACGTGAGCAATCGGGATTAAGTGTCTTGCCCAAGGACACAAGGCAGTTCTGTTGGCCGAACCGTCGATCTTTTGGATTAAAGTCCAATACTCTACGAATGAGCGACAGTGCACTTCAGGATTATTATAATCCCTGATGGGTGCGGGTGTGGGATGGGAAAATCTCACCCGAGGGCAAGATATTTGGGCCAGACACGAGGCTTGCCGAGTGTCTGGACCAAATATCTTGTCCCGAGGGTGAGATTTTCCCATCCCACACCCGTACCCATCAGGGATTATTTTTCTCCCCCACCATACAGCGGTTACGTTAGCCAGAGGTAATCGGCGGTCACGTGCTGATATAATCAACTCATTTGGTATTCGTTGTTTTGAAAAACTAATGACACCATCGGAAAGAGCATGCAAAAGTTATGTATATACCAAAGGTATATACCACGAAATCAATTAGGAACGGTGGCATCTTGGGGTCTAAAGAGTTTTAGAGCATCACACTTTGATCACACGGCATTCTGATGACGTCAACATGAATTAGTTGGTAGCAAAAAACTGATACGATATGCATAACGTCATAATAACGTTATAAATGTATAAAATCACGTGGGTGGGGTGAGATACATCTGTCTCTCCCTGCTATCTCACCCTGGACAGACGTTTGTTACACATGCAATGAGGGGAGAAAATGTTATTACAGAATCTCCCTTCACATTTTCTCCATATTCGCCATTCAAGACTATATCACTTTGGGCGCCAGTGTTGAAATGATTCAATTATGTTAAATATTATTTATCAGATATAATTTTCTTTCCCAGTATTGCCCATTATCAAACTCCGCTGACATTGCTTCAAACGCGGCCGATTAGAGGAAAGCAAGAGTTGTTCCCTTTTGGTGCGTTACCAGCCGCTGCCATTTTGCTTACAGCGAAATCGTTCACCGTTCTTTGTCTAAATCATTCCATGAGTAAAATTGGCGTTACCAGACAGGAGAGAAGTTTTTGTATGATGAGGAATTGTTGATGGAAATAAGCAAGGATTAGGTTGACGATGAAGAAAAAAGAAGAGACTTGTACACAAAACTCAGAGAAAACTAAGATTCAGAGTCGTAAGCGGAGATTCTTCAAAGTTAGAGAAGAGGTAAGTCAGCTATCCGAACGTCACAGCTTCTCCAGTGTGAAAAGACCGAGAAATAATAACACTGTCAGAAAACTGTAACAGATCTGAGAAAATTTTGTAATTATTTGTTTTGGTTGAATATGCATGGGTTTACCAGGTTATAATTACATTGTTAATGTAGTTATACGTTTTGGGTCCAAATACTCAATTCCCATTGGTCACCTGGGTGAAAACGTCATGACCAAATGTAATTCATTTTCCAATGAATACATTTGGTCGAACTTTGACCCGCATTTACGGTAGACCGCAGTTGACAGCATGTAATTCGGGCGGTGTTTGGGTGGGTTTTTAACTTTTAGCCCCTCTCGCAATAATCAACTCAGCTGCTGTTTCTTTGGTGACATTTCCCAACTGTGGCATAAAGCCCGTTACTAAAATACTCGTATCCATTTCTAAAGTTGTGAAAATTAAAAATCAGAGTTGTGCGCTTTGTATTTTGTGTGAGGGTGGTTTTTCGCCTCGTTCGTTCGTACATGTTTTATTTCGTCGTTCTGCTTTGTTGTTTGGTAAAAAATAGTTTAAACAGTAACGGAATGTAATTATAAGAATTGAATGCAATTTTTATAATCTTTATTGGAGCGTGAACGTGTGGGAATGGGTACAAATTTGTACCCATTCCCACACGTTCATACTCCAATAAAGATTATAAAAAATGCATTCAATTCTTAAATAAAAATCATTATCAGCAAAATTTTAATTAATGATGCTCTAATTAATTAGTGCTTCATTAATTAATTTTCTGATGATTATTCTTATAATTAGTTTGGAATCTAATATTATTCCTTACGTGGAAATATTTCCCACCTGTGGAAAGTGACAAATCTACGACGGCCGTACTGTACGTAAAAGTGAATGAGTCAGCATCTTTACAAATTAAGGATATTTTGGGGCACAGATTACCAGCCTATGAGTATTGTAAATTTACTTTCTGTTCTATATGTATATGTCGTGATGGGTGCTGTATCAGAGGGAGTAGCCACTTGTCCTAAACTCCGCAAATTTATCAGAATAAATTTGTATGTCCTGATTCGCGGATGTTTTTTACTTTAAAAATAACATTTCACTTGAAACTATCACCGTCGCGACACACACATTTTGGCTCAAAACATCACAAAAATAGCGTAACTCTGGTTTAATGTGTCGTATTGGAATGATTATTTTCGACATTGTTCTTGAGATGACACCCTACAGGTTATAAACTAGCATTTGGAGTTGAATGCAGAGTTGAATGTTTTGCACTACTTGGTTTACTCTCTTTTACAAGTGTAGGCGACCAAATTCTCCAATTTATGTTAACCCTTTACCTAAATTGAAAAACAGACGACATTTGAAAAAAAAATCTGGAATATTTTTTTTCCTTCAATTTTTGTTTCAAAAACATAAGTTATGACCCCTCTTTGGAACGAGCTCGTTCCAAAGAGGGGTCATAACCTATGTTTTTGAGACAAAAAATGAAAAAAAAATAATGGAAATTAATTGGTGATTGTTGAGAATAGGGCTGGCCGGTTTTGGCCGTTACGTTGGGTAAACGGTTAACGTTTATTCTAGGTCTGATGGCTTGGGTTCTGTGGGGTTTGACCCGTAGATGAAATATTGTGATCGCTCTACCATCCAATACAATAGGTACATTTAGCCGGCATGTAGTCTCTCTCTCAATATATGGTGTAGTCGTAATGCGCACTCATCCGATACGATGGTACACTGTGTCAGTATTAACACCACAACTCACGCTGTCGGACAATATTCGGACACCTCGGGAACGTTTCTGAACGCCAGTCGATCAAGAGACTGATATCAGGGACTTATTCACCCGATATCCATTCTTAATTTTGCTCAGGATGTCTGTGGGAGTAGAAGGGTACCAAAACTTGTTAACTTGAGTAATTTCCTTTCTAAATGTGTTTCCAATGTTCGTATCGATAATGCAATCATTTTGAGAAACTGTTTTTTGCAGATAATATTACAGAACGGAGCATGCTTTCAAATCACTGTTCATTGAAGTTTATATCGTAAAACTATCAAATGACCCAAATCACTCTACAGATATAAAGAAATAATTTGCTCACAATAGTGTAGTCATGATATTTGAGGATAAACGTTTGTAAACATGCCGCCGATGAACGATACCAAGACTAACAATCTGTTCTTTATTTACCTCACGTAAATCGAGACCTTTGATCAAGATTACCAACAATCGATGCAGGAAACGTAGAAAATGTGTTCGGTTGAAAATATAAATTTCACACGATAAAGAGTGCGATGAATTGATACAAAAAGTTAAGAACAACGTGCATGAATACATTCTTATAAATGGCAAGTGTTCCAACTTCGCCATCAGTGAGGCGATAAATGTGGGAACCGTAACAAAAAAGTTAACCATTTTAGTTAGAACCTGCGAACTCAAATTTTGAGTCGAGTCAAATCCTGAACTCCTCAAGTTGTATTTATTGCACTTTGTTACAATAGTGAATATTGTCAGTCTCCACTCAAGTGTTGTGTTCAACGGTGAGTCATATGTTTGGACAAGTAAATCAAAAACGCGGAATATTCCAGAAAGTCTGGAGAGCGGTGGATCGGTGGTTACGGAATTGGACTTCAAGACGAAAGATCCACGATTCGATCCCCGCCAGTGGTAAGTGCGTTGTGTCATTGGGCAAGGCACTTAACCCCCGAATGCCCACGTGAAAATTACCCAAACCAGGGAACTCAGTTTAAATTACGGTTGGTTTTGTTCGTGTACAATCACTTCTTGTACGCGACACAAAACGTTCGACTCCTGGGGTCAGTACTATAAAACTTTTACAATTGTATTTTCTAGAATTGCATTTTCTAGTTATGACTTTAAATGGGTTGAAATGAACCATTAGCATTTTTTAAGATGTGGCGATTTGCCAGCTGGCAAATTGCCATATCTTTTAAAACGCTAATGATTAATTTTAGTCAGTTATATTAAGAGGTAGAAAATACAATTCTAGACTAGACTTTATGATTCTGGAGAATCATGGCTTTTCCCGATGAGATTCCTTGATTTTTCATGCCCCCACAGTGTCTGATGAATTGTTTTTAACTGTCTCACTGAAGTTCTTTCATTGATGTTATGAGAAAGGTGGTTATAGTAGTCTCAAATGACTCAGTTTTATAAAAAAAATTGTTTAGGTAAAAACCATCATTAATGGTAGAGTGGGTTAATATCAATATCGTCGTCCCACAAGTTAATGACCGACAAAAGGAGTTATGTTTGTTTGACACATACCCTTTGAGTGCTCTGTCTATTTGAAAATGGTCACTTTTATCTCAAATGTATCCAAAATATTGATGTCTGGCCAATTTTAGAGGGTTAACATGTGCTAACAGGCATATTTATTCATGCAACTTGCAATTTCAAACCAAAAAGTGTGAATGGCCATTTTTACTTAAAATCTATAAGCACTTTTCAGAGAAATCCATGCGCATGCGCTCTTTTCGAATTCGACGTGACGAAATGCGAAATTCGTACCGCTCTTCATGGAAAGTGATGTCGCAACTATCCATGAACAACGAGTGAAAAGTTCATGGAAATCTGCCTAGAATTGGTTGGGATATAGCGTTTTGAAGAGAGGAGGTAACTGTTTGAATTTGGTCCTTCCTTTTCAAGCCAGTTCGAAAAAAAAGACGCCGTGAATGGACGCAGACTCCATTAGAGCCCCCCCCCCCCCCCTCTCTGTAAATGGAAGTTGCTTCTTTAAGACCGCCACCCAGGGATCCCAACACAACCTTTAAACTTAAGAGAATCGTCAGAAGTTTAAAATGAAAAGAAATTGGCGGTGATTGGGTTTCTGGCAGGCAGGAAAAGATTGACGAAGATTTGCATATTGGACATTAAAATAGCACTTCTGACACACACGAACCGTGTCCAGACCGCTGGAGGCAGCGACTTGAAATTTTCAGAACTTGTTCTTCGAACCCTGGTCGACATTTTGGGATCTGTTTGGAGCGTCCGAGCCGCCTGGAAAACACCACGCATCGCTTGGAAGGAGAGAGTACTATTCGTCCTGACTCTATCAGTTCAGAATGGAAATGGGCAGTGTTGTAGACGACTGTGGAGCTGCGATTGAGCTTAAAGTCCCAGGTTTCGGTGCGGGGGGGGGGGGGGGGCTGTATCCTGCCACTATCTTTAAACCTTAGATAATCGGAAGAAGTTGCAGTGAAAAGAAATCGGCGGTGAGTAGGTGTTTTGGCAGTAAACGATTAACGAAAATTTGCCAATTTGACATTAAAATTGCACTTCTCACAAACACGAACCGTGTCCAGACCGCCGAAGGCAGCGACTCCTAATTTTCAGAACTTATTCTACGCACCCTGGCCGACATTTTGGCATCTGTTGCAAGTGTCGAGACCGCGTGGAGAACACCACGCATCGCGTGGAAATTGAGAGTACTATTCGTCCCGACTCTATCAGTTTGGAATGGAATTGGGCACTATTGTAGACTACTGTAGAGCAGCGATTGAGCATAAAATCGGAGTTTTTTTGTGCCAAATTACCTAACCGGCTCCAAGGTATGATCTTTCGTCTGTATATCGCCCAGATCGTCTGAAGTTTATACCGTTACCATACGTTGAAGTAGCCTTTTGTCATTTTCGCCACTTTCGACCCAGATTTGAGAGTACCTTCCTTCAGCGAAATCTAGCCATGCTCACAACCACTCCCTCTCCCCGTCGGCCCGGGTGCTTCTAAAGATAGAAAGGTCAATGGGGAGGGGCCCGTTAGCAAACAAACGGGGGCAGGTGTAGCTGGTGAAAAACAGCAGGGGGGGGGGGGGCACGTGGCCTAGGTAAAAGAAACAATAGGGGGCAGGTGTCCTAGGCAAAAAAAACAGCAGGAAGGGGGGGGGGGGCAGATGTCCCCGCTAATTAATTTTAATAACAGGCAGGTGTTCATGGGGCAGGCCCACTGCTCGGTGTTCCAAATTTTCTATGGTACTTGGCCTTGACGGAAACAACACTTCAACAAGAAACAACGGGAAACCTATTTGCAGTAAAGCTGCAAATATAAACATGATTTTAGGACCATTCCATGGACAATTTAAAGCCTACTGCGATATCAGCGTTTATTACTCTCGAACTTTCACTGCATCACTGCAGTATTTCACCCGAGTCGAGTTCTGACGTCATGCAAGTTTGACGGACATGCTTTCAATTTTGTTATTGACTACAACATATTTATAATTTCGTGATTACTGATCGGAATTTTGAAAACGACACATGCAATCGCGAAAGAGTTTTCTGAAAAACACGATTCTGCAAAAGGTTTTAGTGAAATTTGATTTTTTTTTATTTTCAATTTCGATGGCTCTTGTCGAAAAGGTGTTAATCACTGATCGTCCCAAACGAGATGAAAGACTGACGCTGTATATTAATAACACACAGAGAATCTTCTAAGAATATACACGCGCAATCCTAAAATGAAATAAATCAAGTCTTTTTCAGGTTTTACGAGAGAAATATGTCCAATTGTATCATTGAATCATGTTTAGGTATATGTGGGCGAGACATTTTCTATACGGACAAAATACAGACTAAATAAAATATTTGCCATTATTTTCCGCAGACGTATTTTTGTCTTTGCTTCTTGGGGAAATCCATGCTGCTAAATACAACGAAGGAGTGTTATCTAATGAGGTCAGAACCGTCAGGTGGTCGGGTCCGACACCGCACCTCGAAGTAGATTTAGTGGGGGTGTCGATTTTACAAGTAATGTAGGCAGCGTCCACCGCATGGGCTGTCTGTCTTTAATCCTATAAACAGGGTTAAGGCTTGGCTTTTTGAATACCCTTATTAATTTATTTATTTATTTATTTATTTATTTATTTATTTATTTATTTATTTATTGGTGTTTAAGGTCACATACTTATGCACAATGGCTAATCAGGACCGTGACAGTTTTATAGGTGGAGGAAGCCGGAGTACACGGAGAGAACCACCAAGCAACGACGAGCAACTGTCAGCTCCTCAACATTCTAACTCTGTTCAAGCTCCGCTCAAGCAGGGTTACAGAGGGTGAAGACATATGTTCCATCGACGTGCAGTATGCCTTAGTACACGGCGTCATCGTGCCCCCATGTCGGCAACCGGGCTAAAGTGCCTTGCCCAAGGACACAACGTGAGTGGTCCCGGACGGGGATCGGACTCGGGACCTCTAGCATAGAAGTACAACAGTCTACCACTGAGCCACCACGCTCCCTTGAATACCCTTAACACTATCATACATTATTCCTCATGAATTCTGAGTCTGATAAAAGAGGTTATGTTTACCTATTACATACCCATTTGCTGCCCGAAAACAGCCGATTTTATCAAAATTTTGACGTTTAGCAGCCTGTAGCGGGATTAACAAACGACTAGCGGAATATTCTATCTATGCACTTTGTAAGACCTGCCAATGTCCAATTGTTCTTGAAAATCGCCAACAAGCAGTTAGCGAAATCCACAGAAAATGTAAATTTTAAGCTTTTAAGGGGTATCTCTCCTTATCCAGTCTAAAATAGGTTAAGTTTCATTCTTTTAAACACCCTTACTACTTACAAAACTGATCCTCTGTGAATTCTACGCGAGTAAAGAAGTTATATTTCTCTGTTACATATCCATTGGGTGCTCTTGGTGTCTGAAAATAATCCATTTTATCAACATTTTGATGTTTAGCAGCTCGTGGAGAGTTAACGAATGCTCAACGGAATATTTTGTCCATGTAACTTGTAATGTCACATGAAGACCCGTGAATGGCCATTTTTCTTGAAATCTACAAGATGTTTTTAAAGAAATCCAGGGAAAACATGAAATTTTAAGTCTTTGATGGGTACCGCTGTTTAACCAGCCCAAAACGGGTTAAGACCAGCACTAAATGGGTTAATGCTTGGTCTGATGAATTCCACTTCCAAAGAAGGAGGTTATGGTTATCTCGCAGGTACACATTGCGTGCAATGGGTGCCCAAGAACAGTCCATTTTCTCAAAATTTCTATGCTTTGCATCTCTGGAGAGTTAACAAACGCTTACCGGAATATTTTGTCTATGTAACTTGTAATGTCACTCCAAGACCCGCAAATGGTCAATTTTTCTTGAATACTTACCAGATTTTTTGGAGAAATCTACAGAAAACTGGAATTTTAAGCTTTTAAGGGGTACATCTTAACCAGGCGAAAATGGGTTAAGACCTCGATTTTTTGAATACCCTTACTACTTACTAAATTTTTCTCTGTCAGTTTTGCATCCGGTAAAAGAAGTTATGTATCTCTGTGGCATTCCCATTTGTTGTTGTTGGTGTCCAAAAACAGACTATTTTTTCAAAATGTTGACATTTAGCAGCCCATGGAGGGTTAACAAATGCTTACTGGAATATTTTATCCATGCAACCGGTAATGTGACTCCAAGACCTATCAATGGCCATTTTCTGTTGAAAACTTACAAGATGTTTGTAACGAAATCCACGGAAAACATAATTTTTTTTTTTTTAGCTTTTGATGGGTATCGCTAATAACAACCCCAAAAGGGGTTAACGCTTGGGTTTTTGAATACCCTTATTACTTACAAAAATGGTCCTCAGTGAATTCCACTTCCAACAAAGGAGATTATGTGTAACTCTCGGACATACATTGCGTGCTGTGTGTGTCCGAAAACAGCCCATTTCAACAAAATTATGATGCTTGGCATTCTGTAGAGGGTTAATAAACGCTCAGCGGAATATTTTGTCCATGCCACTTGTAATGTCACACAAAGACCTGCAAGTAGTCAATTTTTCTTGAAAACCTATGGAATGTATTTAGAGAAATCCACAGAAAATGGGAATTTTTAGATTTTAAGGGGTCTCTCTCTTTAGCCTGTCCAAAATGGGTTAAGACTTCGTTTTTTGAATACCCTTACTACTTACAAAAATGTTTCCCTATAGATTGTGCGCTCGATGAAAGAAATCACTTTTCTTTGTGGCGTACCCATTGGGTGCCGTTGGCGTCCAAAAACAGCCCAGTTTATCACAATTTTGACTTTTAGCAGCCCGTGGAGGGTTAACAAATGCTCACCGAAGTATTTTGTCCATGCAACTTCTATTGTCACATCAAGGCCTGGGAGTGACAATTTTTTCATGAAAATCTACAAGACTCGTTTAGAGAATTCCACGGAAAACCTGAATTTTTTAGCTTTTTGGGGGTATTGCTGTTTAACCATTCCAAAACGGGTTAATGCTTGGTTTTTTGAACACCATTATTACCTACAAAAATGATCTCCGGTGAATTCCACTTCAAATAAAGGAAGTTATGTTTATCTATCTTGTATCGTTTGGGTGCTCTGGGGGCCTGAAACCGGCCCATTTCATCAAAATTTCGATGTTTGGCAGCCTGTGGAGGGTTACCATATGCATCGCCTAATATGTCGTGTGTATCAAAGGTCGTGACATGGGCAGGTCTAGAAATGATGAATGTTTAAAAAAAATCCTAAAGACGTGTTTCGAGAAAGTGCCGATAAACCCCAATTTTGGCAGTTTTTTGCCAATTCTGGCGAAATAAGGGTTAAATCGAAAATTCCGCTTCGGTACATTTTTAGATTTTTTGCCCCTCTATGCGTGTGCCAAATTGTGTGAAAATCGGTTCGAAAATGGCTTCTGAATCGTACGGACAAAAATGTGTGGAAAAAAAAAAAAAAAAAAAAAACCCAAAAAAAAAAAAAAAAAAAAATAATAATCCGTACAAAAACAATAGTCTTTTCCAGAGGGAAAAGCCTAAAAATACAATTGTAAAGGTTTTATAGTATTGGTTTCTGGTCATCATGTGAAACAAAACCCATGTCACATCACACTGTACAGGAGACCTGATGATAGAAGAAGAGTTCAAGAGGCGACATTTCGTCGCCTGAGTGCTAGAATGTCCTATGTCCCATAGGGGACAGAGGACATTCTAGCACTCAGGCGACGATTTGGTTGGGTTTTGAGAAAAATCCGAATCAGCACGTCATGGTCGAATCGAATCATCGGACGAGTTCGAATCGAATCGAATTTCGAAGCTTCACATGACCCTAATTTTAGGGGTGCGACATTTTTTACAATGGGTACATCAATTTGGTGCATCTTATTTTATGCGTTTGAGTGAGTCGACATTGAAAAGCGCACACTGAGCTCTCTTCCGAGGTCGCTTAAAACTTTACCCAACGTAACGGCCAAAACCGGCCAGCGCTATTCACAAAAATCGCCAATTAATTTTCATTATTTTTTCATTTTCTGTCTCAAAAAACATAGGTTATGACCGCTCATTCGAGCTCGTCCCAATGAGGGGTCATAACCTATGTTTTTGAGACAAAAATGAAAAAAATTAGTTATTGAAGAATATTGTTTGCAAGTGTCGTCTGCTTTTCAGGTTAGGAAGAGGGTTAAACACGTGGAACTTGGCGGGCATATCAAGGACGGACTGTTGGGACGATAGAATAAATAGTTCTAGAAGGGGTAATAGACTTGAAGCCAGGTAAACTAGCACATCAATGAACGGGGCAGAAAGGAAGGTTGGCATAATGAACGACAAAGAGTAAGGATCAAGAATAATTTAATCTAACAGCCACGATGGGCCTTAGGGTTAAATTTTACTTATCTTCCCTTCTAGCATCAAGGATAGAGTACAACCGCCGAGGAATGGTCACTTTCCACGGGTGGGTAATAAGTCCACGGACGCAATAATATTAGATTCTAAACATTAATTACAGTACGTGGAGAGTGTATTATCACTAAATCACCCACGGAGTGGAGATTCCACCCAAGCAATAATTGCAAATTTGTTGCAAAGCATAACAAGCACAAGCAAAGTTCTAGCCAATGGACCTCCGAGTTAAACCCGGAGGTCCATTGGCTGAAACATTGCTTGTGTTTTTTGTCCATATGTACAGAATTTGAAAGGAATACTTTGGGTGATAACTCCACTCCACGGGTGATTTAGTTACAATCCACTCTCCATGTACTGTATAGGAATAATCATCAAAATTGTAATTAGCGAAGCACCGGGTACAAACCGGTGCTTCTTTAATTAAACTTTTGCTGCTGATGATTTCTATTACCTGTTAAACGCATGCGTGGACATCACTGCCCACGCGTGGCTTACGATCAGCCCACGACGACTGCGCTGTGTCAAGACAATTTGTCCATGTGCCGCACAAAGTATTATAATGGACGGGTTAATTTTTTACCAGAGTGCTCCATTTAAATGCAATTTGTCAACATTTCGTCGCATGAGTGCTAGAATGTCCTATGTCCCTCTCAGGCGACGATTTCTGCATTTTTGGTAGAGCCAACATCGATATGTAGTGAGATTTAATGAGACATCAACAATAGAAGTTTATTTTTTGGTTGAACAAGGCAAGCAATGAGTTAAAGTTTTTTAACAAAAGTTTTCAGCATAATAAGTTACCGGTTAATTGCTCGCATGTCCAGTCAGCTGATCCGCCCTCGTCTTTGTTTCACAAAATTAAAAGAATACCAGAAAGACGGCGACAAGGAGTGTCAAAAGTGTAATTGGGACAGGGGCGTGGCGAGAAGCGGTGTGGGGTGGGGGTGTCCTCGAAATGCACTTCAAGAAAATCGCAATCGTAAAATCGTTATCCGGAGTTAATTCCAACATTCACAGTTACAAAAGATGAAACATCGAAGATTGATCATTCCTGCATAAGATCAGATTTAATGTTAGGACAGTGTGAATTGCTCAACGTTCTCAGCTTGATCATTTATTTAGCACATATTCAATTCCCAGAATAATACCAAATAATAATAACGTGATAATTCTATCATATATATGTTGGCATTTCAGTACTAGAATCAATGTTATGCCCCGTTTCATGGCTTAATTTTTAACTTTTTTTCTCGGTAGTGAATTTCCAACTAGGGGGTGGGACCTGGAGGGGAGTTCCCGTCTCGGTCCCTCCCCCAGTTGGAAACCTCTAGCCACGTCCCTGAATTGGGAGTTATAGATACTCTGGAGCACGTTCTCTTAGAATATCCAAAATAGCAGTTTCGATTGCTATTCCACTGAAAAGGGCCATCACCAATGTTACCTTGATGTATGGTTTGGGTTCAGACGTTTTATCGATAGGCGAGTGTGATTTTGTTCCACATGTTTTCGAAAATGTTCCAAGAGTTGTCTTTTTCCACTCAGATACACGGAAAGATGTCACATCTTCAGAAATTGCCCAAACCAGAGAATATTTAAATCATGGTTGGTTCGTGTACAGCACTGCTTGTGCGAGACACAACAAAATTTTCGACCAGTGTCATTTTCCCGGGAGTGCCTTTTTTAGGCATGACGCCGAACATCCGCCATTGTCTGACTGAAATGGATACATAGATTCCGCAACAGACATGATAACCGTTACTTATTCCCAGTTCCTTATTCGAAATTCGTTATCAACCGATGAATAAAGCTACACAGAGCAATGAATTGGTTGGTCGTCAACAAGCGATCGCGGTAGTTACGGCATCGTCTTTTTACTAGCAAGTCATATTTTGGGAGGCTAAAGTGACTCTTGCAAAATCAAATACTATATACAATATCAGTAGATATAATTTATTTATATTTATTTATTTATTTATTGGTGTTTAAGGCCACATACTTATGCACAATGGCTAATCATGACCGCGACAGTTTTACGGGTGGAGGAAGCCGGAGTACCCGGAGAGAACCACAGAGCAACGACGAGCAGCTGCCAGCTCCTCAACATCGTAACTCCACACTGCAGCACAGGCCGGGTTAGATTGGTTGAAGACATACGTACCATCGACGTGCAGTACGCCTTAGTAAACGGCGTCATCGTGCCCCCATGTGGACAATCGAGGTTAAGTGCCTTGCCCAAGGACACAACGTGGAAGTCCGAATCGATAGCTCAGACGGCCACCCGTCCGAGGACTAACCGGGCTCGACGTTGCTTAACTTCGGTGATCAGACGAGAACCGGTTACCGCAACGCCACCGGTGATCAGACGAGAACCGGTTACCGCAACGCCACCCCCCCCCCTCCCCAGCAGATATAATTAGAGTGTCTTAATATTACAGTGGACACACAACCTTTTGATCTGACAGAGAAACGTTATCCTGTAAACCATTTTATGGTGGAATAATTCGTCCTTACTTTGGCCCTGCTAATCTTAAATTTCTTCTGGAATGGAATCAGGCTAAATTGAATGAAATCTCGAATCGAATCTCACCACTTGTCAAGTTATAGATAATTGATGCCAAAGGGTAAGAAGATGGTGCATGGATACATATTTATAAATGGCAAGTGTTCCAACTTCATCAGCAATGAAGCGATAAATGTGGGAACCGTAACAAACAATGTTAACAGTTTTAGTTAGAACCCTGCGCGAACTCAAATTTCGATTCGAATCGAATGCCGAATCGAATCCTTCTGATGATTTCGAATCTATTCTCGAATCATCGAATATCAGAACACTTCAAGGTGTACATATTGCACCTTGTTAAAATCGGAAATATTGTCAGTCTCCACTCAAATAGTGTTTACCACGGCGACTCGTCTCTTTGGGCAAATCACTGCCTGGGAAAATCAATCAAAAAATTTGGAATATTCCAGAACGGAGTCAAAGTAGTTTCAAAACAGGAACCTCGTTGAACTCTTCTTCTGTTATCAGGTCTCCTGGACAGGATACCTGATGACAGAAGAAGAAATCGAGAGGGGACACTTTTTAGGGTTTTGAAAACATCTCGACGATTGAACAATCCCCGAATCGGCTGACGGAAATCGGATCAAATCGAATCATCGGGACGATTTTTAATAGAATCGAATTTTGAAACTTCGTGGTCCTATCCACT
This sequence comes from Pictodentalium vernedei, assembly GCA_031216915.1. Lineage (NCBI taxonomy): Eukaryota > Metazoa > Mollusca > Scaphopoda > Dentaliida > Dentaliidae > Pictodentalium > Pictodentalium vernedei. The sequence goes on along the minus strand of CM062296.1, from coordinate 774,118,373 downwards.
TCCTCAGATTTGAATATTTCTTCGTGCTATATACTATAAACAACTTGTTGAATTTGCAATCACGAGGAAGAGACCCCGTGTGAATCAAAATATAGTAATAATTTACTGGTATCTGCTTGATAGTTTTATAATGAATTCGGAGTTTCCTCCCTTCGGATGTGAAAGGAAAATAACGAAAAATGTAACCCGATAGTTTTATAATATTCGCTGATGACAATCGTGGAAGAACTTAAATATGCTGAGTCCATTAAGAAAGTATAATAGAAACAAATGTGAAAAAATAGGATAAGGATGAAATATAATAGTTCTAGTGTTGCATGTTTCTGGACAAGAAGTCGTGCAAAGAGTTTAATGACATGTTGTTGTTGTCCACCCAACCGCATACAATTTTGCTACGGATTTCAAAATAGCACGTGCTACCCGAGAATGTCAAATTGAATGGATGACCGACGATTTTCTTTGTGTTATGTTGTGCTGGAGAGTCTGGGTTATTGAGAAAACACACTATTTTTTGTCTTCCGATATTTTAAAAAATGTCAAGGTTAACCGAAAATCAGAGGCTCCGTGCCTTTGGCAAGCATGGAGCTGTGATACCTCCAGATGAGCTCGCTACTGAGTTCGGAGTCACTGTGGCCACTATTTGCCATCTCAGTGGAATGTGTAGAACCACTCGAAGTACTACCCACCGACCGCGTTCAGGTCGACCAAGCGTTACGACCCCTGCACAAGACCGACACATCAGGACGTCTCACTTGGGGGGGATCGCTTCCTTCCGGCGACGAGGTCAGCAGCAATTACTCCTGGTAAAACTAACAATAGAATCAGTGCCAAACTGTACGCAACAGACTCGCTGGGCGAGTAGGCGTCCATACCATGGACCAATCCTTACCCAACGTCAGAGTTGGAGCTCAGTTCTTTTTAGTGATGAATCACGATTTTGTCTACAGCGCACTGATGGTAGGGTAAGAGTGTATCGCCGACGAAGAGAGCGGTTTTCTGATGCTTGCGGGTGGGAATACGACCGTTTCGGTGGGGGTAGTTTAATGGTCTGGGCAGGAATTACCTTGCATCATCGAACGCATTTGATCTTCATCGATGGTAATCTGAATGGACAGCGATACAGGGGCGAAATTTCTAACGCTGTTGTTGTCCCGTTGTTCAACGCTAACGTCGGATTGCAGTTAATCCAGCAAGACAATCCCCGAAGTCACGTGGCGCGTATCTGTCGTGACTTTCTTGAGGAGCAGAGCATCAGACTTCTTCCCTAGCCCCCACTTTCGCCAGATTTGTCGCCAATCGAGCATCTTTGGGATCAATTGGACCATCGGGTTCAACTTCATGATCTTCAGACGTTAGGCGATTTACGTAATGTTCTAAGGCAGGAGTGAACGCAGTACCACAGGTTGACATCCAGAGACTTATCAGGTCCATGCGCCGTCGATGCCTTGTAAGATAAAAAGAGTTGTACCGCAAATCAGTTAATCGACTATCTATTCTTAAGAATGGAGAATAATAATTTAATCATATGGACCGTATTCTCAATCGACCATCTATTCTTTAAGAATGTTGAATATTTAGTTTTATCATATGGCTCGTCCGTTTTGTTCACTTTAAAACATTTGATATTTTGTTTTCATATTAATCAGTAATAAATAAAACCTTCCGTCAATTTCATTGGTCAATTTCAAACTAGATAATTTGATTGGCTGAACAAAATACAACTGGGCCACATTTTCATAATTTGCATAATTAGTGTTGGGAGCTTTCATTGGTCAATTTCAAAACTGTACAATTTGATTGGCTAAACAAAATACAGCTGGGTCACATTTGCATAGTTTCAGTGGGGAGAATTTACGTTATCTGTCCTATTTAGGGTGGTTATTTAGGTTATATTGTATTAATCTTTTACCTACAAGACAAACGACATATATTTTCTTTTATATTTTCACTTTTTGCTTCCAAAACATAGGTTATGACCCCTCATTGGAACGAGCTCGATGAGCTCGTTCCAATGAGGGGTCACAACCTATGTTTTGGAAGCAAAAAATGAAATGTTTAGTTATACGAGGATGTTTTTTTCCAAGTGCCGTCTGCAACTCAAGTTACGTGATGGGTTAAAAAGTCATACTAAGTGGCTAATTTGTGCGTGTGTGTGTCATATGACACATAGAATATGGAATGAGTGTTTTTTCTCATATAATATTTATGAAACTCATCCGAATTTTCCGTTTGGGCTCGCCAGAGGCTCGCCAAAACGGAAAATTCTTAGACTCGTTTCATAAATATCATATGAGAAAAACACTCGTTTGATATCCTCTATTAATCATACAAAAGTTATTGTGCAGACGACTCAAATTATCACTAAATTTTATAACCGCTTGTAATTCCTTGCATTATGTATCATTGACACCCATCTTTTTCTTTGCATGGAAGTTTGTGGGTACAAATTGTAAATTTCCAACCTCACTTTTGTTAACAACAATTTAGATCAACTGTTATTTCCGATTTAGAAAACCCCAATTTAACCCTTTACCTAACATGAAAAGCAGACGACCATTGCAAACAAAATTCTTGAATAACCAATGTTTTTAAGTTTTGTTTCAAAAACATAGGTTATGACCTCTCATTGGAACGAGCTGGAGGAGCTCGTTCCAAAGAGGGTTCATAACCTATGTTTTTGAGACAATAAATGAAAAAATAATAAAAATTAATTGACGATTTTTGTGAATATCGCTGGCCGGTTTTGGTCGTTACGTTGGGTAAAGGGTTAATTTAGTTTCAGGATTCCTGTTCGACCAAGCACTTCGGCGTTTTTATACTCTCGGTGGCGGCGCCGTTGTTGTAAAAATGCTACCCAAGATGTACGCCCCAACTGTCACAATGTATGAGACTTAACCAGTCGATGCACAGTCATTATTTCAGGTTTGCCATCTCGGCGATATCGCATCGAATGTCGACTATAATTAGTATAGTGGCTGTGGTAGCTGGCATATCACAGCCACCAAACATTAGAAGGGGTGGTTACATTGTAGCGATTGTCGGCTCTTTGGCCGACAATATGAGCAATTCTCGCAACAACAAAATTGCCGAACCTCGAAAACAAAACAGTTCTAGATTGAGCCAAGAGAAACCATCTTCTCAACCATTATCATGTTTTGCGACACCTCCAATACCTGACAATATAATTACAGAGGAAGTGTATTAACCTTACATATTATAAGTACGTCGATTCTCTTTGTATCAGTTTAGAATCAAAGGAATTTAGTGTGGGTGAAGCCGGAATATGTCTCATTCTTGGGGCGGCTGATTAAGATCACACCAAACGCACATCAATCAGTCTTTTGATGCCCATAAACGCAGACTTATTTGTGCTTTTATCTTTTCTATTATAGCAACCTTTGTGGGCTCTCTCTCTGTCATGAATACTGCTTTGATGAACTTCCCAATTCAGATCTACATGTAGACTAAAGCTTCGCGCACAGAGAAGGGGGTAAGGTTTAAATTATTCATTTCTCTCTCTTTCAGTTTGTTGATTTCATGATAGATATGGATATACATTCCAACTTTAGAATCATTCTTATCGCAAAAGAGAGTCGCGATCTGGTCGCGATACAGTTTTACAAATTGGTCGAGATTTCATGAATAAACTATTGGGAACTGAATATCGAGTCAAGAAAAATAAAACGAAAGTAGAATATAGGATCCATTGTCCCTATATCCCGACAATGTGTGTTTTTGATTGGTCAGAATGCTTTGGACAAATAGCCATGACAAAGGATACACCCAACATCCAAGGTATATGAGAGCGTGCAACATTCAAGGGATAAGCGCTCGCGAAACATCGGGGGTATATGGTTTAAACGAAAGCTTTCCGCTTTTGCTCGCCTCGAAATAAATAGCGAACCAAAAAACCCGAAACTAGTCTCAAATATCATCAGATTTCCGACAATTCAATCATAAAAATAAAATAAGAGCAAATAATTCGTCCCCTGAGTACCAATTTGTTCTATGTGCCAGTGGGCACATAGAACACATTGGAACTCAGGGGACGATATGTCAACAAAAGACTGTTTACTCGTTCCCTTAAGGGATGTAACTATATCTGTTGTCTTGTGCGATTATAAAAACAAAATAATTATCACGAATTTGGTCCAAGTAGTTGTGGAGCTGAGAAATGCGTCCAAAAATGTATTTCCACTATGTTTGTATTGTGTTTCAAACGGGACAAAAACATTATCTCCGCCAACGTGTATGGTTTATGGAGATTTAATACACGGATGTCTCATTTAAACATCTCGTCTGCGGCTCGGTTTTTAAAAACCGACATCCAGGTATTACATCTCCATATACAATACATATCGGCGGAGATAACTAATAATGTACACCTATTTCGTCTTTAGTAAGTGGGATTCTATTCTGTGTTGTGTTGAGGAATGCGGGCAGTGCTTTTCAACCAGATCGCAACCTAATCGTGATCCAACCAAAATTCTTTGCCCTCTTTTGCATAACCACAGTACTGTAATCATATTTATTACACGCCTTTCTATGTCATCCCCATCTACAGCAACACTAAACCGCGCGGAAAATGAAAGTCTGTTCCGCACATATGCGCGGAACGGAAATCGTGGAAGGACTACTTTTAAATAGAAGCGAAATTTCACTGGAATTTTCTAGAAATCGTGGAAGCAATTTCAATTTGAATTGCTAGCGGTAGCTGAAAATCGTCCCCTGAGTTCCAATATGTTCTATGTGCCAGTAGGCACATAGAACACATTGAAACCCAGGGGACGAAATAGTAACACGGGTTCCCCTCGTACATTTGGTATGTGATAAAATGTGTTCTCTTTCTTGATAGTTGTCAAATGAATTGTTGAGTGTCCTTTTTTTATAGACTTGAATGCGTGTAATAAATACAGAACGACACGCGTGTGTAAATGGGTTAATCGATATGGCATTTGTGCTATCGCGGAAGGATAAAACTCGAGGCCTGTGGCCTCTCGTTCTATTCTTCCGTGCTGGCACTCGTGCAATATCGATTAACCCATTCGTGTGTCGTTCTGTCTATTTATTTTTCAACATATTTGACAAGGAAGGATGTTTATGAACCGAAGACCCACAGTGAGCTTATTTGAGACAACTTCCCTTGCGACTGTAGCTTGCGGCTTTGGGGTTCCGACTGCCCGATGGGGCATTTTTGTCAAATAAATAATCCACAGGGCCCGCACAAAACCAGTTAGCTGCAATGCGTAACTGTCAGATTTGTCAACGTACTGACCAAACAGGCGGTACTTGTGTGAAGGTTGTATTAGATGAAGGCTTTGTTGAGATGAAGTGTCTTGCCCAAAACAAATGGCATGTGACGTGACTAAAATCCGCGTTAGATGTGCAAGTTGTAATCAATTCGGACATTAAAGACAAAGTACTCCCAGTTTTTCATAAAATGAATTGGACCATTATAAATTATTTTTAAATTAACCCTTTACCTAACATGAAAAGCAGACGACACTTCCAAAACAAATTCTTGAATAACTAATTTTTTCATTTTTTGTCTTAAAAACACAGGTTATGACCGTCGAGCTCGTTCCAACGAGGGGTCATAACCTATATTTTTGGAGACAAAAAATGAAAAAATATTGATTATTAATTGAAGAGTTTTGAGAATAGCGCTGGTCGGTTTTGGTCATTACGTTGGGAAAAGGGTTAAGATGCCGGCAATGCTAGCTAGCTAAATCATACAAACCATACATCTCCAAAGTAGAGCTGGGAGGTTTTGATTTTTCAGATTCGGTTTCGGTTTCGGTTCGGTTTCAGGGAATACCGCGGTTTCGGTTCGGTTTTCTGTGTTGAGAACAGATAGTAAATAACATCGAAGGCTTTTGAACTTGGAATACATCCGCAATGGATTTTGGACACCACTTACCACAAACGTTCTTTCTGTAAGTATCTCCATTGAGTGCAGCCTAGCGTTCCTTTGATCATTCTTAGAAATTCTAGGGGATCAGTTGCTGAGCCTATTCCATCAGAACAAAAACATTAATAAGGGTACCAAATGAATAAATTTCATCTAATCTGTGTTCATTGTCACTCTCCCTCACTGACTCGTCCGGTGGACGAAGTGTGGCAATCAGAACACGACGTATTCGCCCCTTTGACGGAAAGACGAAGTGATGAGAATCCATAGTGGTCACTAGTCCATTTCCCTCCAAGTAAGATAGTTTGATCAGTTTGTGCACAAACATGGTGTCATCCCAACAAGATGAATCCCAACAAGACGAATTGGTAAAATATCCCAACAAGACGAATCCCAACAAAACGAAAAAATTTTTTCTCAACAAATATGGGGGAAATTTACTTTAAAAAGAACGTGTGCATTACAATGTATGCTATTTGAAGTGTTTTAGGGTTTTATTTTATGCATGTGCTTGGCAGTTTTGTTGATAAAAAAGATACAACAAACTGTAGCAAATGGCGTCTTGTAACAATACGTGGCGTCTCTGTTAACTAGTAGCGTGCCAAGTTTGCTTTTTGGTTGTAAAAATTTTGTTCATATATTATTGCCTTGTTACAGTTAATGGGAGAGAGTCTACAGGTAAAAGGCACTCTCCCATTAATTGTGGGAGGGCAAATGCACCCAGACTTTATAATATCACATCAAAAATTAATCGAAGTACATCCACAGAATATGAAGCCTTTTAGCTCTGGTACCCACACTTCAGGATAAAGCCTCAAAATTGGCTTCCAGCACTGAACTAGTTAATTGAAATCTCTTCATCTGAAAGGAAGCGGCGTTTGCAGTTTACGATGGAAAACCTAAAAAAACACATGGGTTACAAAGTTATTTTATTAAATTCGTCTTGTTGGGATTCGACTTGCTGGGATTACCATTTTCGACATTCGTCTTGTTGGGACTCGTCTTGTTAGGAATAAACCACAAACAGAGCGACGCCGTTCCGTCGGTTTTTTTTTTTGTTGTGTTTTGCGGTTTGGTTTTCTAGTTAGCCGCAAATAGGGGAACAGAGCCGGAAAAATGAAAAACCGTGGCCCAGCTCTACTCCAAATGACATTGCAGTCGATTTTATGTAAATAGATGTAAGAATAGTTATAAGCATATTGCTATCAGTATAGACAGCCACTTATCTGAAGTTTCTGGAGTAAAACTGTCAACTTTTAAACCGATTGGTGGCCGAGTGGATAAGTGCACTGGTCTCTCATGCCAGAGGTCCCGGGATCGATCCGCGGTCGGGGAAAGTTCTCGAGGTGTCCGAACGCTCTCACTCTCTCTCTCTCTATCTCAGCATCAATTATGGGTTTGATGGTGTCACGGAGTACCGTCCTATCGGGTGCAGACGTAAAATTGCTGTCCTCTGTGCGGAGAGATACACACTTCGTGCAGGCTAAAGATCCCTTCGTATTATTTGAGAAGAGCGAGACCACGGAGTTGCCGCTACGAAGGCCATCCTGCACATCTGCGCCATTGGGCCAAGGAGAGGCGTTAATATAAGTTGGATAACTTGTTCGCCAATCCTTGTAAAACAAATAAGCTTAAATAAATTAAAAAAAAATCTTATACTGGACAAAGAGTGAAACATTTCAATTGAAAGATTTTTTTCATTTACGAATGCTAAAAAAATAAATGAAGATAAAGTAAAGATACAATATTCAAAACAATTCTTACGTGGTATTTAACTCTTTACCCACTGAGTATTTTCAAGATAATTTCCATCAAATTTAGTCGGGGCTGCTTCTAATTGGCAATTGGCTATTTACAAACGGAAACGTTCTTTTCCTAACAGAAGCGTGAAAACTCACTTCAAACTCGTCATCAATTTCAGAATTACTAGTATTATCACCACTTCCTACTCCAACATCAACTCTCTCTCTCTCTCTTCACTGCCGTCACCAGTCTCCTCTGCTTCAAGCAGAGGAGGCTGGTGGCGGCAGTGAAGAGGAAGAGGAAGTTGATGTTGAAGGTGGTAGTGAATTGTGATACTAGTGATTCTGAAAATGATGACGAGTTTGAACATTGAAGCGGATGAAGATCTTGTTGCTGAAGAGGGGAGACATCCGAGACTGATTAAAAACTGACTAAAAACTGCAGCACTTTGGTGCAAAAAGGTTCGTCAGGAATCAGGATTGTGAAAAGATCAGGCCATGAAGGGCTGAAGAAATCTCACAAAGTTACGTTGGAGCAGTTTTCAATTCAGATAACTTCAGTTCAACCCACAAACAGTGACACACTTGATTCCCGATTCCGTGCTATAGATTTCCCGGGTATCCTGCCCGGCTTTCAGGACCGGAAACCCGGAAATTCCCGTTCTCTGGAATGGATCCTTGCTTCGTACGATAATATACAGAAAAACGGTGTTGTTACAATGTAAACCAAAAAAAGCATATATTATTTTTTTCAATTCCTGGATCAAAGACAACAGTTCTGTTACAAACTATTTGTATGATATTGTATTATGTTTTCATTATTTGTCAGCGTTAATAGAGTAGTTCTTAGATTACCTGTCACATTGGAATCTGATTGAAACAGACTAAAACAGCGCCAATTAAATAGGAAAAATAATTTTATTAGCATAATACATATGTTTTGTACTTTTAAACCACTCTGTCATCTCTGTGTTGCCCCATTTACAGCAATAGGTTATAAAGTATTGTAAGTTCAGCTGACCCCTAATTAACTATATGACAACAAGGTGTCTGACAATCGAATATCTGATGAGTGGGGTTGGACCAGATTTTCGTATAGAATATGCCCATAGTAGCTTGGTGTACCAAATGTTCAACACGAGTGGCCAATGGCCCGCGGTTAACACCACTTCACCACGAGTGGTGAACATTTGGTACACCAAGCTACTTTGGGTATATTTTATTTATACCATGATCGTCAGATTATTAAGAGTCGCTATTATTTTTTCTCAATTTTACAGAGCAGCAGCCGTACATACGTGCGAATTTGTTTTTGTTCACATGCACATACTTCCGCTGTCAATTTTATCACCGAAACGAAAGAGAAAAAGAAAGGGCCTTTTTCATTTTAATAACATAATAACATACTATTTCGAGTTGTGGATGCTTTATTAACATGGGACAAAGCATGTTTGTTAATTTTTTTGGTGTTTTATGTGGTAAATTCATTTAAAAACGTATTAAATAATTGCCACTTTCATTTCGCTCTTCGCGAGGCGACGTGCGATAAATTTAGACAAGTTCGCATTCAGGTCGACGTCACCAAAGGTCAAGTTGGATGTAGTTCCACTGTAGGTGTAAATTTTAACTACTGAAATCCCATTGCTTGCGTGTGCACCACGGTTGGTGTGTAAAGCTAAACTTTATGTCATAGGTTTTTCCTATATAGTAGAATAGGTAATCATGGTACAAAAGGAAATACCTTATTGTCATTCGAAACTCTACATATTGAAGATGATATCTAACAAAAGTGCTTGTTTAACAGAGACACATAAACCACCCCCAAAGTGCGTAGGGTACAGACAGGACTCATCAGTTGCTAATGTAAGGGCATTTGAGAACCTATTATATCAGGGTTATCATTCCCAAGTTGTAGTCTGCCTGAAAGTAGCGAAATATATTTATTCTCGGTTGACCGGAGGGAATTAGACGGGAAATATGTTCTCCTTGTTGAGTGTTTCTGATCGCACAGTCCGTGGTGTAGAAGGTAATTGTGTCACGGATAGTGTTGTCCGTGCTTCTACTGCTTGGGTCATTCAGCACGACAACGCAAAACAGTGTACATGGTCAGTTAAATTTGCAATCTCAAATTCCTTTATTTTTTGTATATTTTTGGATTTATTTTGTCTTCTTGAGATGGAACTATGGATATTAGTGGTACCCTTAATCAAATGTTGACACGTTTTGATAGCCAGAAGGGAGAGTGGGTGACTTTAATTGATGAAAAAGTTAGTGAAAAACTTGCTGATATTCACAGCAATGCTTCATCTGTAGCCTCTGATGTTAAGAAGTTTAAATCGGAACACGAATTTGCGTGGAAAAGACAAGGCAACAAAATACAATATAATTTCAATTCAAAAATTGAGGATTGCCTCAAACAGGCTGTGTGGGGAATTGGGAATTCAAAACCAGCTTATAGTTTGGATCTTCTTAAAGACTCATTAGAAAAAATAAAGCAACGAAATAAATTAATCAAATTGGCCGATTCGTCTGAATATGGTTGGGAAACCGTTCGCCAATATGAATTGAATCCTGATGCTAGCGAATTGGACGACGAGAGAAAAGTTCTTCGTGCACAGAGCCATGCGTCGAGAAAGCGTAAATCTTTCAAGAAAAAAGCTGACAAAAAACTTCCAGCTTCAAGCTTATCTGGTGCTATTCAGTCTTCTGCTGGCAGTCAGTTTCCGACTGGTGTCCAATCTGGGTTTCCTATGGCTCCAGCCACATCTGTTGCTCCTAATCAACGTCTTTTTCGAGGGAGGGGAGTTGTTTTGCCTGCTGAGACTTCTCCCATTTCTGAAAGCAGAGTCCATACATCAGCAGTGTGTAATCGGGAGGAAACATCAGCTCCAAGTAATGTTAGTAGGAGTACTGGTATTTCTGGTGGTAACGACAGCAGTAGTTTTATCAAAGATAAGTAATTTTGTTTGAGTTCTCACGACAGTTGTGTGACGCCTTTGGGCAGCTCTCATGAATCTGAGTTGGGAGGTGGCAATTTGAAGGTGCGGGAAAGGCTGCGAGAGAATTTTGATTTTTGGAGAAATCTTGATGCAAGTGACTTTGTACTTGGGGTCATTAGCGATGGATATAGGATACCGTTTTTGACTACTCCACAGGATTCTGTTGCTTGTAACAATCAATTGGCTTTAACCCTTTACCTAACATGAAAAGTAGACGACACTTGGAAAAAATTCTTGAGTAACTAAGTGTTTTCATTTTTGTCTCAAAAACATAGGCTATGGCCCTCGTTGGAACTAGCTCGACGAGCTTGTACCAACGAGGGGTCATAACCTATGTTTTGGAGACAAGAAATGAAAAAAAATAATGAAAATTAATTGGCGATTTTTGAGAATAGCGCTGGTCGGTTTTGGACGTTACGTTGTTTGAAGGGTTAAAGGAGAGATCTTTTGTTGAATCGGCCATCAGTGAACTTCAGCTGAAATGTCTGATCAATTGTTATTCACAGAAACCCTCGGTTATTAACCCCTTGTCGGTTGCTTATTCCACTGTTGGGAAAAAAACGTTTAACCCTGGTTTTGCGAAGGGTTAATAAACACATATGGAAGGAATCTGTTAAGTATGATGATTTTCGGACTGCTTTGATATATCTCACTAAAAATAAATGGGTGTGTAAATTCAATCTACATGCTGTTTATTACCATGTTGTTGACGTTTTCCCTTCGCACGCCAAATTTTGGTGATTTTCCTGGACTTTGGAAGATAAGGGCACAATCCAATCTTTTATACATTCAATGTACTCCCTTTCGGGCTCTGTACTACGCCTTATGGTTTCACTAAACTTTGTAAGGGGGGGGGGGGGGGCAATGGAATTTTGTTTATTTTGGACAAGGAATCGTGGACAAGAAATCGTGCAAAGAGTTTAATGACATGTCGTTGAAGTCCACCCAACCGTATACAATTTTGCTACGGATTTCAAAATAGCACGTGCTACCCGAGAATGTCAAATTGAATAGGTGACCGACGATTTTCTTTGTGTTATGTTGTGCTAGAGAGCCTGGGTTATTGAGAAGACACGCTAGTTTTTGTCTTCCGATATTTTAAAAAATGCCAAGGATAACCGAAAATCAGAGGTTGCGTGCCATTGGTATGCATGAGGCTGGGATACCTCCAGATGAGCTCGCTGCTGAGTTCGGACTCACTATGGCCACTATTTGCCGTTTCGATGGAAGGTATAGAACCACTGGATCTACTACCGACTGACCGCACTCAGGTCGACCAAGAGTTGCGATCCCTGCACAAGACCGACACATCAGGACGTCTCACTTGCGGGATTGCTTCCTTCCGGCGTCGAGGACAGCAACAATTACTCCTGGTAGAACTAACAATATAGTCAGCGCACAAACTGTCCGCAACAGACTTGATGAACACGGCATCCGAAGTAGGCGTCCATACCTCGGACCAATCCTTACTCGACGTCATCGTACCGTCAGAATGGCATGGGTACATCAGCGTGTTCGCTGGACTCAGCAGCGTTGGGGCACAGTTCGTTTTAGTGATGAATCACGATTTTGTCTACGGCGTGCTGATGGTTGGGCAAGAGTGTATCGCCGACGAGGAAAACGGTTTTCTGGTGCTTGCGTGCGGGAATGCGACCGTTTCGGCGGGGTTACTGTAATGGTTTGGACAGGAATTCCCTTGCACCATCGAACGCAGTTGATCTTCATCGATGGTAATCTGGATGAACAGCGATATAGGGACGACATTCTTAACGCTGCTGTTATTCAACGCTAACGTCGGATTTAAGTTATTCCAACAAGACAATGCCCGATGTCACGTGCCGCGTATCTGTCGTGACTTTCTTGAGGAGCAGAACATCGAACTTCTTCCCTGGCCCCCACTTTCGCCAGATTTGTCGCCAATCGAGCATCTTTGAGATCAATTGGACCGTCGGGTACGACTTCATGATCTTCAGACGTTAGGCGATTTACGTAATGTTCTAAGGCAGGAGTGGAACGCAGTACCACAGGGTGACATCCAGAGACTTATCAGGTCCATGCGCCGTCGATATCTTGCCATCCAAGAGGCAAACGGTGGACAAACACGCTATTGACTGCATGGGTGAACATTTCATTTCACCCCATGTCTGAACTGCGACGTCCTGATGTGACGCTGGCAACAGTAAGTACATGACATTATGCCAGTTCATACAGCTAGACTCGAAATATGAATTTACAATAATGTGTTTGGGATTAAAGTCGATAATACTAAAAAAAATGTTCCTCAAATCTGGAAATATGTTCTCCTTGTTGAGTGTTTCTGATACCACAGACCGTGGAGTAGAAGGTAATTTTGTCACAGACAGTGATGTCCGTGCTTCTACTGCTTGGGTTATTCAGCACGACAACGCAATACAGTGTACATGGTCAATTAAATTTAAGGGGTAGGCCTAAGGGTAGTGTTTTGTTTAGAACACTCATTACATGAGTGACATTAAAGTCAAGTATAATAGGTGATTAATGTAACATATATTAACATTGTTGTTTCGTGATTTATTTTTGCAAATAAATCAGTATTGCAGTCTGTCGTGTGATATCTCACATAAGTGTTTGTTGATTGTTGTTGTACGATCAGTGGTGTTGAAGGGAGAATTTTAATTTTAACATGTGAGTGGAGAAAGAAAAGTGCTTGGACACGTGCAGCATTAGAAATATATTGTTAGTGATTTGCCGTTTCATGCTGCTAATCAAAACAGGGCTTAAAATTCATGCGGTAATCAGAATTGATTCCCACAAAGAAAGCAATGCGAATCAACTAAGTTTCTAGGAAAATGTTAATTTGAATCCTATCATATATTCTAAAATTGTTCTTAAAGTCCTGGGTGAATTATACTCATTTTTTCTCGTTCATAATTAGGTAGTCCTTTGACTAAGCAGTGGTGTCTAGTGCGGGTGGGCAATATTTCTACAGATGCAATAATATTAGATTCCAAGCACTAATTATAGGAATAATCATCAACAATTTAATTAATGAAGCACCAGGTACAACCCGTACCAGGTACAAACCCGTTGCTTCATTAATTAATTTTTTTCTGCTGATGATTTTATTTACCTGGTAAACGCATGCGTGGACATCACTGCCCGCGCGTTGATTACGACCAGCCCACGGCGACTGTACTGTATGGTATATGCAAGGGTTGCGCCCACTGGAGAATAACAGTACTCTCAGCCTCTAAATTATTTAATAACGGAAAATTGATTCTCGCAGCAGGAGTTCGCGAGAATCACAATTGATTCTCGTAAATCAGGACAAATGTTAGGACCAGCACAAACTAATTGGTGCGTTGGTAGTCTTTTATAGGACTGGGATTAAATTATTAATGGACCTCCGCTCAGATACAACACAGAACTACATATGTCGTTGTGAAAATTATGTATCGGGTTGTGCCCGGTGATTCATTAATTATTTTTTTTATGATTATTAGTGTTTGGAGTCTTATATTATTGCGAAATATTGCCCACCCGTGGAAAGTGACCAGTCCACCTCGGTCGTACTGTACTGGATTGGAATAGAGGCTTCTCTTTTTTGAAAGGGTTAAAACTGTATGTCGTTTACTTTACCTTCAAGTATGTGAAGTTCTCGCTAATACACGCAATCCACAACAAAACAATGTTCAGTTGTAAAGGAAACGACGCAAGCACCCCTTGTTTAAGAAAATGAATGATCAGTGACAGTGCAAGGGAGATTACTCTATCACAACGAAGCGATTTTAGTCTGCATTTTTCTACTTCAGTTTCACTTGGAACATTGCCCCAGACAATGACATAATAACTCGGGTCTCCAGTAAATGTCTGCTGATTTTAGATTCATTACTTATTTTCTCAGTTTTCACGAGTATAATATATTGTTGAAGTATGAAATATATTTTTTCGTAAGTTGTTGCTTTTATGAAATTTTACGATAACCGTTAAAAGTCGTGAAAATTAACAATATTGAGATATTTTTCAGAATAAACAACATTCTATAAAAGGGATTTTCCTACACCTTGGATTAGCAGAAGTTGGTTTTATTTTTAATGAAACAGGACTTGAGTGATTTTCCTCCGGTGTACGTTTCCTTTGGGCAGTGGTCGGAGAAAATTCCTGGGGTGTGGGCAATATTTGTAAGGACGGGCAATTTCCACAGAATCATATCTTGAAAGTAAGATTTTATGCACGAAACACTCTAAAATCAGATGGGTTGAAAATTAACCCAAATGAACTGGAATGAGTGAATATGAACACAAATGGGTTCATATTCACTAATCTCAGAGCATTTGTGTTGATTTTAACACAACTGATTTTAGAATGTACTTATCAATTCGCTCGCTAACTAGTTTCGTTTCAAATTGATTTCTGTTCGGGGCGTTTCATGTATTTCTAGTTAGTTTGAACAAGAGTTGTGAAAGTAATTGTTTAGGCATTTAGTTCTCGATATTTCTATCTACTGACTTCCTGACTGCCCAGTACTTTCCTTTAAAGAATTTTTATATCGCCCAAAGGTAACTGTGGCAAGTTGGTGAAACTGATTTAAGTTCTAGTCAGGAACACAGAATAATATTAGTTGGCAAAACAATCCGTGTAGTTTCATCGTTATCAACCGATTTTATTTGTTGATAAAGAATGACGAATAAGGAACTGGGAAACGGTAACGGTTGTGATGCTCCCTAATTTTTCCTGCAGCCAATTTGAATCATAAAAGAGACACGTGTTTTGGGTGGTTTCTCAGGAGCGTTACAAGAAGTCTTGAATTTTTAAAGTTTAATCCTGACTGATTAATATTTCAATTACATCATCAAGACATGCCTTCGTTGAAGGCATGTCTTGATGATGTAGATTGAATATTTTTATCAGTCGGCACTTAACCCTTTGTCTAACATGAAAAGCAGACGACACTTGCAAACAAAATTCTTGAATAACTATTTTTTTCATTTTTTGTCTCAAAACATAGGTTATAACCCCTCTTTGGAACGAGCTCGTTCCAAAGAGGGGTCATAACCTACGTTTTTGAGATAAAAAATGAAAAAATAATGAAAATGAATTGGCGATTTTTGAGAATAGCGCTGGCCAGTTTTGACCGTTACGTTGGGTAAAGGGTTAATCCACCACAGCCCGGACAAATAAGGTTCTCCCCTACCCCAATCGGTGATCTTCGCTACGTCCCTGGGTTTTTTTGTATAAATTATCTAACACCTATTTCTATTTTCAAAAGATTAACTAAATGGGCTGTTTCGGGACAAGCCTATTGCAATATTCCTTAACTGGTTGAGGGCTAGATTATTTTTGCTGGTCCGAATTTGTTATTCCAAATTTGTTCTATTACAAATGACTGGGGAGTGCCCATAGGCACTCTCCAGTCATTTGTAACAGAACAAATTTATAAAAATAAAATATTATATGCATTTGACTGAATAAGAAACATAAGCAAGGAAAATGTTGGCTTCTGATCTGGTGTTCTCATCTTTTTTAAAGCCCTGATAGTGGCTTCTAGCACTCAACCAGTTAATAACTGAGATTATTATTATCCTCGATGGGTATTAGGGTGGAATTGGGAAATCTCACCCGAGGGGCAAGATATCTGTGTCAGACACGAGGCTTGCCGAATGTCTGGCTCAAATATCCTGACCAGAGGGTGAGATCTACCTGTCCCACCCAGATACCCATCGAGGATGATTTTTCACCCCACCATTTTAGAGACGCGTCGCCATTAATAAGAAAATGACATATTTTCAACAACACAAATTCTTGGTGCGTTCATTCTAGAAGAACAATAAGATATTCGGAAAGCTTGTCGAGAAGTGTGGTACATACTTCAAAACACGCAGACTAGCATCACACGCTGAGGGTTAATGCACTGAAGTGTCTATAATGCACTGAAGTGTCTGCACTCGTCATTTCCAAACTTGTACTTCAGTTTTGACAGGGCGCAATGATATCAGATGTATATTTCTCTCCGATAACCTGATAGCGGGATTTGAGGTGTGCTGAAGTTTTTCTTCGAGTGTTCTGGTGTCGATTTTCGTTTATAAAGTCAGTCGTATTTACGAAAGCAAAACAGCCTTCCATTTTGTTTGTTTATACATGTGAAGACGTGATTTGCGATGATTAAATAGTTTCGGCGCCAACTGAATATGCAGATAGACTGGTCACGTGGGTGGGGTGAGATAGCTGTCACTTAGGTGGGGTGAGACAGGCATATCTCTCACAGCTGTCCAACACGACTTTATATATATCTCGGTACCTTAGTGGTGAGAGAAAGTTCCATCCGAACCATCGCCGCCATAAAAAGGATTATCGGGATATGTTTCAGTTTGTTTGCGCTTTACCCTTTACTCAACGCAGACGATATCAAAATTTATTATTTTAAATATCATTTTTTCATATTTTTTTAAAAAATTTCAACAAAACCATATCATGCGACCCCTCATTGGAACGAGCTCGACGGGCTCGTTCCAAGGGAGGGGTCACATGATATGGTTTTGTTAATAATAATAACTCTTTGGCCAGCCGCTGATTTGTCGCGGTCCTCATAAGAGAAGGCCATCATTCCCCCTGCACCCCACCCCCTCTTCCCCTCCTCTCCTCCCAGCATTCAGATATAAACTGCTTAATAGTGTCCCTCACTTCCTCTTTTTCAATTTCTTCAATAAGCATTCCTACCCTGTCCCTCGTGTCCCCCTTCAGCCATCTATCATTTGTTTCTTCACCCCACTTCTGCATTATTCTTCCAGTAAATTTTATTCTATGAGGTAAATACTGTGGGCATTCCAAGAGAAAATGTTCCAGGGTCTCCACTACTCCAGAGTGGCACATTTGGCATCCCTTTTCCCCATCTCTCCCAATTTTTCCCCGAAGCTCCAGTGATCTTGATCTCAGTTTGAACAGCAGTGACCCTCCAAAGGTGCCATCTAGGTACTTCTCAAAAGCTGGCTTTTCTTTATATTGTAACCCCTGCAGTGATCTTTTCACGCTAACCCCTGCTAACCCCTGCTTGCAATCTTCCATGACTCTCTCTTTGACAAACCTTTTGCCTTCTTTCATTCCTACTTCTATGTTTGTGACCTCTATAGAGTAATTGTCCATTAGTTCCCTCACATGTTTTGACCACCCCGTTTCTATATTAGAATTCCAAATGGTATCGAGCATCAATTTGCACCACCGGTTGTCAGGCAGGTTTCTCAAGTAGTTAAAGTAACACAGTTTTCCCAAATCTACCCTGTCCTTGATTTTCATCCACCCAAGCTCCCCCCTTACTGTTTCCAAAGCTGCAGCATTACACGACCCTGTTATCCATCTGCCGGCATCATTCTGAGTACTTTCCAACTTCTTAATAACGTTTTGGTTTAATGGAATCACGTCCGTGCCATACGTTATACTTGGTAAACCCACCCTCTACCACAGTGTTTTCCCCACAAAGACCTTGTTGAAACTATTTTTCCCTAAAAGTTTTAGTTGGTTCAGAATTCTTTTCCCCTTCAGAATCAGTTTGGCTGAGTAATTTCTGTACACCCCTCTTCCCGTTATATTTATGCTTACCCCTAGATACTCATACTCTCCCGTTTCTCCTACAGTGATTTGTTTGCTTTCCCCTTCGGGGATTGAGAACTCCCCCACTCTCCATCTCTTCGTCATATCTACCTTGCGTCCAATGGGTATTACCTTGCTTTTATTTTCATTTAGTTCGAGCCGCCAAGTTTTCCCATATCTACCAACAATTTCCAGCTATTTCTCTAGCCACTGTTCAGTTCTAGACATTAACACCATGTCGTCCGCAAAGAATAAGCCTGGTATCTTTATGTCTCCAACATTTACCCCCTCCGCACTCTGAATTAGTTCGTCCCCTAAATCTTTAACATACAATGCAAACAAAATCGGTGAAAAGATACACCCCTGCTTGAGGCCTATATCCATAGGGACTCGTTTTGTAGTGATACTCCCTAGACTGAGTTGGCTTTGCACATCTGTATACAGTGATTTCATGATTCCCACAAAGTCACCCCCCAGTCCGATGCCCTCGAGCTTTCGCCACATACCTTTCCTCCACACTCGGTCGTACGCTTTTTTCACATCTAGAAATGCCAGAAACATCTTTTTCTTTTCAGCCTTTGTTGATTCTATCAGTTGGGTGAGTGTAAATAGGTGATCAGTGACTCTTCGTCCTTTCCTGAAACCATTTTGAATTTCTCCTAAAAAAACTTTCTCTTCAATAACTTCCTCTAGTCTACCGTATATGACCTTTCAGAATACTTTTGCGATGTTACTACTAACTGAAATCCCCCTATAGTTATCTAGAACTTCCTTATCCCCCTTTTTGTGTATGAACGACACCTTACTTTCCCTCCACTCTCTGGGGACCTCTTGCTTTCGCAGAGCCAGGTTGAAAAGGTTTGTCAGGACTTCAATAAGTGCCTCCCCTCCATTTTTGAGGAATTCGTTCGGAATTTCATCAGTCCCTCCCGCTTTACCATTTTTTAATTTCGAGACCACGTTCCGCACTTCTTCTGCCGTTATTTCGCTACTTACACGATTGGATAGGTTCTCCTCCACCAGTGTATTTCTTTTTGGTGGGGACCCACTGCCCCATCGCCTATCGTTTATCTTTTCCCAGTGCTTGACTAACTCTGAAGCGATACGGCCTTTATCTTCTGTACTTTCCCCATCCACTTTGATACTCTGCACACTACTTTTCCCCCGTTTATTTACCCAGTTCCAAAATACGTTTGAGCTCGAACCCCCCGTTTTCTTTATTGTTCTGGCAAGACTGCAATTGCGCTCCTTCCTATTATTATTCTTTATCTCATTCACCTTTTTCCGTGCCAGTTCATATTCTCCTTTCATTAGTCTCGTGTCATTGTTATCCACCCCTTTAAGCTTCCTACTTCTTCTGTAAGCAGCGCATTTTACCTTCCTTTCTTTTATAGCCTTTTTCAGTCCCTCGTTAACCCTGTATCCAAGCTCTCTCGTTGGGACCCTCACCCTTCCTATACAATCCTTCCCTGCCTCTGTTAGGCTATTTACTATGCCATCTGAAATACTCTGGACATTTGCATCCCTAGGTATACATTCAAGATTTGGTTTTAGTTTTTCCCGAAACTGCTTCCAGTCGGCTCCTTGTTTTAGTTCCCAAACTTCCTTGAAGGTCTGTCTCTATTCGTCTTTTTGCCCATAATCTTAACTGTTATCAGGTTGTGATCACTACCCAAGTCATTTTTTGAAATGTTTTGAAAAATAATCTTTTTTCAGCTGCTGAAATTGCATGTTACGCGGGTGGTTGTGGCCGATTCCTTGGGTAAAGGGTTAAAAAGAAGTGGTTAGACATATATGAGTAAACATACCCAGCTCATCAACTTTATAGCATATGTTGTGTCTTTTCAAAAAGAAAATGTGTTTCAATCCCTTTACCTCACGTAAGGGTCACATCCGCTAGCTGTATTCAAAATCTTTATCTTCATTTTTTTAAAATTTTGTTCATAGTTTTGTCCACAAGTCACATCTTCTGGCAACTTATATTTTTTTCTTATTATATGTCCCAAAAACAAAGCTTGTCACCCTTGGAACGAGATCTTGGAGGTCGTTCCGATATAGCGCCGCCTATGGGACATAGGACATTCTAGCACTCAGGCGACGATAGGTTATAAGCTGTATGTTTAATATTTTTTGTTATTCAATAAACGGTTTTGCCATTGCGAAGATTAACAAAATGTTTCCAAATGTCCTTTTCTTGCAACAAGTTGTTCAACGGCACAGGAAAGCACTGACAATGGGAACTTGTCCGATGTACATCCAGTGTTCAGATAGTAACCATAAGATGGACTCTCAGAAGCAACTGCATCTCCGCCAGAGAATGCCTTTATAATAGAGCCCTCTAATTACTCCATGATGTTTATTTTGAGGGTGTGTTCGATTGAGGTGGAATTATTTGGTATACGTGATGGGAGTTAAGTTGGAAGAATTAAGAACTGGAAATCCACATGTCGGGCGGCTGTTGGATTTTCAGTCGGAACATTCATCGGGTAGGGGTTTCCGTTATAAATATGAGAAGCACGAAGTGTTATATACGTAGTCAAATGGGATAGTGCATGTTCCACCCAATGGTGTTCTATCGTATTATATTTCATCTTGCTTGACGTTCCTATCATCTGATTGGTTGAGAGGTATTAGATTATTTCCGATATTTTACTCATCATTGTTATAAAAAGAATCGTGCACTATCCTCTTGTACTGCACACTTTCTGAAAATAGCCATGGAATATTATAAAGGATGGAACACAAGGTACCCTTATAGGCAGGGACGTGGAGATTGGGGAGGTGTGGGGTCCCCCCCCCCCCCACCCACAATCCTGTCCAAAATTTCCTATAGTTGGAAATTTGGAGGGCAAGTCGTGAGTAATTGGAAATTCCATCTAACTGGATTTTAGAGCTTCTTTAGTAATGTTGATGTCTTCTTTACTTACCAAAATCCCAACTCGGTTTCAAATCGGCCAAAATTCTAACTGTTACTATTTACAACTACAGTGTACGCAATATTGAGCTTCAAAAGTATGTATGATGTCAATCAGTATGAGATTTTTATACTACGTTTACTTCTCGTAATAAAAAAATCCCCGAAATGCACTTCAAGAAAATCGCATCATGTAAAATCGTGTTCCTGGGTTAATTCCATCATTTCGCTGTTACAAAATGATGAAACATCGAAAACTGATCATTCCAACATAAGATCTGATTTAATGTTAGGACAGTGTGAATTGCTCAAAGTTCTCTGCTTGAGCATTTATTTAGCACTTATTCAATTCCCAGAATAATACCAAATAATAATAACCTGATGATTCTCTCATAAATGTGTTGGCATTTCCGTTACTAGAATCAATTTTATGCCCCCTTTCATGGCTTCATTTTCAAACATTTTCTCGGTAATGAATTTTCAACTTGGGGGAGGGGCCGGGAGGGGGTTTCCCCCTCCCGGTCCATCTCACTAGTTGGAAATTTACTGCCCTACACCTCCGCCAATCGGAAACCTCAAGCCACGTCCCTGCTTATAGGTTTTTTTCCTGGAATTTGTTTAATTATTCAGACGTTCAAGAATTAAAATGCTGTCCCCAGGCAATGTCCTTGACAAAAGAGTGGGCATGTGGGATTGCGATCCCAGCATGTACAAAGATTCTTCCCAGACTTGTTTGATATTGTACAAAAAGGCTTGGAGTCCTCAAGAACACTAATTTGGCATAGTCAACCCCAGCACGTGCACTATTTATAATATAGACATGACAGCCAGCACACATGCAGCTCTATTTTAGCCTAGAGAAAGCATGTTAACCATTTCAAACGGGATGCATAATTTTGAGTGTAAAGAAAAAAGTTGTCAATCCGTGCTTCGACAATACACTCAACACCTAACAGGGCAGGTATTATGTGATAATTTAATCCTTTTGGCCTAAGGCTAAAGGGTTCAATCATTGAGGACCCCCACTCCAACCTACAAGATAGACACACCCGTTTCCCTTTATATAGATGTACATAAAAAGATACCATTCATGGCATGTTCCCTCAGACACGTTACCATTATAACACATGCAACGCCCATCAAAATGGCACCGCGTACCCCACACATTTTTGCATCCAAACAAACTACTTTCTGGGTTTATGATATACTACTCATATTTTTAGATAATCGGCATAATCTGATTTTTTTTGTTCTCACTCAATCTGTAGATAATTTCAATAAATTAAAAGTAATGTTAATAATAACACAACTGTTCAATTATAATGTAAAGTCATGATATTTTTCTTATTCGATTCTAATTTTACCTGTTACAGCATCTTGATAAGTGAATTCGTCTTTTGAATAAAAATGGATTTTGGATTTGTTATATGCAGTACAGCTGCCGTGGACTGGTCACTTTCCACAGGTGGGCAATATTTCCACGGACCTAATAATGTTTATTTATTTTTATTTATTTATTTATTTATTTATTTATTTATTTATTTATTTATTTATTGTGGTTTAACAACATCGACAGCAAGGGTCATCTCGTGTCAGACAGTTTTACGGGTGGAGGAATGGGTGTACCCGTAGAGAACCACCTAGCTAAACCACTTTATAAACGAAAGTCGACTCCAGAACACTCGAAGAAAAACTTCAGCACACCTCAAATCCAGCTATCAGGTTATCGGAGAGAAATATACATCTGACACCATTGCGCCCTGTCAAACCGAAGTACAAGTCTGGAAATGGCGGGTGCAGACATGTAAATTTCATTTCAGGCCTCTTCAGTGCATTAACCCCCAACGTGTGATACTAGTGAGCAACTGTCAGGCTCCCCAGCATACTAACTCCACACAAGCAGGGTTAGCATTGGTTGAAGGCAGATGCACCATCGACGTGCAGTACGCCTTAGTATACTGCGCCACCGTGCCCCCACGTGGCCAATGGGGGTGAAGTTTCTTGCCCAAGGACACAACACTGATGCCGCTGGTGAAACAATAATATTAGATTCCAAAACTTATTATAGGAATAGACACCAAAAATTTAATCAATGAAGCACCGGGTACAACCCGGTGCTTCATTAATTAAAATTTTGTTGATGATGATTTTTGTTACCTTATAAACGCATGCGTAGACTTCACTGCCCATGCGTTGATTACGACCAACCCACGTCGACTGTACAGTATAAGTTCCCGCCGTACCAAAACAATACCGACTATTATTAGCGATCGCATCAAGCCTTTGGTGAAGAGAGGTAAAAACCTAGCATATTGAACAAAATTACGTTGAGGCTCTCAAAACACGCAACCTTGCATTCATACCTATTTAGTCGAGCGAATGGGGTGCGGTGGCTCGGTGGTTACGGCACTGGACTTCAAACCGAGAGGTCCATGTTCGATCCCCGCCAGGGATAACTGCGTTGTGTTAGTAACCCTGTTTGTGAGAAGTCTCGTTAGCCGCGCGGATTATTCCCTCCGCACGCCCCACTAGAGGATAAAAGCCGTACTCTAACCCTTTACTCAACATAACGGCCAAAGCCGGCCAGCGCTATTCTCAAAAATCGCAAATTAATTTTCATTATTTTTACATTTTTTGTCTCAAAAACATACGTTATGACCCCTCGTTGGAACGAGCTTGTCGAGCTCGTTCCAACCAGGGATCATAACCTATGTTTTTGAGACAAAAAATGAGAAAAAATATTAGTTACTCAAGATTTTGTTTTGCAAGTGTCGTCTTCTTTCCATGTTAGGTAAAGGGCTAATCCGAGCAGAGTACTATTGTCTATATATGGATTCGCTCTTGCTGGAAAGCATGTACTTTCTTACCGGATGAGATATGATACTTAGATTAATGTCACACGCACAGTCGATCATACCGGGAGGGGGTGGTTCCCGATTTGAGCTGTTGGGGAACCAGTATGGTCAATTTAGGGTATGGCATGTCTACTTGAGTAATAAGTTAAGAATGCAGTACGTTACGATTACTATATGTATTTATCCACAACTAAATTTCCAATAACACCTGAGTGTTGAACTGTAATCCCAACTGACTCGGATTCCAACTACAAGGCATCTCTTTACCAAAGGTATGCCTCGATGATTGGATGGAGTATTTTATCGGCCGGACCTTGAGCCATCACAGTCGGTACATATCTGGTATATACAGATTACTACAACTCTCCATTGATCTGTGTTGTTGCATTCCGTCGAGTTGATGAGATGAGATCGGCTAGATCAAACGAGACGCTTCAGGCGTCGAGTTTAATCTGACCGATCTCATCTCGTCAACGAGACAGAATACAACAACACAGATCAATTGACTGTTGTAGTAATTTGTTTATTATATGACAATTAGTATTTTAAACTGATCACAACACCTGAAAAATCAAATACAACAAGAATTATATTAGCCCAATAACCATTAACAATTTATGTAACTGGGGAATCCCAAACACGTAGTAATATCGAACGTTAGTTTCGAACATGAAACTTGAAAATCAAAACAATGGAGGCACGAGTTGAATTAAAATCGGAATCGCTTTCGATGACACAGATTCTCTTACGTTTTGTTGGATTCGCATCTTGAAAATAGTTGTTTATTGTTATTTTGCAATTGTTCAGCACGGCATTTTCAAATAGACCTCGACTGGAATGTTTGTCAACGGAGTTTAATGAGGAAACGCAATCTATATTTGTCACTTGGCAACGGCGAAATACAATATCAACAAAACATCGAGTACGTTCGATTCGCTATAATATTGTAACCGATTCCCATTTCTCTTTCAATCGCATGTCGTGAAACGCGCAAACTGCGTAATTGTTTTTATTGAGTTCTGTCTTCTGTAACTAGTCATAGAAAAGCAGTGTTTTCTCATACGGTATTAATAAATGACCCAGGATCGAACGCACGCATTACGGAATTCCCTGATGTATTTTTGGAATTTACTACCGAATTATTTATAGGTCACTGGTAGAAATAGTCCATTCACGTGCGCCTCGTTTGAGAAAGGCGGGATAACGATCTGGAAAACTTGACAGTCTTGTTTTCCGGAGAGCTGGATTTGATGGGCAAACTACATTGGTATTGACTGAGGGGCTATTTGTGGTAGTCAAATAATAAATCTCTCTCTTAAATCGGTCGTTTCCAAGACACTGTCCATACTCATTCAATCACAAGAACAGCTGTTCACAATATATAGAGGATATCGAGTGTTTTTGAGTGGATACCGAAAATTATCTCATTTAGTTTTTTTTTTAAAAACCGAAACCGTCGACATCCCGAAATCTAAGGTTTTTCGTTTTTATTAAATACTCTCTTGCTGCAGAAATTCACAGAATGTAGCCATCCCAGAGTAATGAGAGTACCCAGACACTGCCAATGGCAGTGTCTGGGTACTCTCACTACTCTGGGAAGGCAACATTCTGTGAATTTCCGCCATTTCAGTTCAGTTGTGTTTGCAGCTTTCCTCAAGTTGCGTGTAGGTGTCAGACCTCGAAAAATGGCCAAGCACAATAAAAGTTCTGTATATTTAGGTAATTATTATATTGGCCTTCCTGATTCTTCAAGTATTATAGCTTATTTCGGGCATTCATTGAGTTTCACTCAATTTCACTGCCATTCAGTTATGACTCCGGACATAAGAATGAGTTTTATTGAATTTTCTTTGGCCTCATGAACAAACCGAAAACCGAACCGAACCGAGGTTTTACTCCACCTGAAAAACCAAAACCGAAACCGAAGAAGAAATTTAAAAACCTACAGCTCTAATCGAGACAAATGTTTATTTTTCGCGAGCGAAAATAACCATTCTTCTCGGTCACAAGTGAGATAAGTTTCGGTATCCACTCAAAACACTAGATTTTCTTTTTATTATACGCTTTTTATAAGAATCTGACAATTCCACTCGTTTCAACCTTGAATTAATGCACGAAAGTAAACAGTGCATTGAATCATTGAAACGCAGAAGTGGTTTGATTGATATTCGGAACAGATAGCGTCTTGCGATCTGATTCAGCTGGCGGGTTTCTAGTCCAAACATGGCTTGAAAGTCCGTAATATAAGTTTTTGGTTTGGTACGTCCTTTGAAAGGACGTACCAACCCAAACACTCATATTACGGACTTTCAGGCCATGTTTGGACTGGCGGGTTTCATGCATCCATTCAAGGTGAATACGTGTTGAATTATTGCCGGAAATGATCGGTATCCACTCAAAAATACTAGATTTACTTTTCATAAGACGCGTTTAGAACAAATGGATCATTTCCAGTGATAATTTGACTCGTATTCACCTTGAAGTGATGCTTTGAAAACCGCCATTTTGATTGATACCGTGAAAGTGAAAATTTCTATATCTTCACAGTGGGGGATACGATTTCAGTCCTTCCGCAATTTCTTCGATAATCTTTCGTTTATCGTATAATAAAAGAAGTTATTTATTAAGAAATTGGAAGGCAAGCTAGAAATTCAAGCTTTGATTATCTCTCTTGATATGTAATGAAATACAATTTTCAGTGAGTGGGGCTTCCAGCACTGAGACAGCTGGGCTAGTCAGTTAATGATAAATGACTAACCGATAAAAAGGCGTGTTAAAACCATTGTACGGTAAATGCCGAAAACGCCTGGGATTTGAAGTGGATGGCACTACTCAAAAAATATTAATGGTATGGATTTGCATACACGATCATTGTTTTTGCCTGTGATATTTTTTCATCGTCTTAACGAGATCATAATATTTGTAAACATATTCATTTTTCAGACGGTAAGTTCCTTGTAACTATTTTGTCACATCGCTGGCGTCGGATCGGGGTTTATAGAAGATCAGCTATGATGATACATTTACACCATGATTACCAATTCTACTATATATTAAAAATCTATGACATAAAGTTTAGCTGTATCCACCAACCGTGGTGAACACGCCAGCAATGTGATTTCAATGGTTAAAATTTACATCTACTTTGAAACTACTTCCAAGTTGACCTTTAGTGACTTCGGTCGGAATGCGAACTTGTCTAAATTTATCTCAGGTCGCTTCGCGAAGAGTGAAATGAAAGTGGCAATTATTTATTACGTTTTTAAATGAGTTTACCCCATAAAAACACCAAAAAATAACAAACGTGCATTGTCTCCTGTTTATAAAGCATCCATAACTCGAAATAGTATGTTATTATGTTAATAAAATGAAAAAGACCCTGTTTCTTTTTCTATTTCGTTTCGGTGATAAAATTGACAGCGGAAGTACCGCCCACAGATGCTGATGTAAACAAAAAGAAATTCGCACGTATGTCCGGTTGCTGCTCAGTAAAATCGAGAAAAAATAATAGCGACTCTTAATATAAATCTGACGATCATGGTAAAAATAAAATGTACTCAAAGTAGCTTGGTGTACCAAATGTTCACCACTCGTGGTGAACACTTGGTACACCAAACTACTATGGGTATATTCTACATATCCGCGCTATTATCAAACCTATAAACAGGTGTTTTTTATGTTTTCAGTTGTTAAAATAATATTCAAACTGTACGCCTGTCATTACAAAAGCGAACAGAGCATTTCGATCAAATTGGGACCACCTGAGGGGCCACTATAACAATTTTACAATTGTATTTTCTAGAACTGTATTTTCTATTTAAGATTTTAAATGGGTTGAAATGAACCATTAGCATTTCAAAAATGTGGCAATTTGCCAGTTGGCTAATGATTTATTTTAGTCAGTTCTATTAATAGGTAGAAAAAAGAAATCTAGAAAATACAACTGTAAAAGTTTTATATTATTGGCTCCAGGTAGTATTCTGCTCGTAATACTGTGTCCACTGTTTGGCAACAACGCCACACAACGCTCTACAATCATTACCCGTCAAAAGGAGAAACGTGATAAAATTGCTTCAGATTGCAAATTCGTCCATTTTTCTTGGTTCTGTCTTGTTTTCTCAATGATTTATTCATAAAATATCCATCTCCTGGTGTGAAAGTTTTACGACCAGGAGTCAATACAGTAAAACCATTACAATTCAATTTTCTACAATTATATTTTCTACCTATAAATAAAAATGACTAAAATGACTGATTAGTATTTTAAAAGATTGGAAAATGCTAATTGTTCATTTTAACCCATTTAAAGTCACAACTAGGAAATACAATTCTAGAAAATACAATTCTAAAAGTTTTATAGCATTGGCCCCGAGTCGCGCCTGGAGAGATTTTTAAACAGGTGAGAATAATATCTGAAAATTTTGTCTTCCTGCTTCGGGAGGAGCAGTCACCAAGTATACGATTTAGAAGTGACAATCGAAGATTCAGCAATTACTAGAGGTGTATGTGGCGTGTCAACGACCACTCATACTCACCATCAACGATTCTTGAATGTTAATTATAATTTGCTGAAGACCAGACACTGTTGGTATTAGACAAATTGGTGTTACTGTTGACTTATATAAATACTCAGTCTACAATCCTGTGCTTGTAACGCACAAGAAGCATTCATTTCAAGCCGAGGCCAGCTTCTGCTCCCTTCAGTTATCTCCTTCATGCTACCCGCTTATCCTACCAGGCAGCTGCAGATTGCAGTTGGTAATATATCATCAATACCCCGCGTATAGACTTCCAATTATGATACTAAAATGGGAGAGATTATGTCTTGGTCAGAAAAGCCGGCCTTGTGAGCCCAAAAGGGGTTAATTACTTTCTCCAGCGAAACTTGATTTCTCATTCCTCTGCCTGTCAGTAATAAAAATCAATGGTAAGCCCAACAGGTAGTGGAATATATTAGGAATTCCATTGAGTATGGAAATGGTTTGGGAACAGACTTATCTCTTATTACAGCCCAGTAATTATTCCTTGCCTAGGAAGTTGGTTCGAGGATTTCGTTGTTATAAATTCAATCTCTCATATTTTCTTTTCTTTCCATTTGTTTTCTCAATTGTCCTTTCATACTTGAAAATGGTTAACAGGCTACCAAGGTTTGATTGATTAGATCTTTCTCATCGTCTTCTCATTGTTATTTGTAACTGTTGTGTGAGTGGAGACGGTCACTTATAAGCTGTTAGCTTACTGCCGAATCCACACCATAGATTATTGTTAGAAATTGTACATAGTGAAGAAATTTTGAAATAAATATTGTTTAAACTAAATTCGCAGATCTGCACCTGAGGGAGCAAATAAAAGAGCATTCACTGACACATTACGTCCATTAACCTATTGAACAAGAAAGGCAGTTTTTTCCGGCCAAGGAACATGTTTCATCATAATTTCATTAACCCTTTACCAATCGCGAAAGGCAGACGACACTTGCAAATAAAATTCTTGAATAACTAATTTGTTTCATTTTTGCGTCAAAAACATAGCTTATGACCCCTCATTGGAACGAGCTCGTGGAGCTCGTCCCAATGAGGGGTCTTAAGCTATGTTTTTGAGACAAAAAGTGAGAAAATAATAAAAATTGGATGGTGATTTTGTGAATAGCGCTGGCCGGTTTTGTCCGTTACGTTGGGTAAAGGGTTAAGTAGGATGGCTGCTTAGTGAATGTGTGAGGTGGACCAATCAATATTTTCAACGTTCAGCACCAAAGCTGTACATTGAAAATATTAAGTAGTTTATCCTAAAATATTGAATACGGACTCTTCGATTTGCATGCCACAAAACTGCTATGGAAGATATTACCAGGGTTCAAATAGTCCATAAGGGTACATTTAGGACTCTATGCAGCTTACAGTTAAACACATGTAAGTGACAATTAAAAACACAATGTTCAGCGCTTTCATACATGGGCGTAGGGAAATAACATATTCGTTGAAGGCATACTTTGATCATGAAGCGGAAGTGTTTTATCAGTCGGGATTTGGGCCACCACAGTCGGGACAAATCAGGTTTACACCAACACGCCCTCCGTCCTACCCCAATCGGTTATCTTTGCGACGCCCGCCCCAGCACTCATACCCCAAATCACAATCGAATTGCTGCTGAATATTGTGTTGTCCAAAACATGTATGTATTATGAACTTAACTGTATAGGCCTCTAGTGGCACGAAAATGATCTAAATATATCAATATAAAGTGGATCTCTAGAAATGAAGTTTCAGCACTATTGGAAATATATTAGCAGTAATCATTTAATTAGTGAAACTCTTCTCCTACCTGTGTTTAACGATATGTTATTTATTTCTGTTATCATGCCTTCATAAATTACTGAGACCAAAATTGTCTGTATTCAAGCTGTCTTGAGTAGATAATTTACAACTGAATGAGCTGATAATGTGTGTTTCATTGTATGTTAGCACACAGAGTATTATGCTAATTACACTTACTTCACATTATTATGTAATCT
Organism: Pictodentalium vernedei; assembly: GCA_031216915.1. NCBI lineage: Eukaryota > Metazoa > Mollusca > Scaphopoda > Dentaliida > Dentaliidae > Pictodentalium > Pictodentalium vernedei. The sequence continues at coordinate 774,087,878 of CM062296.1, read as the reverse complement.
ATTTACAGCAATTAAAATATTTGCCACTCTTCTAAACGTTCTCTAGCATATTACACTGACGGTAAATTTGCATAATATTGAGGTGTCTCCCCACTAGACCAATTCCCTTTAGGCCAATTCCCCTTAGACCAACTACATACTGTTATTGATTATAGTTGATTAAGGATAATTAAGAAAACATTTATTTACTGATAAGCACTTTATTTGATAAAAAATATTTATACGCATAACATACAAAAATATAGGTTTATAACATTTCAGTTTATAAAATATCAACAAAGTAGAAAATAATCAGACTATCATCCGAAAAATAAGGTCCCCAGAGGGTGAATTTGGTGATGCTACCCTACACAGCAGGGTAGCGTCACCAAATTTACCCTTTGTGAACCTCAATCTGAATTAAGGTCTCAAACATAAACAGAAAGAGGTACCCAGAGGATAAACTGACCCACTGTACGGGATAGCATCAGCAAATTCCCCCTCTGGGGACCTCATTCTACAAATGACAGACTGCTTATTTTCAGGCTTTAATATCAATAACATTAAATACATTTAGAAATATTTATAAATATAGCAAATTATTGATATAGAATTATTTTAAAAGTAGAACGCATGAGTTGGTCTAAGGGGAATTGGTCTTTTGGGAATTGGCCTCGTGGGAATTGGTCTAAAGGGAAATGGTCTGGTGGGAATGGACCAATATTAAAAGGAGCAAGGCGCAATTGAAAATGTCCTCCCATTAGCGTCCAAAGCCCATCACGTCACTTACAGTACAGCCGCCGTGGACTGGTCGTGATCCACGCGTGGGTAGTGATGTCCACGCGTGCGTTTACCAGGTAATAAAAATCATCAGCTGCAAAATTTTAATTAATGAAACACCGGTTTGTGCTTCATTAATTAAATTCCTGATGATTATTCCTGTACATAGTGCTTTGGAATCTAATTTTATAGCATCCATGGAAATATTGCCCACCCGTGGAAAGTGACCAGTCCACGACGGCCGTACTGTAACAGGGTATCGCGATAAAATGTCATTCGAATGCCGGACATTCGTCCACTCGGGCATTTGCCTGTCAGAATATATGCCACCGAGCAGTTGTCACACGGACATGGGCGAAAGGTCGCCCCGGGCCATAGTCATCTGCGTTGTGTACTTGGGCAAGATACTTCATCCTCATTGCACAAGTAGTAGCAGGCTGACTCTGTGTACTTAGACGAAGGGCACAGCGATAGGAGACTTTGCCTTCAGCCGATGTTGAGCCTGCGTGTGAGGGATTAGTAAATTGGAGAGTGTGACAGGAAATCGCTGTTGCTTGGTGGTTCGCTCCCGATGCTCCGGATTGCTCCATCCGTAAAGTGTCCGACAGAATATGACCTCGTCTTTTAAAATGGTCATTCATCCAAAATACAACAAAACAATAAATCGATGCCGTTGTCATTTCAAAATCCATAAGCCTGGACGATCGAACAGAAATAGAGGCACAGCTTTTTAATACAAATTGAGTTAACGTCAGCTAAAAGCGTCGCAACTAAATCTGCAAGATGTTGCCAAGTCAATAAACGCGATAACTTTTCCCAATCGATGACGTTTGATGACGTGAAAGCTGTTGCGCTGTGACTGTCGTCACAGCGCAACAGCTTTCACTTCATCAAACGTCATGGTGTTTACCTAGCACGAAAACTGGTAGCACTGTATCATGACGTTTGATGACGTGAAAGCTGTTGCGCTGTGACTGTCGTCACAGCGCAACAGCTTTCACTTCATCAAACGTCATGGTGTTTACCTAGCACGAAAACTGGTAGCACTGTATCAACTTGTCCGATATCGGCACTTGTTCAAGTTGTAAATATTCGATTTGTATTGTGCAAACTGTGTGCGCATCATCAGCATATTAATTTTACACATACTTCGAAGTGTATTCTTTAAAAAAGCGATCGTCGATTGCGAAGCGTTAGAAAAGTAAAAACCCTCAAGAATTTTTTTTTTTTTTGGTTCTTCAGCATTGTTTATTTATAGCATCAGGTGCCCCCTCTCTATGTTGACGACGATTGGGGCACTTTTCTGTCTGTGACTATAAACGTTCCAAGCAAACTAGTTGTATAGAAATCAGTGAATGGAGTACTGTGGTTACAAAACCGGACAGAGAATGTCACCCGGGGACCAATACTATAGAAACTTTACAATTGTATATACTCGCCCAAAAAAGAAAGTGTGTATTGCAGAAATTGATCAAACTCCAAAAAAATAATTTCGTAGGTGTAAAGAGTGTTAACCTGCTCATGAATAAGTTATATTGAACACAAAAACAGCTTTCCCCGTTAAAAGTGCATTAACCTTAAATGACGTGCTGCACGTCTGTGAAAAGGCATGTTTTGCACGTGGAGAGTCTGACAATTCATGCAGCAGTGTGAATCCTTGGGTATTTAAGCACTAAAGTAAGGCCTTCCTATCGTTCACATTCAAACTTGCGCTGCTGTTAAAACGACTCCGCAGTAGCATGCCAAGATTGACAATGAATCAACGTCTCCTTGCCCTGGGTATGATTAGAGCTGGCAGAACACACAGAGAGGTTGCCCAGCATTTGAACTGCCACCATAACACTGTAGACATGCTAGTCCATCGACATGCACAACATGATGACGTTCGAGACCGACCCTGCTCCGGGAGACCCCGAGTTACCACCCCTGCACAAGATCGGTATATCCGTGTCGTCCATCTCCGGAACCGGCAACAAACGGCAACGACGACAGCCAGGAACATCCCTAACCTGAGACGGATACATCCTCAAACAGTAATCAACCGGCTGAGAGAATACGGCTTACGTCCTCGTAGACATGCAATTCGTCCGATTTTGACGTTACGTCATCGTCGTGCTCGACTGCAGTGGTGTAGACAACATCTCAGGCATCCCTTACACTGGTGGCGACGTGTTTTAATCACAGATGAATGTCGTTTCCATCTTTCATCATCAGATGGCCGCCAGAGAGTGTACAGACGTCGAAACGAACGCTTCGCAGATCCATGTGTCGTGGAGCGAAACAGTTATGAGGGAGGGTCTCTCATGGTGTGGGGTGGCATGACTGCCCGTAACAGAACTGAGCTGGTCATTATTGATGGCAATCTCAATGCAGCCAGATAGCGTGATGAAGTGCTTACACCTGTTGTTGTCCCATTTCTGCAACGTCACGACCCCGACGTCATTCTACAGTAGGACAACGCCCGACCCCACGCAGCTCGTGTTGTTCAACAGTATCTGCAGCAACAACAAGTGGATGTTCTTCCCTGGCCCGCAAATTCGCCCGATATCTCACCCATTGAGCACGTATGGGACGAAATGAAACGTCAGCTACGCCGGCTTCCCCATGCATCGGCAACGCTTGTGGAACTCCAAAGACAGCTTATCAGAACATGGAACAACATCCCACAACACTTCCATGCTAACTTGTTCGCTTCCATGAAGCGTAGATGCACAGCAGTAGTCGATGCAGACGGAAGTCATACCAGATATTGAGTGTGTGACTTTTGTGTTTGACCCTTAGTGTCTTTGACTCTCCATGGCACCAAGAGTATTCGTCGTTGCGTAATGAAATTTCTCGTGTTGATCACAAATTGATTCATCTGTGATTGAATAAAATTTCCATGAATGAAAATGATATATATCTTTTTTAGTGTTATTTTTTAGCATGCACACTTTCTTTTTTGGGGAGAGTATATTTTCTAGAATTGTATTTTCTAGTTATGATTTTAAATGGGTTAAAATAACCCATTAGCACTTTCAAAGATCTGGCAATTGCCAGTTGTCAAATTGCCATATCTTTTAAAATGCTAATGATTTATTTTAGTCGGTTATATTAATAGTTAGAAAATACAATTCTAGAAAATGCAATTGTAAAAGTTTTATAACATTGGCTCCGGGTTTTAAAACAGTTTGTCTGCAGTGTTCGTCCAGATTTCACACACGAATCCATCACTTTCTCAACAGTTCCCTGTGGATTTTCTCGTTCTTTCCTCTTAGAAAAACATCTCATATACAAGTAACCACAGAGTTACCATGTAGTGCTTGAAAGAAATATGTTTTTAAACTATTTAGTGATGTGGCCAAGGTTTCACCATAAATCACGTTTCTTTATGAACAGCAACATCTGGGAACCAATGTTAAGTGAATAAATGCATGCATCAAAAATAAATTATGAAAATAATAATGAAAAAAATCTATAAGAAAATGTCATGAAATAAATAGATTTATGGAGAGAAGGGGCAAATGATCGAACTCCGTGATTTCAGAGGGGGAAATGAGTGTCTATTCATAATGTGTCTGTGTTGTGAATATCTGGGGGTGTAAAATGTCAGGACCACACGCCATTCATTTCCAATATTTGGTAAATTTATGTGAACAAATACCACAAATTCGAGGTTTCATCTCACTAATCACTAATGGACTACATGCAAAGTGTAAGACATCAGAAGCAAAACGAAATACTTAAATCAGTAATTCAAAAGTTTTAGTGCCAAAAAACACGATATGGCGAAGATATAAACGAAGTTACCCGAAAGTTATCGGAGGTAAACAAGTTCGGGAAATCCCGGTGACATCGTTTTTTAATTCACACGGTTTCTAATTTTAACTCTACTGCTGTTCGAATAAACAACTGCCACGGAAAACAACAGTATATTATTTCAGCACTAATTGGGCATAAAAAACCTTTGTATTATTTCAAATAAATTGCAGTTGTGCAGCCTAAGAAACACCACAGCATGTTTATCGCCAAAGACAATGTGAAATAGATTTCGTTGATGCGTACGCTATAGATGGACCCGTGTGAACATAAACTTTAAATCTGTCATTCTGGACGGATGCGGAAAATGATATTGCCTCGGAATTTTCCGTTAGTGATCGGCTCAACAGCTCCGATTGAAAAACTCTATGGTAGCCCTTTACAAATATCCGATAAATTCTCGCCTAGAGGTTAATTTATTAATCGATTCGGACTCTCGCATACGAAAGATATATAGGGTACTTCATCACAACGGAAATTGTGGTTTTGTTAAATGGACAACTACTTTTTTTCGTGTGTCTTATTGTCCTTTTAATTTATCCTTTCGACATTAGCGTCCTGGTTGGTATCGTCTCTCATAATACCCTCTATGACAAAATGGACAAGTGCATTCGTTAATTGTGGGAGGTTCAGTAACAATTCAGTCCTACAGCTCTGTTGGGCTGTACGATTAAATTATTACTGATCCTCATCTCCAACTTCCTCTTTCCAAAATGAGGCTTCCTAAATCTTGAAAAACTCGCCCAGAACAGCTCAATGTCCATGAAAGTATGAATGATGACATAAGATATGCCCAACCCCATTTTCCCCTGATTTGATGAAAATAAATTATGTTTGAATTATTCCCCTGATTTGTTCCATAGGAGTAAGCTAAAAATAAAAATGACAAAACATTCAATCCATTCTGATCGATTTATTTATTTTTTACTTGATTCTGGCAGGTATCTGCATGTTTGATTCTATAAGTGACTCCAAATACTAACCTTGTTAGTGTGGTTTATTTATTTTTTGTTTATCTTTGCCTGATTCTCAATTTCAAATCAGTTGAAAATGATATTTGTCAATTTTCCAAAATCTCAAGTTACCAATGACACATGTGGTAAAGTCTTAATACACAATAACAGCAAGTTAAATTATACAGAATATTATATTGTGACTTGGTCATGCAATAATATTTGAAATTTGAAAGCGTGTTGGAACTGCACAGTAAACCAAGTTGAAACAGGGCAGTTGTCACAATCAATTCACTAACACTCCTTCTTTGTCATAATACAAAAGCAATGACAACGAGTAAACAACAGAAAATATTCTGAAATATCCTTTTAACATTTGAGTGAATAAGTGAAGCCCTTGAAGTGAATAGAACATTAGTTGATACTAGCACATTTTACATTAATTCATGTTGCATATATCTGGTGCACTATAAAGCATTTTTCCCCAAAAGTTGTCTGGCATATTTTCTACACTGAGAACCAGACACCCACCCCTCCACAACATGTATTATTTGTGACACTTGCACAGACTCCGCCTCATATTAACACTTACAAAGGCCCATTGTGTTGCAGCTAACCTATTAGGGTTGAGTTAGTTTAAACAATATTTTATTTCCGGTAAGCAAAAATATACAAGTACAAATATATATATAGAATACAAATAATTGACGGAAAATGGACCCAGCAGCAAGCTTAAGCTTATGTAAGCTGTCTCCATTGCATTTAAGTACATTTGGCTGATTCGATATAGCGAGGTTGTTTAAATACCAAAATAGAATATTTGAATTTAAATTCAAAAAGTAAATATCTTGTCTGTAGTGAATACTAGTGGTCGATGGGGGTCTGCACAGTATAAGAGGAGATAAGCTGTAGGTCACTCACATGAGAAATTAGCTTTCAATTATCCTCCGCTGACAATACCAACCCCGGACATCACCCCTCGTGAGTCACCTTGCGAGCTTCCCAGGAGATGGCACCCGGGCCCGGAACCATTAGCAGAGTGAAATGAGAATGAGGCGTCTCAATTACAAATCCTCGACTCCCTTCTCTGGCACTGTACATTAGGTGTTGGTCCAGTGCTATACGGACTCGACCGAAAATGAGTTTATTATTAATAATGCACTGGTGTTTGAGATTACTTTTCAGCGGCCATGGCTAAATTCAACCACAACAAGGTTATTAAATCAAGTTTTAAACAATCATATATACCAATATTACTCATTTTGGTGGACTCCCAACACAGGCATTAATGACCGGGTCCTATTTTTCCAACAAACTGAAATAGTTTACCGACGTAAACAAGCTCTATTTCACTACGAGGAGATTCCCACGAGGAGAATATATTTTTAGTATGCATACATTAGGGAAACGTTTAAGCCTAAGGAGCTTACTTTAGAGCTTGAACGAAAATAATTTGGGTCCACAATGAAGTGAGATAAACTCACAGAATTTCGAAACGCGGGATACTCACTGACAATCTCAAATGAACTAAAGAGTAGTGACATGGTATTTAATTTGGAATGGAGTTTAGAACATTGGTGATCTTTGATAATTCAACAATGTCGTCGACCGTATAGCACTGGTGCGGTACTATAGTTGTCGATAAGATAGACTGGTCAAACGAAAGGGGCCAGGTGGAATGTTCAGTAGAACTCCAGTGATCTATATATTGAGCCTCGTCGAGTTGGGGGGTATATCGCAAAGAGGGGGAAAAAAACCCATTGAAAGGAGTAATGATTCTAGGTTAATCCAAATAACTAGAATCTACCCGATGCTTCGATAAAGTCATGAACACAATTAGCAATTGCTTCATTGGTTTGGGCATTATAGGACGGATTTCCGTACAACAAAGTGTCGAAGTCAGAACCACACTTCAGCCTTCCAAGCGTTGTACGTCTTGCAACGGAATACAGCGGACAATCTAATAGAAAGTGTTCATCAGTTTCACGACCTCCACAACCACAAAAGGGTGAGCTTGTCAAATGATTGTTATACTGATCACAGTTGAGATTGCAACACCCTAGGCGGAGCCGACATTGGTATATTTGGGTTTTTCGGGATTTGTTGAAAAGGAAAAAGTTGGGAACAAAACTCTTTTCTCTCTTGATGTACAAGTCGAAATTGCCCAAAGAAGAATTTTCTCGGATCGTTGTTGGAAGGAGATTCCACAGCCTAGTAGTCGATGGTATAAAGGATCTTTGGTGCTGCACTGTACGAGAGAACGGCACAGACAAGTCCGTATTAGTATTAGCGCAAAGTATATTCATGACCATCCGATAATAAGGGGGGAACTAAAGCTGATATAAAATTAGGAGTGATGTGGTGATACATTTTAAAATATTGTTTTAATTTGTGCTTCTCGCGTCGGGTCTGTAATGTTTCCCACTCTGTCTCGGCGTATAATAACTCCTTATTGGCAATCCTAGTCGCCCCAGTAATGATTCGGGCGGCCTCAATTTGGAGTTTTTCGAGCTCCATGGTCTCGGTTTCGGTACAGTTGTCCCATACCGTGTCCGCATATACAAGAACAGGGCGTATGAATGCAAAATATATTTTTTCCAAGGTTTTACGATCGAGGGAGAATTTAAATTTTCTGATAAGGGCAATTCTTTTCCAGGCAGTTAAGGTTATGTTACTGATATGGTTTCCCCAGGAGCCATGGTCGTTAAATGTCAACCCCAGGTGTTTGTGATGATCAACCTCTTCGATATTTGTGTTTGACATTAAGAGGGTGGGGTGCATGGGTTCATTCCGTTTCCGTGTAATAACCAATGATTCGGTTTTGTTTGGGTTGAAATCCACTAGCCATTGGCTTGCCCATCTTTCGATCGTTTTGATATCACTTTGCATAACTTCTGCAGCTCCCACGGGGTCCTCAATGATAATATAAAGGGAAGTGTCATCTGCGAACAAGCGAATATTACAACAGATAATATCATTGATGTTAATTAGAAATAGCAGTGGTCCCAGTGTAGATCCTTGAGGAACACCAGCTGTAATATTTCTCCAGGAGGATGACTCAGAGTTAATAAAGACACGTTGTTGTCTGTCGCTCAGATACGATTTGAAACACTCTAGGAGTTTACCTGTAATACCTGTTGTTTCTAATCTGTGGAATAATCCTTTGTGCCAAACCCTGTCAAATGCCTTACTGATGTCGCAGAAGACGAATCGTATTTCTTTTCCTTCGTCTTGAGCCTGGCTAATCGTATTGTAAATTTCGGTAAGTTGGAGCACAGTAGAGACTTTCGGAACAAATCCCGACTGGAACTGAGTTAACAGGGCGTTGGATTCCAGAAATGAAAAGACTTTCTTAAAGATACATTTTTCAAAAACTTTATCGATGCAGCTCAAGAGAGAAATCGGTCGATAATTGGACACAAGGTTTGGGGAGTCTTTTTTAAAAATGGGAGAAACATTTGCCCTTTTCCACTGAGAGGGGAAAAAGTGTTCATTAAGGTAACGGTTGAAAACACTAGTTAATGGTCTTGATAGCGATTTCGAACACTCCACAAGAACTCTTGGATTTACATTGTCGGGGCCACAAGCCTTAGAGACATTCAGTGACAGAAGTGCATCGGAAACATCTTTTTTGTCTAAGACAACTTCCTCAAGTGTTGGGTGAAGAGAGTCGTTTGAGGGGGCGGAAGGGATGCATTGGAATCATCTATACTAGAGACTGAGCAGAGGTATTCGTTAAAAGCTTCTGCTTTATCAGCGTTCGTTGAAAGGGTAATGCCATTGTGGTAAATATCAGGTAATTCGGATTTATTTTTACCTATAAGTAATTTTAGTGTTTTCCACCAGGTGTGTGACGGTGTAGTATTGGACCCAAGCGTGTTTTCAATTTTTGATATGTATTTAGATTTAGATGGCCTTATCGCAGATGTTGTTTCATTTCTATTTTTACGATACATTTCCCAAGCCTGATGAGTATTTCTAAATTTGGCCAGCCTGTGTAGACGTATTCGCTGGCGAATTAGCCGTCTAATTTCTGAGTGCATCCAGAGTGGTTCGTTTTGACGACTAATAATTATTTTATTCGGAACAAGCTTGAACATGAGATTTTTCTAGATGCGATGTAAAGTTGTCTACAACGAGCAGAGTATTATTTTGGTTAATGATATTCTCCCAATTGGTCTCTGTGGGGGTCTTGTTCAGGCCTTCAAAGTCTGCGTGGGCATAAAACCACACTCTTCGCCTAATGGAATGGTGTTGTTTAATTGGTAACTTGAGTTCTGCAGTTATTGGACAACGGTATCGGATTAGCTCGTCGTAAAAGGGATCTCCAACATGCTGGGATGCCATAAGCTGGGTATCATTCGTGATTATTAGGTCAAGCAATGAATATGATGTTTCGGTAAAAAATGTTGGTTGCTGAATTACTTGGGACAGATTAAATTGTTGAAGCATCCTTTGAATTGGTCCGTTACGGTGCGAAATTTGATCATCGTTAAAGTCACCTGTTATAATAACTGAATTTGGGTTCGAGTCGATTGCCAATTCTATTGACGTAGATATTAAATCCCAGGTGGTTGTTTCTGAGTTTGGGGGACGGTAGAAGGATCCGAGGAGAAAATGTTTGTTACCAAGTGCGATTTCGAGCCAAATGCATTCAGCATTGTCAACTTCCAGGTCTGGTCGATGTTTGAAAGAAATTGTATTTTTTGAGGTAAATAGCTATACCACCACCTCTTAGGAGGCGGCCTTTTCTGATAGGTTCGTAAAAACCTAGTATTTCTAGGTTCGAATTTGAGTGAGAAACATTAAGCCATGACTCTGTAAAAACACAAATCTCATAGTTTAATAACTCCGCCCGAAGAATATCAAGTTTTGGTTTTAGGCTTTGGATATTAAGATGAAATAGTGTTAATCCCGTAGTCTTTGATGCACACTTATCATCGAAGTCAGTAATTTTATTTGGGGATTGCGATGAATGGCTGTGGTGACCAGGGTTGGTTTCGCTGTCGGCGGAGAGGAGTAAGAGAAGAAAGACCCATAAAGTCAGAATAGCGCAAAACACATTTTGATAAAATGTGATGAGACTCGTCCCCTTTGAATTGTTTAAAGATTGGTTCTTGTGCCCATGAGACAGAGATAAACTGGGTCATGTATGAATGTTTGTGAAGAACGTTGTGACTGAAGACCATCATGGTTACTCCCCTCAAGCCAAAGCCAGATATAAGGTTTGCAAACACTACTTCCAAAAGTGTTAGGCGGCGTTTGCGGTGCCCCCCGGACTGAGCAACGGGCGCGAAGAGACCCACTCTTAGTCTGTACATGGCTTCATTAGCCATTGTCATTTTTTTCTGCTACAACATATTATGTTCTGAGAGTGGGTACGCAACATATCACTGGTAATTCATGAAACATTCCATCGAGGCTCCTGAGGTGCAATCGTTAGATGCAGAAGTTCGGTTGCTGGGAATGGAAAGAGATAATAGTTTACTGTCACTTGTTAGTCCTGAACTGATGGAGGAGTAGTAACTACAACTGAGAAGACAAGACAATGGTAACAAAAAAAAGAAAACAAAACAAAACGTATTTACATGATTGGACAAACAATGGGTAGGACATAATGGAATAATTTTGGAAGGCGAGTTGAATATCGTAATGTTGAGGTCCTGGGGATTTCCGTTGCCAGAACAGCCCTATTTCGTTAATATATCGACAGTGAACACCACCCTGGGCCCATTCCATCCCACACAGGCACATATATCTGGAGGTGGGTCAATCGTATAGAAAGAACCTTATATGGGCTAAGTTGTTCTACATGGAGTTAGAAGTGAAATTACTTGGGAGAGACTAGGGTTTATATCGGCTGCCCATTGCCCAGGGTTGAGTTACAGCATTATCTCAGTGGTTTGGAACATAAATAATGATATATTGCAGACAATTGTGAAAAATTGCACAATTTGAGAACGCACGTTTTTTTTGCGAGCCCATGAGACCCACCCACCCCACACATAACGTCTTGCAAATTGTTGGTTCTTTACCCCACCCCCCCCCCTCCCCAACCTCCTAGAAGATGTACAATTTTCTTGTATATGCAGGGATGAGATTTTTCAGGTTTTTTCGTATTTCAGTCTTTTGAAAATTTTGTTAAAAATTTGGATTTCTTTGAATTTACATGAAAATGGTCTTTCAGACCATTTTCATGTGAATTCAAAAAAATAAAATGTCCCATCACGGCTTTACAAACTGGTTATCATATAATTTGGGGCATAATGGATGATTTTGATACATTTCTCTTCATGCAAGCACAATTTCAGTTCATTTTCAGTTTTTCTTTATTAGACTCAAGTCTCATGCTTGTAAATGATAGGTCGCGGTTTTTTTTCATAACTCGTTGAATGAATGTCTGTCTTATCGTATGAATGTTTTTACTTTTTACCGGCCCATCTATCGAAAACATGTGTTTATGTCTAACGATACAACTGAATTGCAATTGCAACCGCTAGGCTGAGAAGCCACTGGCATTTATGCACCTATTACACCCAAGCAATCGTTCATAATTGTCTACTGAATAGTGGGTCATTGTTAAAACTGAGCAGGGCTAGTTGTATTACAATACTGATAAATGAATTCATAGATCAGTATTCATGACGGCTGTTCATGTGAGTTTCCCCCTTGATTGTTCGTCATTGTGTGCATTAGCACACTGGATCTTTTATTTCTTTTTATTTATTTTTTTATTTTTATTTATATTTTTTTTGTATTTTTTCTGTTCATGAGGGTGGGGGGCATTTTTGTTCAAAGAGAGATCAAAATCACTGGAGTTGAGAAAAGGTAACCGGAAAGGGGAGAAGAGAGAGAGTGTAAAATGTGGTACCTTGGTGTGATGGAGAATGGGAGCTCATGAGGTAGATAGGGGATAGAGTTAACGTAAGTTAAAGTAAGCCTCCTCGTTAGAGGCCTTCGGCAAATCAGCGAAAAGTATTATTCTTATTATCCTAGGTTGACAACCATACAACCGTCGTCTCCAGAAGCGTTGATCCAACAGATGCTTAACCCTTTGAACACGCAAGACCTATTTTGTGGTCCAAGGCAGATTTCTCCCGATTTTTGTCTTATTATAAGAGGTCTGATTGATGATAAAATAATAACTGCAGTCTGCAGCCGGACGGCTGCAGACTGCTGTTATTATTTTGTCCTTCCTGTATATTGATATTGGACTGACCAATCTCACTGTAAGTGTAAACAAAGGGGATACCATTCCAGGAAACGAGGGTTCAGAGCGTTAATACACCTCGTCGTTGGATATTTCCATAGTATGAATGAGGGAGACTTCGACCGTCTCGGCGTACATTGTAGTACAAGCAGTGAATCATTCGTCGTTTTACGGAGTATGAATGTGGAATGGTCCTTTTAAGTTGTGTATGAAATGCCACGCATTTGATTTTAGGTTATAATAGTCTATATGTGAACTAAAACGCCATCTTGTGGTTTTTTACCTCAACATTTAATAGAACATAAAATGAAGGAGATCAGCAGATTGGGGCAATATTATTGATTTTGGAACCCTCAATAAAAATGTCATAGTGTCTATTTTCGAAAAGACTGAAAATATTTGCACTTGCTGTCCTTTCAAAATTGTGAGAATTGAAAAAGAAGGTGGTGGGTGGGGGGGGGGGGGGGGGAAGAAAAATATTCCTTTTCAATTGAGTGCGAAACTGGACGGCAGTTGGGAAATATTTATTTATTCATCGGTGTTTAAGGTCACATACTTATGCACAATGGCTAATCGTGACAGTTTTACGGGTGGAGGAAGCCGGAGTACCCGGAGAGAACCACCGAGCATCGACGAGCAACTGTCAGCTCCTCAACATTCTAATTCTGTGCAAGCTCAGCTCAAGCAGCGTTACAGCGGTTGAAGACATGTGCACCGTCGACGTGCAGTACGCCTTAGTGCCCCCACGTTGGCAACCGGGATAAAGTGCCTTGCCCAAGGACACAACGCAGGTCGTCCCGGCCGGGGATCGAACTCGGGACTTCTAGCACAGAAGTCCAGCAGTCTGCCACTAAGCCACCGCGCTCTGTTGGGGAATCGCCAAATTGAACACAAACAAAACAAACGGCTATTTTTTGTCCTGTTCATTTTTTGTTAATGCGATGATATACTAAATGGATATAGGACTGCTTTCCCTTTAATGAGCCCGATGACACGAAAATGTTAACACAAATTACACTATGCAACTCATATATTGTATTGTAGCCATCAAATCTAACATGACTATCTGACATTCGTACTCCGATACAGCGACAGAAAATTATTCATTTCAATTCTTATTTGAAGTCGTAAGTTCAACAAGAGCACAAGTCGTATCAACAAACGTCTATCATTTGGACTATCGAGTTGCACCACGTTGGTCTGTTATCTGTTCTCGAGTGCCTCCTATTCATGTTTTCTTTGTTTATAGCTAGGATATACACCCCGAAGTATTGCATAAGTTAAATACCCACCTGACTCATGGAATGCGGAATGATTTTGAAAGTAGATGACTTAGTCTAAGGTTCGCTGTTTTTAACAGCGTGTGTTGTGGGGAAAGGGTGAGCGTGGGTAATCGTCAGTGTGATTTCTTTCCAAATCGTTCACTTTAAGTTACGTGTAAGGGAAGTGCTGAAAACAGCTATGTACTACCGTTGCAGTAGCAACGGTAGTACACAGTTGTTTTCAGCACTTCATTTACACGTTGGTCGTCAGTATGAGCTGCAGGTACGCGGAACACCACAGTTAATATATACAGGGCTTAGTGGTTTGAAGTTCAGTTCATTTTGCTTTGCTTCAACCTGTTATTTATTTATTTATTTATTTATTTATTTATTTATTTATTTATTTATTTATTTATTTATTTGGGATTTATCGACACTTTCGCCAGCCAGGGTCACCACGTTTTGGAGCTTCCACTTGTTACCACATGGCAATGTTATGAAAGTTCAATAACAGTTTTATAGTGTTACTTGTAAAACAAACTGATATCTTGCCGTGCCTGTACGAGTTGTATGATTTTGAGGTTTGATAACATCAGTATGGAACAAAAGTGGTTATGCTTCAAACGACTGACGAAGATAATGCCGTCTTCTTCCCCTTTTAAAATAACCGATGATCGCGGATGCTGCTGCAGTCCCCTTTGAGAAATCTGTTATCAATTTGCTCTCTCGAACGCGATTTCCTTGTATCTGTGGAGAAGATTCCATATATTTAGTCTGTGTGAAACAAACGACTGACGAAAACTCGAAAACGAATTGCCCTATCTCGTTGATTTTTGGCATGCTGATAGACAGACACAAGTTCTCAGCCACCTATGTTTTTCAGATTCCTGGGGTATCAGGGGTGTCTGTAGGGGTGTTTTGAAAGTGGGTCACGCCCATATCTCAGGCGTGGTATGACCTACAGACCTGGGACCAACACCAAATGAGTCGACACTCGATGTAGGTTCAAAATATGGGTCAAGGTCACGGAGGTCATCTAGGGGTCATTGAGTGCATTTTTCAGAAATGCTGGAAATCACATTTTTGACCCCCTAAAGTATTCCTGACGTACAGTTAACACTAGAAGTCCTGTCTCCAAAAGTGCGCTTATCTAGGCTTAATTGCGCGTTGGAATTGCGCGCAATTGCCATATCGAATGGCATCCAAAGCACGGCAGGTTCTCTTGGTTACTCATAGCAAACACATGCAATGTTTCTGCCAATGGACCTCCGGGTTACCCGGAGGTCCATTGGCTGAAACATTGCTTGTGCACAGGCTATATGTACAGAATTTGATAGCTTTACTTGGGCCATAACGCGTACATTAACGCGCATATCAACGTGCTATTTGTGCGCATTTCATGACAGGACTTCTAGTTTTAACTGTACATACATGCATTTTGACGTAAAAAAGTGGGCGTGGCCAAAATTTTTGAAAGTGGGTCACGCCCATATCTCAGGCGTGGTATAACCTACAGACCTGGGACCAACACCAAATTAGTCGACACTTGATGGAGATTCAAAATATGGTTCAAGGTCACGGAGGTCACCTAGGGGTCATTGAGTGCATTTTTCAGAATTGCTGGAAATCACATTTTTTGAGCCCTTAAAGTATTCCTGACATACACACATGCATTTTGACGTAAAAAAGTGGGCGCGACCAAAAATTTAGAAAGAGGGTCACGCCCATATCTCAGGCGTGGTTTGACGTATGGACCTGGGACCAACACGAAATGAGCCGACACTTGATGGCGATTCAAAATATGGGTCAAGGTTACGGAGGTCACTTAGTGGTCATTGAGTGCATTTTTCAGAATTGCTGGAAATCACATTTTTTGACCCCCTAAAGTATTCCTGACGTACACACATGCATTTTGACGTAAAAAAGTGGGCGTGGCCAATTTTTTTTAAAGTGGGTCACGCCCATATCTCAAGCGTGGTATGACCTGCGGACCTGGGACCAACACCACATCAGTCGACACTCGATGGAGGTTCAAATATGGGTCAAGGTCACAGAGGTCACCTACGGGTCATTGAGTGCATTTTTCATAATTGCTGGAAATCACATTTTTTGCCCCCAAAGCATTCCTGAGATTCATACATGCATTTTTGCGTTAAAAAAGTGGGCATGGCCAAAAAATTTGAAAGTGGGTCACGCTCATATCTCAAGCATGGTATAATGAATGGACCTGGGACTAACACCAAATGAGTCGACACTTGATAGAGATTCAAAATGTGGGTCAGGATCAATGAGGTCACCTAGGGGTCATTAAGTGCATTTTTCATAATTGCTGGAAGTCACATGTTTTGACCTCCCCCCCAAAAGCATTCCTGAGGTCCATACATGCATTTGTATGTTAAAAAAGTGGGCGTAGCCAACATTTTTGAAAGTGGGTCATGCTCATATCTCAATCGTGGTATGATGAATGGACCTGGAACTAACACCAAATGAGTCGACACTAGATGGAGATTCAAAATATGGGTCAACGTCACGGAGGTCACCTAGGGGTCCGCCTGAAAGAGGTCACCAAAGTCATCAAGTGCGTATTATTCAGAAATGCTGGGAAATGAATTTTATTACACCTTAATACATTTCTAAAGTTTATGAACGTATTTCATCACTCAAATTAGTGGGCAGAGCCAAAAATGTCCATTTCTGATTCGAGTATCGAACCCTTTGAATGCTGGTCACATATATGCCTTTTCTGGTTTCTTATAAATAATTGTTCTGATTCCAGTATGAATGGTTGTAAATACTGTTAACGAAAACCCATTTCTGATTTGTTTAAAAATATTTTACTCCTGAAAATAAGCCTCCATAAATTCTCTTTCTGTATAGTTTATTCCTGATACTTTAACCCTTTTCACACAGACTTGAATTTACTGGGTGCAGTAAATTCTGTTTCTCTAGTTTGGGTTTAAGATTGTATGGGAACAGATTGCTCAAAATTTGACTACTTAACTGTGCTGATGAATTGTTTTTACCAGGTCGAAATGGGCAGAAAACCAAACGGCCCGCTATTTTACGCCACTTGTAGGTTTTTCAGTATTCTTAAAAGTGTTATTTTCTTAACCTTTTACCCAATTCACACGATATCAAATATTTTATATTTTAATAATATGTTTAAATACATTTCAAAAAATTTCAACAATACCATATCAGGTGACCACTTTTTGAAACGAACTCGAGGTTTTGTTGAAATTTTTTCAATTTTCTTTGTCATCTGATCAATTTGTAAATTACGCGAGCTGGTGTGGTCGATTTGTTATGTTCAGTTTTAAATGGAAGGATAGAAATTGGTGATTTGTGCAATCACTGTACCATAGTGATGGCGTAAATCCTGACTGATAATTATATGTGATGCTGAGTGCTAGTTTTCCAGGTCAATCTGATGAGAGCAACGAAACATGCCTTGATCATGTAGTTGGAATCCTGGATACTTCGGATTATATTTCACAAGTAACCTTGTCCCAATTGAATTCCAGTCTTGGAAATGCAGTTGTGTGCAAGTAATTACGTGCCGGGCACAGGACCTGGTTGCATGAGTACTAGAACGTCCTATGTCCCATAGGGGACGTACAGTACGTGGAGAGTGGATTTTAACTAAGTCACCCGCGGAGTGGAGTTATCACCCAAACTATAACTTTCAAATTTTGTATATATCGACTAAAAACACAAGCAATGTTTCAGCCAATGGACCTCCGGGTTTAACCCGGAGGTCCATTGGCTGAAACTTTGCTTGTGCTTGTTAAGCTTTGCAACAAATTTGTAATTATTGCTTGGGTGGAATCTCCACTCTGCGGGTGATTTAGTGATAATACACTCTCCACGTACTGTAGGATATTCTAGAACTCAGGCAACGACTGGTGTTTCCCAGTTTATTTTCTTATTCAATTAGTACGTAGCATCGTACCCAACGCAGGCAATGCTGGTCCCAGAGTACCGACGACTTTCCGGCCCGGGTACCATGCTCATCATTTTGGTGTATGCAATTCGGGCAGTTGATTATAGTTCCCTGAACTGCACAATCGTTGTGTTCTGTCTTAGAAAATAATATTTAGTGTATTTTCACTTTATCGAAAGCTGTGGAGCTGCCCAGAAGCATAAGCCAATTATTTTCTTTAAGCCCCTGGACACCGAAGTTAAAATGTTAAATTTTCAACAATATGAAACTAGGAATTTAAGTTGTTCAATCTTTCTGACAGTCCTCAGTGAGATTGACACGGTTAAATCAATAGTTGCATTATTGGATATCTTATATGCTGCTTGAAAGGAGAGGACTTTGACACCAGCGTACAGAGTTTTACGTTGCAGCCGTATTGGGTCTCTTAAACAACTGGCCCTTCAAAAACAGGATAGCATTTGACAAGGACGATTGCATTTTTAAAAATCAGTAAAAAACTTACACCCCGCCCCTTGCAATGCTACTCAAAACTCCATTTCAAGAGGACAGTCTTTGAAGAATTGTTCAACCCTTTGACCCCTGGTGGTATCGTCCATGTCAGTTCAACGACGGCAATAAGTAGAGTCTTTATTCATTATTTAGGGCAGACCAATTAATATTTTCAATGTGCAGCCTTGGCGCTGCACGTTGAAAATATTGATTAGTTTCCCCTACACATTCACTTAGCTGCCACCCAACTTAATGAAATTATGACGTATCATGTTCCTCGACAGTAAAAGCGGCCTCTCGCGTTCAAAGGGTTTACACATATGCAGCATATGCCGACTGCACTCTATCCGAGTGTCCTGGATTATTACAATCCCTGATGGGTACGGGTGTGGGATGGGAAAATCTCACCCGAGGGCAAGATATTTGGGCCAGACACGAGGCTTGCCGAGTGTCTGGACCAAATATCTTGTTCCGAGGGTGAGAATTTCCCATCCCACACCCGTACCCACCAGGGATTGTTTTTCTCCCCCCCCCCCCCCCCCACCATACAGCGGTAACGTTAGCCAGAGGTAATCGGCGGTCACGTGCTGATATAATCAACTCATTTGGTATTTGTTGTTTTGAAAAACTAATGACACTATCGGAAAGAGCATGGAAGAGTTACGTATATACTAAAGGTATATACCACGAAATCAATTAAGAACGGTGGCATCTTGGGGTTTAAAGAGTTTTAGAGCATTAAACTTTGATCACACGGCATTCTGATGACGTCAATATGAATTATTTGGTAGGAAAAAACTGATACGATATGCATAACGTCATAATAACGTTATAAATGTATAACGTCACGTGGGTGGGGTGGGATACATCTGTTCACCCTGGACATACGTATGTTACACATGCAGTGGAAGGGGTGGGGGGGGGATGTCAGTCAACACGGCCATTTCTTCGCAAATTGTTTCGCGCTGTTTCCAATTCCGTTCGGATTCGATGTTACTATCGACATCGGATCTCCGATTCGAGTGCCTAAATTGGGATTCGTATGTCCCGGTGTAACTTTCTTGTTTGGCAACAAGTGAAAATAGCTGCGCTCACTTCGTTACGGTTTACAGTACGGCCGCCGTGGACTGGTCACTTTCCATGGGTGGGCAATATTTCCACGGAGGCAATAATATTAGATTCCAAACAACAATTAATGGAATAATCATCAAAAATTTAATTAAAACCGGTGCATCATTAAATAAAATCTTGCCGATGATGATTTTTATCACCTGGTACACGCATGCGTGGACATCACTGCCCATGCGTGGATTACGACCAATCCATGGCAACTGTACTGTATTATCAACCAACTAGTATGACTAGCCACTTCTGCATTTAACAAAAAAAACATCAAAGTTAAGAAAGTATCGTCTTTGGATGTCAACTAGAGAAGATTTGATCCTCGCAGGTGTATATTTAATACAAAGTTTACTGCATTTTTTCTTCTATTTTTTTATTTATTTATTTGTTTGTAAACAAGAGCCTAAAAAATGCAGAAATTTTTATATCAGAATTCTCACTGAAAACAGACGGTGAGTTCGTACGCTTTAAGATACAAGCATTTTTACCATTTCCCCACGAGAGCAACCCCTTTTCAAACTGGCCCACCTTATCCAGCCT
The DNA here is from genome assembly GCA_031216915.1 of Pictodentalium vernedei. NCBI lineage: Eukaryota > Metazoa > Mollusca > Scaphopoda > Dentaliida > Dentaliidae > Pictodentalium > Pictodentalium vernedei. The sequence goes on along the minus strand of CM062296.1, from coordinate 774,067,802 downwards.
GTAACACTGCATTAAACCTATCCTCTAATCCCACTCCATATTATTTATAATTCGACCCACACCTCCGTGTCTATGCCTTAAACAGACTCAGGCAACCGTAACATTCACAAATCAATTATTTACTATAAGCCGCATCACAGACTCCCACACCCATCCAGCCCACAAGGCCAGGCCCCCATTTCAACAAACCAAACTTATAACCCCATCTCATTTATATTCCACCCCTCACCGTCGTGTTCACCCTACAACAGATCAAATACGCCACTTGCCCCTACCCTAGCTTGTCAAGGTGATAGCTTGGATTTTCGATTTTGTTGTTTAAAAGTGTATATATTTTCGATAATCTCTCTCACTCGGGCTAGGGGGCGCGGTGGCGCAGTCGGTAGAGGTGCAGGCTGCAAGCCGAGAGGTCCTCGGTTCGAATCTCACCTGCGGCAACCGCGTTGTGTCCTTGGGCAAGACACTTCACCCCATTGCCCACGTGGGGGCACGGTGACGCTGTGTACTAAGGCGTACTGCACGTCGATGGTGCACCTGTCTTCAACCAATGCTAATCCTGCTTGTGTGGAGTTGGTATGTTGGGGAGCTGACAGTTGCTCGGTGATTCTCTCCGGGTACTCCGGCTTCCTCCACCCGTAAAACTGTCACGGTCATGGTTAGCCATTGTGCAGAAATATGTGACCTTAAACACTAATAAATAAATAAATTAATTAATAATACTCACTCGGGCTAAATGTAAAGCGTAGAGATAGGTATATGAAGGACTCCGAAAACCGATTTGTCACTTAAACAGACCAGCAATAATTCAAGCGCTGCTAATTGAGCATGGAATTTCATGTCCATTACCGCGTTTCTGTTTAACGCTATAATGGTAACAGATTGAACGTAGTGGAAGCCAATGCTCCCCTGCATGCAGAAGTCGTTATCTGTGCAATTATGGCCAGTTAATATGTAATTGTTGTAAAAACAGTACATCGCACATGTTCTGGACATACACCCATATTACGCATCTAGCCTGTCACCGAAGTGTCAGGTTATGCCGAAATGTGAGTCTTTCAAAGCAACTTTAAAGCGAATATTAAATTAAGATAGATTTAAGCGGCCGAGTTCAAGAGAAACAATTAAATTGAGAACTGATGTTCCCGCTATCGAAATAAAAGTCGGGGTGTTTCTCGAAAAATTCATTCCTGTCTGAAGGTGTGTAAGGCTGTTGGTCGTTGCGAGTAGATGGGAATGGGGATGTTCCATGCTATAGGTTAGAGGAGGTGCCGCATCGGTGCGAAAGTATAGCTTTTCGCGGAAACGTCATTGATCCCTTCAAGATAAGAACTACCCCAAACAAAAGTGAAGCGGGTGGGTTCTTTACCGTGAGACATACGTTCACGCACGGATTCAGGCGACACTTCTTGAGTTTTGGCTGAATACGCGGCGTGAATCTATTTCTTCCAGCAGCGACGAAGCCCGGTTTCCGTCAGAGATGCACCTTCATCCACAATCCTCCCTCCATATCCTTTCCTTAGGAAATATATCTCCCCGAGCATAGTGCAGGTGCCGTTTCGCGCCATGCAACCCCCACAAATAACTTCCACCCACCACTCCCACCCAAACGATTAATCAATTAAACGATTACGATTAAACCATTGGGCTCTAATGTTCGAAGTTTGTTGATCCATAATGCCTCGCGCCCCTCCGTATTTCATACAAATTACCACGACCGTATTTCTATATTTGTTCAGTTCTATTTCATAGATTTGGGCGACATGCGAAAAACAACCACACCAGGAATATGCCGTTTTCTTAGCAAGTTATCACTATGAATAGCGGGTATTAACCCTTTATCTAACATGAAAAGTAGACGACACTTGCAAAAGAAAATTCTTGAATAACTAATTTTTTTCATTTTTTGTCTCCAAAACATAGGTTATGACCCCTCATTGGAACGAGCGCGATGAGACAAAAAATGAAAAAATCCTGAAAATTGATTGGCGATTTTTGAGAATAGCGCTGGCCGGTTTAGGTTGTTACGTTGGGTAAAGGGTTAACCATCAATCTATGACTACGGCGAACATCCATTGACCATCACAGTAGTTTATCCACCAATTCTTCCCTGCCAGAGAACAAGAGAACAACTATTGCAAATTCATATCGGACATATAGCACTGTTTTTGTGTTGAACTGAAGTTTTGTAAATTGAAAAACTGCCCTACCGTAACTTTGTACGATTTCCTTAGCCCTTCCACGTCATAATCCTGCTTCATGGAGAACCTTTTTTTCACCCAAATCGCCGTAGCTCTCAATCAGTTCCGGAGGATTTCTCTCTTGAGCAGCAAAATTTTCACTGGCTTCAAAGTTCAAACTCGTCATCATTTTCAGAATCACTGGTATCACTCACTATTTACTGCCTCCTTCAACATCGACTTATTCTTCACTGCCGTCATCAGTCTCCTCTGCTGCAGAGGCGACTTGTGGCGGCAGTGAAGAAGGCGATGGAGCCTGAGAAGATAGTGGTGATAAAACTATAGCGATTCCGAAAATGAAGACGAGTTGCAAGCGCTTGTCTCTGGGTTTTCACACTTCTCTTAGGAAAATGATTTTTCTGCCTGGAGATGCAGATTGCCAATAAAATATGTTTATTTCACGCAAAATAAACGCATCTTGTCACTCTCGTAAATTTACTTGATGTGGAACATTTCCCGGTTCCCGGATTTGAGTGTAATTTCATTCCAGTTCCAGTTACTATAGAAAAGTGGGAATATATTTAACCCTAGCTACGGTTCATTGGTTGAAGTAATTTACTGCAGATCGAAAAATTGTAAGTCCAACCCTGACCCGTGTCATCTGCGATGTCACCTTGGGAAAGATACTTAATCCTAATTGCCCAAGTGAGAGCACAGCGGCCTTGTGCTAAGCCTTGGGCGAACTACACATCGATGTTATTTATTTATTTATTTATTTATTTATTTATTTATTTATTTATTTATTTACTGGTCTTCGACACACTTTCGACAGCCAAGGTCACCTCGTGTCGGACAGTTTTACGGGTAGATGAAGCCAGAGTACCCGGAGAGAAGCCCCGAGAAACGGCGAGCAACTGTCAGACTCCCAAACGTACCATCTCGACACAAACAGGGTTAGCATTAGTTGAAGACAAGTGCACCATCGACATGCAGTACGCCTTAGAGTACAGGGTATGACCGCTCGTTGGAAGGAGCTCAACGAGCTCGTTCCAACGAGAGGTCATAACCTATGTTTTTGAGACAAAAAATGAAAAAATAATGAGAATTAATTGGCGATTTTTGAGAATAGCGCTGGCCGGTTTTGGCGTTACGTTGGGTAAATGGTTAAATAATTTTTATTTTGTTTCCTGGCTTAGTATTCTAAACACACAAATTGCCACTGTGATTGTGAAATTTCAGCTGAAAATGGGCCGGCCTCCTTAAGAGTTCAATACAATTATTGTACATGCACAGTGCGTCTACTGTTTCATTTACATAAACATGCGACAGAGTTTACAAACTATCGCGGGGAGATGACATCCACAAGGATGAACATTATTCTGCTTACTCAGTTGGTCGTTCTCTTCAGGATTTGTGTGGTGGCCGCATCCGGAGAGAAATTGGTACTTTTCTTGCTAGATGGATTTCGCTGGGATTATTTTGACCATTTCAATATGTCGACAGATCTGCCAGGATTCGACCGAATGTTCCGTGAAGGAGTCAAAGCAGATTATTTGGTGCCAACTTATCCTTCAGAGTCCTATCCAAATTACTACTCCATCATGACCGGTAATTATACTTTCTTTCGAATTCTCACTGACCTACCCTCCTCCTGAAGAGTTGGAAGAGATACCTGATTGACAATTGCGAATATAGTCGTGGGGGTGGGGCTAGGGTGGCATCGCTTCTCATTTGGCTTCAGACGGGACAGGGGCGGCGGAACCGGGGGGGGGGGATCTGGGGGTCTTCAGCCCCTCCACTTTTTTTTGCCGGGCCATGTTTTTTTTTATATGCAGATATTTTAACACAACCAATGACTGGTGAAACAAGGGGCAGATCCAGCTATGTTTCTCTCGTACTGATTCAGTTTCGATAGATTTCGGATCATTTTTTGCAGTAAGTGGCAGCAAACGCTAAAATGTATACAGTCTGTTAATAAATCGGTTAACTGAAGTAGATCGTAATCTTACTGACACACAAGTACCAAATCCACCCCAGACAAGATAATCCACAGACAGTATAATTGCTGTAAACGTCTGGTAAAGCATACAAGTGAGGTCTATTTCTCAGCTTTGGTCGTTACGACTAAAGCTAATAAATAGATCTCACCTGTATGCTTTACGGACGTTTTATAACGGCTCTCAAAGTGTGAAATTTTTCAAATACCACTCCTGAAAAATCTCAAAATATCCACTCAGATGCATGGAAATGTGCGTTTTGGAACCCTGGAATTTACAATGTAAATACCGACGACCATCCATCGCCCGATTCAGCCCCCCCCCCCCCCCCCCCCCCCCCCACACACACACACACACTTCGAAAATCGTTCCGCCGCCCCTGTGGGATGTTTTTAAACAATACCACGAGCCAATTTTACTCGGCGTATCAGAGCTCATTGCCCGTTCTTAAATGTCTCTTGTAGCGCGAGTTTTTGTTTGTTTTTTTTGTTGTTGTTTCTGCGTGGCAACTACCGCGAGAGAGGTAAAAATCACCCATAGCTACTGCCACCTTCCATGACGTCTTCAAATGATAGTGTCAGCATTTTAAGCTTGCCGTGAAGACTCACAAACCTCACAGCCATGCATACGAAATGTAACTACAGCATATTCTTCTCTTTTCGTGTAGTTGTGCCACGCTTTCGCACCCAGATAAACGAGGTTCTCCTACCGTTGAGGGCAGAATGGCCCATGGGTATTAATGTGGTGGGAGCATGTATCGTCTTCGTAAACTTTTGGTCACCACACCTTTAAAAAATGTGTCCACGCTGTACCAGGAGAATGAGTTACTACAAAACCACACCGTGTCAGATTATCTGCAAGTCACAGCAGGCGCTTGCCCACCCCCCCCCCCCCCCCACCCCCCAGGACAGTGAACCTCCAGAAAACAAGTAAATTTGCGTTATTGCGTCTCCATGCAGGTTCAACACCAAAGTCTATTCGCTGAAAAGTGTTTTCAACATCAATCACACTAGAACTGTTTACTTTTTTTTACAATAACGAATTTCTTTTTCAACTTTTTGAAAAAAATTTATTGTTATGAAATCGGGATGTGCAGGATTATTCTATTTTGTGGACAAGGCTAGGCTGGGGACACTCATGACTTGATTTGAAGAAAACGTCGAGAAAGACTTTAGTCGAAAGGCTTCGCTGTCTACTTAACAAATCCCTCTAATTCTTAACCGTACGCACCGGTCCCACCCGGCCAGAGCTATCATAAAAATCGATTTATTTGAGCTCGTTCAAATGAAGGAACTTACTTAAAGCTATGTTTTTTAGTTAAAAATGGAAATCTTTAGTTATTCAAGACATTGGTTTGTAAGTATCATCCACAATTCGTGTCAAGTGAAACAGTGAAATATTCAAACGTGGTTCTAAATGTCTGGACCATAATTTCTGACTCCCATTGGAAAGCGCCGGATGAATTCTTTCAAAAATAGCTGAAAAAGAAAATTTGTCTGGCGATTTTTTTCTTTTCTTTTCTTTTTGTATATTACGGTTAGGATTTATTCAGAAACATTATATGAAGGCTTGAACATTATATTTTGACACTTAGATGGTGAATGGTATATAGGTGTTTATTACACGCTTGTTCTATGAAGTTCCCAATATCAAGAACACTAAACAATGCGGAAAATGAAAATCCGTTCCGCACACTGTGCGAAACAGGAATTGTTGATGGACTATTTCTTATGAAGAAGCGAAATTTCACTGACATTTTCTACAAATCGTGCACCGCAATTACAATTTGAATCACTAACTATAACTAAAAATAGTCCCCTGAGTTCAGTGTGTCCTATGTGCCAATAGGCACATAGAACACATTGGAACTCAGGGGACGAAATAGTAAAGCTGCTTCCCCTCACAGATTTGGTTGGCGATAAAATGTGTTCTTTTTGTTGACTGTAACTGTTGTCAAATGAATTGCTGAGTGTTCTTCTGGTAATTGTGTTTTTATAGGCAGGAAGGCGTGTAATAAACACAGAACGACACACGTGTGTGAATGGGTTAATCGATATGGCACTTGTCCCATCGCGGAAGGATGAAAATTGCGGCCTGCTGCCTTTCGTTCTATCCTCCCGCTCTGGCACTCGTGCCATATCGATTAACCCATTCACACGCGCGTGTCGTTCTGTGTATTTATGGATCAGTCCGTATTTTCCAAACTATGGCAGGAGTGCGGTGGATAAGCTTTGTTATTGTTGCTGTCGTGCAAAAATGATGCATACCTCAGAGAAGATGTTTAGTTTGGTGGTCTGAATGATTGGTCGCTATTCACCTCGGAATCGATATCAGAAGGGAAGTTGAAAGGCATCGCACGGACAGACATGCTTTGAAGAATATGTTACGCTTCAGCGAAGCTTTAACAAGTCAATGAAGCCCAACAAAGCGAGCTGGTTGACTTTCTCGTTTTGGAAATGGAAACGCTGCTCAAGCTAATGAGCAAAAAGTGTAAAATGTTGAAATGTAGACTGCCTCAGCCGTGCTTATCAAATTAAATTCCAGGTTCTCCAATGCTTTATTGGTAGACCTGATATCCGAATTTTCATCAACGGGAACCGGGAATATTAGTCTCGACTCTCGTAATTCTTGTTACTTTGATGCTATTAATTGCCATTTACCGATAAATTTAACTAGTTAGGCCACACAAAATAAATTAATTGATTCTCAGATATTTTTTTCCAAATCAGTGAGGGAGGGAAGGTTTTATTTTTAATTTTTATTTTTCTTTTGCAAAAAGAGAGCAAACGTGGAGAGGATTTCGGCTGTCTCTTTACACATAGAAATATAGAAAGTGGATATTTATACAAGTAAATTCATTTTTAATTGGATAAATAAAACATTCCTCTAAAAACAAAATGTAGGTACTGCAATTCAAAGGCTTCTTATTCTTTCGATGCTCGTCATATTTTCTTTGAAGTAGAAGAATTTGATCTATGGGGACTTGCCTCGTTACAGTTTATGGGAGAGTGCCTATAGGCACTCTCCCATAAATTGTAACAAGGCAAACATATTGAAGACGCAACTAAATAAACATGCATCAATCCAAAAATATAAAAAGTTTCGGGTTTCCCTGAGTCTGTACTAATATTGGAAGACACTGAAGGGCAATAAAAATGTTCAATGAGGTTGTTCAAATTCAATGAGGGATTTCCTGCGAATTTTTAGCCTCAATGCAATTTTACAGCATACATCAGTTCAACACTTTTCTTGTAATTATCAAACAGAATAATTCATAAAATTCAGGCTAGATCCCCCCTCCCCCCCCCCCCCCCCCCTCTGAGTCTCACACTTGCTGCTTAGCTGTAAGTCAGGGACCCAGAGTGGGATCTAACCTCTGTCTAAATTCTATGAATTATGTGCACACGTTTTTGATAACCAAAATGAACTGTGTAATATTTCCTTCGGAGTTTATCCACTAAGTGTGAGGTGTCTCGCGAAGCAGCCGATCTCTTTCCGATTGTCGGAGCCAATGGCTGTTATGTAAAACGATTGCCAGACAAAATACTCGTACTGAAGTCGAAGTATGGGATGAAGATTACCACGAATATCGCAAATTCATTTTCCTTTTCTCTCACATTCATTTTATAAAACCCCGTTTATTTCTTCCAAACTTCGTTAAATATTGCCTGGAAATGGTCCCTGGGTAATTTAGTCTTCATTGCAGAAGATTGTATTATGGGGAGGACAAAAATCGTAAAATTTTCCAGTTTCCGGATTGTAGGTCTGAAAACTTCCTGGTACCCTTTGGAAACCCTAGTCAGGCTACAAACCTGTGGGGCCCGTTTTTGGCTTCAATGATATAACCCAGGTGGAAGCTTGGAATACGAGCGAAATGTTATGTCTCGGAATAAGGGTTGCTGCTTTCGAATGATGGGAGAACAAAGTTCTCGTTAGTGGCGCTATGGGAGCTCGGTGGCTCAATGGCAGACTGTTGGACTTCTCGATGCTAGAGGTTCCGAGTTCGATCCCCGTCAGGGACGACCCGCGTTGTGTCCTTGGGCAAGGCAATTTATCCCGGTTGCCTGCATGGGGGCACGATGACGCCGTGTCCTAAGGTGTACTGCACGTCGATGGTGCACATGTCTTCAACCGTTGTAACTCTGTTTGAGCGGAGCTTGAACAGAGTTAGAATGTTGATGAGCTGACAGTTGCTCGTCGATGCTCGGTGGTTCTCTCCGGCTTCCTCCACCCGTAAAATTGTCACGGGCACGATTAGCCATTGTGCATAAGTATGTGACATTAAACACCAATAAATAAATAAATAAATAAATAAATGGTGGCACACCAAAATGCTGTGGTCTGGTCCCTGGTTCGAATGTAAGTATCACCACCTTATCAACGCCCCTTTAGTGCTACTGAAGAGGGCAACGACTTCAAACAGTATTTGAAGGCGGTCGACGATAATTCGGTGAAAAGATAATTTATTTACATGCATAAAGGAATATAGGATGCAATTTACTTTCAAATTTATCAGCCGTCCGCGAATTTACATACGACACGCGTTATAGTTCGCACTACGTGTACCCATGTTTTCTGTCATAGCTGGCTGTGTCCTCCTGTTCATGTAGACACCTCTGCCTTCGGTCTCCGCCGTCGGTATCTTCACACAGTTTTTGAATCCGTTTCTACGCGAGAGTTTATGGACGTTCTTCGCTGACATTACGCTCACATGGTTAACCCATCGCCGCCTAGACTTAGCTTAACACTTTAACCATCGCAGAGAATATAAATAATTATTAATTTAATTACTAGTTTTTTAAACTTTTCAAAAATATTTCAACAAATCCATATCGTTTGATCGCTCACTGGAACGAGCTCGAAGAGCTCGTTCTAATGAGGGGTCACATGATATGGTTTTGTTCAAAATATTTTTCTTCAACTGCTCAATTTGCAGGGCGATTCATTAGGTAAAGGGTTAAATGGATAATAAGGCGATAGGCTGAAAGTTTTATCCGTCTGTGTGAAACACACAGACTATTGTTTTTGTATGGTTTCTTTTTCTTTTTGTTTTCTTCTTTTTTTTCCTTCTTCTTTCTGTCCTGTCTCCTGCCTCCTCCTCACTTCTTGTCCGCACGATAATTCAAAAACAAATTGTCCGATCTCGCTGATTTTTGGGATACTCATAGACAGTCGCAAGTTCTGGGCCACCAATGTTTTTTCAGATTCCTGGGGAATTAAGGCTGCCCATAGGGGTGTTTTGAATGTGGGCCAAGCCTATATCTCAGACATGGTGTGACCTATGGAATATCGGTCAAGGTCACTGAGGACACCCGGGGGGCATTTTTCCGGATTGCTTGAAATCACACTTTTTGACCCCCTAATGCATTCCTGAAGTTCATACATGCATTTTTACACTCAAAAAAGTTGGCGTGGCCAAAAATTTGGAAAGTAGGTCACTTTTATATCTCAAGCATGGTATAACGTATGGGCCTGGGACCAACTCCAAATGAGTCGAAACTCACTGGAGGTTCGAAATATGGGTCAACGTCACTGAGGTCACCTAGGGGTCATTGAGAGCATTTTTCAGAATTGTCTGACATCGCATTTTTGATCCCCCTAATGCATTCCTGAAATTCATACATGCATTTTTACACTCAAAAAAGTGGGTGTGGCCAAAAATTTGAAAAGTGTGTCACACTCATATCTCAAGCATGGTATGACGTATGGACCTTGAACCAACACCAAATGAGTCTAAACTCAATGGAGGTTCAAAATATAGGCCAAGGTCACTGAGGTCACCCAGGGGTCATTAAGTGCATTTTTCAGCATTGCTGGAAATCACCTTTTTAACTCGCTAATTCATTCCCAAAGTTCATACATCCATTATTACATGAAAAATAGTCAAAAATATACATTGCTGATCCCTTTATAGAACACATTTAATGCTATTCACAGACGTTATTTCCAGTTTCTTGAAAATTGTATCTGAATCCTGTATGAAAATCTGCTACATGTATTCACGAAAACCTATTTCTGAATTGTTTAAAGATATTTTAGTCCTGAAAATAAATTTCCATCAACTCTTTTTCTATATAATTTAGTTCTAATGCTTTCACCATTTTCACACAGAGTCGAATTTACTGGATGCAGTCAATTCTGTTTCTGTAGTTGGATACATAACTGCAATTTATGTGAAATAATACAACGTTTTGTTTCTAATAATGCCCAATTACTGCGTATATAATGTACAGTTGTTGTTCTGGGCAGTCATTTATTCAAACAGCTTTCTTACTTCGATAACTTTCCGGTAACTTCGTTTATATCTTCGCAATGCAGTGTTTTCTGACATTTTGCCTGCATTGACAGGCATTGAAGTATTTTAATTACAGATTTGTCTTCGGTCTTCTCCTCACTTCCTTGTCCGTACGATAACTCAAAAACGAATTGCCCTATCTCACTGATTTTTGGTATGCTGATAGACAGTCAAAAGATCTCGGCCACCTATGTTTTATCAGGTAGCCAGAGTCCTTTAATATGGCCCAGTCGGTCATTGAGTTTGACCCATGGACCTGTGACAAACACCAAATGAGCCAACACTCGATGAAGATTCAAAATATGAGGCAAGGTCACTGAGGTCACAGGGGATCATGGAGTGTATTTTCAGAATTGCTGAAAATCACATTTTTGACCCTCTAATGCATTCCCGATGGCCATACAAGCATTTTTACACAAAAAATGGGCGTGGTCAAAAATTTTCAAAGTGGGTCACGCTCATATCTCAAGCATAGTATGACGTATGGGCCTGGGACCAACACCAAATGATTCGACACCCGAAGAAGGTTCAGAATATAGGTCACGGTCACTGTGGTCACCCAGGGTCATTGAGTGCATTTTTCAAAATTCATGGAAATCACTTTTTTTACCCCTAATGCATTCCCAAAGTTCATCCATGCATTTTTATGTTAAAAAAGTGGGCGTGGTCAAATATTTTGAAATTGGGTCACGCTCATATCTTAAGCATGGTATGATGTATTGACCTGGGACCAACAGCAAATGAGTCAAAACTCAATCGAGCTTCAAAATATGGGTCAAGCCACGGAGGTCATCCATGGGACATTGTGTGCATTTTTTCAGAATTGCCTGAAAAAACATTTTTTGACCACTAATGCATTCCTGAAGTTCATGCATGCATATTTACACTCAAAGTGGGTGTGGCCAAAATTTTTGAAAGTGGGTCACGCTGTTATCTCAAGCATGGTATGTCCTATGGATCCGGGACCAGCACCAAATGAGTCAACATCCAATGGTGGTTCAAAATATGGGTCAAGGTCACTGAGGTCACCCAGGGGTCAGTTAATGCATTTTCCGAGTTGCTGGAAAGTACATTTTATGTCCACCTAATGCATTGCCACATTTCATACAGTATTTTTATTTTCAAAAAAAAATTGGTGTGGGGAGGGCACAAATTTTGAAAATTGGTCACACTCATATATCAAGCATGATATTACATATGGACCTGGAGCCAACACCAAATGAGTCGACACACCATGGAAGTTAACCCTTTACCCAACATAACGGCCAAAACCGGCCAGCGCTATTCTTAAAAATCGCCAATTAATTTTCATTATTTTTTCATTTTTTGTCTCAAAAACATAGGTTATGACCCCTCATTGGAACGAGCTCGTCGAGCTCGTTCCAATGAGGGTCATAACCTATGTTTTTGAGACAAAAAATGAAAAAAATTAGTTATTCAAGAATTTTTTTTGCAAGTGTCGTCTGCTTTTCATGTTAGGTAAAGGGTTAATTAATAAGTCGGGTTCAGTTCCCTGGGGATCAACAGGTCTCATAAAGTGCGGTTTTCAGAATTGCTTGAAATTGCATTTTATAACCCTCATGCATTTCTGAAGTTCATACATGTATTTCTCTCACAAATGTGGGCGGAGTAAAAAATATCCATCGCTGATTCGTTCTTTATGGTTCTACTGCATTGATGTCGGTTTACAGTTGATACCTTGCCCCCGCAGCATTCTCGGTGCCGTTTTACTAAGTTTAGTTGCACATTCACTGATTTTTCACTGATTTTTTCTACGTTTGTTTAACATTCCGAAAGGTCTGCTCGCTGTAAGTGGCGTGCTCTTTCAACTGGAATACTTTCACGGATTTTGACACAGAAACAGATTAATAACGTGGTTTAATAATTTTTTCCTGGAATGCTATTGCCGTTGTGTACACATACAGTGAGATGGGTCAGTCCAATATCAATATACATGGAGGATAAAATAATTCATTATTTTATCACCAATGCCCCGGGAATAGACCTCTTATAATAAGATAAAATAGGGACAAATTATGCCTTGGACCGAAAAATCGGTCTTACGAGTTCAAAGAATTAATAATTGTAGTTTTGAGAAAAATTTTCCCCTGCTCTTATATTGAAACATGTACGGCCTCTCGCAAATGCCTTTCGAAAGGGTGTAATTTTCTACATATAGTGACGTGAACAAGTCTTAACTGAGCACTCGATTGTATTCTGCAGGTATAAGATACAGATTTTGTGTCAACCGTCCCAGTTACACGACGCATTCCGGTAATTACGGACCAACACATACAGTACTGACGCCGTGGACTGGTCGTAATCGACGCGTGCGCCGTGATGTCCACGCATGCGTTTATCAGGTAATAAAAATCATCATTAGCAAAATTTTAATTATTGAAGCACCGGATTGTACCCTGTGTTTCATAAATTAAACTTTTGATGATTATTCCTATAATTAGGGTTTGGAATCTAATATCATTGCGTCCTTGGAAATATTTCCCACCCGTGGAAAGTGACCAGTCCGCGACGGCCGTACTGTACATTTGTGAGATAAACATATATACAGTATAGTATACCCTACATTGCGTATCGTTTGTGCATTGTAAATTATGCTGAGTAAACATGCTGTGACAAAGCACCAGTGAAACGCAATAATTTGTAAGTTTATCCAATATATGGGACCGGTCCAGACATGAATACCGGGCCACAATGGACTGGGTCGGATCGGGTTGCACCACATCTCCACTAGATCGAGCCACCCTGGGTGGTCCGGTGCAGTTGAGTCAAGTCCATTCCTCGTCACTAGATGACGTGCCAATGGAAGTAAAATGAAGAAATGGTGTAGGATGAGGAATGATGGGTGGACACAAGGAGAGAGGGAAATTGGGAGGAGGGAGTTAGATATATCATTAAAAAAAAAATCGTTTTTGGCATGACCACGGGAATCACTTCATTCGAAATTAAAAACGTGATCCACAACACTAGGCAATTTATATTAGCCATGCGAACAGTGGTGTAACGCCCATACAACGAGGTTAGGATATCTCCTAAGGACCCCCAACAGTTCCAACATTTTGAGAGAAATTATTATTAAGGATCTCAAAACAGCGTGGTGGTTGAAGCATTGAGGTTGGATGCTTCAATACCAGCTTGCATAAAGAATCGGGGCGATATTCTCTTTAACCAATTTCGGGGTTGTGTACGTGGCACATGACAACATGAGACAGTTTAATTTTAATTCATTAACATATGTGGATGTATTCTGTACAAGTTGTTACATCAAACCGTCGAAGCAGTATCCGAAACCAACCAGTGACAACATGACTCCTTCTCGGTTAAGGTTCTGACCAACTAATGAGGGAACGAACATTGAAACGAACGGAAGAACGAATAAAAATAACCATCAGGAAAGTTTTAATTAATGAAGCACCGGTTGTACCCGGTGCTTCATTAATTAAATTTTTGACCATTACTCCGATAATTTGTGTTTGGAATCTAATATTATTGCGTGCGCAGAAATATTGCCCACCTGATTTATTTATTTACTTATTTATTTATTTATTTAATCGGTCACCTTTAATATATTTTGTTCTTGTTCTTGTCAATTCATTATTCTCTTGTGTCATTTTTATTCGTTTGTTGCCTTAATCTTGTCCTCTCCTGTAATCTGGAGGAATACAAGAATACAAACAAACAAAATTAAGACTGGATGGATATTATACTGAGTAGAATGTTTACACCCAGTCAGTGTGCTAGAATATGACATTATAATGAACTGAATAATTGCAGTATGTAGCCTAAGGGCCACTGATATTACTATTACGCCACTGCCTGCGAGGTTTCTAAATTCGATTTGATTCGATATTGACTTGATGATTCGATCCGTTTCCATTTCCGGTGCCCCTATTCGGAAATTTTCGAATCGACGAGGTGTTCCCCAAATCCTATAGTGCCTCTCATAGAGCTCTCCTTCTATCATCAGGTCTCCTGTGCAGAAGATCTGATGATAGATTAGTTCAAAGAGATCCCGCTTCCGAAAGTACATGTACTTTAAATCCGTTCTGAAATATTCCGATTCTTCTGATTGATTTGCCAAAAGAGGCGAGTTACTTTTGCATACAGTACTTTAAGTAAATAGACCTTGTTCAATAAATGGGAAACCATGCAAAACATATACAATAGAAAAAATGTATACAGCTTATAATGAGAAAATAAGTATAATTATACATAATTAATCCTTTCCCCAACGTAACGGCCAAAACCCGCCAGCGCTATTCTCAAAAATTGCCAATTAATTTTCATTATGTTTTCATATTTTGTCTCAAAAACATAGGTTATGACCCCTCGTTGGAACGAGCTCGTCGAGATCGTTCCAATTAGGGATAATAACCTATGTTGTTGAGACAAAAAATGAAAAACATTAGTTATTCAAGATTTTCTTTTTTTTTTTGCAAGTTTCGTCTGCTTTTCATGTTAGATAAAGGGTTAAACAAAACTAATGATTTGTAAAATAACCAGGATTTGGCATCAAGAGTTAGCTTATTTTAGCAGTCTCTTGTCCTTTCTATAATACACTTTTAAAAAGGAGGGCCAATGCTGCGTTTAATGTCATCTAGGAAGTACATTCAAGTTTTTATTTATATATTGAGAAAGAAAACGAGGCAGAAAAGAAAGTGGCATGGGGGGAGAAGAGGAGAGAGAGAGAGATAGAGAGAGAGACAGGCAGACATAGAGACAGAGACAGAGAGAAAAGAGCAGATGAACAAGTGCCCGACTGACGCATATGAATAGAACAGAACGCTTCACGCAGTGCATATAATATAAAACAGTAAGACTGTCAGTTTGGTGCCAAGGCCTCGGGCTAAGATGATCTGGTTCCCCTGACTTTACATCAGTAGTACCCGAAGTTACCATTCAGCAACTGTGTGCCCCCCTATCTCAATGAGGGGGTCACATGATATTGTTTTGTTGAATTCTTTTGAAAACGTATGAAAAAACAATAATTAAAATAATAAATTTTGATGCGTTGGTTAAAGGGTTGCTATTTTGAGTATGTCAAGAAGGTTCTTTAAATGTTTTTCATTTGTACATCGCGTCGCATGACAGCCTGTTTCAAAAGCTTGCGTTCACAAATTTCGCATCTGTCCTTGTTTAACTGAGATCGAGATTGCAAATTAAAATGTACGAGCAGGACCAGCAGCGGTTGAACACAAGCGGCCCAACGTAGTGCAGAACGCCTTAGAGCACAGTATTACCGTGCCCCATCGTGGGTAGTATGGTTATATTATATCTCACGTGACTTCCTTGCATTCTGATTGGCTGAAAGATGATACCCTATTTCGTGTAGTTTGCATCCACAGAACTGACCAGGCACTACACCCAGGCACTACGCCTTTTCTATATTTAGCACACTACTATATCAGTTTTCTTTTCATATGGGCGAATAAAACTGATCAGGCTAAATTTAAAAATAGATTCACAGAGGCACAACATCCACAAAACGACCCGGAAAGAAATCTTTGTAGAAAAATGTATCGCTTTTCCATTGTTGAAGTCACATTTTTCGAGGCGTTCATTTTATTCTTTGAGAAGATGATCCATATCTCGTTTCGAAGAGAATGATCCATACCTGGGTCCAACTTTCATGAGAACGCGCCCGGATATGAAAAATCGTTTGTGTCGCTGCTCATATTATTTCGCTATTTAATTGTATGTTTTGGGCAGTAAACGAATAAATAATGGAATTCATTTGAATCTTCGGAGTTTGTATCCTGTGCTGACCCATTCTGTAATGTATATGTGTGACAAATGTGTGGAAATTATCAAACTGCGTTGTCAAATTTCGAAAATTTTAGTTTTCATTCGCGAGTTACGCGATTCTAGAATACACAGTTCCGTTTGGGGGAAATATTTTGTTTACTCTTGCCGACCGATTCAAAATCTGTCTTTTGCTCATATCAATAATCCAAGTTAGCCGCGTTTTGGAAGAAGAAAATGTTTTTTTTTAAAAACTACATGGTATTTTTTTCTATATAACTCTGGATGGTAGGGCTGCTACCTTGGTAATAGATTAACAAATCGGACAGATGTTTTTCTTGATGGGTGTTCGATATAATATAAGGATTAGTGCATGGCTTGGAGTTGACTACGCCCATATAGTGCCCAGTGAGGTGGTGTAGTTATGGCCGCGAAGCGGAGGGAACTACACCACCTCACTGGGCACTATATGGGCGTAGTCAACGACAAGACATGCACTAATCCTTAATTAGTGTCTTCCCTACGGACACAACGCAATTACCGCTGGTCGAGATCGAACCATAGACATTTGGTCTGCAGTCCTATGCTTTAACCATTGGGCCACCCCGCTCCCTTTACGCACGTGACAATTTGATTACTGCAGTACAGTCGTCGTACACTGGTCATATTCCACGCGTGGTCTGTGATGTCCACGCATGCGTTTATCCTCTAATACAAGTCATCATCAGCAAAATTTTAATCAATGAAGCACCGGGTGGTTCCGGGTGCTTCATTAACTAAATTTTTGATGATTATTCCTATAATTAGTGTTTGGAATCTACTATAATTGCGTCCGTGGAAATATTGTTCACACGTGGAAACTTGCCAGTCAACGCCCGCTGTACTTTACTGGATCGTCCGTGAAGTTACGTTCGAAACTCCTTGCGAGCAAACACCGAGGAGTGACTCGGCGCCTTTATAAACTTACCTGTCGCAAATACCCAGCTGAAATACGTTGTAGGAATATCGCCATTAATTTGTCGTTCATTGTTTCCCTCTTTATAATTCCAAGCGTCGATATCTTTTCTTGGAAATGTCTCTCTGAGAGATTCCAAAAAAATGGTATCAACTATTAGAATCATTAATAAAGAAACACAAATGTCATTGCGTTCATCTAACAAGTAATTTCAGCCTGTACAATCCTTGACGACTCAAGAAACTTCCGAAATTAGAAATAAATAGTCACAATAGTTCCAAACAGTGTCGTGGCCAGTGAGGGTGTGTGGGGGTGAGTCTGGGGAGCGTTGGCATACCCTAGATACACACTACTCCCCATCACCAAACAATTCTTAATTCTATGATCTGCATGGGGAGTCAACTAATCAACTTGGAGATGATATATCATGCAGTATTGGAGACAGCTCACTGAATCATGTATCTTACTTGGTATACACTGGTCTGAAATTAATAAAACATTCTTCCAGCCTGAGGAAGACGGCAGGTAGACAGCCAATCTAGCTATGCCATCTCTCAGCAGCATGTGTTATACAGTACGTGGAGAGTGGACTGTAACTAAATCACCCGCGGAGTGGAGTTATCACCCAAGCTATAACTTTCAAATTTTGTACATATCGACAAAAAGCACACGCAGTATTTCAGCCAATGGACCTCCGGGTTTAACCCGGAGGTGCATTGGCTGAAACTTTGCTTGTGCTGGTTATGCTTTGCAACAAATTTGAAATAGTGCTTGGGTGGAATCTCCACTCTGCGGATGATTTAGTGATAATACACTCTCCACGTACTGTATGTTGCAGTTCGTATGCCGCTTATTTGAATTTTGTTACTCTATCGATCACGCTTGACCTTTTGCCATTTGAGGCAAATTTTTCAAAACTTCTCCTGGGGAGGCCAAGCCCTGGACGTCACTCGGAGATATTTTTTAAATTTATGCTTCTCTCCGACCCCAACAACCCAAGATGGACACCACCGTGATACGTCTGCGAAACTTAAGACTTCGATTTTTGTGATATAACTACCGTCGACGGTATAACAATGCCTGGACCCGACAAATGATTCATGTGTCGCCCTCTAATATGGCTACCTGGCTATACGCCTGGATCCAAATAGCTCTTTGACTCATGATTTCTGCAAAAAGTCCCCAGGGAAGACGGATGGACGACACCCTACCTCACTGTTTTGCACCCCCCCCCCCACCTCTCCCACATACATTGAAATGAGGGGTCACATGATATTTTTTTGTTGAATTATTTTGAAAACGTATGAAAAACGTTAAAATTAAAATAATAAATTTTGATAGCATATGCGTTGGTTGAAGGGTTGCTATTGTGAGTATGTCAAGAAGGTTTTTTGAATGCTTTTCATTTGTACATCGCGACGCATGACAGCCTGTTTCAATAGCTTGCGTACACAAATTTCGCATCTGTCCTTTTTTTAACTGAGATTGCAAATTAAAATTAGCCTACCTTTAAATCATTGATGCATTTGCTGAATCAATGTATTTAGATCCGTGTTTCATTTAGCAACTCCTCGTTGTTCAACAACAGTTTGTGGGATGCGGTCCGCGAGGATTAACAATGTACTGTTAGTTTGGTTTGTTGTTCACTTAAATGGTACTACAGTGGTCTTCGCCAAAGAGAAATTGATACTCTTTCTATTGGATGGATTTCGATGGGATTATTTTTATTTTTTCGATGTGCCATCGCAGCTTCCAGGGTTCAACCGAATTTTTCGGCAAGGTGTCAAGGCGGATTATCTAATACCAACCTATCCGACAAAATCATATCCAAATTATTATTCCATTATGACAGGTAAGGGCATTTTTGTGAACCCTTCAACGGAAATACACGATACGCAAACGTGATTCCGAAGGAAACATCCGAAGTGCACTGGCATGTGGGAAGTTATTTTTCGGTTAAGTGTGTCTGTGTGTGTGTGTGCTTTCTTTTTTTATTTTTATTGCAGGTGGCGGTGTGTGTGAGGGTGGAGGTGGAAGTGGTTATTGGTTGTCAGAACAATGACTTTTCCGACATGAATTGACAACAGAAAGCATCGGTTGTGTCAGGCAGTGATTCTTTGCAACTTTTCTTTGCCTGACATTTCTTAGTATTGACACTGCCCCCTACAAAAGGGGTGTACCTCTCTTAAAATGCTATCTCACGCGACTAAAGGAGAACAGTCGCACAAAAAGTATCTTGAATCGGCTTGAATATCTAAATATTTTCATTTTTTAAACAAACACAAAGCCTATAGCACTTATTGAAACGAGCTCGCAGAGATCATTCCAGTGGGAGTTTACAAGCTATTTTCATTGAAGTGTAGCTGTTTATGCGGGTTCGCTAAGCGTTCTCTCTTTTATTGTTTTTTTCTGGTTTGGGGTAAAATGGATGTCTGAAAGGTGTTAGCGTGTGTTGCCTCGACCAAGAGACCTCGTATTTTCTATGCTAGGATGGCTGCTACTTTTTAACCGCACCCGTCTGTCAGTGAGAGCTTTTAGGGCATCGCGAAATGCCTTGCGAATTTATTACGTTCCAGTGGCAGAGCTGCTGGGGTGGGGGGGGGGGGGGCATTAGGAATTGTTTGCATATTCAATTATCCCGCCGTTCGTCAACTAACTTCCCATTTTCCAGCAATATATAGGCAACTCATGATATGCGGGTGATCGAAGGGTGAAAACATCGTCCATTGGGATCATAAAGGTGCCAAATGCAGTGCTAAAGCATTGCAGTTAGTACCATTATGCTTTCAAGTGACTTTATGTTTAGTTCGCGTTAGTATTATACCCCTTTCGTTAGACTCCATGAGTGAATAATTTTGCTTCTTTTGGTACCAACTTTCATAATTTTACCCCACCATGCCGGACAATGATTGACCCAGTTTAAGTGTCCTACGGAATCGTGCAAGTTCTGGACAGGGGCCCTCGCGGCCTCTGGGTGCCACTACTTTAGTGGAAACATTTATATTCTAACCCTCTAAGCGAACGTAATGGACATGTCCGGCCAATCCTATTTAGAACATAATGCCATTCGAATTTTATTATTTTTGTTTCCAAAACATAGCTTATGATCACACATCTGAACGACCTCGTCCAGCTCGTTCTAATGAGTGTTCATAATCTATTTGTTTTGGAGACAGAATTGAAAACTTTTAGTTATTTCAGAAATCTTTTTGCATACGTTGTCACGTCTTGTCTTGCCCAGTAAGATAAATCGTAAATGACAATGAACTCCTAATTTGAGATCAATAAGTTGATTTGACGAAACCGCAATTTTCATTTTGCAAAAACATCCTAGTGCTTCATATATATTTTGTGTGAAAGCGCTCGTTTCGAGTAAATGAATCAACTTGAAGGCAATATTTTAACGCTTTTTCAAAAATGGCATTCAGCCCTCATAAATCTTGACCCATGATAACCCGATCACTAGCCAAATTTCGGGACAGCACACATTGCAACGTCTTTATCGATATTTGTCGTAATTTGCTTTCTCATGAGGACAAAGGTGAGATGCATGCAATTTGAGTTTGGGTTGTCATTAACCCTTTACCTAACATGAAATGCAGATGACACTTGCAAAAATAAATTCTTCAAAAACTAATATTTGTCATTTTTTGTCTCAAAAACATAGGTTATGACCTCTCATTGGAACGAGCTCGACGAGCTCGTTCCAAAGAGGGGTCATAACCTATGTTTTTGAGACACAAAAATGAAAAAATAATGAAAATTAATTGGGGATTTTTGTGAATAGCGCTGGCCGGTTTTGGCCGTTACGTTGGGTAATGGGTTAACTATGATGTGCTGCTGATTTTATTGGAAGAATAACTGTGTTTTATTTAAAACAATACAAATTGCTTGATCTTATAATGCCCACTCATTGCTAAAATAATGCACAGATGCTTTTAGTATTGATCATTCATTCAGAAAGCTGCGAAGATAAAATTATGTCACGCTGTTGTGTTTACTTGTTGGGGATTCTTCAGGTCATTTCGCAGTGTGGTATCTTCTGAAAATTCGTCTGCATTAATATTTTTTAATTACTGATTTCAGTAATTTCGCGTTGCTTCTGGTGTTTTACACTTTGCTTAATTTTTTTATGAACTCCTCTCCTTGGCCCAATGGCGCAGGTGTGTGGGATGACCTTCATAGAGGCAGCTTCGGGGCCTCGCTCTTCTCAAATACGACGAAGGGATCTTTAGCCAGCACGGAGTGTGCCTCTCTCAGATAGCACGGTACACTGTGACTCCTTAACCCCACAATTAATGCTGACAGAGAGTGGTCGAACACCTCGAGAGCTTTCCCCGACTGAGGATCTATCCCTGGTCCTTTGGCATGAGAGACCAACGACTTTATCCACTCTTCCACCACTCTCTTAAATTGAGCTTGGCATGATTTTACATATACAAGCACACTCTGGACGTCTATATTATTTTCAAATTAGCGAATTTAAAGATCCACCAAATACATAAAAATAATGTACATTTGTTGCCTCTTTTTCTCTCATTTTTCTCGAAGGACGCTATCCAGAAAACCATGGTTTTGTGGGAAATTACATGTATGATGAAGAGCACGATGAATCGTTTCTTATCGGTACAAATAAAGAACAGTATCATGCTTATTGGTGGGAAGACGCCGAACCTTTGTGGATTACAGCTGAAAAGCAGGTGAGGAAATGATGAGTGCAGGCCTGGAAATAACACGCGAACGATCGTTCAAGTTACGTGGGAGTAACGTCAATTGTAAAATACGCCGCGGCGATTACGGGTTACGATAACACTTTACCAGTCAGAAAAGACAATCTTTCAGAACAACCTCCATTCAAAGGTTACACATTGCAGCCAAATATGACTAGCATGGCATGCTGTTTACAATCTAACAGAACTTCTGTCCAAATAAATAGCAAATACTAACGCGCGATCTCGCCAAAACTGACAAATCTCAAGCGGTTTTTCTAGTGTTTAAAATGCTAAAGAAATTATTTCGCAAATTTAATATTTGCGAGAAATATATGAAGTTTTATTTTTAATCTATTGTGGTATAAGGCCACATGGCATTTTGTCGTTGCAGCATATTGTTCCAGCCGGATATTTAGTTTCCTACGGCATCCTGTCGCGCCTCACCAGTTTTCTTCGTGCATACTAGATGATTGATGAGTCACCATTGGTTATTTAAACATCATTATAATCTATCTCACACAAGTGGAACAGCGTTACCACACATTATCCTATATTTATTTATTTATTGGGGTCTAACGACACTTTCGACAGCCAGGGTCACCTCGTGTCTGACAGTGTTGCGGGTGGAGGAGGCCGGAGTTCCCGTAGAGAACCACCGAGCAACGATGAGCAACTGTAAGGCTCTCCAACATACTAATTCCACACACAAGCAGGGTTAGCATTGGTTGAAGACTAGTGCACCATCGACGTGCAGTACGCCTTAGTACACAACGCCACTATGCCCCACGTGGGCAATGGGGGTGAAGTGTAATGCCTAAGGACAAAACGCGGTTGCTGCAGATGGGATTCGAACCAAGGACCTCTCGTCTTGCAGCCTGCACCTCTGCCTACTGAGACACCGCCTCCCACTTTTTCCAATAGCTTACTACCATGTTATATAGTGTAACCTCCTAACAGGTTATGACGTAAGCTCGTTATTTCCAGGCCTGTGAGTGCAAAGTGGCATTGTGTGAGATAGATTATAATGATGTTTAAATAACCAATGGTGACTCATCAATCATCTAGTATGCACGAAGAAAACTGGTGAGGCGCGACAGGATGCCGTAGGAAACTAAATATCCGGCTGGAACAATATGCTGCAACGACAAAATGCCATGTGGCCTTATACCACAATAGATTAAAAATAAAACTTCATATATTTCTCGCAAATATTAAATTTGCGAAATAATTTCTTTAGCATTTTAAACACTAGAAAAACCGCTTGAGATTTGTCAGTTTGATGTTTCCTTTAGCGACAATTGGCTCCACAGAAAATTGCCAGCTGACAGTAATATCAATACGCCGAGGGGGTATATATCATATAATATCTGACAGAAATCAACTATGCCACAACCTTCCCTTCGCACTTCCCCTTTCCAATAGAAACCTTATAATTTGAGACGCTCATTTTCAGTAAGCAACTCCAAGAAGTATCGTCAGTCAAGGGTTTATTAAACATTTTTTCGTGAACTTCTGTTTATAAAATAAATAATTTTAAGCTCGTTTTAGAGATATGATAGAATATGAATAATTAACATAAAATGTCGGGCGTAGAGAGATGCATTGACGTTAAAGCATACTATTTTTTAGATATGATTTTTTTTCTTCTCAGAATTGGTCATTATCAGGCTCGGCAAATATGATTTCAAACTCGGCTTTTATGACGCCGATCTTAGCTAGAGTACATCAATCTCTTTATGAGTAAAGGGCCACATGAAATCAGCGTCATATGTGCGCAAATTTCGAGAACTTGAGTTAACAAGCAGCTCAAAACAGCGCTGAATTCCTGGCGGAATACGAATTGTGGCCAGGAAGCTGGATCTTGGGCGTCGAAAACGCGCGTGACAGTGTTATAATCAAACACGAATCATCAGTGATTTTATGCAGTCCGGCCGCCGTTGAATAGTCAAACTCCACGGGTGGGCACTGTTGCCCGCAAGTGCTTTTCTCAATCAATAATCAGTAGGTATCAGTGAATATGCAATGAAAGAAGTACCGGGTCGCACCCGGTGCTGCATTCATTGGACATTTGATGGCGATTCCATTGTTTTATGTCGGAGATTCGCCCTTAACGCATTCGTGGAAATACTACTCAAGCGTGAATTTTGACCCTTCCAAGACGATCATACACTAAGTGCGTTATCTCTTCAGACGATACACACTATGTTGTAATGCGTATAATTCAACTTCCACTCCTTTTATGAATTTATTTCGAGTTCAGTAGTTATCTTGAAATAGGGATCGTATCGCCTATACGCACGAATATAACTCTGCGCCTAAAGAGCTAAAACGTTAGCGTGCGATTTGCGTCTTGTTAACGTCAAACTCATTTTCACGAGATAATAATGTGGAGACAAACGTTGAAGAATGTCTAAATTTACTTACTTAGGCCCTGATACAGTAATTACAATCACGCCGGGATGAAACTTTTTGGTGCCACATTTTAGCCATTCCGGATATTTTAGTTCCAATCGAAGAGTTTCGGTACCAAAACGCTGAGGGGAGTGGGTGTACTTCGCTGTTTCATCCAAATAAATTTATCGAGTTTTTAAAAATGAACTGGCATTTATTTCAAGAGTAAACGGACAATTGATCACGGAAACATCCGACAGAACACGAAAGTTCTGACGGAATCCTTGTTAGGCGAAAATTATATGGAAGTTATGTCTATTCCACCGATTCAATTAATGGTCAGTCTAGGGCTGTCACGATTAATCGATTGATCGATTGTCGATCGGTCACGCCGAAATCGATTAGTATTTTTCGTTGTCGAAGAATCGGTAAATTTTACCCTGTTTTAGACGTTCAATAATTAAACAAAATTGATGAAAAAACTATTGTTTCTAAAGGTAAAAGGTCAAGAACGTCGACGTTAAACCCCGAGAAGCCGGTAGAATCATTTATCTTTCAGGTACATCGAAAGCTTTGATCCTCTGAACTTTTGAACCGTCAGTGTAATAATCAAGACCGGTCGGCAGTTGCGAACTTCGCAAGTTCGCAACTGATGACCGGTCTTGATTATTACACTGACGGTTCAAAAGTTCAGAACATCAAAGCTTTCAATGTACCTAAAAGAGGATCGTCTTCGTTTTAAGTAGTTTCTTTATTTGGTCATGGCATTTCTGAAATTTTCTGCCAAAGCCGTGCAAAGTATAGTAATAATGTAACGTTTTGCCACAATTCTCAAAAATCCTCTGGACGAATTGGCTGAAGCTTTCCTAATATTTGAAGCATAACCAACTGCATCTGCATGCATAGGCTGTAATACTCACGCTGACCCTATTTTGCCACAAACTTTCCCCGAAGATGCATTTTTTGGCGAAAATGGCCAACTTTCACATGCGATTTCTCAGCACTGCAGCCACATTTTCTAAAAGCATGTCCTATTAGAAGACTGGGCATTCATCCAAGAATAATTTTGCTGTTAAATGTTTTATTCAAAATTTTAACCTTTTCCCGGTTTTCAGGCCTTGAAGTGGAACACCCTCAAATGCTTCATAAAATTGGCTCATCTTGAGTTCACTTTTCACAGACTTTCGAATGGAATATCGAAAAATGATTTGCATGTTCGTATTGATAATTGACTACTGAGCAGAGCATATTTATATAAGTTTGGTTGTAAAGTTTGACCTGTGCCCATTGTGGTTGCGTAAAAGTGCAAAAACTCCAATTTTTCAGAATTTGGTAAGTTTAAGTAACAATGTACTTCATTTCTAATTGATTGAGCGCTGAATGCTTTCTGTGGCTGCATGCAGAAGTCAAAGTATGACAACTTTTGTTTTATATGTTATTATTAAAAGTTTAACCCTTGGCAGATTTGAGAGTTCCTATCAGAGTACTGTCGGAATAATTGTCATTTTCGCCAATTTTCACATGCGATTTCTCAGCACTCGAGCCATATTTTCTCAAAATGTTTCCCATGGAAAGATAGGGCATTCATCGAAGAGCAATTTTGCTGTTATATGCTTTATTCAAAGTTTTAACCTTCACCCAGTTTCCGGGCCTTGAATTGGAGTACCCTCAAATTCGCCATAAAATCGACTCATTTGAGTTAACTTTTCTGCCACTTTCGAATGGAATATCGAAAAATGAGTTGCATGCCCTCTTTCACAGTTACCTACCGAGCATATTTGCTGTTGTAAGTTAGAATAAGAAAATATCTAAATTGTCCCTCAATATTCACGACTCAACGATTGGCTCCAGCATCTGTGTCCTTAATCTTGGTTATTTCATGGATGATAATCTGACAGCTGATGGACAATCTTTGGCACTATGTGACAAATTTTGAGCACAGCCTGACAACTTCACTTCAATGAAACTGACCAGTAGAGTAATTATTTATATTGTTTCCGCGGTTTATATACACGTAGGTAATCATGGGGTAAACATTTATATATAAATTTGCTACTTTTGTTTTACCTGTATTTGTGGGCTGTGAAATAAATTGAAAGTAAAACCAATCAGTGTTTAAATTAGCCAATCGCATTAAAACTTTTGATTTGACATCAAAAAATCTTCGTTGCCTAAAATTTTGTCACCAAAGTGTTTCTTTCATTTGTGAAGGAAAGTCATTGTGGCATTGGCGAGCACGATCGGTGACGAAACAAACAAAAAAAATCCTTATTACTTCTTTTGTCAACAAGGTGTTAGGAATTGTGCTTGGACAATTTATTTATTTACTGGTGTTTAAGGTCACATATTTCTGCACAATGGCAAACCATGACCACGACAGTTTTACGAGTGGAGGAAGCCGGAGTACCCGTAGAGAATCACCGAGCAACGGCGAGCAACTGTCAGCTCCCCAACATACTAACTCCACACAAGCAGGGTTAGCACTGGTTGAAGACAGATGCACCATAGACGTACAGTACGCCTTAGTACACGATGCTACCGTGCCCCCACGTGGGAAATGGGAGTGAAGTGTCTTGCCCAAGGACACAACGCGGTTGCCGCAGCTGGGATTCGAATGTGTTTGGACAAACTTTCAACGTTAATTGTCAGTGATTGTAGCATCAAAACTGACGGGGGGGGGGGGGGGGGGGGGGTTCTAGACCAGTCGTAGATGAACAGGAGTGAATGAAATCTGTACAAATCGTTAAATGTGAGTCCGTGTGTGAGTTGAACTTTTTGTTCGCTAAGACGCGCACAACCCTTTTTTGCAGATTCAGAATTAGTTCAGTACCTGATGCGTTGCCCCATATTTTTATCCCATAAATTAAGTGGCTTTGAAGTATGGTAAAGTAGAGTATTCGTAAAGTCCGGAGCGGTAAATTTTGTTTGCTCTATCCTCTAATGCATATTGATCTGCAAATCACTGGTAGGAGTCCGATGATAAGGTTTGGAAGTTTTACGATCACGTGGGTTTTGAGGTCATACAATAATTCTCACCTTGGGCCCGGAGAATGTTTGAGATTCGATCCGGTTGCGAATCTATTCCCTGAAAAAAAATCGGATCCCGGAGAAATATGACCTTCATACACTTTCTGACTGTAGACTTTCTGAAGAGGACAAGTCATCCTTCGGTTGTCTGAGGAACGAGATTTATCGTATAGAATCTAGCCAGATAACACAACTTTCGTCCAAAACTTTTTAATGTCATTTGAAGAGTAGCGGAGAACGCGTTGCGTC
Organism: Pictodentalium vernedei; assembly: GCA_031216915.1. Taxonomy (NCBI): domain Eukaryota; kingdom Metazoa; phylum Mollusca; class Scaphopoda; order Dentaliida; family Dentaliidae; genus Pictodentalium; species Pictodentalium vernedei. The sequence continues at coordinate 774,040,239 of CM062296.1, read as the reverse complement.
TAGTTAACAGAAGGAATTTGTCTTTCTCTTCGACCATCTTGGTAATACCCGGTCAGTTTTCGTTTGAATATTGTCTACTTGCTACAGTGTCGAAGGATTACAGGGGTTAAATTGATATTCGAAATGATGGAGGAAAATTTTTGTTCTTATCAGTGCTCAGCCGACAGCCAGTGACTGTCATCTGAACCCCAGTTCGATCGTAAACCTTGCCACCTTATCAATGCCCTGTCCGCTTGGGACTCTTGGGATTCCTGAAGGTGCCTGTGGCTTACAACGCCAAAGGGTAAAAGATTTATTTACATGTGCGAAGAAATATAATATGAAGCAAATTTCTCACAAAATTACCCATAAGAATACACTAATTACGCGGATAAAGTTTATTTTCTTTAGGGCCCTCGACGTCTACCACAGCTAGCTGTGTCCGCTGGATCAACCTCACATCATCTTCATTTTCTCACGGCTTGTGATACGTACAAAGTGTCTATTCACTTCTCGTTGCATCCTCCTCGCAGGGTTAACTTCACAGTCATTCGGGCTTAACACAAATAATGTCCTGCTTGTGCGACTCTATCAGCTTTCTCACAGTTCAATCACAATTCAATCGGCGTCTACAACAGTTCACGATCACTTCGCGCCTTGCCTGGCTTTCACGGGGTTAACCCTTTACCCAACGAATCGCCTGCATCCGCCGGCGTAATATGCAAATTCAGCAGTTGAAAAAATATTATTTTTCAAAAATTTCAACAAAACCATATCGTGTGACCCCTCCTTGGAACGAGATCATCGAGCCTGTACCAATGAGGGGTCAAATGATATGGTTTTGTTGAAATTTTTGGAAAAATTTTTAAAAATGTTTTTTAAAATAATAAATTTATATATCTCTGCGTTCGGTGAAGGGTTAAGTTATTCTTCGCCTTCAGATATATACTTAACAAAGCTCACATAAAAATATTCTGCAAAGTGTTCTCAACATCACCAATTCTCGCACCGCCTAAAACTATCTTATCTCGCGAGCTATTCAAACGCTTACTCAAGCCCTTAATACGGTCTCTAGACCTCAACGTTACAGCTTTTACTTCTTTGGCTACTGTGCCATTACGGTTCGCAGCCGCTAACAGACTACTATCGGTTCTTTACAGCCCTCACAGGGTTACGACAATACGCGGAGTTTCAATCTCGGTGCCTATGACCTTCGACGGCCAACGCTAAACTCGAACCTTCTCTGAGTGCCCTCAGGCCAACTGCCCCTCTGAATTCTGCTTCACTCTTTATATAGTCGGAACGCAAAGTTTAAACATATTAATTCTGATTCAACGAGTGCTTTGCAATTCGATATGGATCGAGATATTAATGCGAATTTTGTTTGAGTTCGACTCCTTTGACATTTCGTGGACACTTTTATTATTATGTGCTCGTGTTCTGTGCTGTCTGGCAACATATCTCGGAGCTCTCCTGGCTTGGTAAGGTATGTCTCTTTTGAAACAACTAGACAGTTTAATGATTGTCTGAAACGGCCAGAACACGATTAAACTGCTTACGTTCAAATTACCTGTGAACAATCGCTAATTCAAATCGACGATCGACTGAATGATAAAAAAAAATCGCTTGCCATGTTCCCCGCGTGCACGTATGCTTCGAAAACTCGAAACAATATTCGAGCTAATTAGAGGTTAAGTTGACCGCATTATTTCTAATTGACCATTTACCAGATAGCATGACACAAGCAAATAAATATTTTTTAATCGAAGGCTCCCGTAGATTTCGCCAGCAATCTTCGCCATGTTACTGTGATTTGTGTTTTTTTCGACAACTCTTAGGACTTGTGTATACTTTAGTCCAAGTTAAATTACATAAAAAAATTAATAAAGTTGCATTCCCAACTCTCGGCGTCAAATAGCGTGACATACAGTACGGCTGCCGTTGACTGGTCACTTTTTGGGGTATCCTCTATTTACTCTGACCCAATAATATTAGATTTCAAACTCTAATTATAGGACTGGTCAACAAAACATTTAATTTATAAAGCACAGGGTACAACCCAGCGCTTCATAAATTAAACTTTTGCTGCTGATTATTTTTATTACCTGGTAAACGCATGTGTGAATATCACTGCTCATGTTTGGCTTTATGACCAGTCTAGTGAACTGTGAGATAACTGAGTTGTCACCACTGGCCTATTAAGAAGAGAAAATGTCAAAACACGTAGAAATATCGAAGAGGGCGCCTCGACTTCGAGTAACCCCGGGAGGTGCCAAGTAATTAGTGTTTGCCGAAAAGAAAAGAAAATTGTTTTGATTATAACCTACGGGGGCGCGGTGGCTCAGTTGGTAGAGATGCAGGCTGCAATCCGAGAGGTCCTCGGTTCGAATCCCACCTGCGGCAACCGCGTTGTGTCCTTGGGCAAGACACTTCACCCCCATTGCCCAAGTGAAGGCACGGTGACGCTGTGTACTAAAGCGTTCTGCACGTCGATAGTGCACCTGTCTTCAACCGATGCTAACCCTGCTTGTGTGGAGTTGGTATGTTGGGGAGCTGACAGTTGCTCGCCGTTGCTCGGTGGTTCTCTCCGGGTACTCCGGCTTCCTCCACCCGTAAAACTGTCACGGTCATGGTTAGCCATTGTGCAGAAATATGTGACCTTAAACACCAATAAATAAATAATATTATAACCTACAAGCTCATATGTTAGAACATGTCAGCAGTGTCAAATATCTTGCGTAGACATAACAGATAACCCCTCTTTTAATAATCATATCAGTAGTATCACAATAGTAGTGTATGTTCCCCTTCACCCCCAGGTTGCCAGACTGCTGTAGAAGCTAATGATAGGATAGACAGACCAGTAGTGGCCTTAGAGCTTTGGTGACAAGATGGAAGCGGTTGGTAAGACTACATTAGACCCATTGAGGGCTTTTACATAGCCTAATGCGACAAAAAAGGGATTCTCCAAAAGGGATTCTCCAGTAGGTATCCTCGACAGGTATCCTCAAATAATACAATACCAGGCCATATGTATCCTCAAATACCCGCATGTGCCTATGTGATAGGGCATATTGTGTCACATTGTGCCTTTTCACATAAGCACATATCGGCACATAAAGCATGTGCCTATGTGATAGGGCATATTGTGTCACATTGTGCCTTTTCACATAAGCACATATGACAAAAAGGAATTCCATAGCCGCAGGTGTTTTCAAAAAGGGGCGCTAAAATTGGGGTGCCATTGGATATAGGCTTTTGTTATACACAAGGGAGATAACCCTGCATACAGATTATGGGAAATCAAGCAATCTGATTGGTTAGTTATAATCTAAATATATGAAACAACAAGAGTACTTGGAATAGGGTCAGAACTAACAAGAATAGACCAGAAATTGCTAAATATAGCAATAATAAGGTAAACTGTTCCAGTTGATAGGCTCTTCTACGCTACTTGAGTATACTCTAGAATAAAGGAACATGGCCAGATAAACGATAACTATTGCATATATAGATACAAGCAGAGAATTCTGGAAGAATTTGAAATAATACAAGTTGCCGGGTTGTTTGTGGTAATTAGATTTACTCTTCTACAAAGGAACATACCCTCCGAATATACCCCTGTCCTATTGTAGGACTTTGGGTAACATAGCAATCACGTGCTACCATAGAAACCAAGATGGCGGCCTCCGGTATACAAAATGGACGACGGAAACACGTATCACCCTAACAACACGCGCTGCGCATGCGCACTAACACCAAGTATCATTATGGAGCTGACGTCGCAACAAGGCTGCTCACGCGAGTTACCATGACAACACAACATGGCGCCACTACGTCACGTGACATGACGTCACTTCCGGGGTCCGGCACCGGGGTCCGGCAACCTGGGAGTGAATGGGAACATACACTACTACTTATCACAACTAATGAAAACAAAACCTTCGGCTTCGTGAAAATCCTTACACTTTGCTGCCGTATATTCCTGTACAGGTCAAGATTTCTCTTGCACTGAAATATGTATAATTCACGCACATTTAATTCCCCCCCCCCCCCCCACCTCCACCCACCCCCCCCCCCCCTCCCCTGTAAATTGAATGAATTTTTTCCATTGATTCCTTGAGTAAAATGTTGACGATTGTTTCATGAAATCTAGTCGTGGCTGCTTAATAGCAGCCACGATTATATTTGGAGGAACATATCTTGGAAATCCCCAGCAGGTTAAAAAATCATTGATGTCCCCGTACACAAAGGCCAACATAAATAAGAGAGAATGGTTCAAGACGGTGCCCTTAGATAGATACCAAAGGATTGTTATACTCCTGTAAGGCCACAATTGAATACCTACATATATAAGATAGCCAAACACAGAAGCACAGGAGGAAAGTATCAAAATTATGTCTCTTCCACAGAATTATTGCAAATAAAGTTACGAATGACATTTCGGCCTCCCTTCAAAAACCCACCAGTGATACAAGAAAAAGCAATAGTGAGACATTCCACCGCATTCATACTGAAGCTGACCTTTTTGGCAATTTATTTTCCCTAGCACTGCCATTCTTTAAAACAAGACGCTACCAGCAATGGTCACGCTGCCTCATACTTCTTTCTTCAGATGTAGAGCCAACTTGATTCGAACATCATCATAACTGCAAATTGTGTTATTAATCAACAAACGTTCAAACTTCCACGGTCCTATCACACTTTCCCATCTCAAGACATCCCTCACACTTCTCTGCACAGATGCGCATTGGTCAGAATACCGAATTTGGGTGTATGTGATTCACTGGGTAGACAGAGTAGTTTGAAAGTCAGTGGGTGAGAACCCATTACATATTAAGGCCCCACAAAGTAGTTGTTCTGTTTCTCAGGCCATCTTTTGTAAAATTACATGCGGGCGGGCGTTTTTTTATTTTATATTTTATTTTTATAATTATTTCTTTGCCATCAAAAGTTCATGTTGTTAGTTTGCTTTTGGCCTCAAAAGCTACAAAATAGCATGGGGGTTGGAGTATTTCATCCCTTGGGCACAAGAAAGGCTTTGCAATGCTAAAGCATTGCAAAGCTTTCTTGCACTCAAGGGACAAATTTATCAATTTTATTAACGTGGGTAAAATATCAGACATAAACCATTTAATTATATTTTTTTAAGTTGCATTGGTTATAAAAAGAGAGCCTGTGGCAGCCAAAAGGATCATGCGAGAGGGCCTGAGAATCAGATTTTTAACTTTTGAGACGTAATGAAATGAAAATACACTGAAAACTGGGTCCACGCACTTGCTCATGCCGAAATTTCTTCACGAAATACCATTGGTCGCCAAGTAAATAAATTGCTTAACCTTTCAGAAACAGATTACAGGAGCATTAACTTGTTGGATGCAATACATTCAAAAGTAAATTAAATCTGAAATATAATGTGAACAATTACTGTTGAAAATACGGTAAAATACTGGCAATTAGCTATCGAATATTATCGTGCAATATTACATTAAAACCCAGTATCTTTGCAATGAAGACATTTTGTTCAATCAAGAAGCAGAATCAGGGATCTGATATGAATATATATAACATCACGACATCAGACGCTTGTTCAATCCATCAGGGAAGTCACGGGGCGCTGCCCCCACCACCCTACCCCTTCCCCAGAAAACATTGGCCAAATGCAGCTTTCATATAACAAAGAGTCCCAGAATGGTCTCCAATATAGGGCTACACACATCAGAAATGCCTCAGTTACTCTCTTAGAGCACTTGATTTTGCAAAATTTTCTCGAGGGAGGTCTAATTCTAATTAAGACCCTCCGATCGCTACTCGCTCCTGCCACTTCCCTCAAGTGAGAGGACGGAGTAACGACCGGAGGGTCCTAGTTAGGACTAGGATGAACGCCTACCCCCACACACACACCAATCTGGCTTGGGTACTCCTCTTATAGAATCGTAGTTACGCGGTATTGGTGTGCCTTGAGAATAGATTCTCTTTGGACAAGTCGACCTGGGTCATGCTGTGATGCAATAGCAGTAATAAAATTGCCTCGTATTGAAAAAAAGCAAGCTGATTTTGCGTACTTCTCTGTAGGTGTGATTAAACTCTGAGAAAGAGCGACTGTTACCGTAAAATTCACGGTGATGGGACCTGCAACTGGTTTCAAATATTTTACCGCATAATTAATAGTAATTTCTAACAGCGTGCATCGAAAATCAGCGTAACGATCGGGAAACTCGTGTTAATAGTGTTGTTATCAAAACCTGGTTGAGCTGCTTGTCCGAAAAACTTATTTTTTTACTGTTCTATGGTCTGTCTGTTTAGAATTAGATGATTTCGCCTCTGATTTCAATTTTACCCTCATCCATCATCGTTTCATTTTAACCCTTTCCTAACATGAAAAGCAGACGAAACATGCAAAAAAAAACAAAAAAAATTCTTGAATAACTATTTTTTAAATTTTTTGTCTCACAAACATAGGTTATGATGTCGAGCTCGTTCCAAAGAGGGGTCATAACTTATGTTTTTAAAACCAGAAATGAAAATATGATAAAAATTAACTGGCGATTTTTGTGAATAGCGCTGGCAGGTTTTGGCCATTACGTTGGGGAAAGGGTTAAAGATCACGACATCCTACAGTTTATTTGGTTCAGTTTGCAGACGATTTTCAAAACATACATGGAATAAACAAGCATACCGGAAGGAAACTTCTCTGACGTCAGGATTCACTGCACCGAATAGCATGCCTCTGTTTGCCATTGGCGTCCGGCTGACGTTTCCGGCGTCTTTCTATTAAACAGTAAGCTTCCTTAATGCCAGCGTAAATTTCTTTCAATTTAAGATTATCCGCGTTCTGAGTTCATTACAAATAAAACGTTACCACTTGGGCTCATGCAAAATGTTTATTTGGTAACCCATTATCCAACATAACCACAATATATGGTCATCGCTTCTCACCAAATCGCCAATCACATGTTACTAGTTTTCATGTTTTGCCGCTACAATATCCCTTATGGCACATCATTAGAATGAGTTACATGAATTCGCTCCAATGGACACAACAAGCTGTATTTGAAGCCGAAAATGATTTTGCAGGCCCCACAAAGTAGATCTTCTGTTTCTAGGGCCATTTTTAGTAAAATTGTATGTGGGCTGGCTGTTTTTTATTTTATTTTTTATTTTTGTAATTATTTCTTTGCCTCAAAAGTTCAACTTATTGGTTTGTTTTATGTTTTAGGCCTCATAATCCACAGAATAGCATGGGTGGTTGCGTGTTTTGTCCTTTGAGTGCAAGAAGGCTTTGAGCAACGCTAAAGCATTGCAAAGCCCTGTTGCACTCAAGGCATAAATTTATCAATTTTATTAACTTGGGTAAAATATCAGACATAAACCATTTAATTTTAATTTTTTTAAGTTGGCATTGGTTATAAAAAGAGAGCATGCAGCTGTCAAAAGGACCATGCAGAAGGGCCCGAGAAACAGATTTTTAACTTTTTTTATGCCTGATTTGTTCAAAAGTTTCTTCGCAAGTGTCGCTTCTTAGCTGTTTTAAGATTGAATAGATGTGAATCATCCGATATGAGAACTCGCTTTTACATGCAAACACTTTATCAAAATAAAATGGAATTAGAACGATAGATATTAGAACGTATATATACAAATACGCATTAGTAATTACCTTAATTTTAGGAACGTGTAGATTTCGTAAGAGAATTAAGACACAGTTGACATCGAAACGCATTGGGCTGGGTAGTTCTTTTGAGTATTGTGCCCGATGAATTTTAGTGTCCCCCGGGGAAAAATGTGAGCAACATCAAAGTTTTAATCTGAATAGGTATAACCCTTTGAACCCAAACGGCCGTTTTTTTTCCGGCCAGCAACATGATACGTCATAACGTCATTAAACAGGATGGCTGTCCAGTAAATGTGTGGGGTAGACCAATCAATATTTTCAACGTGCAGCCCCGAGGCTGCACGTTGAAAATATTGATTGATCTACCCCAAATAGGGAATATGGAATCTTTTAACTGCTGTCATTGAACTGGCATGGAAGATGCCACTAGAGTTCAAAGGGCTAGGAAGGTCAAGTCTTTTAAAACACCTTCTTTGTGAGGTCTCGAAAATACTGATAACCAAATAGACGAGAATTTATCACTAGGAAAGCATTATGTACGGCTTTTTATCTTTGGTTTTGCGTGAGTACGGAAAATTCATATTTTAACATCATTCAGCACATAAAACATATCAAACTTCATAATTCACAAACAATTGTAAAATTTTACCATACGGGAGAGCATTACTTTGTGTAAGGCGTGAGACACTTTTTTGGTGACGTTTCATATTCGAGGTCGCTTTAACTTTTGGTACTCAATTTGCGTTTGAAGATCTGTATTTTTTCTCTATATATTCCCATGTAAATTTTCACTCCAGAGTTTAAGAAAAGATTTAGTCCTGATAACTAAGTTCTGTAACAAAATATTTATTCTCGATAATTGAGTTCGGGCGGACATCATTACAAATACATTAATTTATAATTTGGAATAAGGGACAAAAACAAAAATATGTGTTTGCCTTCATACTTCCATTTCGTTTTGGAAACAGATGGTATTTTGGGGGGTTTCCCTCCACTTGGACATCAGAGTCCTTTATTTATTTATTTATTTATTTATTTATTTATTTATTTATTTATTTATTTATTTATTTATTTGTGTTTAAAGTCACTTTTCAATATCTTTGTCTATATGATGATCGTAACATAAGGATGAAGACAAGTTTAGCCTATCGTTAATACCTATGCTGCCCACTTTAAAGGATTTCCGTTTCCTATTTTACCAGTAAAGCAGAACTTGTTTACCGCTGTAAACAAGCACTGATCCACACCCCTGGTCATAATACCAACTTTCATAATGTCATAATTACCGTAATTAATGGCTACTTTTAAGTCGGAGTTTCGTTGGATTTCTAAAAAAGTATGTTTATTTCAAAGCAACATTGACTGTCTGGAAATAAATTTGGAAAACATTTTAGGGTACAATGACATGTTCCTCAATTACGCTGGGATTTTTTCTGTATCTTGAATTGTAACAGAGAAGCATGCTTACGGGGAAGCGTTGCACGGGGGGTGGGGGGTGGCTTTATTCAGATCATACAACCTGATTGTAAAATGCAATATGGTACTTAATACTTTGATGAGAGGTTTTCCTTCTTGACAAATGGCATTTGGGGAGAGATTAATAATCTCCATACCTGGACATTTTTTTCTCCCCCCACTGCATGTGTAACATACGTCTGTTCAGGGTGAGATAGCAGGGAGAGACAGATGTATCCCACCCCACCCACGTGACGTTATACATTTATAACGTTATTATGACGTTATGCATATCGTATCAGTTTCTTGCTACCAACTAATTCATATTGACGTCATCAGAATGCCGTGTGATCAAAGTTTGATGCTCTAAAGCTCTTTAAACCCCAATAATATACCGTTCCTAATTGATTTCGTGGTATATACCTTTGGTATATACACAACTTTTGTATGCTCTTTCCGATGGTGCCATTAGTTTTTCAAAACAACGAATACAAAATGAGTTGATTATATCAGCACGTGACCGTCGATTACCTCTGGCTAACGTAACCGCTGTATGGTGAGGGGAGAAAAATAATCCCTGATGGGTACGGGTGTGGCAGGCTTGGCAATTTCAGGAGAGCGATTTTTTAGCTCTCCTTACTGCCCTCCTGAAAGAATTAAGGAGAGCGAAAAATTGCCCTTCTAAATATTTTGGTCTGGGATGATTGAGATTACATGTATTATGCTCACATTAAATTTTTGTTGTAAAGCAAAAATGTAATTTAACTTCGAAGTCACATAACATCACGTAATTTCATTTTGAAAGTGGTTTAGTGGTAAAAGGTAATGGCTGCAACCATACACAAACACAGTTGCAATCATTTGAAGCAAAATGGGTCACAGCAATATTTTTTATTCTGTCAGTTTCAAGTTCAACAACTGACATCACAGTTTGAGGGGTAATTATTCAAGGAATATTGACACTATAATACACCACCATTGCTACTATTCTGTCACTTGAAGCACTTGCACCAGGATGTGACTGTAGATTCAAGCAGACCTGTTGTCCAAGAAAGTCATACGCCTACCACTACCACCTTCAACCCCCTTGGGGTAGTGGTAGGCGTATGACTTTCTTGGACAACAGGTCTGGGTACACACACAGGTCTTGTCAAATGTGTGTTCGGTTGATGAGTGAGACATCTAGATGCCTAAGAGATTTCGCTTTACCTTAGTAAAGTTAATAAAATCACTGATGCAGTCTGTTGGTTTCAGTTTCAATGAGTTCGTTGAACTGGATACTTAAAAAAGCTGTGTAAAGCTAATTGCTCTCCTAAGCTGATTAAGGTGAGCGATTTTTTGCCCTCCTGCATTTTTCAGAATGCCAGGCCTGGTGTGGGATGGGAAAATCTCATCCTCGGGGCAAGATATTTGGTCCAGACACTCGGCAAGCCTCGTGTCTAGCCCAAATATCTTGCCCTCGGGTGAGATTTCTCCATCCCACACCCGTACCCATCAGGGATTATAATTGTCTTGTCTTTACCCTTTATGTAACTAATCGGCCGCAATTACTCGCACAAAATACAATTTGTGAAGATGAAAAAACGATCTGATTTTTAAACTTCAAGTAAAACATATCATGTGACCCCTTCATTCGAACGAGCTTTTCAAGCTCGTTCCAATGTGGGGGTGACATGATATAGTTTTGTTTAATTTTTTTTGAAAAATTATAATTAATTAAAATAGCAAATTATTTGATATCGAAGGCATTGGATGAAGTGTAAAACCGTCGAACTGTTCCGTTCATTTCAGTGGGTATCTCTCAAAACAAAATCATGGCCATACCATCCAAATATGGTCGATAATCACTCCGCAAGACCTTTGAAACATGTTCGAATAAAAATAAAACGGAATCACCAAGATCTAGTTTACTCAATATTTTAAGACAATTTGGAAAGTAAAAAGTTCATATTGATTAATCGTCCCCTGAGTTACAATGTGTTCTATGTGCCAGTAGGCACATAGAACACATTGGAACTCAGGGGACGTAATGTGAGAGTATTCGGTACAAATCTTCCAGCTTGTGTTCGTATTCAAAATTATTTATGTCCGTAAAATACCCCCCCACCCCCCCCCCCCCCAAAAAAAAACAAAAACAAAAACAAAATACTTCGATAGCAGATAATGCATGTATCCTTAAAAGCATGTTTTCGTCAAAATTTAAAAGAACCAAAAGACACCCTGGTGCATTTCTTTTCCTTTTCTTCAGAATCTTCGAACAGCGTGGTACTACTGGCCAGGAACAGAAGTTACTATATTTGGTAGGAATGCAACTCACGTCACTCCGTATACGAAAGTCCCAACTATGGATGATTTGGAGTCAGCTGTCCGTTCTGGCGTCAGTGATATTGTTGATAAATCCATAAGTGTTGTTGGTACGTAAACATGCCTTGAGACTATTACTTTTATGCACAGCAGATGTAATAACTTACCGTGGGGATACTTTGAAATGACATTTTATAATACTTGGGCCTTCTAGTGATCTGCCACGGTTCTCTAACGAGAAGGCTTACATCAACTCCATCCCCAACAGTCACGCCTAATGTCCCAGCGTTCAGACACAATATAATATTAGAAAGTTTCTTTTCATGTTCTACCGGTCGATAGTACCTGAGTTTGCGTGCTTCGCTGCTTCAGGTTTTATTTCAGAAATCACACAAACTCAGGTACTATCGGCCGATAGAACAGTCGCTGCTTCAGGTTTTATTTCAGAAATCACACAAACTCAGGAACTATCGACCGATAGAACATGAAAAGAAAAACATGACGTCATTTCGAACGAATGACGTCTCTTCGAAAATGACTTGTCACAAGTGCCGTCGCTTTGGGAGTTTCTGTATCACTAAATGCCAGTGTTTACAACTGCATCATGCTGTTCATGTTATAACTGATTGATAATGCTTGTGTCACGTTGTGTGATAATTGGTACACAGTAATGGACGAAAAAAGTTAATCGGACACGGATAAAGACGAAAAAAGTTAAACTGACACGGAGCCAGCGTTTGGTGTTGAGAAATTACAATCGACGCTGATCAATGGAAGTGGAGCTTACATTTTCTTCGTTCTCTTGTCTCCAGGGAAAAACGTTCCGATAGTACCCGTGTTTTGCCCCAAAACTCCAGTACTATGACTTTTAGAAAGTGTCAAATTAACCAATCACGGCTGATGTTACAAACGTGAGGCATAATAAAATGTTTTATAACTTATCCCATTGGAGCTTTCTGAATCTCCCCAACTATAATATTGCCCTTTTTCCCTCATTTCATCCCTTACTCACTCATCTCTCGTGTTTTCATCCCATTCTTCAATTAGTTTCCCGGGGAGTCTTCTTCTACTAGGGAAATATTTGGGGTATTCACCTGAAATAGTCCAGAGATCCTTTTCTCCTTATCTGCACATTTGTCACCCTGTTTTCTCACTTTTTCCGATTTTTCCCATGACAATTCTCCCCACACACTAAAAACTAAAGTGTTAAAACTGACACTTTCAAGGTGTTAAACCCATTCTAACTCTTAGGGTTTGATTTTAATACTCAAAGTGCAATGCTTTAAGCACTTCGACATTACAATCGTCAGACATCTGAAACTTGAATGGATGGCACTTCCCATGTGTCTAGCATTGGTGGTTCTTCTAGAATCGTCCATAATTTGATTTGTGCTTGGTGGGTACATAATTGAAAGGACACAACGCAGATGACGCGGATCAGGCTCGAGAGTTCGAGCCTGATCCGCGTCATCTGCGTTGTTTCCTTTTAAGTGTCGCGACATTACACTTGTCAAGTGGTATTATTGTAACAACTGTCAAGTTCTGGGATATCTACACTTGAACAAAGTGCTAGTTCAGCACTTAGTAAGTGTTAAGTATAGCACTTCAAGTGTAGTTTTTAACACTTTAGTTTTTAGCGTGCAAACCTGTTCTGCATCTATTAACACCTTGTTAACTAACACAGAAAGACAGTTTACTGTTTTCGGTAACTCGTTCTTTGAAATCTTTTGTAAAGCTTGCCTTGATACTGTACAAGAGATCGATCAGTATTTTCAGAGTGCAGCGTTTGGGCCGCCGGTTATAAATGTCGAATGATCTAAAGTACCGTTTCTTTTCTATTCAGCTTTGCGTAAAGCTCCCCGGAAATGAATGTAGGAAAAGAATGTGAGGAATGAACAATGGAGATTATCAGTACAGTGATGTTTTCTGTAGCGCTGTTATCATACTGAACTGGGGACTTTCGGCCAATTAGTATCGCACCCGTTGCCGACGTGTGCGATACTGCTTGGTTGAAGGCCATGAACGGGAAGCGATACAACACACCAGAAAAACTCAACTGCACTGGTGATATTTTATTATACTATTCAAAACAAGTAGGGGATATTTGATAAAAGTGAGATATATGAAGAAATATATTTATATGTTCATCAAAAAGACAGTTGTGGTATTGCACTGTGACATGGTGAATGATTTCAGTGATAGTTGGGTGTCTGGCAAGCAAACATTCCACGCACTGAGCTGTAGAAGACATGGGCGGTCAGTCAGAGAATTTACAACATTCAGTCCAAGACCTCAGTACTTTGCAAATCCCCCTCGGTTCTCGAGATAAGTGCGGATCCGATGTGGCATACTCCTCACCAAAAGTCCAATATCAGCTTGACTGATGTTATTCCATTCTTCCTGCAGTGTAGCGGCGATCTCCTGGACATTGGTAGGGGGCTGTTGGTGTGGTAGGAGCCTGCCAAGCATATCCCAGACGTGCTCGTTTGGCGAAAGGTCTGGTCTTTGTGCTGACCTAGGCAGTGTAGTAATGTTCTGCTCCTGGGGGAACTCTGCAGCGACATGGGGCCTGTGTGCTCATGCATTGTCATCTGGAAAATGAATCGACCACCGTGACGTCGCACAGATAGCACAACATGAGCTGCTGATATGTTGTCACGGTAGTACTGCCCTGTGACACGCCCTTGGATGACATGTAATGCTGTTCTGCTTGTCATGGTTATGCCTCCCCCACACCATAACAGATCCACCACCAAAACGATCGTGCTGCCTAACGGTTACGTCATGGTATCGTTCCTTCCGCCACCGCCACACTCTGTTTTGCCTGTCGTGGAAGTCGAGAGTGAACCTCGATTCATCGGAAAACATGGCTTTGCTCCACCGACGATTGTCCCAGCACTGCCGGGTTCTACACCAATTGCGCCTTTCTGCGATGTGCCGTTCAGTCAAACGTGAAATTATTCGAGGTCATCTCGCGTACAAATTCCAGCTGTGTAATCAATTTCGGATAGTCTGACCTCCGACTCGCACATCTGTCGCTCGGTGCAGCTGCTGTCCAATTTCTGTAGCACTTTCGTGGCGGTTACGTAATGCTGTGTTTCGAATGAAACGATCCTGGTTAGCAGTTGTCGTCTTTGGATGACCTGACCGACATCTGTCAGCAACATTGCCTATCTGGCGGTAGCGTGACCACAACCTGCTAATCACCGATTGAGTAATGTTGAGAACTGAGCCACAGGAGTCTGTGTGCTTCCAACATGCCAACGGCGCGTAAACGTTCGTCAAGTGTCAGTCTTCGCAAACCTCAAAAATTACGTTTCGACTAGAAACTATTGATGGACGAGTTTATACCAAGAAGAAGAGAACGATGAGACCTCCGTCCAGTACAAATGAAAAGTTCAAAATGTTCCCCACAGACATTAAGGCGGCGCTCGTGCGAAAAACCTGCACGAAGTTTTCGTGGGCTGGTGACATTCATGATCCACACTAAACTTGGTAACATATTGACGTGGCCAATCACGCGTATCCAATAACATTTTCCGAAAATGTCAACATCAGTTTGGATATCCTCTACTTTATTTGAATAGTATATATGCCTGACCTCATTCAATAATTACATAGTATGTTCACTGGGCGAAGTGAAAAAAAGGAATTTGTACAAACTTCAAACAGCGCGACAACCCCATGCAGTCTTAATTCACGTCATCGGCATCGTTAAGATCGCTTATTCGCTACTCCTAATTTGCACTCATATGAGGACTCGGGATTGCTACCTCTTGTACTGACGCACACTAAAATGTCGATCGCCCGAGACAAGGTTTGGTTAGTAGCTTACTTGGTCGTCAACAATCTAAAGCAAATATACATTAATTATATACACATCTGCATATCCATTTCCAGGGACCGATCAGGACTACTTAAAATACGCTCTAGCCTAGGAGCCTATTTTTTCAATTCATGCGCCAGATTTTAATTTACGGAGTCACACTGCTGTTTGTAACACACACTGCAAGTATGTAATAGCTCTCATCATTTTCATTTAGTACACTATAGCAAACATTAATCTTCACTGTGGTTTCTGATCAAGTCTTGGCTGCCTGTTTAGGCAGCCAGGACTTGATCAGAAACCACAGTGAAGATTAATGCTTGGTAATTAAGACTTGAAGTATTAACTTAAGCACTCTACAACAATGATAAATGATAATCATATATATAATACATGTAAGAGTGTCTCTCTCGATTATCGATCGAAAGAATATCAAAATATGATCTGAGAAGTTACGCGCCAACTGAGAAGCCTATTTCTGAGATTTAAGAGCCAGGTCCTGATGTTTCAGAACCAAATACGCACTGGCACATGCCCAGGTCGGTCCCTGCATTTCGAATGTATCTTGACAGGCGTGTTCTTTATCTGTATTTCAGACTGAGGAGACTCGATCTACCTCATCATCCCGATGTATCTGGCACAAATATAATTAGGAGATAAATGTCTCATGTTGAGTTAGATATTTGGGAATTTGTGTACGGAAAACCATTTGGTAACGAGCCCCAAAGGGGCGAATTAACAAATAGTTTTCCATAGTCAAATTCCCGAATGTCTAACGAAACAAGAGATGCTTATCTCCATTGTAATTCCGATCATCGTTAGAAGTGACAAAAATCTCCAAACCCGTTTTATTTCAAGGAGAGCAATAAACAAATGATATTTTCCATCTCGGTCTATCTGCCATGATCGAATTGACAGAAAACATCTCCGGGGTGTGTTCGATGTATGATAGGAGCGGTTTAGCGCCGTTGCTCGCGCGTAGCGTGGATGCAGACATGTTCTAATTGACCCGCTTCCGGCAAATAGAGCACTTAAGAGTGAATGTACCTGAGATAAGAGCACGGAGCCGACCGGCTCTCAGCCAATCAAATTAAAGTGTTCAGAAAGAACAACGAGGTCAAATTTAACTGATGAATTACAAGGCAGTTTTGACAACATTCTGTGAAAAGTAAATTGATGCATTTGTACAACGACGAAGATGTATATAAAATATTAATTGTTTGATGACTTGTGGATTTGGAGAACATTTTACACTGCGAGGAGGAAGAAAAGAACAAAATTTTCACACATCCTCGTTTTCGACTTTTCAGCATAACACTACGTGTGTTGTGCCAGTATCGGCAGTATCATACTCCATCTGATACTGAAGGAGATATTCGATGACTGAAATCGTGTCCTTATCAATGATAGGTATATAATAAACTATTATTATGCCTCACGTGTGTGACATCAGCCGTGGTTGGTTAAATTGACCCCTTCTAAAAGTCATAGTACTGGAGTTTTTGGACAAAACACGGGTACTATCGGAACGTTCTTCCCTGGAGACATGAGAACATCGAAAATGTAAGCTCCATTTCCATTTATCAGAGTCGACTACGCACGTGCTGATTGGAATTTCTCAACACCAAATGAAGGCGCCGTGTCTGTTTAACTTGTTTCGTCACCGATAGACACAAACGTACCAACAAATATGTCATCTTCAGTGTTTGTGTTTTCAATTTTAACTGCAAACAATGAATTCAAAACAATCAGAAATATTAAAAACTCACGTAGTGTTCTCCACTTTAGTGAATCATGAATGTGACTTCAAGTTCAATCAATTATATTTCCACAAGTTTAGTATCACTACTAGTACTAGTGTTCCTCGACCTCACTAAGTCTCCGCCTCAGGTTCAAAATAAATTGTTTCACTCCGTTTAATTCTAACAACTGTCGTCGTCTACGAAGAATTAATATTCCAGTATACCACTTATCACACAATCATTAATAATGAATTATAACATGAACAGCATTTGTGCAGTTGTACACACTGACATTTGGTGATATAGAAACTTCCAAAGTGACGGCACTTGTAACAGGTCATTTTCTAACTTGGTGATCTGGAAACTTCTAAAGAGACGTCATTCGTTCGAAATGACGTCATGTTTTTGGATTCGACTACATTGTTATTACGAGATTGATGGCATGCTGCAGTTAACGCTTAACAATGAAAGCTATTTTTTGCTCGGCATAATAAAATAATTAGAACGTTTCTTTCTATGTTCTATCGGTCGATAGTACCTGAGTTTGTGTGATTTCTGAAATAAAACCTGAAGCAGCGAAGCCGAACAAAAAATAACTTCCAGGTTTTATTTCAGAAATCACACAAACTCAGGTACTATAGACCGATAGAACATGAGAAGTAATAGCGCGCTGACTAATTGCACTTTTGTCTTTATCAATCTGCACCATTTAGCGTTACTCAATTTCTGGAGAAAAAGCAGCGTGCGCAACTCTGTACAATTCTGTACTTGTAAATAGAGATCATTAACATCATTCCTAAATCCTAACCCCTCCTGGGATACATGTACATGTAATAGTCTAAATAGATTTTAAAATTCGACTGCACACATAGATGGAGAATGAAGAGAGTGGATAGCAGTAAGTATGTGCCCAAACATGTCTTGTTTGCGGAAGCATGCACCGCAGGTATCGATGACGTCATTTTAATTGTTTTAGTTTTTTTAGTTTTTTAATTTTTAAAACATTTTTCAATTGTTTTTAATTATTCGGGATTGCTTTAATTATTTTTGATTAGATTTCATAAGATTCAGTAAGATTTAAGTAGATTTAATTGTTTTAATGGAAATACCAGCTCACATTTGGGTTATGTCAATTAATGCCTGTTCATTAATCTCGATAGTCTTTTGATTTTGTTTATCAAACTGTCAATCATGATCACATGTGTTTATATAATGACCTGTCTATTTATAAATCTGACATAACCCCCGCTGTGCTTGAACACGTGTTTGCTTTCATATTGTAGTAGAGAACTGACGAAAACAAGCGAAGGTTTTCATAAAGTTCTACTAAAATTTTGCAATCATGAACCAATGAGGAGAAAACAGATTTTCTCAAACATGCACATGTGATTTTATTCCGTCCCTGAACATCACGTTCTTACGCATATTGCAGATTCCACGCATGTTTTACATACCGCATTTCTCAATGTCCGCATTGAATCGGATAACGTTGAACCTCGGAACAATTATACACATAATACCTTTCCAAGGGGTGCAGGGATCTTGGCTGGTGGAAAGTACTACTGAGTGTATTTAAGCCAAAAGTAAATCAAAAACTGCATAACGTCACTGTTATAATATTCCACTTTATTTCACCTTAACCCTTTACCCAATATGAAAAGCAGACGACATTTGCAAAAAAAATTCTTGAATAACTATTTTTTTCATTTTTTGTTTCAAAAACATAGGTTGTGACTAGGGCTGCACGATTTTCAAAACTGAATACCGGTATCGGTATTCAAAAAAATACCGCGGTATACCGGTATATCGAAAACTGTTCAGATATATGAACACAAGTACCACAATCGAGACTCGAGGCATGACAGTCGGAACGAATTAGCATGTCTTGATGATGCGGTTCGAAAAATCTTTCCCCAACGCAGACGACATCAAAATTTATTATTTTAAAAATTAGTTTATCAGATTTTCCCCAAAGATTTCAACAAAACTATATCATGTGACCCCTCATTGGAACGAGCTCAACGAGCTCGTTCCAATGAGGGTTCACATGATATAGTTTTGTTGAAATTTTTTAAAATTATTTTTTCAATTGCTTAATTTGTATATTACGAGGGCACAAGCGGACGATTCCTTGGATAAAGGGGTAATATTATTCATTCGGTGATACAGTTAAAAAACTCAAGACATCTTGAAAATTAAACTGTGGGCAAATAAATAATGACGATAAACCGATATTTTTGTATTTACACCGGTATTCAATCGATATTGGTTTGAATACCGGTATATATCGGTTTATCGATATACCGTGCAGCCCTAGTTGTGACCCCTCATTGGAACGAGTTCGACGAGCTCGTTCCAACGAAGGGTCCTAAACTATGTTTTTGAGGCAAAAAATGAAAAAATAATTAAAATTAATTGTCGATTTTTGAGAATAGCGCTGGCCGGTTTTGGCCGTTACGTTGGGTAAAGGTCTAAAAACACACCTGTATAGGAATAAAGCAACCGTGGTGGGGAGGCTTTCTTGCGCCGCAAGTCCACTGAGGTGTAGACATAGGTAAGTTACAACACAGATAGACTGATCTTTCAAAAGTCTGCGCTTATGGCTGTGAGCATCAACTGCTATGTTAAAAGTACATATTCGAGACCGCTATAATTCGAGGCAACACATTATGTAATCTGCGAGTGGTAATATAAACTTAGTGCTCGGATATATGTATCAGTCAAGATTGTGTTTGAGAAAATGGATGTATGCGAGAAGCAAAATGTATTTGAGATGGTTCAAGAAGAGAGATAGTAGTGAACAGTGAGTGACAAAGAGGGGTTTGGAATAAGGCATAAGAATGAATAAAAAAACAGACAAGATACAAAGATAAGTAATATGTACTATATACATGTGTAACGTAAATATATGTGTCGAGGAACAAAAAATGCTTCTGCCTAGGAAGGAAGGAAGGCTAAATGACTGTGAGTAATGTAAATTACTTTGAAGACTGAAAAAAGGGGATATATGTGATGGATATATGCAGGATACATACCTTTAACATGCGCATTTATATATTAATATGGCTAAGTCGGGAGGTACCCGAGTACCAAACGTGTATGTTCATTTTCATTAATGTTGATAAATATTGGAAAACAAGACTGAATTAATTTTGTAAGGGCATAGAGGGGCCTAGGACATTATACTGCAAAGTGTGACAGGGTGGTTACATTAGAATATGCATACACTGCATCTTTAATTCCATTCAGCAGTTTTAATCCACTGCATGGCTTTATGCAACTTTCCTATTTTTGGTTTGGCTAGCATAAAGATGAAGTTTAACCCTTTACCTAACGTAACGGCCAAAACCGGCCAGAGCTATTCTCAAAAATCGCCAATTAATTTTCATTATTTTTTTCATTTTTTATCTCAAAAACATAGGTTATGACCCCTCGTTGGAACGAGCTCGTCGAGCTCGTTCCAACGAGGGGTCATAACCTATGTTTTTGAGACAAAAAAATGAAAAGAATTAGTTATTCAAGAATTATTTTTGCAAGTGTCGTCTGCTTTTCGGGTTAGGTAAAGGGTTAAAATTGACAAATAAAAGTAAAAGTAGAAGATTAAGCGGAGGTAGGTGTTTCAGATCTTTTCAAAATGGACGTGCTCGTGAGTGGGAGGATAAGTAAATGGTAGTTACTGAACAATGGGATTATATAAAAGGTATTTGTGTAGTTTGGGATGGCAGGATTGTTGAGCAGGAGTCATCAACGTTGGTGTACCATTACCATAGTGCCTTGTCGTTTTAATGAAACCATTTGCTACTGGACAAGACCTTTCTGTCACGAAAAAGCCGAACGAAGACAAGAAGGACTGTCCGTTGTTCTTATAGTTCGGAGGGTACAAAACAAGTGGAGGCTACCCCAGACGCTGAATGCCATCATATGGGAAAAAAACAAGAAGGATCAGAGAGCGCCCAGTTGCGAGTCGTCGATGAATCCAACAGGGCTTCCTCGCTATAATTTTTATTTTAATGCAGTAAATGGGATTCAATTTTCAGTTGAAAGAGGTCATGGAATGTACATATTTATTTCGTAATTAATAGGAATGTCATTTTTTATTTGCCTTTGAATTAATGTGTGTAAGACCTACCCTCACACAGGGCCCATTCCATGTGGCTTCGTTTTATATCGTAGGAGGCACGCACACACATGCTCGCAAGCATAAACAGAAACACCCAGACACAAGAGTGAGTTCGTGTGCGAGTGCTTGAGGGCATCGTTGGGTAGAAGCGGGTGACGCTAGTTGCTAAGCCTTTATAGATCACGGAGTAAGCACATTTATTTCCTAATAAATATAATACACATATTTTAGATGTAGTTAGTGATAAGCTGGTGTATGGCTTGATACAAATCACGGCGAGCGGAACGGGCTTCGTGCGAGGGTGGGCCCCATACTGTAAGGTCCACCCTCCCACGGGGTCAGCTAAATGCGCCTCGACCCAGTATCCTGTGATGTAATTTACTGTGTGGACCGAATTCTGGACTTTGAGGAAGTAGCATAGTCTGAAATGTCCGTACATGTATCTAATCAGGAAATAGATTCGGTTTCCTAGTGATAACCAGACTGCAAACGAACATGCACCGAGTTGGGAAGACACGCGTGAGCTCCCAATCCGGAACAAATCCCCACAGAATCTGGGTGGCACAGGTATAACTAACATCATTTGCACATGCCACACAGAGGCCACAAAGGCTCAGTGAGGAGAGGACGGTCAGGGGATAGCATTAGTGACAGATGGGATACACCCCAAAGTGTTCGAATCGTCTGTAAGATTTATTCACTGCGCTTTTTGCGTAGCCTGGAATCTCAAAGTCTAAAAAAGCTCGAAAGTCCGGCTGAAATAACCAATTTCGAACCACTGAAAATTGAACACAACAGGTCATTGCAGAATTGTTGTGGCGCGCTAGAATTGCAAGAAGCCTCGTTGTTGATTGCATACTTTTATGCCTGATTAGAAAGAGGAATTGTCCTCCGAACAAACGAAAAATCATTATCAGATCCGTAACTCCCTCCATTGTGATTCACCGAATATTATTTACTTTATCACTTGTAAAAGCTGTCGGAAGCAGTATGATTGTCAAAGTCAAAATCCTTTCCGAATGCGTGCTACTCGATACAAACAGGATATAAAATATAATGCTGGTGACCCAGTAGCAGAACAATTTAACCTTCCGGACCATTCTTTGGACGATTTCGAAATCCATCCTATTGAGCAACCGCCAATTAAAGACACGTTAGAAGAAACGGATGAATTTAGATAAAACGTGAAGCCTTTTGGATCAATACGCTTCAAACCCTCTGGCTATTTGGTATGAACATAATCAGAGGGAGAATGCGAAAGGGGGTCCATCATTCCTTTCACTTTAACATACAACAGAATGAATATCGAAATAGTAAAACTATTAAAAGATGAATAAACCTTTTTCGAAACTGCTTTTAATCTATGCAAGGTCACATGTCGCAAGGTGTAAACAAAGCGATTTCCATGTTCATCACGTTGAGTTCTGTGTCAACCATGACAACTTGTTTTGTGAAATATCAAGTTTAAATTCGCAGAACCGATGTAATCATTCGAATTAACTGAAAGGACAGCCCTACACAACTTTAAACGATGGGATACAGCAGGTTTAGAGATTTTTTGCGGAGGCGAGGACTGGTTTTGAGCGGCAACAATGAAACATTTGTTGTACGGGATTTCTCGGCTTGGGGAATCCCCGAAAGTTGTCGACACCGTGCCCTCGGCCACAAGTCATGGCACAGCGTGCATTCAAACGCCATTTAAGTCGATAGGAACTCAATTCGAAATAATGAAAGTTTTCATACAATATTGCCATTGTCTTAAACAAATGGTAACCTTGGCTAAATGTTTTTTGAATTCGCACTAATAAACGGAATGGGGTCCGAAGCACTTCACCCGCACTCTTCTCCCATTGCTTACAACATGTTTTCTTGTAATGTTTACACCTCGCGACTTGTGACCTTGCATAGATTAAAAGACAAGGTGGCAGTTTCAATTTAACCAACTCTAAATTAAATGAACTTTTGAATATTTGACCTGTCATCGCTAATAAGAAAAACAAAAGCTTGCGTAGTATCCTGAAAGGACTAAATTGGAGCCCATCAATGAATAACATCAATTATTGCCTGCCAGTTTGACCAGTTCCTAAGCTTATCACTTATTTTAAATCAATTTTGTGTATTTTTATCATGTTTGAAACCTATCATGGTTCAGTAAACGAAAACAATATTTCGGCGGCATGATACAAGACACAAACGTTCGTAGAGCTCTGTCAAACAAAAATGATAAGAGTATTTTCCTTTTATTTAGGATTGAAATTGTTCTTCAATGTAAAGGAACTTGGAAAGAACATACAATCCTTATTCATGAATATTCCAGGATGTATGGAAATTTACAGTGGTTTAAAAACTTATACACTTTTTGGCTGTGCCTCGGGGTGTATCAGTTTTCAAACCAGTATAAATGTCAGTAGGCCCTGGAATATACATGGATAACTAATATTATTTCCAAATGAAACAAACTACTGCGTTTTGATTGGCTGAGAGGTACGGTGTAACTTGCAGTCCACAGTGGCTTTTTTACACCGTGTTTAACCACGGTGTAAAAACAAGAAAAAACAATAGCAGGCTATATGTCTAAAAAAGTACCCATTTTTAATTATTAATTCATATCTTTTTCTCGGTAATGTTAGAACAAAAACAAAAATACAAGAAAAATAATATTACAGATATGGGTGTCATTGGAACGGGCTCACTGAGCCAGTTCCAATGACATCCATATTTGTCTGGTTTTATTAAGAAACTTACAAAGTACACATTTTCTGTCAGTTTTTGCTGCCCACAGTGTAGGTTAAAGTATTAAGTACGCCAACGTTCTTGGAAATAAATCCGTTAACCTTGTGTTTTCCATGGTGTATGGGAGTTTCACCGGTCTGGGAACTCATACACCCTTCGGCTTCGCCTCAGGGTGTATGAGTTCCCAAACCGGTGTAAATTTCCATACACCCTGGAAAACACATGGATAACTTATAATGTCTACAAGATGTTCAGTATGATACACTAAACTGAGAGAACTGCCTTTACATCTATATATTTGAAGGTATCTACGTGGAGGCAGTAGACAAAACAGGTCACACGTTCGGCCCGGCGAGTGACATGGTTTTACAGACCATTAGAAGTATCGACACCAAGCTCAAGATACTGCTGGAGGAACTAGATGCTCAACACTTGTCAAAACAAGTAAACGTTTTGATTTTCTCAGACCACGGTATGGCTGTCGGGCCTAAGGATAAAGCCGTAAACCTTGCACCGGCGCTAGATGAAAATGATATTGACGTCAAATTTATCGGAGGAGCGTATGGGCAACTTTGGCCAAAGAAAGGTAAAACTGATAAGGTAGGATAACATTTTTCTTTTTCAAGAGATAATTTAGGAGCGTCGCTAAGGCGGTTGGGGTGGTGACTCGTCCAATAATTTTCTCAATTGGAACATTTTCATCCATATTAGCGTCTCGGATATCTCTTCCCTCTTGCCAGTGGAATTGTACTTTCTTCCAAGACTAGATTTGATACATGGACTTATGTCACACACACAGTTGGTCATACAAATCCAGGCATGGAGTACTCAACTCGGGCTGCTGGTGGCCGGTAAATCCTATTTAGAGTATCGCCGAGTCGTTCTGGTTGGTTCAAGCAGTTCAACAACACGTTTGTGAACTTCAATAGTAATTTCTACATACAATTTAGTTATAGCACAATTACACTTTCTATATTTTATCCCATAAATGGACGTTTATTCGAGCAATAAAAGTCTTGGATAAATGTTTGCTTTATGCACCTAGTAGCAGCTGCTAGAAGGGTGATTAATTTTCACCGTAGGTTTAACACTGAAACAATTTATTCCTGCAGAAGAGACGGAGTTGTTGACCTCTGACCCCTACCGCATTCGTGTTCTTCTGACCTGTTTTACGTTTGCGGAAGATACAATGAACCGACGTTTATCAAACGTTGGCAGTCACTGAAATGTTTCGTTTTAGAATATATGACACATTTCAACTCTGTCTAACAATAAAACGAACAACAATTAACAAAGAAAACTCAAAGTAAATCAATCGAAACCAAGCGGTGAAAAGTATACAAGTTCGATTGTGAAAGGCGGGCACATGTTGAGTGATGTTTCATTTTCCAAATTAGGAAAGGATAAACAAACAAATGCACGCGTCGCCTGCTTTATTTATAAAACTCAAGTTGAATCGACGACGAAAAAACAACAATAAACAACGAAAATAAGAAAAATAAACATTGTTCATTTAATAAAGTATTTCTGCAACTACAGCACAAGTTTGTAGTGGCATCATATTTAGACAGAAATGTATCACTGCGCCTTGGACTAATGTGCTCCTCACTTCTCGCAGTGTTTTTTCGCGAGTAACAGCACGATTTCCCCGCAACTGCCCTGTAAATGGTTTATCGGATAAACAAAATAAACGGATAGTGTTTTCAAGTAAAACATTTATTCTACTCGTAGGATTAAGAATGAAACCGACTCGCCAGAGGCTCGTCGTTTTCATTCTTAATCCTACTCGTAGAATAAATGTTTTACTTGAAAACACTATACGTTTATTCTATATATTTCTTACACCATCTCGTCAATATATACACATTATCATCATCACAGCAGTTAATTACTAACGTATTCATTCTTTCATATACATGGTCATTTAATTTGGAACCCTCAAAAATGGAGAAAAATAAACATTAGTATCCAGTTTATAAAATGGAGGACTAAGAACGTTAGTTATAATCTCTCTTACCGATTTTGTTCATCTGCGAGTTAACTGAGAGCGCCGATCACACTGCTAATGTACATAACATTGTAAATTGATGTGATAAATTGACGGTTACAAATTCAAATTCATTAATTTGTATTCACCAATGAATAAATACACCGTAGGCAATAATACCCATTGGTGGGAACAAGCAAAGACATCATATATATTCGTGTTGTGCATATCGACATTTTGAAACTAGGAGAGAAGTATATATTCATCCACTTCTGCTGTACCAAAAAGATATTCTATCAGTGGAAGACCCTTTTCCCGATAAGTGTCGGATATCATATTAATGGGCGTTGTGAATTCTTCACTTAGAATTGTTTCGCTGAAGTCTGCGAGAGAGCGTCCATAAGTATTCTCACACAGACAGCAATCAAACAACTCCACGTGAATAGATTAATCAGTGGAGAATCCCCAACACTAGTACCATTCTTCAAAATGGTATTAAAGTTTATTTTCACACAACTATAAACAATTTATCCTTTCTGAACGGAACAGATATTTGCCACATCCCGACTGTATGTTAACTCAATGCAATTGCTTTGTGTCCCCACGGCGGTGATTATTATATGATCGGGGGTTTGCGGCTTGCGGCTCGGTGTTGTCTTGTTTGTTATTGTTTCTCTGGCCCCTCTCTGGCCCCTCATTGGAACACGAAATACAGACACAGGCAAACAAAATTCTTGAATAACGAATTGTTTTCCTTTTTACGTCAAATACATATCTTATGACCCACCTCGTCGGAATGAGCCCATCGAGCTCGTTCCAATGAGGGGTCATAAATTATGCTTTTGAGACAGAAAATAAAAAAAATAATGAAATTTGAATGGTGATTTTTTGCGAATTGCACTGTCCGATTTTGGCCGTTACGTTGGATAAAGGGTTAAATGCACGCATATATTCCATGAATCCAAATCGTTCATTACTTAATAATCCTTCATCTGATGAATCGGTCGTATCCTTCGGCATAATTTACACGCTGAACAGTCCACAAAATGACTCAAAAATATCTTTCCAGTGAGGAGTCGCATGATATGGTCTTGTTGAAATAATTAGAAAAAATGGAAAATATAATGGTTAAAATAACTAATTCTGTTATCGCGTACAGTACATGGAGAGTGTATTATCACTAAATCACCCGCAGAGTGGAGATTCCAACCGGGCAACAATTGCACATTTGTTACAAAGCATAACCAGCACCAGCAAAGTTTCAGCCAATGGGCCCCCGGGTTAAACCCGGAGGTCCATTAGCTGAAACATTGCTTGCGTGTTTTGTAAATATGTACAAAATTTGAAAGTTATAGCTTGGGTGGTAACTCCACTCCGCGGGTGATTTAGTTACAATTCACTCTCAACGTTCTGTATGTTGGGTAAATAGACAGAACGCGATGTGTATTTGAATCGGGGGATGTTTTATATAACGAGTTGGAATGGCATAGTCATAATGACTACGCCATTCCAACGAGTTATGTAACACTCCCTCCGATTCAAGCACACATCGCGTTCGGTGTTTATTACACATCCCATGCATTGGAATTCATTTAAATAAACAAATTTTAATTCAGAAGTAAACCCAAAGGTGAAGAGTCGGTTTGTTTTGTTTGATGGTGTACTGACCAAATGGATCGATAAAAAATCAAAACAACCTTTTGGGAGCCAGTCAAAATTACATTCGCTTTCTTTTCTTCTGGGCATGTTTGTTGAAATTCGTATCGCTGTTTCTTTTCGTCTGGTGTCCATTCAGGCCTAACCATTTCATGGCTATTACAGTTAGTAAAAATATAAGTACAAATTTGGGCAGATTTGCAAAACAGCTGGGAGAAACTTTTTAAAAGCAATTCGAAGCATATCGTGATGTCCGAAGAGTTTCCGAAATAAAGTTGACCAAGTTAGATATAGCGGGATCTGCTGGCGAGACTGCCACGGGACTGGGTTAATGTTGCGTTTAGAAATGATTGGGTTTTTTTTTTTAATATTATCTCATTTTTGGTTAACTAATTTTTTTGTAAACCGACTTTATTTTGCTTTGGACGTTTTCATTTTCACACAACGTGACAGTCGGTCGATAATTGTATAACGAAATTTTGGAAATATTTCGAAGCGTAACTAATGATTCGACGGGAAAGGAACTAGTATAAACGGTGCTGGGGATAAAGTTTGGCTTTTATTTATTTATTTATTGGTGTTTAAGGTCATATACTTATGCACAATGGCTAATCATGACCGTGACAGTTTTACGGGCGGAGGAAGCTGGAGAACCCAGAGAGAACCACCAAGTAACGACGAGCAGCTGCCAGCTCCCCAACATCGTAACTCTGCACTACAGCACAGGCAGGGTTAGATTGGTTGAAGACATGCGTACCATCGACGTGCAGTGCGCCTTAGTACACGGCGTCATCGTGCCCACATGTGGACAATCGGGGTTAAGTGTCTTGCCCAGGGACACAACGCGGGAGTCCGAATTAACCGGGCTCGACGTTGCTTAACTTCGGTGATCTGACAAGAACCGGTTACGGCAACGCCACCGCGCCCCCAGTTCGGCTTTTTCATCACCAGTTGAATACAGAAACATTTATGTCATAGCGGCGACTTCATTAAATACCAGGGTTAACAGTTTAATGGATGTGTAATAAATGGTTAAACGCTTATCTACAGTATGTGGATTGTAACTAAATCGCCCCTGGAGAGGAGTTATCATCCAAAATACCACATTCAATTTTTGTACATATGGACAAAAAATACAAGCCATGTTTCAGCCAATGGGTCTACGGGTCTAATAACTGATGGCAAGAATGTGAAATTTTTAGTTCTACAAAATATAGTACAGAGTTGTCCATTGTTCCTGAGAGAGTAAGCGGACCGTTGTACAACTATGCGGGGAATTAATCGCGATAGATAATTAGGTACAAGTAAATGTATCATTTTGTAACAACATGTTAGTTTGTGTCGAGCTCTTCGTTTTTTTTTAAAGGGACAAATCCAGTTTCTCCATAAAGAAATTCATGAATCATGCTACGGGGTGCACCACAAATTGTGCGAAGGGCGTCCAAATGCAGATTCTCTAAGATATATGCTTTCTCTTTTGTACAGATGTCCCATATGACGTCGGCATAATCAAACAAAGGAAGTTTAAAGTGGCTGCATAAGGTTGTTAATGACGATCGTTATCATCTATACTTTAAGCTGCGGAAACAGTTAATCATTGGGCTTTGCTTATTACATTATCGATATTAACCTCTTACATACACTGTTAGTAAACATATAAATAGATATGGAATGAGTGTTTTTCTCATATAATATTTATGAAACGAGTCTAAGAATTTTCCGTTTTGGCGAGCCTCTGGCGAGCCCAAACAGAAAGTTCGGACGAGTTTCATAAATATTATATGAGAAAAACACTCATTTCATATAGTATTTATCATATGATACTCACACGCACAAATTAGCCACTTATTATGACTTTTTAGCCCATCACCTAACTTAAGTTGCAGACGGCACTTGGAAAAAACATCCTCGTATAACTAAAAATTTTCATTTTGTGCTTCCAAAACATAGGTTATGTCCCCTCATTGGAACGAGCTCGTCGATCTCGTCCCAATGAGGGGTCATAACCTATGTTTTGGAAGCAAAAAGTGAAAAAAATAATAAAAGGCGTTTTTCTTGTAGGTAAAAGATTAATACAATATAACCCACCCTAAATAGGACAGATAACGTAAATTCTCCCTACTGAAATTATGCAAATGTGACCCAGTTGTATTGTTTAGCCAATCAAATTGTCTAGTTTTGAAATTGACCAATGAAATTGACGGAAGGCTTTCTTTATCACTGATTAATATGAAAATAAAATATCAAAAGTTTTAAAGTGAACAAAACGGACGAGTCATATGATAAATAATAATAACGGTATATCTGGATGTACATGGTTATCTGTGCAATGTAAGCAGTGGCAGGGGTCGAGCCGATGACACAACATCAAATCGATAAGGATAAGTGGTGATTTAGACCTACAGCCCTAAATAAGGCTGTAAGATTAAATTCTCACTGAACCTCTATAAAAATGTAAAATGGAATAGCCCATTCCATGTACAGGGTATTGATAGTCAAATTTATTCATAGACACAAAGAAAGCGTGGTTTGGCTTCAATATCGAGTATGAGACCCATTACTGTTAATTACAGCTTCACAACGCCTTCTCATGCTCCCAGTCAGGTTCCTGGTAGGCCTTTGTGGGATGTTGTTCCTTTGTTGCACCAGCATGGCACCAAGCTCCTAGACACTTCTTGGCTTGACTGGACGGGCTTAAATTGAAATCTGCAACTCATTCCAGACATGTTCGATTACATTGAGGTCAGGGGATCTTGCTGGCTAGTCCATACGCTCAATCCCCTCTCTCTGTCGGTACTCCCCGGCAGCATGGGCAACATGAAAACGGGAATTACTGTCCTTTAGAATGATTCTATCACCCACTGCACCTGCATACAATCTGATGCGGGCATCCAGGATCTCATCAATATACCGTTGTGCAGTCAACGTACCACGTTCAGCTGATGCCGCCCCAAACCCCGATTGACCCTCCACCATAGCGGTAATGCTCAGCAATGTTGGCTGCATGGAATCGCTCTCCTGGTCTTCTCCATACCCTAGAACGCCTACCTGTGTGGTCTTGGCAGTACCTTGACTCATCTGTAAAAAGGACAGGTCGCCAATCTTCTCTGGTCCATCCAACGTGGTCCATGGCCAATTCATATCGTGCCTGGCGGTGGTTCTGGGACAGCGGAATGCGGATACATGGTCTTCTCGACCGGAGACAACCTTCATGCAACCTTGCCCGGATAGTCTGCGTCGAAACGTTTACCCCGGATGCATTCTAAAGGTCACTGCGAAGCTGGGTTGCTGTGGCAAAGCGGTTCCTACGGGCCTGAATGATCAAAAACCGGTCTTCAGCTGCAGATGTTGCCCCGTCGCTGCCACCACCATGTCGTCTTACTGGTGTGCCATGCTGGTGAAATCTTGCTCAGACTCTGGTGATCACCGTATGGTGCACACCAAGGGCTTCACCAACCTGACAATGGGTAGCCCCTTGCTCCACCATCCCTACAGCCCGTCACATGTCTGCTTCAGACAAATGTCTTCTTACATTTGCACTTGCCATATTCAATCATTAAATCACAAGGGTGTGTGTCGAAATGAAGATTCAATACCCTACACATATCATGTCCATGTAGACAGTACACGAAAACATCATGAAAATCAAGGGGTACGTGATTTCCATGACTGTCAAGAAAAGTCTGCCTGCCAGGAGAGCTAATGTAAACACTGGGAACCACCTCAATACATTCCTCAATCATATCCACCAAAAATATCGCAAATATGTCACAAGCAAATTTCACAATGATGTTTCAAATATTTGCTGCTTAGCAAACTTTGAGTAGTATATAAACAACACTTAATTTGGAACATCGCCTGCTGCACGTGCCAAAAATGTAGAAACATGAAGCGGCTTATAGGTCACTCTGTTGGCTGAATAATTACGGAATGTGCAACCTCGTTTCATAGTTCGCGTCGTGACGTCAGATAGTAACACATTATCAGAGGCGGCGGAGCCAGGGGGGGCACAGCAGGCACGTGGACCTCCACTTTTTCCACATATATGTTTCACAGTTACACAATGAGTTAAAATGGGTGCATGCAAACGTGTCAATATACTGGCATTCCTGTTACATTGTTTTCAAATCCAATCAATATTTAGCCCACAAATCCCACTTTCGGTCGCTTCGGTCCGTTTCTTCTACTTCAACCATCTTTCAACCCAAAGGCTGACATTCGGGTTTGAAGGTGGTTGAAGTAGAGGAAACGGACAGGACAGTGACCACACAGCGGCATTTTCATCTAAACGAGAGACTATAGCGAGTCATGGTACATTTACCGATATACGATTGTAACCTTTCTCACATTGGCTCGAACCAGGGTAACATTGTAAATTTGTGCCACTCCACTTTTATCGAGCTTCCACCGCGCTTGGAGTTGCACATTGTAAATATTAATTGGTCTATCCCACCCCTCACAGGCTTCACTTAGCAGCCATCATATTTAACCATTTACCCAACGTAACGACCAAAAAGCGCTATTTTCAAAACTCGCCAATTAATTTTCATTATTTTTTATTTTTTGTCTCAAAAGAAAGGTTATGACCCCTCATTGGAACGAGTTCGTGGAGCTCGTTCCAATGAAGGGCCATAACCTATGTTTTTGAGACAAAAAATGAAAAAAACTGATTATTCCAGAATTTTGTTTGCAATTGCGGTCTGCTTTTCATGTTTGGTAAAGGGTTAATGAAATTGTGACGTATCATGTTCCTGGACCAAAAGCAGCGGTCTCTCGGTTTCAAAGGATTAATAGGTATTATAATTTCAGGTCTTCAACGCATTGAACAACTTTCATCCTGGAGTAAATGTGTACAAAAAAGAAGATTTGCCCGAAAGATTCCGTTTGAAAAACCACAAGCGTACAGCACCAATTGTGCTCGAGGCAGATCTGCATTGGACCATGAAACTAAATGACCCGGTAATTTTTAATCAAATTTTTATTCCGCCGAAAATTAATTTGATAATTTTTTGGCACCCATTTGGCCTATTTTATCGGTTTTTGAATCAGATGATAAATGTAATTTTCAATTTGTCCGCTGTGTACAGAAAAATGGTAGAAATCTCCCGAATGATAGTGGGGTTCGTTGGAAATCCACTATTTAATAACGCATTTATGAGTATTCAGCTTACAAAGGGCCGTTTATACGACGAACGTTTAAACACATAAGTATATATGCACATATGCAAATTTGCTCACATATGTAAAGGTATATTTGCGATGCGTTCATAGGGAATTTGAGCATTTGAAGTAAACCTGAAGGAAATTTGAACGACAAGTATAGAACTGCCTTTACCACCCTTAGGCTATATAATTAGCCACAATGCAATCATCTGTGCAAAATACTGATGTGAGTAAATTTGTTGCGCGTTCATATGACAAAAATACTCATTGATTTATAAAATACTCACATCAAATACTTTTTACAGGTATTTTGGGCAATTTTGCACCTAGTCCCTTCTCGGTGTAAATGTGCATATGGAGTATATTTTTAGTATAACAATATTTTATTTCAAAAAGACACTTCAAGCAAACATGATACAAAAGAAATAGTGAGCATAATTTAAGAAGTGTGGAAATTGGATTCAGCAGCAAGCTAAAGCTTATGTAAGCTGTCTCCATCAGTAAATGAGTACAAACTGTACCGTTGAAACTAGAAGTCCTGTCACAAATAGTGCGCTTATCTAGGCTTAATTGTGCGTTGGAATTGCGCGCAATTGCCACATCGACTGGCATCCAAAGCACGGCAGGTTCTCTTGGTTACTCATAGCAAACACATGCAATGTTTCTGCCAATGGACCTCCGGGTTACCCGGAGGTCCATTGGCTGAAACATTGCTTGTGCACAGGCCATATGTACATAATTTGATAGCTTTACTTGGGCCATAACGCGTACATTAACGCGCATATCAACGTGCTATTTGTGCGCATTTCATGACAGGACTTCTAGTTTTAACTGTAGTTCACGTGACAGAAAATAACATTTTAGATAAAGGTTAGATGTTAAGTACTACTGGATTACAGGGATATAGTAGTGTAGAAAGTAAATAGTAGGGACTGATCTATAACGAGAAAATGGCTGCATCAAGTGAATGGGCAATTGTGCCCTAGAGTTATGAATTGGTTGTAAGAAAAGACCAGGCAGCATACTGATATTCACAGACAAAAAGGTTCGATTCTTGAGGGCGACAGACACGGGAACTGACGAGCACCGCTAAGGATTACGAGGGTCAGTTGAATCTCCGTGTTGCCTCGATGTACTTTTGTAGACAATAAAGGATCTTCGAGTTAATTTCAGAACTATACAAATGAGATCCATAAAGTAAGGTGTTCTCGTCAATGTTATAAGGGAGTCGATCAAGAGTATCATTTCTTATATCGGAACGCAGGGGACAGTCGAATAGGTAATGATGGGTAGTTTCAAGTTCTCCACAACCGCAAAGAGGCGAGCTTGTGAGGAAGTTGCTGAATAAATGATCGTTGAGATTACCACACATGAGGCGTAATCTACAATGGTATATTTGTTATCTTCTTGTTTTTTGAAAGTAAAACCACTTGGGGGTGCGAAGCTTATCTTTGTTGAAAAAGGAAGTAAAATTTTCCAGCGAGCTAGTCTCTGTGACGGTCACGGGCAAGTTATTCCACAACTTAGTTGTGCTTGGTAAAAATGAATTCTTGTGAGAGCTAGTTCGATAGTAGGGGATCCGTAAATATGTATGATTTCGGAGTCCGTAAGTGTGGAATTCTGCAGCAGGCGGGGGTACCAGTGTAGATAGATAATCAGGAACAAGACGGTGAACCATTTTGAAATATTGTATAAGTTTATGTTTTTCTCTTCGTCTTTGAAGCGTTTCCCAGCCAGTTTCTGCATACAGGGAAGTTTTACTCGCACTCCGAGTTCCACGAGTAATTATTCGAGCTGCTTCAATTTGTATTTTCTCTACTGCAGAGGACTCAACTTCTGTGCAGTTATCCCATATTGTATCTGCATATTCGAGCAGCGGGCGAATAAAAGCAAAATAAATCTTTTCCAGGGTTTTACGGTCGAGGGCGAATTTATATTTCCTTAATAGAGATATTTTCTTCCAGGCTTTTTGGGTTATTTCGGAGATGTGGTTGTCCCAGGACCTAGAGTTGTTGATAATTAGGCCAAGATGTTTATGGTGATTTACTTCTGTGATATTAGTGTCAGACATTTTGAGGGGAGGGTGGCAACTTTTTATAGTCTTTCGAGAAATAATTAATGACTCTGTTTTTGGTAGGGTTAAAGTTTACTAACCACTTAGCTGCCCATTGGTCAAATTTCATTGTCATTGGATAAGAGCGTAGCTGCTCGCTGGGGGTCTTCAACGGTCATATACAAGGATGTATCGTCTGCGAACAGTCGAATATTACAAGGTACATCATCAACGATATCATTAATGTATATAAGAAAAAGAAGCAGTCCAAGTATCGCACCCTGAGAAAACCCTGATTCAACACTTTTCCAAGTGGAAAATTTTGACTACAACCCTTTGTTGCCTGTTACTGAGATAAGAGTTAAACCAGAGAAGAAGGTTACCCGTTATTCTCTAATTTGTAGAGCAGACCCTTATGCCAAACTTTGTCGAAGGCCTTACTAATATCGCACAAGACGAACCTTATTTCTTTACCTTCATCAAGAGCTGCACTGGTAGTGTGACAGATTCCAGTGAGCTGTAGTACCGTGGAATCTTGCACCTTTCAAATAATTTACCTACACAGCTCAGCAATGATAGTGGACGGTAGTTAACAACTTGATTCGGTGCGCCTTTTTGAAGACCGAAGAAACATTCGCTCTCTTCCACTCTAAGGGGAAGACACAATGGCAAAGTAAAAGATTAAATATATCTGTCAATGGTTTAGTTAGGGACGTAGCGCATTCTTTTAATATTTTGGACTGATGTCGTCGGGCCCACAAGCTTTCGATAGATTAAGGGATTTTGGCGCTTTCGATATGTCATCTTGTTCCAGTAAAATCTGATCTAGTGTACGTCGATTGGGGTCAAATACAGCTGGGGGTAGGGAGGCCTTATCATCATTTACCCTAGATATTGAACAGAAGTACTTGTTAAATGCCTCTGCTTTATCTTTGTTTTGTGACAGAAGCGTACCTTCATGAGATAGGTTGGGTATGTCACTCAGATTCTTGTTTGTCAAAAAGAAGCTTTAGAGTTTTCCACCAGGTTTAACCCTTTACCCAACGAATCGGCCGCATGCAAATTCAGCAGTTGAAAAAATTTTATTTTTCACAAAAATTTAACAAAACCATATCATGTGACTCGTTCCAACGAGGGGTCACATGATATGGTTTTGTTGAAATTTTTTGAAAAAATGATATTTAAAATAATGAATTTTGACATCGTCTGCGTTGGGTAAAGGATTAAGGGGTGTCGTGTGAGAGTTCAGTGTATTTTCTATTTTGATCAGAAATCTAGACTTTGAGTCTCGTATGGCGGTAGTTGTATCATTCCTTTTATTTCGATACTTCAACCAAGCCATGTCGGAGTTGACACGTTTCGCGATACGGTGTAAACGCTTACGTTGTCGTATTAAAAGCGCCTTATGGCATTATGCATCCACGAGGGTTCATTAGGGCGAGTTCTTATTATCTTACTGGTAACATGTTTATTAGTAGGTTTGTCAAGGTAATTTGTGAGACATTCCGCAATCCATTCAAGTGAATTGCCCGATAGTAGATCACCCCAGTTGGTTTCATCGAGATCATTTTAAATTGTTCAAAATCAGCATCGGTGTATCGCCATATTCTTCGACAGACGGACATATGGGGTTTTGAAATGAATTCCAATCTTGCTATTATGGGACAATGATAACGGATAAGTTCTGCGAAAAAGGTATCACCAACTTCGCACGATTCGAACAGGTCTGGGCTATTGGTGATAAATAAGTCAAGAAGGGAGGATGGATTGTCTGTAAAAAAATGTTGGTTGGTTGACTATTTGTGTTAAGTTTAATTGTTGGAGGATGTTTTGAATGGGACCAGTAGAATTTTAAGCTGATTATCATTGAAGTCATCGGTAATAATTATTGGCATATTGTGTACATCCAGACTTTTATCAAGAGAAGTAAATATCAGATCTCATGTTTCGGGGCCTGCATCTGGTGGTCTATAAAATGAACCGAGGAGAAAATTTCGTTTTTCAGTAAAAATTTGAAGGCAGGGGCACTTGACATTATCAACTTCCAAATCAGGTCGCGGTACAAACGCAAGAGTTGACTTTATGTAAACAGCTATGCCGCCGCCTCGCGTGCTTCGGTCTTTCCTTATTGGGTCTTGAAATCCAGTAATCAGAAGATCTGAGCTATCGTTGTCAGTTCGAAGCCACGTTTCGGTGAAACCACAAATGTCGTAATTACAAGTCTCACACCTTATAACGTCAAGTTCAGGTTTCAGGCTCTGTATGTTCAAGTGGTTAGGTTTCAGGCTATGTATGTTCAAGTGGTTAGGTTTCAGGCTCTGTATGTTCAAGTGGAGTAGAGATAATCCGTTTGCGTTAGCGACAAAATGCGCTGAGATGTTGACTTTATCGGTTTCACTTGAAGCGGAAGAATCGGTTGAAGGTCCAGGATTTAATTCACCAGACATGATAATTATTATGAGAAGGGACATGCAAATGAAGGTGATGTTACTTATCACATATAGTAACGTCCTAAGAAGATACACGCCATGTCCATAATCGGCTACAGAAGGTGGACTACTTACTAGACCCACAGGCTGACGATGCATGACATCTTCAGACGAAAATTCACCACTGGAAAGAAGGTGATGTCAGCATGTCATTAGTGTTAAGCCCCTAATACCGAATGGCAACAAGAGATTAACGAGTAAAACATCAAGTAATTTAAGATGTTTTGTGCGGTGCCCGACAGTTCTCGCGACTGCAACAAATAGACCCACTCGAGCTCTGTATATTGCTAAATCAATCATTGGAGTCCGAAGGACAAGGATGTGATTGGTCTCGATATTGAGTGGGTCCAATGATACATTTTGCTGTGAATTTTGCCTGGTTAAGTGAATATAAGATTACCGTGGAAGAGATAGAATGAAGATTTGAAAAGGAAAAGTATTGTATGTCTGATGAGAAAGTAAAGTAAAAACTAACATATATACATGGTGAGACTGTTACACTAGAAGTGTAAAAAACATAAAAAAAATAAGACAGGAGCATGTAACATTGGAATAGGATTCGTTGCTTCCGATGGGAGCTTGAATCAAAGTCATAATCTAGGTTATGAAGGATTATTCAGGCAGATGTGGATAATCCATTTATGGGAGGTTATATTTTTGATATATCATAAGAGGCCCGATCAGAAAATAAGTCGACCTAATGTTCCAATATCTGTAGACAAAAGAGAGCAAATCCATTGGGTAATTTCATAACATCCACAATTTAATTAATATATTTGATTTCTAAAAAGCCACAGTGCCGCCTCCTACAAAGTCAGTTGGACAATAATAGGAGGATAACTACTCCAGAATATGGCATAATCACTGCCAGACTGGTTTTGAAATTTGACAATAATGATGCCATGCTCTGGCAAAATAAAAGCAACCGCCGAACACTGGTCAGTAGCCCTTGAGTTTCTGTATTAAAAGTTCAGGAAGACTTGTTTTCCTTAATGTTGCGGCAATAGAGTTATATTATGGCGGTATTGTTTTGTTGTTAGTGTGGCAGCTGCGCGATCGGCTTTCACTAAACCTTAGATTATGCTGGTTAGGAAGAAGTAGACAAATGTGGAGAATAACTAAAGGGATTATGTCGAAGTAGCAGGCATCGGTTTGCTGTTTGGTGGCGCCCACGGAGTTAAAAAAAACAAAAAAACATTATACCTATATTTGATAAGAGTTACACTATTAAGGGATTTTCACTTGGTAGACACGTTGATTTTGCACAGTAACGTCCATAATAAGGCATACAATGGGTCAATAACATCGCGTTAGTAACGCCGGAATATAGCCTCATTGATGTCAGGTTGCTATAACAATCCGGCAACAATGAGACAATAGCCCGACATTTTGAGTTTTGGTCGAGAGAGCCCAACAGCACTCTGCCACTATAAGAGGTTAATGTTGAATGGCGTGCATCAGTTTTCTGTTTTGCCGTTGCCCAGAGAGTTTGACAAATCGCTACACCAAATGTATGCCATCTAGATTTAATAAAAGTCACACTATTAAGGGCTTGTCGTTTGGGGGACATGTTCAATAAGCACAGTAAGGCCCACAATAAAGTACATAACGGGGCAATAATGTCGTGTTAGTAACGCCAGACTATCACATCATTGGTTCCAGACTGCTATAGCAATCAGGCAACAATGAGGCGACAGCCTGACATCAAGAAGTGAGGTCGACAAAGCCCAAAAGTATCTGCAACTGCAAAGGGTTATGTCGAGTGGAGTGCATCTGTATACTGTTGGCGTTGCCTACAGGGCTAAACAAAACAGTATACCACATGATTTGATAATAGTTGCACTATTAGGGCTTGACAATTGGGAAACACGTTGAATATATACAATAAAACTCACAATAGAGCAATACAATGAGGCGCAATATTGCGTCAGTAACGAAGGGATGTCATATCATTGGTGCCAGATTGCTATAGCAATCCGGCTATAGCAATCCGGCAACAATGAGGTAATAGCCTGACAGCATGAGGTGTGGACGACAAGGCTCAACAATAGAGCAATACAATGAGGCGCAATATTACGTCAATAACGAAGGGATATCACATCATTGGTAGTAGACTGCTGTAGCAATCCGGCTATAGCAATCCGACAACAATGAAGTAATAGCCTGATAGCATGAAGTGTGGACGACAAGGCCCAACAATGCTCTGCAACTGCAAGGATTTATGTCAAATGGCGGGCAAATGTTTCTGCTGGCGCTGCGCAGGCAATACAATGAGGCGTAATATCGCGTCAATAACGCAAGGATATTACATCACTGGTGCCAGACCGCCATAGCAAACCGGCTACAGCAATCTGGCCATAATGAGGTAATAGCCTGTCAGTATGGAGTGTGGACGACAAAGCTCAGCAGAACTCTGCAACTGCAAGGGGTTATGTCAAATTGCGTGCATATGTTTCTGTTGCCGTTGCGCACAGGGTTAAACAAATCTTAGTACCACATGTCAGTCACCTAGATTTGTTAAGAGTTACACACTGCGGAAGACTTGATAGTTGGGAGACAGTTGAGTGCGCACAGAAACGCCCAAAGTAAAGCATACAATGAAGCCAATAGATCGCGTTAGTAACACCAGGTTTCCACAGCAACAGTGGGTCAGTTGCCTGACATCGTGAAGTTTAGTCGACAAAGCCTAACAATACTCTGCAAACTGCAATGGGTTACGTTGAATGGCGTGCATCTATTTCTTGTTTGACGTTTCCCATACGGTTAACAAAACAGCATACCACATATCAGTCGCCTACATTTTGTTAAGAGTTACCCTGTTAAAGGCTTGTCAATTGGAAGGGACGATGAATGCTCACAGGTACGGCCCACAACAAAACATACAGTGGGCAATAATATCGCGTTAGTAATGCCAGACTATCGCCCCGTTGGTGCCAGGTTGCTATGGCAAACCGGCAACAAAGGGGCAATAGCCTAGCCTTATGGAGTATATTCGACAAAACCCAACAGTACTCACTCTGAGCTTGCTTCTGTTGTGTAAACTGTTTCCATGTGGGAAGGATTGCATTCTTTAAGTTGTAACACAAAAGAAGTATGAGGGCGAAATTATGTTGTAAATAGGCGTCGGCTGGGCTGTTTACTCAGTTATGGGCCGCGCTGTATGCGGATGGTGACGGTGGCGGGTCAACAGAACCACAGGATTTGAGATTGCGAGGTGTTTGGGTCTATTTTCTGAATTCTCTGTACAATCCGGAAATTCTTTTCTAGGTCTTCCATCTGACAAGAGCTTGTGATTCTTTGGACGGAGCCATCCTTGTGTTTAACAAAAATGACTCCGTCAAAAGTCCACGTTTCTTGGACCTTACGGTCGCGAGCAAAAGACCGAGCTCTCCGAGCTATCTGACCGCTGGTGTGGGTGAGATCCTCATTGATATAAACTCCACGCTTGTTGCCTCCCCGTTGAGGGCCATGTGGATCTTGACGGACTTTAGTTCAGTTCTAGCTCTAAACAACTTGTCACGAATTCCATAACTGGTTAGTTTGAAAATTATTAGCCGGTCATTGACTTGCTTTCCATTGACGACCCTGGGGCCAACCCGATGACTCCTCGGGATGTCATCGAGCGAGAGTTCTACATCTATTTTCCTCGCAATGTCAATAACAATAGAGTCTGTGTTTTCACCAGATCTTTCAGTGATGCCCGAAAGCCGTAAGTTGGTTCTCCGCTCATACTGCTCCAAATCGTCTATTTTGTCACTTAACTTTTCAAGTTGTTTATCCTTCAATTTTCTCCTGCAAATTCTGGACGTTTTTTTCAAGATCGTCGATCCGTGCATTAGCGGCCTCCAGGAAAATACACTTCAGGCCCTCACGCACGGAGGGGTTCTTCAAAACATTCAAGAAGGCTATGCATAAACGATCATCGTAGCTTGGGGGTTGGGTCGGCAGATCCGTCTTTACAAACAAATAATCCGACAAGTTGAGTTCATCGTCCGAACTGGTATAGTCTCTTATTTTCTTATTCGCCATGGGGGAGGGGGCTTAGCATCTTAGCATCGCTACTCGGTTTTGCCCCTGCGACCTCTTCGCAACCTTTATTCACCGACTCGCTACTCGTTGTGGGAAGGTAAATGAGACTGCTTTTGGGTATGTTTGGTAATTCTAAAGAGAGTTCTAAAGAGAGTTTAAAAAAGGCCTTATAACAGAAAATGTATTGTTTGTCTGGTCGATTCAAAACAGTCCAGTTCTCACAGCAGAGTTACAGTTACAGTTGAGTAAAGCTGAATACAAACAACAATAAGACGCCGAGGATCCAAGAGTGGGTATTCACTATTCAGTGTAGGATATTTATTCAGACAAAATTGTTTTCATTGTTGAATATCGTGAGCACAGCTTCACTTCAAACTGAGATCAAGATCACTGGAGCTTCGGGGAAAAATTGGGAGAGATGGGGAAAAGGGATGCCAAATGTGCCACTCTGGAGTAGTGGAGACCCTGGAACATTTTCTCTTGGAATGCCCACAGTATATACCTCATAGAATAAAATTTACTGGAAGAATAATGCAGAAGTGGGGTGAAGAAACAAAGGATAGATGGCTGAAGGGGGACACGAGGGAGAGGGTAGGAATGCTTATTGAAGAAATTGAAAAAGAGGAAGTGAGGGACACTATTAAGCAGTTTATATCTGAATGCTGGGAGGAGAGGAGAGGAAGAGGGGGTGGGGTGCAGGGGGAATGATGGCCTTCTCTTATGAGGACCGCGACAAATCAGCGGCTGGCCAAAGAGTTATTATTATTATTATCAGTCACACTTGGTCACACTGAAGTCAAGTAATCAATAAATTTGATCTCCATTTTTTCCCATATTGCCATCAGTTATAAAACAATTCAATCTTGTTTGGCAATGCCTATCGAGCTCTGTCAAACAAGAATGAGTTGATTAAATTCCATTTGCACTTTGGGAAGAATTTCCTGCTTGACATTGCCGTATTTTGATGTCAGTGTGTAGGGGGTTAACCTTCTTTAATCTAT
Organism: Pictodentalium vernedei; assembly: GCA_031216915.1. Taxonomy (NCBI): domain Eukaryota; kingdom Metazoa; phylum Mollusca; class Scaphopoda; order Dentaliida; family Dentaliidae; genus Pictodentalium; species Pictodentalium vernedei. The sequence continues at coordinate 773,998,087 of CM062296.1, read as the reverse complement.
AACGATATTTTGTGAGTTGATGTCCGCAGAGGCAATTTCCTCTCACTGCTTTTTTAGAATAATCCTTGGCAACATCTGTCTTGCCCATTGTGTCTTATTCTGGTGTAATGGATAAATCTTCTACGCACCCCCCCCCCCCCCCCGTGGGGGGGGGGGGGGGGGGGCCTCCAGATAGGACGGTACGCTTTGACTGCATCAACCCAACAATTGATATAGCCACCAAGTATATGGATACACTTCTAATCTTTCCCAATGGGGTATCGATTCCGGATAATTTATATTTTATTACTTTCCAAAGTGTGATTTACTGTGATTTCCGGGTTTGATCATGAACGACAACTTTGCAAGTGAATTATGCAATCAACAATTGTGTCATGTATCCGTGCGCGCAAACGAAGACGCTTTGCCGTGGTTGTAATTGGGACTTCATCGTTTTAGTTTGTTTAACCCTTTACCTAACATGAAAAGCAGACGACACTGGAAAAAAATTCTTGAATAACTAATTGCTTCATTTTTTGTCTCAAAAACATAGGTTATGACCCCCTCGTTGGAACGAGCTTGACGAGCTCGTTCCAATGAGGGGGTCATAACCTATGTTTTAGAGACAAAAAATGAAAAAAATAATGAAACTTAATTGGCGATTTTTGAGAAAACCGGTGGCCGGTTTTGGCCGTTACGTTAGGTAAATGGTTAAATAATATAATCATCGTTAATAAGGAAAAGTAATAAACAGAGTAATCGCTTGACTGGACTGGTTACGTGAAATAATTCATTCAAGGCGAGGAACTATATTGTATACGTTTGTACAACGTCGCTCACCTCTCATGAATTATTTCACGTAACCAGTCCAGTCAAGCGATTACTCTCTATGGAAGCCATACTAACACCACTCTAGAATTATGTATGTCAAGTTCCAGTATTTGCTACATAAACATACCCTATGGCGCTGTTGTCTTTTAGGTATATGCAAGCATCTTGAAAATACAAGATGGAACATTAGACTAGGTGTTCAAGTGAAGTCACTTGAATGCCTTTGATCCTCTGGATATACATGAATCCGTGCGTCTTGTTGATTGAACAAAGGACAGGATGTAAGTTAGTTGCCAACCTAGCTGACGGTATTTCATGAATTTGATCAATTGGTGACCTTCGCTTCTTCTATTTGATTATCAAAACATGGTCGGTATGAACAAAGCGGATCCGAACAATGAACGATCGTGTTTTGTGTGTGAACTTACTTGAAACGAAACTCTTTTCTTTTGTTGTTCTATTTATTTCCCATTGAGGTGGTAGTTGTGTCGCTTGTGTGACAGACCGTCATGGAGGAGGAGGCGAGTTGAAGTAGAAGGCTTCCCGCTCTTCTCAAATTTCAGATGAGCAACTGGGTCAAAGGTGTCCAAGGTAGTCGAACTCAAAATCGTGCAGAGTGTAAGGGTGCCAGGTTGTTTTCAACTTACCGATAAAGGGAGGGGCAGCGAGAGCAAAAGTTTGGCATATTAAATATTTCTTCTCCTTTGACATAGAAACTAAAATTGGTAAAGTGAGAAGGCCTAAATGATATAATTATATTTTACCTAAGTATTGTAAAATGAGGACAACAATTAAACATTTCAACGCTGAGATGAAGTATTAGGAGGAGAATACAGATTCGGTTATAGATGGCATTAACACTTTACCTAACAAATAGACCTTATACGCTCGCGTAAAGTGCCAAGTCAGCAGCTGCTGGTTACTTGGACATGTTGGTATCTCCGGTAACACCAGGGCCGACAGTGCAGCAAAACAGGCTTGAATCAAGCCTCTCACTGATTTTAAAATTCCTTCCAGTGATTTTAAGCCACATATAAGTAAACACATCAGATCTGCGTGGCAGGCGGAATGGGATGGAGCGACAAGTAATAAGTTCCATCACTTCCGAACTGCTATTACTGATAAGTATCTGTCTAGTAACCTTTGTAGGAAAGATCACGTCATTCTGACACAGTGTCACATCGGTCATACAAGGCTAACACATTCCTTTTTGTCAGAGAGTAACATGCGACCAAAATGTGTTCTTTGTCAGCAGGTGTTGACAATCGAGCACACTCTTTTGCACTGTACAGATTTTAGTCTCGTCAGACGGCAGTATTTTAATGTCAATGTTGTTAATGTTGTGCCTATTCGAGACCTATTTTACAACACCAATTCTCACTCAATCCTGTCGTTCCACAAAGAAATCAGCCTTTTTGATAAATTTTAAATTGTTCTTATTCTTTTAAACTCTCACCCCCAATATCTATTCAACGGTTTGCTTTATACAGTATTCTTTAACCCTTTACCTAACGTAACGACCAAAACCGGCCAGCGCTATTCTCAAAAATCGCCAATTAATTTTCATTATTTTTTTATTTTTTGTCTCTAAAACATAGGTTATGACCCTCATTGGAACGAGCTCGTCGAGGAGCTCGTTCCAATGAGGGGTCATAACCTATGTTATTGAAACAAAAAATGAAAATAATGGTTATTCAAGAATTTTTTTTTTTTTGCATGTGTCGTCTGCTTTTCATGTTAGGTCTTTAAAGGGTTAAACCAATTGTCTCATTTTCTCATTACTGTATTCACTAATTATTTATTCCTCACTCGTTTTTACTTCTAAGAGGACAATAGTGACCTGTTTTGAAATTCAATATAGAATAAACGTATAGCGTTTTCAAGTGAAAAATTTATTCGAAGAGTAGGATTAAGAATGAAACCGACGAGCTTCTGGCGAGTCGGTTTCATTCTTAATTCAACGAGTAGAATAAATTTTTTACTTGAAAACAATATACGTTTATTTTGTTCATCCCATAAATCTTTTACAGGGCAGTCGCGGCGAAATCATTCTGTTACTCGCTACAACGCACATCGAGGAGCACAAAGGTCCAATTCGAAGACAAGAAAATTGCCCAAAATAAAAAAGGCGTAGTGATACATTTCTTTCTAAAAATAATTCCCATACAAACCTGAGCTAAACTTGCAAAAATACTTTATTAAATGAACAATGTGTAGTGTTTTATACTGGTATTGTGTAATACTTTCAAACAGGTTTAAAGAAAACGACAATTGAACTGTTAATTGTACTACACGAATGCGGTAGAGGTCAACAAGTCCGTCTCTGCTGTAGGAATAAATTCTTTCAGTGTTAAACCTATGGGGAAAATTTATCACCCAACGAGGAGAATAAAGCAAAAAATTTTCTAAGGCATTTATTGTTCGAATAAACAGACATTTATGGGATAATATTTTTATCGCCACGATTATTATTTATTTATTTATTTATTGGTGTTTAAGGTCACATACATACTTATGCACAATGGATAATCGTGACCGTGACAGTTTTACGGGTGGAGGAAGCCGGAGTACCTGGAGAGAACCACCGAGCAACGACGAGCAGCTGTCAGCTCTCCAACATCGTAACTCTGAACTCTGCACCGCAGCACAGGCAGGGTTAGATTGGTTGAAGACATGCGCACCATCGACGTGCAGTACGCCTCAGTACACAGCGTCATCGTGCCCCCATGTAGGCAATCGGGGTGAAGTGTCTTGCCCAAGGACACAACGCGGTTGCCGCAGGTGGGATTCGAACCGAGGACCTCTCGGCTTGCAGCCTGTATCTCTACCAACTGAGCCACCGCGCCCTCTATCGCCACGATATGGCCTTAGATGATGGCGTGGCGTTAAACACTAATAAATAAATAAATAAATAAATAAATAAAATAATAAATAAATAAATAAATAAATAAATAACAAAGCCATATCATGACACTCCTCATTGGAACGAGCTCGTTCTAATGAGATGAGGGGTCTCCTGATATGGTTTAGTTGAAATGTTTTGAAAATTTTGAAAAGAATAACATTTAAAATAATAAATTTTGATATTGTCTGCGTTGGGTAAAGGGTTAAAAATATCAGTTCAGACTTTCAAGTTACAAGTTTGTGTTTGATGTTGACGATATAGTGATACTGGTTCTGGCTTTAAATTCATGCTGCGCAGGAGGTCCATCAGTTGTTTCACGACAATTTTCTCATTAACCTTGGGGATAAACATTCAGCTTGAGGTATTTCACGAATTTGAACAACCTGCCCCGTGCGTTGAGTGCTACAGTACGGGACAGGTTCTTCAAATTCATGAAATACCGACAGCGAGGTTAGTACTAACTTACACCCTGTAAATCGCCGAATCAACAAAACGCACGGACTCAGTAAATCAGAGGTTTTCAAGTGACGTCACTTGGCCACCAAGTCTAATATTGTTCTATCAGGCATTTCAAATCATTTGCATACCCCGAAAAGACAACACAACAAGGGAGTAAGACGTTCGAAACGGGTCGCAAGTTCTTCTCAATGGAATCTGTCAAACAAGAACTGAAAAGAATTGAAAAGTTATTGGAGTATGAATGTGGGATAGGCGGGTTGAGTAGTATGAAGGACGTGGCGATCCGGTTTGAAATATTCTGTCGCCTTTGTAATGATAGTTCTGTTGACGCGGTGAAAAAATCAAGGGGGCATTACATCACAGATGCTATCATGATTAGTTTTTTTTTAACCCTTAGAACTTTTGTGATATCTTCCATGGCAGTTCAATGGAAGCGGTAAGAAGAATCCATATTCATTATTTGGGGTAGACCAATCAATATTTTCAACGGGCAGCCTCGGGGCTGCACGTTTGAAATATTGATTGGTCCATCCCACACATTTACTGAACAGCCATCCTATTTGATGACGTTATGGAGTATCCTGTTCCTGGCCGGAAAAGGGGCCGTTCGGATTCAAAGGGTCAATTCTCGCTTTATTTTTACAATACGTTATTCGTTCAATCTCGTTTCAACGGTTGAAAATGTGTCGCAGCCAGCATGGCTGACAATTGTCAAGAGCTGTCTGTTGTTTCCGTTTATTAAAAGTAACAAAGGAAACTTTGCTTTAGTTTTTACTGATCTCATAGGTGTTTTCTCAATAATTACATTCTTAATTGGATCTTCCTCGCCAGTCTAATAATTTCAGAGGAGATAACTTTATCGAAAGTCGATTTGTATGACGAGATAAGTCAGAGATGATGATAGTCTTATCGCGATCTGATCGAGACAGAGGGAGTTTTTTGGTGATCATATTGCTGTAGATCTGCTATTACCAAAAGAATGAGAATGTAACGTTCACCGAATTCTTTCACCAATATTGGGTACATTTAAGACATATTATTATTTCTTCGTTATTTTGGGGGCGAGGTGGCTTAGTAGGTAGAGGTGCAGGATGCAAGCCGAGAGGTCCTTTATTCGAATCCCACCTGCGGCAACCGCGCTGTGTCCTTGGGGAAGACACTTCACACCAATTGCCCACGTAGCGTTGTGTACTAAGGCGTACTGTACATCGATGGTGCACCTGTCTTCAACCAATGCTAAACCTGCTTGTGGGAGTTAGTATGTTGGGGAGCTGACAGTTGCCCGCCGTTGCTTGGTGGTTGTCTGAGGATACTCCGGCTTCCTCCACCCGTAAAACTGTTCGACACGAGGTGACCCTGTCTGTAGAAAGTGTCGTTAAACTTCCATAAATTAATAAATAAATAACATTATATCTACGTGTTCTAGATTGAATGTTTCTAGTGATTCGGATACAAGTGCACAAAAGCAATGGGGTACATAATTTAAAAAATACACTTTTGAGAAGTGTTTTTCCTCTTTTCGTATAGAAACGTATGACGTCCCTCGCAAGTGCGTTTCGAGTGTGTGTGCAGTACAGCCACCATGGACGGGTAGTTATCCACGCGTGAATAGTGATGTCCACCCATGCTTTTACTTGGTAATAAAAATCATTATCAGCAAAATTTTAATAAATGATGCACCGGGTTGTACCCGGTGCATCGTTAATTAAATATTTGATGATTTTCCTATAGTGGCCATGGTCATGATTAGCCATTGTGCAGAAATATGTGACTTTAAAACACCAATAAATAAATGGATAAATAAAATAATTCTTCTTCATTTATTATTATCTTTTTCCATCTTACTTTACTTTTTTGTCAGTTTGCCATTCTTTTTTATATTTTTATTATTTTTTCGTCAAGGCGCCAACCCGAGCTTGGGATGTTGGTGGGCATGGATTCGATAATAAAGAAAAAGAGATGAGAGGCATATTTGCTGCGACAGGTCCAGGTCTGCTAGTTTATTATACATGTATGACTATGTAATTTAACCATAAATATCACGACTGTTTGACGATCTTTTTCTGGTCGCAAAAACTTTCTACCACTAATACAGGCTTGTACCATGATTACCACTCTCTGCAAGGTGATCGACTTCTACTGCTATTACTGTCGTCAAACATTATACTATAGTATTCCTCTACTAATACAGACTTGTACCATGACTACCACTCTCAGACATGGGATCGACTTCTACTGCTACTACTGGTGTCACCCAATACTATAGTTTTCCACCATTAATACAGGCTTGTAGAATGACTTCCACTCTCTGGTACGTGATCGACATTAACTGCTACTCCTGTTGCCACCCAATACTATAGTTTTCCACCATTAATACAGGCTTTTACCATGAGTACCTCTCTCCGGCAGGTGAACGACTTAAACTGCTGCTCATGTCGTCACCCAATACCATAGTTTTCCACCATTAATACAGGCTTGTACAATGATTTCCACTTTCTGACAGGTGATCGAATTCTACTGCTACTACTTTCGTAGTCCAATACTATAGCTTTCCACCACTAATACAGGCTTGTACAATGACTACCACTCTCTGGCAGGTGAACAACTTCAACTGCTGCTCCTGCCGTCACCCAATACCAAATGCTTTCCACCACTAATACAGGCTTGTACCAAGAATACCACTCTCTGGCATGTGATCGACTTCTACTGCTACTACTTTCGCTATCTGATACTATAGTATTCCACCACTAATACAGGGTAGTACCATAACTTACCCGGAGGTCCATTGGCTGAAACATTGCTTGTGCACAGGCCATATGTACAGAATTTGATAGCTTTACTTGGGCCATAACGCGTACACTAACGCGCATATCAAGGTGCTATTTGTGCGCATTTCATGACAGGACGTCTAGTTTTAACTGTATGACTATGTAATTTAACCATAAATATCACGACTGTTTGACGATCTTTTTCTGGTCGCAAAAACTTTCCACCACTAATACAGACTTGTACCATGATTACCACTCTCTGCAAGGTGATCGACTTCTACTGCTATTACTGTTGTCAAACATTATACTATAGTATTCCTCTACTAATACAGACTTGTACCATGACTACCACTCTCAGACATGGGATCGACTTCTACTGCTACTACTGGTGTCACCCAATACTATAGTTTTCCACCATTAATACAGGCTTGTAGAATGACTTCCACTCTCTGGTACGTGATCGACATTAACTGCTACTCCTGTTGCCACCCAATACTATAGTTTTCCACCATTAATACAGGCTTGTACCATGAGTACCTCTCTCCGGCAGGTGAACGACTTCAACTGCTGCTCCTGCCGTCACCCAATACCAAATGCTTTCCACCACTAATACAGGCTTGTACCAAGAATACCACTCTCTGGCATGTGATCGACTTCTACTGCTACTACTTTTGCCATCTGATACTATAGTATTCCACCACTAATACAGGGTAGTACCATAACTACTACTCTCTGGCAGGCGACCGATTTCTACTGCGACTCTTCATCGCAGTTTCTATCCAAAACTTTAGTCATCCACTACTATAACTGACTTGTAGCACTACTACTTGCTTTTATCTTGCAACGAGTATGCATTGGGCCCGTAATTATCCGAATAGACCGATATCAAGGGGCCCTGTATATTTCAACTACATAATACAACCGCGTGCTTGGATACGTTTTGTGTACGTTACTATTTATAGAATATTACAGCCTTTCGAAACGCTTTGAGAGGGGGGCCTTGTACGTTTCCATATACGAAAAGAGAAAAACCCACTTCTCAGATGTATATTTATTATATTTTGGAACCACATTGCTCTAATACTTTCGTAACTGAAGCATTGGAAGCATTCAAGCTGGAACATGCTCAGTTACACAAAAAAGCGCCCAGTCTTTTCGAAAGTTTATCCGAGGATCAAAAGAGTTCAAGGCGGCCACAGCAGTTTAAACCTAAAGGACAAGCATTTCTATGAACCTGAAAATGAAATCGGAAGCGAACACTGCCCAGTGATAAGCTGAATGCCTTTCAGTATTTCCAAATATTAAATGCAACCCTTTGCACCGAGTCATGTAGGAATGAAAGTTTATTAACTGTAATGCCCAAGTGTTAGCCAGCAATACTTGCTGAGAAAGTAAACAAATTATTTATCTTACAATAAATATGTATTGGGGCAGTAATTACCCAAATACTGTGTGCATCGTGGACTCCTGGTACAAAATCTTTATCTTGCATCTGCATAATACAACCGCGAGTTTGGTTACGATTTTTCCATTACTATTTATAGAACATTGAAGATTACAGTACGACCGCCGTGGTTGATCACTTTCCACGGGTGGGCAATATTTCCACGGAAGCAGTACTGTTAGATTCCAAACACTAACTACAGGAAAATTATCAAATATTTCATTAACGATGCACTTGATACAACCCGGTGCATCACTAATTAAAAGTTTGCTGGTAATGATTTTTATCATATGACTCGTCCGTTTTGTACATTTCAAAACATTTGTTATTTTGTTTTCATATTAATCAGTGATAAATAAAGCCGTCCGTCAATTTCATTGGTCAATTTCAAAACTAGACAATTTGATTGGCTGAACAAAATACAACTGGGCCACATTTTCATAATTTGCATAATTAGAGTTGGGAGTTTTCATTGGTCAATTTCAAAACTGGACAATTTGATTGGCTAAACAAAATAGAACTGGGTCACATTTGCATGATTTCAGTAGGGAGAATTTACGTTATCTGTCCTATTTAGGGTGGGTTATATTGTATTGATCTTTTACCTAACGTAATGGCAAAAACCGTCTCGCGCAATACAAGAAAAACGCCATTCATTTTTTTTTATATTTTCACTTTTTGCTTCCAAAACATAGGTTATGACCCCTCATTGGAACTAGCGTGTCGCCCTCGTTCCAATGAGGGGTCATAACCTATGTTTTGGAAGCAAAAAATGAAAAATTTTAGTTATAGTTATACGAGCATGTTTTTTCCAAGTGCCGTCTGCAACTCAAGTTAGGCGATGGGTTAAAAAGTCATACTAAGTGGCTAATTTGTGCGTGTGTGTATCATATGATAAATAGAATATGCAATGAGTGTTTTTCTCATATAATATTTAGGAAACTCGTCCAAATTTTCCGTTTGGACGAGCCTTCTTAGACTCGTTTCATAAATATTATATGAGAAAAACACTTCATTCCACATCCTCTATTTATTACCTGGTAACGCATGTGTGGACATCAATGGATAACTCGAAACGCATTTGCGAGGGACGTTGTACGTTTCTATGTACGTGAAGAGGAAAGACTCTTCTCAAAAGTATAATTAAATTATGGAACCACATTGCTTTTATGCTCTTGTATCCAAATCACTGGGAGCATTAAATCTAGAACAACACGTAGATATACTGTTATTTATTTATTTATTCATTTATTTATTGGGGTTTCACGACACTTTCGACAGCCAGGGTCACCTCGTGTCGGACAGTTTTACGGACGGAGGAAGCCGGAGTACCCGGAGAGAACCACCTAGCAACGGCGAGCAACTGTCAGACTCCCCAACATACCAACTCCACACAAGCAGGATTAGCATTGGTTGAAGGCTAGTGCACCATCGACGTACAGTACCTTAGTGCATAACGCCACCGTGCCCCCACCTAGCAATGGGAGTAAAGTGTCTTGCCCAAGGGCACAACGCGGTTGCCGCAGGTGGGATTCGAACCGAGGAGCTCTCGGCCTGCAGCCTGCACCTCTACCTACTGAGAAACCGCTCCCCAGATATATTGTTAAAATGCACAGTCGTTTCAGAAGTTGAACACGTTCTCACCCAGTAATCTGTGGATCGAAAAGTTCAAAACAGCCGACAAGCATTTCTATGACTCTGAAAGTGGCTCCACGCACACGATATCACAGTTTAGTATTTTTTTTTTTTTTAAATCAATTTTCTAAACATTTCAACAAAACTATATGTGGTCCCCTCATTGGAAGGACCTCCTTTCAATGATGGGTCACATAATATGGTTTCGTTGAAGTTATTGGAAAAATAATGTTTTTCAACTGCGCAATTTGTAAATTACTTGGGAGGATGCTGTCGATTCGTAACATAAAGTGTTATCCCTTTACCTAACATGAAAAGCAGACGACACTTGCAAAACAAATTCTTGAATTCCTAATTTTTTTCATTTTTTGTCTCAAAAACATAGGTTATGACCCTTCATTGGAACGAGCTCGGCGAGCTCGTTCCAATGAGGGGGTCATAACCTTTGTTTTTGAGATAAAAGATGAAAAAATGATGAAAATTAATTGGCGATTTTTGAGAATAGCGCTTGTCGGTTTTGACCGTTACGTTGGGTAAAGTGTTAATCAAGCTGTTACAACTGAGGTTCTTAGAAACAAGAACTCGACTCTGATACAATATTTTGTTCCTAAACATAATTGTGGTAATATATGTATCACAACCAGCACTTTCAGCAATACAACCAACTTACTTTTTTCGGCTGTTTTCCTGTTGTACAGTTTGTCTACAGCTACCACCAGCTTCTACAAATACTACTGTATTGCAAGTGGCTTCTAGTATAAGTGGCTCATATCACTGTACTATCACCTAGCACAGTCACATGTTCCGGTTCATATCACTATTAGTTCTATGATTAGCTTCCACTAGCAGTCGCACTGCATATATATAGTGGAGTGCGAGATCCCCGCATTATACTTTATAATTACTGTTGTAATAATGTAACTTGTAGGGCAGACGAGCATGCCGATAGGCCGAATGAACCGAAAATGAAACAAGTAACTATTCTTCAATTTGTGCGGTCTGTTTTTTCCGACAGAAGACATTTATTCGCAATCGTCACTTTGTGAAGAACTCGAGTTACCTGATCTAAATATATACGAATCAGGAGGTCGATTTGATGTCAATACCGAATCGGACCGTCGATGTCGACACCGAATCGAAGTTTCGCAGGGATCTACGTTCAAGGTCTGAAAAAAACCGCACCCGAAATAAACCAAGGATAGGACTGAAAACGTCCCAGACCGTTACAACCGTCTATATGAACGCTATGTAATATATTTAAAAGATGGTGTCTGACGAGAAAATTCCATCTGCTTGACACGAAATATCGACCCGATCTCTACTGCAACTAGAAATAATTTCAGCGACAAAGTAAAATGTATAAAACGGATAATCTTGGCTCCATTAAACTCTGATGAAATTCAGTGTTTTTCGTCCAAGTTGGTGATCTTATTTTGTTGTTCATGGCGGAAGGAATATTTTCGCCAGTTGTTATGTATTGACACGCGTCCCGAAAATGCCTCTCGTTAGCTTTATCCCGAGGCCCTATGACGTTTTTAAATTCGATACGAAATCGTCCTGTTGATTCGATTCCAGTCGCAGTGATTCGAAAATTGTCATACAGGACACCAAACGATAGAGAAGGGTTCAGGAGTGTTCGGTTTCTGCAGTCATGAACGTTATCCAAACTTCGTCAGGGATAACCTGCTTTCTACTACTTGCGCTCCTTCCGGACTTAAAAGATATCTAACCAGCTTCGAGTTGTACTGTTGCACTTTGCTCTCTGTCTGCTGACCTGTCCGAGACGCAGTCAGAATAGAAGAAGATAGAAGATCTGGATGTATGTGAGTGTGTAAGTGTGTGGATCTGCGTGTGTGTGTGAGAATGATTTTTGTGTGGGTGCACGTGTGAGTCCGTGAATGTGTGTATGCCCCCCTGAGCCAGCCCATCCCTTACAAAATTGACCTAGCGTAGTGGAAAGTTTTATATACCAATTATTTAATTAATGTATCTAAATCAACTAGAGCCCTTTCCCCTTCACTTTTGCCTTATCTTTCTGCTACACATTTGTTCGTTAATGCCTTTGTTCGTTTCCTTTTCTCTTTTCAATTTGCAAAAAAAAACATTATTATTTTTGTATATTGCCAGCTGCTAGCATAACATACTGGATTGTTACATGTGACGGAGAGGTGGCTTAGCTAAGTGTTGAGCACTTGTCCTCCAATCCCTTTGCTTTCTTGTTTGCAAATAAAATAGGTTTAATCTAGGAGTGTTCGATTCCCGAAACTATTTTGGTTCCGTTTTGGGAATATTCCGTATATTTTTTTGACTCGTCCAAAGAAAAGGCGACAGGGGAGCGACAATATTTTGCCTTATTCCACAAATGTAAGAAGGTGTAATATGTACATGTTCTCCTCTTGAAAGCAGATGAGGTTGGATTCAAGATTCGATTCGATTCGAAATACTGTACCTGGTTAGATTCGACATTCGATACGATACATTCGATACGATTGGAAACCTGAATTTATCCATCATTGACGTCATCATCAAACAGACAAACGCTTTGAATATTTACGTTTTACTTGGCGCTTAATTACACAACATATCTAGGCGAGATACTGGAGGTGTGGGCGGTAAGCCGAGCATTGTTCGCCGCCCTTTTTCCCATACAAACACAATCATCGCCTGCTCGGGGTAAGAAGTATCAAGTAGCATGAAAGAATATCGTGTGATAATAAATACGTGATACGGCGCATTTATCTTTGTCGTAAGATGTCATAAACCTGAGCGGTTGTATTCATATGTCGTTGTCTATTAGTTTCAAATGATGTATTAACCCTTTACCCAACGAATCGGCCGCATCCGCCCGCGTAATAGGCAAATTCAGCAGTTGAAAAAATATTATTTTTCAAAAAAATTCAACAAAACCATATCATGTGACCCCTCGTTGGAACGAGCTCGTTCCAACGAGGGGTCACATGATATGGTTTTGTTGAAATTTTGTTGAAAAATGTGAAAAAATGATATTTAAAATAATAAATTTTGATATCGTCTGCGTTGGATAAAGGGTAAAATAGATTGTTGGGATCTACCTTTGATTTGACCTTTGATACACAGCTTGCGCATATCATGAAGGACTCTAAACCCAAACTACGCGTGTTATTCCGGTGAGAAACTGCAAACAGTTGTTTCCGTCAGAAACAGAATGTGCGCCCGTTATTTGAAGGACACCATTATGAGTTATTGCGACGAATTGACGGGAACATGGTCTGAGGTTTGCGGCTCGGACCTTGTGGTCATCCGAGAAACGATGTTGGATAATTGTTGTTTGATTCATTTTTGAGTTGTTGCTGAAACACGAAAATTGACTGATTTAAGTGCGACCTTAAAATGTGACCTTGACTTTGAAGTTGAGGAATCAGGGATGATGCGCGACAAAATAAGTTATTGTGATAAACTGACGGTAAGGTGTCCTTAGATTTGCGGCTTGGAGATTATGTTCATCCGAGACTCAAAGTTTGATAATTGTTATTTGATTCGTTTTTGGGGTTACAGCTGAAACACGAAAATTGGCCTAATTTAAGTGCGACCTTAAAATGTGGCTTTGAAGTTGAGGAACCAGTGACGATGCGCGGCATTATAAGTTATTGTGATAAACTGATGGTCACGTGTCATGAGGTTTGCGGCTCTGAGATTATGTTCAACCTCGACGCTTCGCGTCTCGGTTGAAAATAAGCTCCGAGCCGCAAACCTCAGATCATGTTGCCGTCAGTTCATCGCGTATTTTTCCAATAAAACCCTATCCATACCCCTAAACCCACATCGTGAGTTTAACGAGGCAACCTGAATGGACAAGGCAACATTTACGATAATAAATTTATTAAATAAACATCTCGTGTACACTGCGACGTCGCTGGACAACAAAAAATCAAAAACTTAGATAAAGTCGAGGTTACTCCATTTCTGTTCAAATCATGAACTTATAAGTGGGCTGTGAGGATACATTTATAGAATGATTAATAGCCTCGAGAAATACGATTTCACAGGCAGTAAGGACTTTTAATCTCCCCTCAATGGTATCACCTTTTCAAATATTTCACGTCGTGGCGCCGGACGGTATAATATGCCACCGGAGCCGTAAACATAGAAACATTTAAGCGATCTTTCGCCCAATCAGAGTGCGCGCATTTTATTCTTATTGGAACACTATCTCCTTCAGTGAGGCGTCAACAGACGCATTTTAAAAACATAACAGCAGAACTCACATCGACGTTTATAACACTTGACCCACTTTCAGACACTCGTTCAGTAACTTCTTCCAATTAGAGAGCAGATTGCATATTTTGAAAGCACAAATAAAACTAATAATTATATTTAGTGATCTTTATTTAAATTGTTGGATTAATTATCTACAACACCTTAGACGATAGCGGGAAGTGTCCTACGAATATTTTTCTATATCTATTTCCACGATAGATATGAGAGAATTTCGCAGTAAGTTTAGACCCATATCATTGCTCGGTGTTCGTTTTTTATCTTTGGTGTTCGGGTGTTTTCACTGCAATTAAAACATATTTTAACTACAATTAAACATCGCAAGGCATATAATAAAATGATTATCCACTGTATCCACCGTTCAGCCGCTCGTGATTTTCCGTGGAATAATACCTACTCGAAAACAATAGATATCCTCTTAAGCTTTGTTCATCTTGTTGAAAACAATACTTAGTGACATAGCTACAAGTAGAGACGGCAGGGCGGCTACTCTAGTATCCTGCTAATTGAATTTCTAGCCTCGAATCGATTTCAAGTTGGGTTCTGATGTCGAAATGGTTTCCGAACTATATCGAAAACTACGCATGAAGAACAGTCTGAACAAGGTTTTATCGCATACTTATCCTGAAATCACTTGTCATTTGACAAAATTTCCTAACTATCATATCTTCGTGGCTTGCGCGTTACGCATGTCCCTTGATAACCCGGATGCAGATATTACAAGTTATATTTTTTCAAACTTACTTACTTATCCACTTCGACTCCGGTGGGACATATGGCTGCAATAAGTTTTCTCCACTTGTCACGATCTTGAGCTTGGGCACTTACTTCACCCCATGTAAGTCCCATCTCTTCCAGCTCTGCCTCACTGTCCTACGTCAGGTGGTCTTTGGCCTGCCCCTTTTTCGTTTCCCCACTGGGGTTCATCTCAGTGCAGCTTTCGGAATACTTTCACTGGGCATACTCAGGATGTGGCCGAGCCATCTTATTCTCCTCATCTTTATTTCAAGGGACAAGTTCATACAGCCTGTCTTCTTGAACAGAGCCTCATTAGAGATCCTGTTTGGCCAGTAGATGTTGCAGATTCTTCTGAGGCAGCTGTTGTGGAAGGCGTTGAATTTGTTAATGTCAGTCTGCACCACCCTCCAACATTCTGAGGCATATAATAGTACTGACTTAACGTTGCTGTTATAAAGCTTGATCTTGGTTTTGATGCTGTACTGATTCGACTTCGAGATGTTGCGTAGTCGGCTGAAAGTGCCTCTAGCTTTTACAAAAAGTACTTATAAAATGGAGCGCGGGATTCCCGCGCTCCACTTTATAAGTACTGCTGTAACTTGTAAGGCAGAGAAGCCGATAAGCCGATTGAACCTAAAAGAAAACAGGCAACTTCTCGTTCGTTTCTGCTGCATGAATCCGTCGATAGAAGACATTTATTCATTTGCCATCCCTTCGCCTCCCTCTTGTGAATCCGATTCGATGTTGATGGCGACTCATGACGATATCAAATCGAATCTACAACGTTTCGCAGAACCCCAAGCTACTTCCATCTAAGCATTTTCTCGGCAGGTTAAAGTACCTTCGGGTTTTGGTACTTACACGAATGGTCACAATGGGCCATTCAAAATAATTGCCAAATGTCATATAGTGCCAATGGGGTTATGCATTTTACACTCTTATCTTCCATATTAACCTTTTCAAAGCCAGGAAGTTCAGTAAAAGGCTGTGTGATTAAATTATTACTGACCCTCCCTGCACATTGTTTATTGAGGTTTTAATGACACATTCAGCAGCCAGGGTGACATCGTGCCGGCCAGCTTACGGGTGGAAGAAACCTGAGGGACCAGAGAGAACCACTGAGCAGTGGCGAGCACTTGACAGGTTCTCCAACTTACTAACTCTGAAGGATTAGCAACGGTTGAGGGCAATTGTACCAACGATTTGCAGTAGAACACAGCGCCACCGTGGGTAATCGGGATTATGTGCCTTGAGCAGGGACACAACGCAGTTACCGCTCGTCAGGATCGAATCTTCGACCAATCGGTTTGAAGTCTTATGCTCTAAGCACCGAGCCCACGCACTCCCTCCCTGCACATACAGAACAGATTTCCCATGTTGATGTGAATAATGTTCTACTGGACAATCATTGGAACACGCGACGATCATCAGAACTCGTTTGGTTCGTCAAAATGAGGGGCCATACAGTTAAAACTAGAAATCCTGTCATGAAATGCGCACAAATAGCACGTTGATATGCGCGTTAATGTACGCGTTAAGGTCCAAGTAAAGCTTATTATATTCTACATATGGCCTGTGCACAAGCAATGTTTCAGCCAATGGACCTCCGGGTAACCCGGAGGTCCATTGGCAGAAACATTGCATGTGTTTGCTATGAGTAACCAAGAGAACCTGCCGTGTTTTGGATGCCATTCGATATGGCAATTGCGCGCAATTCCAACGCGCAATTAAGCCTAGATAAGCGCACTATTCGTGACAGGACTTCTTGTTTTAACTGTAAGCTCTGGTTTTTTAGGCAAAAAAAATGAAAATTTGTTATTATTATTTCGAAATGTATTTTGCAAGTATAGCTTACTACTCGCGTTAGGCAATGGGCTAGATAATAATAATAATAATTAACCCTTTGAGACTCTAATTATCCTGGCGTTCAAACGTCACTGGGAATTCAGTTTCTTCAACGTTTTTCAAAATGCGACGTCAAACGTCGGAAAGTACAAATAACAAGATATTTTTCACATTAGTGATTATCTGGTTGAGGGCTTTTTTTATTTTTGGTGGTCTGAATTTGTTATTCAAAACTGGTTTTATTACAAATTATTGGAGAGTGTCCACAGGCACTCTCCAATAATTTGTAATAAAACAAATTTATATAAACAAAATATTATTTGTGTTTGATTGAATATGAAATTTAAGCAAGGAAAGTATTGGCTTTTGCTCTGGCATCCTCATTTTTTTGAAAGCCCTGATAGTGGCTTCTGGCACTCAACCAGTTAAGAAGTCTTGAAAACAGGATACTATTAGTATTTTAAGCTGCGATAACATTTGGCTCAACGGTTGTCACTGAGCACTATTCGGGAGAAAATAGGAATTGAGGCTAAAATTTTAAAAAATCGAAAAATAATAACAAAACAAATGACCACAAAGTATCAACGCGCTGTTTGATTTCGTACATAAGAGAAGTACAAAAGTATCAAAGGGTTAAATGTGGATTAAAAAACGACCAAATGTAATTTTGTATTCATTCAAATTGTGGGGGTTGTAAAATATATGGTTTCGAAACGTGGGATCATGGTCCTTTCTCCAGCCCACACCCCTGTTTCCGCCCACTGAAAGAAGAGCTACGTTTAGCATCTTCAGTCTCTTTTTGTTTCTTTTTCAAGCAGCAACCCAATTTATGGCCAGCTTTTTTGTCAAGTGCAAATGCTGCTGAGATTAGTAATGCCGCGCGCATATACTTAAGATCTCTACACCAAAAATACCACAAAAATGAGAAAAAAATGTTTTTCGTCCTTTGGTTTGTAGAGATTCACCCATGCAAAACGTGTTGACAAGGCGTCAGGTAGATGACCTATTGCAATGAGGTGGGTGGAATTTGCATGCCCCGTTCCGTCTATGATCGCTCATGTCCCGACATGATTAAAACATCGATACCGAATACTTCAATCCAGACGAAAATGCCCCGCCTGGAAACATCATTGGGGTTTACACTCCTACACAACCCCTAAACTACTCTCATGTCTGTAAATATAACTTTGTTTTGTATTGTAGGATTTAAGAAGAACTATAAAGCCAAGTCATTGGAAAACATCAACCTGTATAGGCTGATGTGTCATCTTCTCGGCATAAAACCTGCTACGAATGATGGGGACTGGAATACAGTTGCCGATATGTTACCCGTTAGTTCTGCAACAAGTTCTAGCTTAACAGAAACGGTGACGTTTTGTATGTGTATGCTGGCAACTATGTGTGTTTTGAGGAAGTAATGATGCTGAATTGGATTGAGAACTCTCAATAAGGAAAGATACAATTCATTCCATACAAAGTGGTCTAACAGACAAAACACTTGCTGACGACATTAACCCTTTAGCTAACATGTAAAGCAGACGATACATAACTACTTTTTTATTTTTTGTCTCAAAAAACATAGGTTATGACCCCTCTTTGGAAAGAGCTCGACGAGCTCGTTCCAAAGAGGGGTCATAACCAATGTTTTTGAGACAAAAAATGAAAAAATTAATGAAATTTAATTGGCGATTTTTTGTGAATAGCGCTGGCCGGTTTTGGCCGTTGCGTTGGGTAAAGGGTTAAACTATTTGTAGATAAACAGATCAGATCTATTTTAATCAGGGTCAAATATCTTCGTCTAAAATGCCCTTACCAAAATAACTCTGCCCTAAATATATATAGTAATGGGACAAAATACATCCGGAGTGATTATCAACCATACAATATGAATATTCTTCATTCCGCAAACGTATTGTACTTAAACCTGAAGCCGAATTGTGAAGAAATGTGCAGAACAGCCATGTTGTGTCGTAGTCATTACCGTAGTGAAACGTGGTCTAAGAGCACATGGCGGAGCTCGTGTTGTTAGGGCGACACGTGTTTCCATCGTCCATTTTGCAAACTGGAGGACGCCATTCTGTTTTCTATAATGGCAGGTGATTTATATGTGACCCAAAGTTGTACAATAGGGCGACGAGTCTTTGGGGGTGTGCTCGATTCAAGGGGAGTAAATGTAATTACCCAAATTGACACGACAATTCCCTCAACCTCCAAAATCATTGTTTTGTCTGTCCAGATAGCCATCTTTGACGGCGTGTTGTTGTCATTCCACGTGGTATGTTTTAATGGTGTGTTCGATTGAGTAGGAGTAAATCTATTCACCAAATGGACCCGACAGCTATTTATTTGGCTCAGATTTTTCCTGAATCCTCGGTTTCTGTCTATCCTAGTCTCTATTATGGCTACTCCCATTCTGACGTTTGATCTAGTCTTAGCAACTACTTGCTGTAGCTAGTCTCGACCTCTGAACTCGACAATCAGATCACACCCCATTCATCTAAATCTTCACTCACCATTCCTACATGTTGTGTCTAGACCTAGGCATGTCAGTTCCCAGAATCCAATTGGGTTCATATTCACTCTACCCATTTGATTTGGATTGACTTTTAACCCAATTGATTTTAAAGTGGATGAGGCTATGAGGAAATCCCTCATTGAGGTCTCCTGACCAACGTCTCCTACCACCTCTTCAACTCCGTCATATTCTCATCCAGGTACTTGAGGATATGAGGCCACGAGAAAATCCCTCAATGAGGTATAATTCAACATACCCCATATCACTATCTAGGTATTTGAGGATACATGTGACTTAGCTCATATACAGCTTCTAGCTTCTATGTGGTTCCCATGTAGCTCCCATGCAGCTCCTAATTATCCTATCAATAGCTTCTACCTCGACTTCAACTATATATCCTATGATCAGCCTCTATTATATTCACCATTACTACAATGTTCCTTTAAGCCTTGTGCCATTACTATTGACTTGTAGCACTACTACAAACTTGTTGACTCAACCTCGGTAACATCAAGCCCCCTCTATCCTCATCCAGGTATTTGAGGCCACGAGGACTGTGAAAAATCCCTAATGAGGTGTAATCTACCATCCACCATATCCTCAATTGTGTATCGAACCACCACTTCGGAATCCCTTTTATAGCCTGTATATGCTTGCAGACTCCCCCTTTGTAGTATGAGGCCAAGAAGACCACGAGGAAATCACTCAATTTGGTATAATCTAGCATCCTACATATCCCAATCTCTGTACTTAACGGACTTGTTACGCGGACTCCCACTTTGAAATCCATTCTTTGGTCCATCTATGCTTGCAGAATCTCTCGAAGAGATAAATCTGTCATCGCTCTTATCCGCATTTCGGTATTTCACGGCCACGTTACGCGGAATCCCATTTTTGAATCCTCTTTATGGCCTGTCTGTGCTTACAGAATCCCCCCTGTCATGAGAGCCATGGCGAAATCCCACTATGAGGTACAATCTAGCATTCCTCATACACTCATCTTATCCACATCACATGAGATCCCTCGATGTGATCTCTCACCCCAGAGGTGAAGTGGTACCACACTACTACTATTGCATTTCTCTTGTTATAAATACTAATACAAAAGCTTCTTTATGCAGAACTTATAATTCATGCTGGAAATAGAATCAATTCTTCCTAACGATTATCGCAAGAAAACAATGAGAATCAACGTTAATTCTCGCAAAATGTTTTTGTCATTCGTTTCGAAATTGTTCTTAAAGGCCCGGAGAATTCTTATTATTTGCTCCCTAGTAATAAGTTAACTATACACTAACTTAGCAGTGTTGTCAAGTGAAGTCTTGGATGCCTATATCGGCAGCCAAAACTACACTAGAAACCACTGCGAAGACACTACAGCTTCCATTAACAAGATAACTGGAAGCCGGCATTTTGGAACTTGTACATATACTGAGGGACAAAAGAAAGTATAATAAACTTTGAGGAGCATTTTGTTTAGTATTATCGACTTTAATCCCAAACAAATTATTGTAAATTCATATTTCGAGTCTAGCTGTATGAATTGGCATAATGTCATGTTCTTACTGTTGCCAGCGTCACATCAGGACGTCGCAATTCAGACATGGGGTGAAAGGAAAAGTTCGCACATGCAGTCAATAGCGTGCATTTCCAGCGTTTGCCTCTTGGATAGCAAGACATTGACGGCGCATGGACCTGATAAGTCTCTCGTTGTCACCCTGTGGTATTGCGTTCCACTCCTGCTAAAACATTACGTAAATCTCCTAACGTCTGAAGATCACGAACTCGTACCCGACGGTCCAATTGATCCCAAAGATGCTCGACTGACGACAAATCTGGCGAAAGTGGGGACCAGGGAAAAAGTTCGATGCTCTGCTCCACGAGGAAGTCACGACAGATACGCGTCACGTGACATCGAGCATTTTTTTGCTGGAATAACTGCAATCCGACGTTAGCGACAAGAACAGCGTTAAGAATTTCGTCCCTATACCGCTGTCCATTCAGATTACCATTGATGAAGATCAACTGCGTTCGAGGGTGCAAGGATATTCCTGCCCAAACCATTACACTACCCCCCCCCCCCCCCCCGAAACGGTCGCATTCCCACACGCAAGCATCAGAAAACCGTTCTCCTCGTTGGCGATACACTGTTGCCCTACCATCAGCGCGCCGTAGACAAAATCGTCATTCATCACTAAAAAGAACAACATTCCAACACTGCTGAGTCCAGCGAACACGCTGACGTACTCATTCCATTCTGACGGTACGATGACGTTGGCTAAGGATTGGTCCGTGGTGTGGACGCCTTCTTCGGATTCCGTGTTCAGCGATTTTGTTGCGGACAGTTTGTGCACTGATTCTATTGTTAGTTTTACCAGGAGTAATTGTTGCTGTCCTCGTCGCCGGGAGGAAGCGATCCCGCAAGTGAAACGTCGTGATGTGTCGGTCTTGTGCAGGGGTTGTAACTCTTGGTCGACCTGAGCGCGGTCGGTCGGCAGTAGATCCAGTGATTCTATACATTCCAATGAGACGGTAAATAATGGCCACAGTGACTCCGAATTCAGAAGCGAGCTCATCTGGAGGTATCCCAGCCTCATGCATACCAATGGCACGCAACCTCTCATTTTAGGTTAACCTTGGCATTTTTTAAAATGTCGGAAGACAAAAACTAGCGTGTTTTCTCAATAACCCAGACTCTCTAGTACAACATAACACAAAGAAAATCGTCGGTAACCCATTTGACATTCTCGAGAAGCACATTCTATTTTGAAATCCGTAGCAAAATTGTATACTTTTGGGTGGACAACAACAACATGTCATTAAACTCTTTGCACGACTTCCTGTCCACAAACATGCTACATTAGAACTATTATATTTCATCCTTTATGCTAGTTTTCACATTTATTTCTATTATACTTTGTTTTTTGACAAGAAGGCAAGAAAACTCCCCAAACATTGACAAACTCTAGTAAATATATAAAGATAAGAGTTTGTTCCTTGCTATGAAATATGTGCTGATTACGCTTACAACGGTACATACTCTCAAGTTCTAAATTATTCAAGAACTGGAATTTGATTCTCGCAGGAGTTCGCGAGATTCAAAACCTATTCGCGAATTGGGACAAATGTTACTGCCTGATATGAAAGATTACCACATGTATATATGCACCTGCAGGGACCAATACTATAAAACTTTTACAATTGTATTTTCTAGTTTTGACTTTAAATGATTGAAATGAACCATTGGCATTTTCAAAGATGTGGCAATTTGCCAGGTGGCAAATTGCCACATCTTTTAAAATGATAATGATTCATTTTAGACAGTTATATTAATAAGTAGAAAATACATTTCTATAAAATACAATTGTAATCGTTTTATAGTATTGGTCCCAGACGCATATTTGAAATGATTTAACATATACCTCAAACTTAACAGTTGTGCGATGACGTCAAACTGCTACCGAACGACGATGTATACTGCAGCCCCCCACCTCCTTCCCCTCCCCCTTATCTCCTGTTACTTTCACTTCGTTTTCGTTGAAAAACAGTATTTGTTCCTGTCGCTCACCCTACGAAAAAGGCCCACTTTGAGAAGTGCGTAATCTATGTTCGATGTGGAGACAGCCTTGTATGAGCTAAAAGCGTGATGCTGAATCCCATTCTGTGTAGTATTTATAAAGCTGTGTACGTGGTGTAATTTTTGAAAAATATTAACATACAGAAATAAATGTTGTTAAAACTAAATGATTTAACAGTAGCATACAAAGTGACTTGCCACATATTTTAAATGTTCTTAGGATGGGCATAATTAAGCTCCATGAAGCAGGTAGTTCTATTAACAGTATCACAGTACATGTAATTACTTCTGATTGAAGCGTGATGGCTTATTGGTAAAAACATGGATTTGGTAGTAGGTTCGATTTTGGCCTGCGTCACCTGCGTTGTGTCGTTGGACAAGACACTTAATCCCAATTGTCATGGGGCGTGGTAGCGCCATGGTTACGGCATTAAACTTCAAAAAGAGGTCCACGGTTCGTCCCCCGCCAAGGGTAACTGCGTTGTGTCCTTGGACAAGACACTTAATGAGTCTTAATCCCAATTGTCATGGAGCGCAGTAGCTCAATGGTTACGGCATTGAACTTCAAACAGAGGTCGACCGTTCGTTCCCCGCCAAGGTAACAGCGTTGTGTCCTTGGACAAGACACTTAATCCCAATTGTCATGGAGCGTGGTAGCTCCATGGTTACGGCATTAAACTTCAAAAATAGGTCCACGATTTGTTCCCTGCCAAGGGTAACTGCTTTGTGTCCTTGGGGAGGGACATTAATCCTGATTGCGCACGTGGCGGCACGGTGGGGCTGTGCACTAAGGCGTACTGCACGTCGATGCTGCACCTGTCTTCAACCAATGCTAACCCTGCTTGTGTGAAGTTGGTACGTTGGGATGACTCACAGTTGCTCGCCGTTGGTTGGTCATTCTCCCAGTGTACTCCGGCTTCCTCAACCCGTACAACGGTTAGCCACGAGGTGACCATGGCTGTCGAAAGAGTTGTTAAATAAATAAATAAATAAATAAATAAATAAATAAATAAATAAATAAATAATAAATTATATTATTTTATGATGGTATCTTCCACGCATGTTCAGCAGGTGGAAGAGTCCACGTTTGTTATTTGGGGTTGATCAATTAATATTTTAAACGTGCAGCCTTAGGGGTGCACGTTGACATTTTTGATTTGTCTACGATACGAATTGACGGAGGAACCATCTAAGTTATGAATTCAGGCTGTATCATGATCCTAGCCGAAAAAGCGGTATCCCGTGTTCCAAAAAAGAAGCCCAATCAATGTTTTCGCTTATTGAGTTCTAGCTTCATCCTGGATGCCTATAAACTTAAACTTATGATTCAACATTTCACGAATTGCTCTTTTTCATGGGGTTTAAGTTATTTTGGTGGAAACGCCACTCCACTGGTCGAATTTAGAGTGAAAAACAAAATCAC
The DNA here is from genome assembly GCA_031216915.1 of Pictodentalium vernedei. Lineage (NCBI taxonomy): Eukaryota > Metazoa > Mollusca > Scaphopoda > Dentaliida > Dentaliidae > Pictodentalium > Pictodentalium vernedei. The sequence goes on along the minus strand of CM062296.1, from coordinate 773,973,714 downwards.
GCGTTGTGTGATAGACTTGCATGTTTATTTTTCATCTTGAGATTGGCCGGAAAACCGGCGACCAGTTAGACAATAACATTTCGTCCCCTGAGTTCCAATGTGTTCTATGTGCCTACTGGCACATAGAACACATTGGAATTCAGGGGACGATTTCTCTGCAGTTCACCTGTTTATCATGTTCAAATGTTTATGGTCAAGTACATTGCGAAATAAAGATTTCATTTATTGATTTATTAAATCGTTGCCCCGAGCAGTCTATTTCAGGTATATTTGGAAATATTCCAGTGGGAATCCCTGAAATTTGGTGCTTGTGTACTGTGATAAACAGGTCCTGTTTCACCGGTAACCCGGTAACCAAGTTCTGGGTTGGAGTACTCCTCAGTGGGTACCATGGGTATGAACGGCTGACAGAACTTGGCATTATAATATGATGTGAACATGATATAGCCACAGATGCAGACAGTGACCTTAAACCCCAATCGTCAATCTCTGTTATGAAGTAAATGTATTTCTAATTGTATTATTTTCAAAACTGTCATATTTGTTGCAGATTTGCTTCGGGGTGGGGGGGTGGGGGTGGTGGTTAAATGCCGAATTTTCTCTCACTTTTTATTTTGGCCTTGTATAGGCGCTGATTGGGACCACTGTGGCTCAATGGTTAATTACGGCATTGGATTTCAAACCGAAAAGTCCATGGTTCGACCCCCACCAGGTAAGGCACTTCATCCCGATTACCCATGTGGAGGCACAGTGGCGCTGTGTACTGAGGCGTACTGCACGTCGATGGTGCACTTGTCTTCAACCATTGCTAACCCTGCTTGTGTGGATTTCCTAAGTTGGGGAGGGGGGGGTCAGACAGTTGCTCGTCGTTGCTCGGTGGTACTCTCCTGGTGTTCCGGCTTCCTCCACCCGTAAAACTGTCCGGCACGAGGTGATCCTGGCTGTCAAAAGTGGCGTTAAACCCCAAAAATAAATGAATAAATAATTCTCTCTCTCTCTCTCTCTCTCTCTCTCTCTCTCTCTCTCTCTCTCTCTCTCTCTCTCTCTCTCTCTCTCTCTCTCTCTCTCTCTCTCTCACTCTCTCTAACGCTATTCACCAAAATAATCTTTCATTTTTTAATCAGTTTTGGCCTCACAAAACATAGACCGTGACTCTCACTGGAACGATCTAGAGATCGCTCCAGTGTGGGGTCACAGGCTATACTTTTTTAGGAAAACAGAAAAGGTTAAAATATTATTATTATTATTTTATTTTTTTGTTCTACAAGTGTGATAAAGGAATAAAACGTTCGTGTTATGTGACAGGTATAAATATATTCTACCTTCCGTCTTGGATTCTGTGATTATTAGAAAAACAAATCGAATGTCAGATCGGTTCTGCGATTCGATTTGATTCGTTTTCAAGAAATCTTTTCCTTTTGAATCCTTTTACTGACGCTTCCACCCACACCAAGAAAGGTGCACGGTAGCGTACTCCCACGAGCGCCATGGAGAAGGATATTACATGTCGCATGCTACAGGTGCATCGTATCCGCCATAAATTAGTCTAGACGATGTTACATATTCACTTACAAAACGACCGAACAACGTCTTAATCCTTTGAACCCTCGTTTCCTGGAATGGTATCTTCTTTGTGTACACTTACATTGAGATGGGTAAGTCCAGTATCAATATACAGGGAGGATAAAATAATAACTGCAGTCTGTAGCCGTCTGGCTGCAGACTGTAGTTATATTTCATCACCAATGCCCCGTTTATTGACCTCTTATAATAACACGAAATTATGCCCTGGGCCGAAAAATCGGTCTCACGAGTTCAAAGGTTTAACGCACAATGTAAGAAAACAAATTCGCAAACCCAAAAGCATGAATTCAGGGACACGCTTCATGCTCACCACGTGTGATCACGATACGATAAATTCGGAAGGGAAAATCAGAAGTAAAGCAGTAGAACAGAAGGGAAGGATCGAATTCTGCCAAAGCTTTGCCACAGCGGCTAGTGTGAAATTTTCATATGAATGGGAGCTTTTTAGCAGATTCTGGTGTAAAACATCTGCTCCATTCAAGCTGGATCCGGCAAGTGATATACGTATTGCGGGACAAACTTTAAAGTCACAGACGAAGATTCATGTAAAAACAAGACAAGCCTCATATCACATTTGTTATGAGAAACTTTAGTTGACGACATAACTTCTCTCCTGACACACACGCCATATGCTTATACTGGTGGGGTCAGCAGGAAGACGGCCAATCTGGCCATGCTGTCTCCCAACAGAATGTGATTAATTATACAAACAATCAATGTAAAGACATTCTGAACCACAATGATTGAATTCTGTTGAATAAAAAATTACTTACTTACTATATAGTAGTATCCTATCGTATTTATTGTTATGTATACACATGTCTTTAGGTTGATAGTATTATTTCCAGTGGACAAGCCGACGTTGTTAAGGACAGGAACTGTCAACCTTTTCTCATGGGAATGCTGTAGCAGTACAGTATGGGAGGTATATACCTCTGTAGACCTCCTGTTACCCTTTAGTACTATTAACCTACCAAATCCTTTATTCCATCGTGCGGGGGCGCGGTGGCGTTGCGGTAACCGGTTCTGGTCAGGTCACCGTAGTTAAGCAACGTCGAGCCCGGTTAGTCCTTGGATGGGTGACCGTCTGAGCGATCGATTCGGACTCCCGTATTATGTTGTTGAGCAAGGCACTTCACCTCGATTGTCCACATGGGGGCACGATGACGCCGTGTACTAATGCGTACTGCACGTCGATAGTGCGCATGTCTTCAACCAATCTAACCCTGCCTGTGCTGCAGTGCTGAGTTACGATGTTCGGGGGCTGGCAGTTGCTCGGTGTTTCTCTCCGGGTACTCCGGCTTCCTACACCCGTAAAACTGTCATCGACACGATGTGACCCTGGCTGTTAAAGTGTCGTTAAACCCTAATAAATAAATAAATTCCATCGAGCAGGTGTCAAAGGCATTACGCAATGATGAGCCAGGTGGTATTGTGGACAAGGTTGGTTGCCAAGTATTGTGTACCACCTACAACACCCAAATTTTTATGCAGATAGTATGCCATAAAACCATTATGACTATCGAGAAATACCTTGTGTAGAGCGTTAATAGCAGACCACAATTTTGTTACGCGAATCATTAACCCCAATTCAACTCTGAACTTCTGAAGAGAATCATCGTATCTCCAGTGATTTCTCCATCCATTCTGCGAACCCATCTTTCACCTGTATGAAGTTCAGTGACAATCTAACCCTCTGCACACTGATGTCGATATTTTAAAATTTTAATCTACAAATATTTCCCAACATTGCAACTAGGAATCTGTCCAATTCAATCTCGTTTGAAAGAGTTCATTGAGTCCTGTTAACCCTTTGCCCAACGTAACAAACAAAACCGGCCAGCGCCATTATCAAAAATCGCCAACTAATTTTCATTATTTTATTCATTTTTGTCTCAAAAATATAGGTTACTACCCCTCGTTGGAACGAGCTCTTCGGGCTCGTTCCAATGAGGGGTCATAACCTATGTTTTTGAGACAAAAAGGAAAAAGATTAGTTATTCAAGAATTTTTTTTGCAAGTGTCGTCTGCTTTTCGTGTTAGGTAAAGGGTTAAACAGGATTAGATCGATTAAATGCCTAGTTGAATAATGGGAAAGATTAGCTTCGTGAAATTGTCATATTTTGACAAAATGTGAAGAGGGTTAACCTAACGTCTCGGGTGCTTTAGGATCAAATCTTTTCTAAACTTCCTGTCCGATTTATTGTGAACCTTGCACTACAGAGACGTTCATTTTTGAAAGTGTTGAAGGGATTAATTAACGTATCATGAAGAAAGCAAATTATTTTATAACACACCAACATTATTAGAAATTCCAAAAATATATGAAAACAGCAAATTGTGTTTCACCCTTTGAACCCGAAAGGCCGCTTTTCCTGCCTAGGCTCTCGATACGACCTTAATTCGTAAAGTAGATAGTTGCTCTGTAAAATTGCGTGGCAGAACAATTAAGATTTTCAACGTGCAACCCGAAGGTAATAAAATATATTCTACAACAAGAGCCATATCTAGAATGTGATACCGACCTGTAGAATTGTCAACGATTATTACGCCCCCGGCCTTCGAAGGAGGATGCGGGGATATCTAGTGAAGCCCTCCGTCCGTCTGTCTGTCCGTCCGTCTGCCCGCCCGTCTGTCCGTACAAACGTTTTGCATTGTAATTTCAAAGCCATTGGTCGGATTTGGATCTCCTTTCGTATGATGATCGACCCGTATGGGGTAACGGATATGCACAAGGATCAGGTTCCGTCAAATAATATTTCCCATTATTATGCCAGCTAATGAAATTCGCCAATCACAGCCCCCGAATAGTGGGACGGTACTGAGCCGTATTGGGTCACCTGCAGCCCGAGGTGACCTAATACGAAACTCGTATTAGGTCAGTACCGCCATTTTGTTTCGACGTGGAAATTCCTCACCTCGCGGTGCTTTTATATCCATATTGAAGAAATTGCAGTACAATCGAACGTCCCTCCGTGTCTATATGTCTCATTTTCTCTCATTTTATAAAAAATTTATTGTGAAATTTATTTTCTAAATGTAAATTTAATTATTTGAAGTGAGAAATACTACTGTATTCGATCTACCGATAACGGATCAATCAAACGTCCCTCCGTGTCTTTTTGTCTCATTTTCTCTCGTTTTTAAAAATAGCGACTGCACTATAATGAAATTGTAACAAATGAATCACAGCTATGAAGGAAAAGATGCGAGCTACATTTATTTTGTTCGAATTCTATAAAATCGGTCGTTTCGGACATTTTCTGCACACTCAAGACAAAGTGACAGTACGAAGAAAAGCGTCTATCGCTGTTGTCTGTGTTGTCAAGGAAATGAAATTATACACAAACAGGGAGATAACTGTGCACGTTTGTTACAACTTACATAGCGTTTTGCACCAGTTTTGAAAATGTGCCGGCGTTCAAATTTGATTGTTATTTTGTTTTCGCTGGCATAATAAATACGTTACAGGACGTTCAGGTGGCGGATACGGTATCATATGAGGCTCGGCAAAAACAATATTGGACTCGGCGTACCGCGTCGTCCAATATTGTTTTCACCTCGCCTCATATGATACCGTATCCGCCACCTGAACGTCCTGTAACTTATAGAGTTATGGCGTTTTTCACTTTTTGGACATAGACATTTTTTCTGCTTTCACTCTATTGACTTAGACAATTGTTCAGTCCCACAATACTTTTAAGGCTACTTCAAACATGCCTTCGGGTCGGGGGAAGTGGCCTACGCTTTACGTAGGCCTCGTTTGTTAATTTACTGGGCTTTTGACTTTCAGGGTCAACTGTCCGAATCCCCAGCGAACTAACCCCACACAAGCAGGGTTAGTATTGGTTGAGAACAAGGGCACTATCGACGTGCAGTACACCATAGCACACGGCACCATCGTGCCACCACGAGGGCCCTGCCAAAGGACACAACCCAGTTACCCCTGGCGGAGATCGAACAGAGGACCTTTAGGTTTGAAGTCCAATTCCGTCACCACTAAGACGCCACGCCCCCTTCAACGGTTAAGGCTGAACTATGGGGGTACGTCATAGGGGTTATAGGGTAATTTTGTTGTAGGACTCTAAAAATTAGGAAATACATGTTTTTTAGTTTTTCAATTTATCGCGAGGTTTTAATTGACTGCAAATATAAGGTTTTAGCCGGACATTTCTCGAGAAAAACACTCGTTTTCTAAAACACATAGCTCCGTATTAATAATACATACAGATATGAAATTTCACACACTGTAAGTGTGATGTTTGCTCTATTAAACGGGCCTGTCAAAGTTTCACAGTTCAACCCTTACCAAAAACAAGGTCACATTACGCCATTTGGATTAACTTAAGGTATCTGCCAACTTATTGAGCGCCCACTATTTAAATTTTAGAAATATATTCTCCGACAAAAAACCATATCCAAAACTGCAATTAGTTTTCAACCGACGAAAATTTGGTCCGGACCTGCCGTTGCGGTGATTGTTTATGTCAACGAAGCAAAAATTAAAGTCCCTCCGATTTGGATGCAATTTTAGTATGTTTGAGACATATTGACGGACTATTTTTAAATAGAAGCGAAATTTCACTGGAATTTTCTACAAATCGTGTAACGCAATTGCAATTTGAATCCCTTGCGAAACTGAAAATCGTCCCCTGAGTTCCAATGTGTTCTATGTGCCCACAGGCACATAGAACACATTGGAACTCAGGGGATGAAATAGTAACACGAGTTACCCTCACAAATTTGGTTAGCGATAAAATGTGTACTTTTTGTTGATAGTTGTAATTTAAATAAATTGCAGAGTGTCCTTCTAATAATTGTTTTTATAGACGCGAAGGCGTGTAATAAACACAGGACGACACGCGCGTGTGTAAATGGGTTAATCGATATGGCACTTGTGCCATCGTGGAAGGATAAAACTTTAGGCCTGCGGCCTCTCGTTTTATCCTTCCGCGCTGGCACTCGTGCCATATCGATTAACCCATTCACACGTGTATATCGTTCTGTGTATCTAGAGAATGTATTTAGAATATGTTTCTTTATTGAAGAGTGTATGTACAAAATTTTGACAAGAAGAGTTGAGTACAGTGGCAGATAGTAAACGTTTACGAAAAAGACGTCTTATTGACGTTACGTTTGGTAAATGTTGAACTTTGAAATTATAACTACTGAATGGACATCATCTATGTCATAATGAGTGAAAAGTCATAGCTGTATATATTATTAGTAGAGAGGTATGGGTGTTAGAAAATCAGCATTTTTCATGAAATATGTCCAGAAACAGCCCACAATTTCAACTGAGGATAAAACCTAAAATGGCGATGTAGCGAAACACTAAAAAGCAGTTGTACATATATTAAATGTTTTAGACAATTGGTCAACTTTTAACTATTGGTGACGTCAAGATCAAAAACGTGACTCGCAAAATTGGCCCAAACCACTGAGAATTTCCCTACGTTTTAGATATGGATTTTGTTGGAGAATACGTTTACAAAATTTCGAGTACAGAAGTTTCATATCCGAGTTAAAAGAACAGTTTAACAAAAACGTCCAAATTTGGGCGTTGTTTTGGGTGAAGGCATACAATCAAAAATCTAATATTGCATGCGAACTAGAAATGAAGGTGCATACATGTGCCTAATTTCATAAAAATCGGACAAGGGCGGCACAAGTACCGTTAGACTTGTTTGAGTAAAAAATTTAAAAAGGTTGACAATCGCCAAAAGTCACTTCGTTGGATGGCGTGATGAGAAAAATGTCCGCTGGTAACCAATAAACATTAGTGTACAAACCTCTTTAACTGCATTCTGATTAGAGGGGTTGAACAACAACAATTATGTGTGAAAAGTTCACGGTTTCGTGTAAGGATTATCTCAGATTACTGATCCTTTGTTTACTGAAATTCGAGAAATTCGAGACACAACCACAACATTATATATTTATTTTTCGCTTTACTGAGGTTGGGCATTTCATTGAATAATCCACAAAACAAAGTATTTGGCATGCTGGAAAATAGGCGACGGAGTGGCATGTTCTACACGATATAACTTAATTCCTTACAGGAGACAAGTAGAAAATAAACAGTTAAATTCAAGATAAAATGTTGTTGAAGTATACGTTAAATCTTCTATTCTTGTTAAATATATTCATTGCCTTCACTACTCCCCTCCCACCTTCACTACCTCTGAATTTGGCGGAAAAGTTCTAACTATGTTTCTCCATGTTTGCATAGGATCGCAGAAGATTTGTGTGTCTTTAAACATTTGTCTACAGTTCTGCCGCCGTGGACTGGTCACTTTCCACCGGTGGGCAATATTTCTATGGAAACAATACTATTTGATTCCAAAAATTAATTATAGGAATAATCATCAAAAAATTAATTAATGAAGCACCGGGTACAACCCGGTGCTTCATTAATTAAAATTTAATGATGACGATTGTTATTACCTGGTAAATGCATACGTGGACGTCATTGCCCAGACGTGGATTACGACCAGTCCACAGCGACTATATTGTAATATAACGACAGATTTATTCGTCAGGTCAACCCACCGAAATCCTCATTCAAATTTTATTATTTTCTCAAGTTTTGTGTCTCCAAAACATAGCGTATGGATGCCAAATTGGAACAACGTTGTCAAACTTGTTTCGAATGAGGGGTGGTAAGCTATGTTTTTATGCCAAAATAAAAAAAAATAGCTATTCAAGAAAATGGTTTTGCTAGTGTCGTCTGCTGATGTGGATAGTTAATAGATGTTCGGAACAGGGGAAGAAAGTAAACGCCCAGAACTTACAATAATTCGAGGAACACATTGTTTGGTTATTGTGTTTTCCTGTAACTTTTGATACGATAAAGGTATTTGCATTCTAGATCTCGATTAGAGTGGTATCAGCGATGCGTTAATTTAACATTTGATTATTTTATTTTCTCACTTTGCTGTTTTGATGTGGTGAAATACCTGTATTCTCTACAAAACTACAATAATTCATTTAATCTTGTGCAAGAGGCAGGTTCAACAGACAACCATTAATATAATTCTGACGCATCCGAGGTGGACTCACGTTAAAGATTATTGTCCTTGTTCGACATTGTCGCCCATACTATACCATCACACTCAGTCGAAATTCCAATTGGGTAAGAACAATCAGTTTATTATAACTCTGTCGCTTCGCCCGCGATGCTCTTATAGCATCAGGCATGTAATTACGGCATGAGAGTTAATGATTGATGTTGTTAAAGTTGTTAAGTGTTGTCTGCAGTCGCAACGTAACAACTTCCTCGTCATCAAATGTAACCGGTGGGAGTGCTCAAATCTGAGAAATATACTCAAATAACCACTGCTCCACGCCCCCCCCCCCCCCCCGGAAAGCCAGGGGAACTAAGGTATATATTCTTACATATCGACCCCTGAGTTCCAATGAGTTCTATGTGTTCTATGTGCCTACAGGGGACAATATGTCACGAATGGACAAAAATAGACTGAAGACCGATATTTACACCTGTTTAAAGGAATGGTTGTGACGAACTCCATTTTGTGGATTTGACAACCGGGCATTTTACACAAAGTTCATTGAAGTGTTTTGTTTTATTTTCACCCAGTCGTGGGCTGAAACGACCCTAAACTATTTAATTGTATTTCGTTGGGATTTTGGGCTTTATTTAAATGGGGGGCTTCAATTTGCCTGTCTATTAAGGGGGGATGGGGGAACCGTGGCGCTTCCTACTGAGGCGTACTGCACGTCAATAGTACACTTGTCTTCAACCAATGTTAACCCTGCTTCTGTGAAGTTAGTACTTTGGGGAGTCAGACAGTTGCTTGCCGTTGCTAGGTGGTTCTTTCCTCGTACTCCGGCTCCCTCCACCCGTAAAACTGTTCAACAGGATGTGACCGTGACTGTAGAAAGTATCCTTAAACCCCATGCTTGTAATAATTAGAGGTTAAATAAATAAATAAATATTAAAGGGATTTCTGTGTTTGGGACGACCCGATGTAACAGGAATGGAAATCTGTAGGAAAATTAGTCCCTCTGGACTATTATTCCGCGGAATTATAGTCCTAGTTCTAACATTTCTAAGAATAGTAGTCCTCCGGACTACTATTCCTAGAAATGTTAGACCTAGGACTATAATTCCGCGGAATAATAGCCCAGAGGGACTAACGTTCCTACGGACTTCCATTCCTTTTACACCGGCACATAATACGATACTTTCAAGGAGAGGGGACCAGACATCTATTATTTTCTCAGGGTACTCCGGCTTCCTCCACCCGTAAAACTGTCCTGCAGGAGGTGACCCCGGCTGTCGAAAGTATCCTTAAACCCCAATAAATAAATAAATAAATAAATAAATAAATAAATAAATAAATAAATAAATAAATATTAAGGGGGATATCAGTGTTTAGGACGACCCGCACATAACACGATACATTTGGTGGAGAGGGGACCGGGCATTTTATACAAAGTTCATTGAATTGTTTTATTGTTATATTTTCATCCTGTCATGGGCTGAAACTACCATAAACCATTTAAATGTACTTCACTGGGCTCTTGAGCTTTAAATGATGGGTTCGATTTTTTGGTCTATTAAAGAGGGGCGTGGGCACGGCGGCGCTGTGTACTAAGGCGCATTTCTTGTCAATGGTACACGTGTCTCCAATCAACCCTGTTTGCGCGGAGTTAGTACGTTGGGGAGTAGGACACTTGCTTGCCGTTGCTCGGTGGCTCTCTCCGGCTTCATCCGCTAGTACAAATGTTCGCCAGGAGGTGACTCTGATTGTCGAAAGTATCGTTAAACCCCAATAAATAAATAATATTTAGTAGGATGTAGGTGTTTAGGACGACCCGATTGACCCGATATATAACGCGAGGTTTTCTCGATTTACAACTTTGTGGATGAATTGAGATCTGAATGAACTTGTGTTAGCTGTCGTCCTCGTTCCGCTTGACTGTTATTCTCTGTTTGCTCCCATTTAAAAATTAGAAAGCAGTGCTTTCATCATCTGTTGATGTTCTTTAACCTTTCTTTCTGTTCATTTTATCGACAGTGTACGCATCGTAATATATAATATATATAATACAGACACCATCGTTTCTATTAATATAGCAGGCTGGGAGGTAAGACGTGCTCATTGTTCTCCTGGGAAGAATAAAAAACTTGTAAATTACTGTAAAAGCACATTCGAAGAACAAAGAGTCAAAGTCGACATAATGAGTTGCTTCTAATTAGCTTTCACGAAAATCCAAGTTTCCTTTCGTAACTTTTAAGAAACGAAAACAAGAGACAGCTCCGAGAGCTGTCTCTTGTTTTCGTTGACCAAAAGTTACAAAAGGAAACTTGGCTTTATTTTCTTCTGAGGACATAAGTGTTTTCTCAAGAATTACATGCTTCTGAATTGGACCTTTCTCGAGAGTCGAATGATTTCAGGGGAGATAACTTTATCGGAAGTCGATTTTCATGACCATGTGAGTCAGGGGTGGATTCATAATGCATATGTAAGAGGGGAAAATCATAAATAAAGACAAATGTTGATCCCTTTTAACGATGTTCTCACAAAGCTTTGGCTGATTGGTTGGTTAGTTAAGCGATCGACCAATTATAATAATGAAAGTTAAACTGTCAATTCTCCTTGTTTAACCCTTAGAAATCTAGTGACATCTTCCATGCCAGTTCAATGGCAGCAATTAGAAGAGTCCATATTCATTATTTGGGGTGGACCAATCAATATTTTCAACGTGCAGCCTCCGGGCTGCACGTTGAAAATATTGATTGGTGTACCTCACGCTTTTACTGAAAAGCCATCCCATTTAATGACGTGATGACGTATCATGTTGCAGGCCGGAAAAACGTCCGCTCTTGTTCAAAGGGTTAAACCTCGTCGTAAGGATCATGATTTACGCAGAGGATTATCTCTACCATTGTTTACTGGAAATCGGAGACATAACCACAATAATATATTTAAATTTCACTTTAAAAGTCTAGCCCTTAAGAAAATAATCCTCCAATCTGAGGGGGTGTCATGCAAATAAACATGCAGCTTCGTATCATATTCAGACAAACTTAATTCAATACACAACAAAGCGATCTGACAGGTCACCAGTTGTACCGTACACGTCAAATTACAAAGCGCTACAAATGTATTGAAGTTTCTATCTTTTGGGGTTAATAACGCAACATTGTCGAAAAGTACTTGAAGAAACCGTTAAAAGAAATGGTGATAATTTTTTGTATTTTTTCAGTCTAATGCTGCCATCATTTTTTTTGTACATGTGGTGATGAATATAACAAAATGGGACCTGTATTCTACTGTTGCAGGGACATAGGAATATCTCTCTCTCTCTCTCTCTCTCTCTCTCTCTCACTCTCTCTCTCTCAACCATTTCTGAAAACTATTTCCGCCCAACGGTTCTTATAGCCCTGTACTGTTGTTAACAAGCAGTCTCGTTTCGTTCTGTTTTGGGTTTTTCGGTATTTCTTGGAGTGCTGTTATGTTTGTGTTTCTCCTGTGCCACTCAAGTTATGCTTTATCAATGTATACTGAGAAATGATTTCGATATTTTTTTCAACTCTTTACCTAACAAAACAAGAGATCAAAAGTTACCAAAAATGTTTTTCATTAACTACAAATTTTCATGGTTGCCTCAAAAACACAACTGAAGACGACTTTGCACTGGCATGTGCTCCGTAAATACGTTCCAATAAGGGCTCATAAGCTATGATTTGGAGGCTGAAAATTGAAAAAAAGAAATAATCAAACAACATCAAACCTCCCCAAACTTCTGTGGTATTAGAGATGGAAATCAAACTTTTTTTTCCAGTTAGGATAATGGTTTTCAGAGGGTTAAAAAACAATAACTGTAATCACTTGAGAGTTGTAATTAAATCTAAGATGAGATAATAATAATTATAATAAATCTTCGGCCTTCTGCTGATTTGTCGCGGTCCTCTAACGAGAAGGCCTACATTAACCCACCAGTACGCCACCTAGGTGCCCCCCCCCCCCCCCCCACACACACACACTCTCCCTCATAATCTACCAACATTTAGTCAAAAACTGTTTCAAAATTCGCCCACTGGCCCCTTCTCAATCTCCCCAACTATAAAGTTGATCCTTTTCCTCATGGCATTCCTCATCCAATTATCCTCCATGTTTCCATCCCATTTTTCCATTAGTTTCCCAACGAGTCTTGTTCTACTTGGCAAATATTTGGGGCATTCTAAAATGAAATGCCCCAGGGTCTCAGTTACACCTAAATTACACATTTGGCACACTTTTTCCTTGCCGTTCCCGATTCTACCCCTCAGTTCCACTGACTTGGGTCTCACTTTGAAGAACAACGACGCCCCTCCCCCTCCTCAAACGATCCATCCATGTACTCCTCAAAAGCTAGCGCATCGTTTTCATATAACCTTTCTAAAGAACTCTTGGTCCTAATTCCAGCTTTCTGTTACAATTATCAAGCACCCTTCCCCTTATAAAGCTCCTCCCCTGCTGCAGTCCCCCTTCTTGGTCTTCAGTCTAAAAAGAGTAGTTCCCCATTAGCTCCCTCGCCAGCTTTATCCATCCTGTCTGAATGTTATAGTTCCATTCATGATTAAACGTCGTTTTACACCATTTGCTGTTTGAAAAGTTTACCAGATAATTTAGGTAGCATAATTTTCCAATATCATTCTATCTTTAACCCTTTACCCAACGCAGACGATATCAAAATTTATTATTTTAAATATCATTTTTTCAAATTTTTCATAAAATTTCAACAAAACTATATCATGTGACCCCTCGTTGGAACGAGCTCGTTCCAACAAGGGGTCACATGATATGGTTTTGTTGAAATATTTTGAAAAATAAAAATTTTTCAACTGCTGAATTTGCATATTTTGCGGGCGGATGCTGGCGATTCGTTGGGTAAAGGGTTAACCGGCATCAAACTGAGTTCCACTCTGACTGCTTCCAGTGCGGCTGAGATACTTGATTCGGTTATCCGCCGACCCACGTCATTTTGTAGAATATCCAAGTTCCTCACTACCATTTGGTTTGGGGGATCACATCTGTTCCATATAAATAATGTGATGGAGATTTGGAAAAGAGTAATTTGACACAGGTGTGTGTACTGTTTTATTAGATTGTTTGCGAGATGAAATTCGCGTGTCCAGCTGTCCGAACGAACTTACAAATTTATTGCCTGTTGCGTTAAAAAAAAATATGAATTTTATTAATTAGATCTAAGCACGAGAATAGAATCGTCCGCCACCTCAGGCCTACAGCTAAATTGTCTCACCCAGGGGGCCATAATAGATTAATGTATTTAATAATAAACCTGGGTGTTTGTTCTTTTGGGGGAGGTGTTTGTTTTTATCCCCGCATTTTCAAAAAAAACGTCCGTTCGTCATACCCTGAAAAACTCCTTGGGTATTCAATTCGTAACGTTTAAACTATGCTAATGTGTTCAGGTAGCATCTCTAGATGTGCATGAAGGTTTCGGAATTTTGATTTTGTCTCCGGTGGTTCCAGTGGAACCACTTTTATCGTTAGAAAATCAGTTTCCATCGAAAGGCTCCTAGGGTATTTAATTCGAAACGCTTAAACAATCCTACTGTGCTCAGGTAACATCTCTAGATGTGCATGAAGGTTTTGAAATTTTGATTTGGCCCCAGGTGGTTCCAGTGGAGCCAGTTTTATCGTTAGAAAATCAGTTTTCATCAAAAGGCCCCTAGGGTATTTAATTCGAAACGTTTAAACTATCATTAGATGTTCAGGTAACATCTCTACTATTCTCTAGATGTGCATGAAGGTTTCGGAATTTTGATTTTGCCCCAGGTGGTTCAAGTGGAGCCACTTTTATTGTTGGAAAATCAGTTTTCATCGAAAGTCTTCTAGGGTATTTAATTCGAAACGCTTAAACAATGCTAATGTGTTCAGGTAAAATCTCTAGATGTGCATGATGGTTTCGAAATTTTGATTTGGCCCCAGGTGGTTCCAGTGGAACCACTTTTATCATTGGAAAATCAGTTTTCTTCGAAAGGCTCTTAGGGTATTTAATTCGAAACGTTTAAACGTTTAAACTATGCTAAAGTGTTCAGGTAGCATCACTAGATGTGCTTGGAGGTTTCGGAATTTTGATTTGGCTCCATGTGGTTTCAGTGGAACCACTTTTATCGTTAGAAAATCAGTTTCCATCGAAAGGCTCCTTGGGTATTAATTCGAAACGTTAAAACTATGCTAAGGTGTTGCTAAGGAAATGCGGGGATACACCATTGTGTGCTTTGCACACAAATATCTCGATTTAGTTTTTTTAGGGGGAGGGAGCGCTTCTTCAGCCAGATGAGATGAAAGCACCATAAAGAGAATCGTCTCAAATCAACTGACAGGGAAATGAAAGGGTATTGAGTAATGAGCTTAGTAGTTGAAACAATACTTAGCTTCGTTGTTATTGTATGGTTGCGAGAATTCTTGAGGCGTTTCACATAACCACTTAAGAATTCTTGTAGCCACACACGAAAGGTAAAGTTAAGAATTGTTACACCTTTTGGTATATTTGTTTTACAATGTAATTACTTTTAATGTATTTTTTGCGTTTTTCACCAAAATGCTGCCACCTTTTCCAGTCACTTTAAACATAGAATATCCCATTTATCTATTATAAAAATGTGAAGTCTGTGATTCCGTGAATCCAAAATTCAATGAAGCTTTGAAATAAATTTAAGCATAAATTATCTCCCTTGAAGTGAAATGCAATACAATTTCCGTTACGCGTGCGGGGCAGTGGCGGCCGGTCCATAGGGCCCGGGTGGCCAATGGTCAGGGGCCCCGGGCTCCAGGGGGCCACAAGGGCTCAAAGGTAAAAGAAATTTGTACGTTTTTTGGGGGCCCCCTCTTTAAAAAATTGGGCCCCCGCAGATAAGTTAATAATTTACAGGCTCATGTGCATAAATGAAATTTCTCCGCGCTGGAATAGAAGTTTTCATCAACACGTCGTTCGGTAGTCTCCGCTTACTAGTCCAGGCACATTAGACATAAAAATGAGAAAGTAAGGAAAAAAATCGGAGAAAGCTGATTTTTTTTTATATGTTTCCGGGACACACATTGCGGATAAAGTGTGAAAAGTCCCCGCGAATCCGAAGTGAGCTTTTTTAGTTATAGCGTTTTTTTGATGAAAAAAAAAAATTAAAAAAAATTCGACCCAGCTCCATATTTCTCATTCTTATTCGCCTTAGTAGGGTGAAAATCATAAATATCGTGCTGAATTATATTGAGAATACATATCCCCAACAGAAAATGCCAACTTTGTACCAATCCTCACACTCAATGGTGAAATATTCACGAAAATGTACAAAATTACGAAAAAAAATTTATTGTTTTCATACACACAACGGTACACAACGTCCATTAAATCAAATCTACGACTACTTTGGGAGTTAAATTATATATAAAAAATTGCAGAAAAGCAGTGGCTTTATAATGGTATATAACAATAGTCATTTATTCCATAATGAACTGGTGAAACGTGTGAAATATTAACCATACCCCCTAAACTCAAATTCAAACGGCATCGACTTTTCTCATTCAAATACCGTATTATAGTATCATTGTTTCAATTTCCATGTTCGATTAAATCACATAATGTGGTGTTCGCCAACAGAGGTGACTGTACAACAGCTGACGCTGTCAATCAAGAAAGTGTCAACCATCTACTGTCAAAATTACACGAACTGCTCCAGAATGCGTCCGTAGGACGCACAGGAAAGCTTTGGGTACAATACTACGAGCAAATAGGTCTTCTCCAGTTGTTCTTGAGAGCAGAGCGCACAGGCGACTGGGAACTCCACACATATTGTGTTCGCAATATGATTCCAGTATTTCACGCAGGTGGTCATTTTGCATATGCAAAAAGTTCTCATCTCTATTTGCAGCAGATGAATGAGCTAACAGAAATAATGCAACAGGATGATTTGAAGTTGTTCACTGAGAAAGGTTACTTTACCATAAGGCGCTCAGATAAATTCTGGGACGGGATATATTCTGATCAGACCATAGAGCAGTGTTTAATGAGAACGTTCAAGCTCCTTGGTGGTCTCACACATGGCAGGGGAATAACCGATATGTAATGCTCTCGAAAATTTTGTTCTTGTTCACACTGGTCATGGCGAACAACATCGGGATCTCCGTCAAAGTTCACAATTGACTGATGCCAATGATATCACCACATTATTGAACTGGCTCAGAGTGCATTCCCCCTTTCAGAATAGAGATCCACTACAATTAGTCTCTATAGCGACCGGGCTTGTGGCCGACGAAACTGTGAACTGTGACCAAGTTCGCAAAATTGGTGAATGTTGCGTATCGAATGTTGTAAGCAAAACGTTCAATAGCATCAAACTACGACGTGTTGACACTGTGAAGTCTTTCGCATCGATGGCAAATAGCATCAAAGTCCGTGGAAGTAAGGTAGTGATTGACCCCGCAATTCTGTTCAACCGCTTCACATGTGTTATTCAGTCACAAGCAGAGATGGAAGAGTATCTCAAATATGAACTCGCCACGAAACCACCAGCATTGTTTGCTTCTGCTGGAATGAGGAAGACACAGAAAAGCACGCTCGGTAAGATCCTCAAAACATACGGTTCCGAGCAAACTAAAATCCCAGAACATTCTCTGTTTGTTGTAGATGGTGGATTTTTATTGAGAGCAGTTGTATGGCCTAAACAGTCGTCATATAAGGACATATGTACATCATATTCCAATTATCTAGTGAGACATTTTGGGGCGAACGTCGTGGTTGTTTTTGATGGTTATGCTTGTACAATGTCGACAAAGGGCATGGAACAAGCCCGTAGATATCAATATCTCACCCGAGTTACCAGCCACCACACCCCAGTCCGATTTCCTTGCAAATGCCAAGAACAAAACCCAAACTGATCGATCTTCTAATGCAGGAGCTATCTGCTATCAATATTCAGTCCAAGCAGGCCGAGGCTGATGCTGATGTACTGATAGCCGAAACTGCACTTGACATCGCTCAAGATGACAACAATGTTGTCGTTGTGGGAACAGACACAGACTTGTTAGTCATTCTTACCTCTCGAGTTCAACCGGGATGTAATATTCACATGATGTATTCCATTACCCCAAACTTACTAGTTTCAGTTAGTGAAATAGCAACCAAAATGGGTGACCATAGAAGCAACCTCCTTGTAGCACATTCTATAAGTGGTTGTGACACTACTTCTGCACTCTTTCGAGTTGGTAAGAAGAAAGTATTCAGTACAATTGTCTCCGATGTTACTAGCGACTCACAACAGTATGTCAACACAATTTTGGCGCATGACAGTACACCAAGTGCAGTAGCCGCTGCCGGAGAACAACTTCTCCTGATCTTATACGGGAGTAAAACTGTTTCCTCTCTCGACCAATATAGATATGTCACTTACAAGCGTTATATAGCAAAATCTAAACTGAATAAACCCATCGACCTAGCCTCACTCCCACCAAGCAGCGATGCTGCACAACAACATGTCTACAGGTGTTATCTCCAGGTCCAACAATGGCTGGGCACTTCGCTTCCTCCGACGGATTGGGGGTGGTCGCTAGACAATGGACTTCTTGTACCGACTGCAGCCACAAAGCCATGTGCCCCGATAACCTACTGAATCTGATCAGTTGTGGTTGCAAGAGTGCTTGTACAAAAAGGTGTGGGTGTAAGAAGGCAGGACTCTCTTGCTCAGGTTTGTGTAATTGCAGTTCGGATTCTTGTAACAACCACAGAAACACTGTCCTGTCGGAAATTTCTGAGTTCGATGAATAATATGTATATAGGTAATGTCATTTCTGTATATAGCGTTGATAATAGTCAATGTAACTTAATCCATGTTGATTGATTTGTACATTCTGTAAATATTATTTATTGATTTTTGTACATTCTGTAAATATTATTTATTGATCTAATGCTGCCAGACACAGACGTGTCTGTTCGGTCCCAAGCCCGAAAATAGTTGAGTTCTCATGCTGACGAATTTTATGCCAAAAGGGGAACTCGGCCAGAAGCAGAGGGGGTCTTCCATAATGTCTATTTTGTAAGCAATGATAAAAGTCTTCAAATGGTGGTGGATTTTTTATCGTCTGTCCAACTAACATCCCGTTCTGTACTACGACCCTTTGGGCAAATCCGTTAGGAAAAATCGTCATTTTTTGCGTGAATCCGATACTTTTTTGTGAATTTTCAATAATTTTTCGCAGAAATTGTCACAGAATGCACATTTTCCTCTAGGTAAATGTATATTAGACATTATGTAGCTCGAAATACGCGTAAACAAAAAATACAGTTGGATCAATTCGAGGTTACAAAGTTCGTGCGATTTTTTTTTATTCTTTTCAAACGCGTTTTCGAAAAAAGGCTGTAGAAAAAAAAGCTCAACTTGGATTTTAGGGGACTTTTGTTTAATCGTTCAGTGACATGTACTCGACAGTAGTAGTGCTCGCACGTTTGAGGGAATAGTTGGATGACCTCGGTGGATGACCTCGGAAGTGACGTCATGTCACGTGACCTAGTGGCGCCATGTTGTGTTGTCATGGTAACCCGCGTGAGCGGCCATGTTGTGACGTCATCCCCATGGTGATACGTGGTGTTGGTGCGCATGCGCAGCGCGTGTTGTTAGGGTGATACGTGTTCCCGTCGTCCATTTTGTATATTGGAGGCCGCCATCTTGGTTTCTATGGTAGCACGTGATTGCTATGTTACCTAAGGCCTACAATAGGATAAGGGGTATGTTCGGTGGGTATGTTCGATTGAATCGGAGTAAATCTGATTACCACAAACAACCCGACAATCCCCCAAATCACCAAAATTTACCCGAAATCACCGAAATTGACTTTATTTCCCCAATTTATCGGCTTAACACGCAGTGCTGTAGTACTAAGGGGTACAAGGGGTGCATTCGACTGAAGTGGAGTAATTTTCTGGTTCGGATTTTTCCAGAATCCCTTTTTGGATCCCTATTCCATGACGTTTTTCCCTATTAAGAATAGCACGTAGAGCTACAGGACAAATTTACCCAGAATTCTCCGCTTCTATCTATATATGCAATAGTTTACGTCTATCTAGCCATGTTCCTTTGTTCTAGAGTATACTCCAGTAGCGTAGAAGAGCCTATTATTTGGAACAGTTTATCTTATTATTACTATATTTAGCAATTTCTGGTCTATTCTTGTTAGTTCTGACCCTATTTCGTGTACTCTTGTTGTTTCATTTATATAACTAACCAATCAGATTGCTTGATTTCCCATAACCTGTATGCAGGGTTATCTCCCTTGTGTATAAAAAAAGCCTATATCCAATGGCCATATCCCATGGAATCCCATTTTGGAAAACACCTGTGGCTATGGAATCCCTTTTTTGTCATATGTGCTTATGTGAAAAAGCACAATGTGACACAATGTGACCTAGCACAAAGGCACATGCTTTATGTGCCGATATGTGCTTATGTGAAAAAGCACAATGTGACACAATGTGCCCTATCACATAGGCACATACGGGTATTTGAGGATACCTTTGGCCTGGTATTGTATTATTTGAGGATACCTATCGAGGATACCTACTGGAGAATCCCTTTTTTGGTCATATGTGCTTATGTGAAAAAGCACAATGTGACACAATGTGCCCTAGCACAAAGGCACATGCTTTATGTGCCGATATGTGCTTATGTGAAAAAGCACAATGTGACACAATGTGCCCTATCACATAGGCACATACGGGTATTTGAGGATACCTTTGGCCTGGTATTGTATTATTTGAGGATACCTGTCGAGGATACTTACTGGAGAATCCCTTTTTGTCATATGTGCTTATGTGAAAAGGCACAATGTGACACAATATGCCCTATCACATAGGCACATGCTTTATGTGCCGATATGTGCTTATGTGAAAAGGCACAATGTGACACAATATGCCCTATCACATAGGCACATACGGGTATTTGAGGATACCTATGGCCCGGCATTGTATTATTTCAGGATACCTATTGAGGATACCTATCGAGGATACCTTTTGGAGAATCCCTTTTTTGTCGCATTAGGCTATGTAAAATCCCTCAATGGGTCTAATGTAGTCTTACCAACCGCTTCCATCTTGTCGCCAAAGCTCCAAGGCCATTACAGGTCTATGGCCTATCTGTCCTATCATTAGCTTCTACAACAGTCTTGTTCCATTGCGGCCTTGTACCAGTACTATTGGCTTCTGTTATTCTGCCCCATATCTCATCCATTACTTACTAGCTATACCTATCTCAGTCTCGACTATAACATTGATAAATGTTGAATCAGATTTCCCCTGTATACGTATAAGGCATTCCGTTATTGAGATGCCTAGACGAGTCCGTAAAATATGGATTCCGTGTTTTAACATCAATACTCGAGGGTATTTCCCTCCCCTATTGGAAGAATTCAGTTCAATGGGTTGTAGTTTAAAAATTCAGATCACCTTTCGTTATATTTTCATTAAGGCTGTAAACTTTGTTCAATTCAAAGGTGTTAACATTGGGCTATAGTTAAAAATGGAGTTCATTCAGTTCAAGGGTGTTAATACATTCATTAGGGTTATAGTTCATTCATTCAGTTCAAAGGGTGTTAATATCTTCATTAGGGTTATAGTTCTAAACTTTGTTCCGTTCAAAGGGTTCATTCAGGTTTGTTCAATTCAAGGGGTTAACATTGGGTTATATTTAGGGATTACAGTTCATTCAGGTGAAAACTTTGTTATGTTCACTACGATCTTAGTTGTGATGGATCTTCGTTCACTTTGTTCTGTTAAGTCTGTCAAACTTGTTCGATCAATCCGACTAGTTTGACATTCTTTCACTTTGTTATGTTCACAATTGGTTGTGTTGGATCTGTACCTTTATTGTTTTATAGTGATTGGTTGTCTCTGTTCAGAGTCTTGTAGTCATTAAGTGTTATCAAACCCTTTCCATACCCTCAAGTATTGATGTTAAAACACGGAATCCATATTTTACGGACTCGGCTAGGCATCTCAATAACGGAATGCATTATACGTATACGGGGGAAATCTGATTCAACCTTGATCAATGTTATAGTCGAGACTGAGATAGGTATGGCTAGGAAGTAATTGATGAGATATGGGGCAGAATAACAGAAGCCAATAGTACTGGTACAAGGCCGCAATGGAACAAGACTGTTGTAGAAGCTAATGATAGGACAGATAGGCCATAGACATGTAATGGCCTTGGAGCTTTGGCGACAAGATGGAAGCGGTTGGTAAGACTACATTAGACCCATTGAGGGATTTAACATAGCCTAATGCGACAAAAAAGGGATTCTCCAAAAGGTATCCTCGATAGGTATCCTCAATAGGTATCCTCAAATAATACAATGCCGGGCCATAGGTATCCTCAAATACCCGTATGTGCCTATGTGATAGGGCATATTGTGTCACATTGTGCCTTTTCACATGAGCACATATCGGCACATAAAGCATGTGCCTATGTGATAGGGCATATTGTGTCACATTGTGCCTTTTCACATAAGCACATATGACAAAAAGGGATTCTCCAGTAAGTATCCTCGATAGGTATCCTCAAATAATACAATACCAGGCCAAAGGTTTCCTCAAATACCCGTATGTGCCTATGTGATAGGGCACATTGTGTCACATTGTGCTTTTTCACATAAGCACATATCGGCACATAAAGCATGTGCCTTTGTGCTAGGGCACATTGTGTCACATTGTGCTTTTTCACATAAGCACATATGACCAAAAAAGGGATTCTCCAGTAGGTATCCTCGATAGGTATCCTCAAATAATACAATACCAGGCCAAAGGTTTCCTCAAATACCCGTATGTGCCTATGTGATAGGGCACATTGTGTCACATTGTGCTTTTTCACATAAGCACATATCGGCACATAAAGCATGTGCCTTTGTGCTAGGTCACATTGTGTCACATTGTGCTTTTTCACATAAGCACATATGACAAAAAAGGGATTCCATAGCCACAGGTGTTTTCCAAAATGGGATTCCATGGGATATGGCCATTGGATATAGGCTTTTTTATACACAAGGGAGATAACCCTGCATACAGGTTATGGGAAATCAAGCAATCTGATTGGTTAGTTATATAAATGAAACAACAAGAGTACACGGAATAGGGTCAGAACTAACAAGAATAGACCAGAAATTGCTAAATATAGTAATAATAAGAAAAACTGTTCCAAATAATAGGCTCTTCTGCGCTACTGGAGTATACTCTAGAACAAAGGAACATGGCTAGATAGACGTAAACTATTGCATATATAGATAGAAGCGGAGAATTCTGGGTAAATTTGTCCTATAGCACTACGTGCTATTCTTAATAGGGAAAAACGTCATGGGATAGGGATCCAAAAAGGGATTCTGGGAAAATCCGAACCAGAAAATTACTCCACTTCAGTCGAATGCACCCCTTGTACCCCTTAGTACTATAGCACTGCGTGCTAAGCCGATAAATTGGGGAAATAAAGTCAATTTCGGTGATTTCGGGTAAATTTTGGTGATTTCGGGTAAATTTTGGTGATTTGGGGGATTGTCGGGTTGTTTGTGGTAATCAGATTTACTCCGATTCAATCGAACATACCCACCGAACATACCCCTATCCTATTGTAGGCCTTAGGTAACATAGCAATCACGTGCTACCATAGAAACCAAGATGGCGGCCTCCAATATACAAAATGGACGACGGAAACACGTATCACCCTAACAACACGCGCTGCGCATGCGCACTAACACCACGTATCACTATGGGGATAACGTCACAACATGGCCGCTCACGCGGGTTACCATGACAATACAACATGGCGCCACTAGGTCACGTGACATGACGTCACTTCCGAGGTCATCCACCGAGGTCATCCAACTATTCCCTCAAACGTGCGCGCACTACTACTCTCGACATTCCCTGAAAAAAATCAGCTTTCTCCGATTTTTTTCCCTAGTGAAACCTAATGTTCTTGGGCTATACAGTAAACCGAAAATAATACACGATGACAGCTAGTCCAAGAAATCAAGAAGAAGGCGAAGGAAGAATCAAAAGTTTCAAGTTTTTATGAACCAAATCTATAATCCCAAAGGTAAGTTCATCCGTTTAACCAGATAGGCATGAGATAAAGTGTTATGATAATTTTCCATTCCATAATTCATTTGACTCTAACATCTGAAGTGGTCTTGCAGAAATATCAACAGGTGTGTTATGTGAAACTACGGAAAGCCATAACAATAACAAAGCAACTGAATGGTGATGTATAGTAATGCGCGTCAGTTGGCGGTAGTAGCGATGATCGATTACGGTCTTAGTTTCTTCAATGGTAATTGCCAATTGGGGGGGGGGGGGGGTGTGGTCCCGTTGGTAAGGTCGATCGTCGATCAAACCAATAAACCGATCAGCTCAGTTTCTTTCACCACACGGCACGTCCACTGCGGTGATTGTTCTTCCATTCGTTTTCTGTTTTCTTTTGTTCTTTTGTTTAATAAAAAATCAAGCGTAATCTACATCTCCACAGGCAATCCAAACATTCATGTACAGAGCTCGATATTGCAAGTGAAATGTGGGGTTCTTCCATTAATAGACAACTGAATTCTCCTCTCTAGAGTGAAGGATTTGGCGTTTTTCGTCCATAATTTTCAAAATTTTCTAATGGGGTCCTGTGTCCAAGGGCCCCATCTTAATTATGGCCAGGGGCCCCAAGGGCCTCCGGTCTCCACTGGTGCGGGCACTTCCCGTGCTAGTACGGGTGGGGCCGCTGGTTCTACATATAGCCGTTATTATTTGGTAACAAGCTTGAGTTGTATTTTTTTTAAACTTTATTCCTTACTAGGGTAATCAATTTCCTGTGTAGGTTTAAAACTGGAAAAGTTTATATCCATAACATAAATATTTCGTGTGCTAAAATATTTATTATCCCACTCATAGCATTTATTATGCAGTCCACTCGCCATAACATATGTGTTAACCCTTTGCCTAGAAATGAAAAGCAGACGACACTTGCAAACAAAATTCTTGAATAACTATTTTTTTCATTTTTTTGTCTCAAAAGCATAGGTTATGACCCCCTCAAAGGAACGAGCTTGACCAGTTCGTTCCAAAGAGGGGTCAAAACTTATGTTTTTGAGACAAAAAAATTAAGAAATAATGGAAATTAATTCGCGTTTTCTTTGTGAATAGCGATGGCCGGTTTTGGCCGTCACGTTGGTTAAAGGGTTAAAAAATAATCAGTTCTGTTCGCCGAATTATCTGCACATTGTGCTTGAACAGAATGTTTTTTTCGCGACGAGACACCTTTCCGGCTTTCAAATTTGTCCCACTTCGCGATAATTAACTACGATAATCAATTTTGGATTCTTAAATAATTTAGAATGATGGGGGTTGGGGCGGTACTGTTATGCTCTAGTGAGTGCAACCTGTAAATATTCCATAATAAAATACAAACCTTATATTTCTCTATGTACATGAGTTTAACACTTAAGGGCCCATTTCCATTTCTCGAGAGTTTCCTGTCTTACGTGTATGTAAAAAACACATGTTCTAACAAAAGACGTCTTGGTGACTGGAGTTACAGAGCCTTAGCAGTGATTCCAGTGAAGTCTTGGCTGGCTTGACAGACAGCCAAGATGCCACTTGACGCTACTGTTAAGTCAAAGTGTTATCCTATCATGCGGGAATAAACAAAACGCAGACTTCTGCAGACATTTAGAGAAGTTGTCAAGTAATATTACAATAATGAAATGAGTGTTTTACGAAAATCAAAGTTTGTATTCTTGCGGGAATCATTTGCAAGAATCGAATCCCATTTTCGCATGAACTTTCAGCTCAGTCGTTCTGGTGATGTAGAGTACACAGAAGACTTTTATCCACCATTCAACCAACACAACCATGGCCATGATTTCTCGGAAAGAGTTGTTAACAAACAAGAAGCCACACTCAACTGATCAAAAATAATGGGACTTTGTTTCCAAGTCCCTCAACCCAACGGCGCGTGAGGACATTCCTTCAGCATGAGTGAAATTGTACATGGCCATAAAAAATATACGCACAAGTATATGCCTTTTCCGTCTTTTTCTCCTGCTATTTCCGCCATTATGAGTGGAGGGAGTTCATTTCAATGTTCATTTCGCTGCAAATCTTTAAGCCCTAGCTTGTCGGCGTTGGGATTCAATGTCGTGGTGTAGACCTGTGGTATATACAGCACGTTTGTGCTCTCTTTCCGATAAGTAAATCAGTTTTTTTTTCAAAAATTGTCAACACATTTGTTTGATATAGCTGCACGTGCCCCTGGATTACTTTTGATGATGCCAGAGTGTTTTGGTGAGGGTGGGGAATTATACCTGATGGAGGTGGGTTGTGAGATGGGGAAATCTCACCCTCGGGACAAGAGATTTGGTCCAGACAGTCGGCAAGCCTCGTGTCTGGCCCAAATATCTTCCCCTCGAGTGAGATTTCCCCATCTCACACCCTCACTCGCCAGGCATAAATATACTCTATTGAAGTCTAGGCTGCTTTACATGCAGCGATGACTTCAATAGACACAACTGCTAAGTCAACGCATTATACACAGAATGACACACGCGTGTGAAATGGGTTAATCGATATGGCACGAGTGCCAGCGCGGAAGAATGGAACGAGAGGCCGCATGCCTCGAGTTTTATCCTTCCGCGATGGCACAAGTGTCATATCGATTAACCCAATCACACTCGTGTGTCGTTCTGTGTTTATTACACGCCTTCACGTCTATAAAAAATAATTATTAGAAGGACACTCAGCAATTCATTTGGCAACTATCAACACAGAGAACACCTTTTATCGCCAACAACTCAGCAATACTAAACATTATAAGAAAATAGATTCACTTATATGGCCTAGTAATATCGAAAAAGTTAATAAGATCTTAAAATTTCTCCTCGACGAAGGTCCCATTACCAAAAAACAATTGAAATATTTAGCAGCTAAGCTCAGTGCTCAAACAAGACAATTTTATATCCTACCAAAGATCCACAAGGACCGTTCTTCATGGACGGATGACTTAACTCCACCCGGGAAGCCAATTGTATCAGATTGTAATTCGGAATCTTATGCGATCTCGGAATTAATTGATTATCATCTGAAACCTACAGCAAATAGACATCCGAGCTATCTAACAAATACACAGGATTTCCTGTCAAAAATTTCGAAATTGAAAATATCGAAAAATGCAATTCTGGCTACTTTGGATATCGACAATATGTATACGAACATTGATATTGATAAAGGTGTTAAATCAGTTAAAAATGCATTTGATAAATATCCGGATGCAAAACGCCCGGATGAACAAATTTTGGATCTTTTAGAGCTGAGCTTAAAAGGTAATGACTTTCAATTCAATGGAGAAAATTTTCTACAAATGATGGGTTGTCCTATGGGCAAAAGATTCAGTCCAAATTTTGCAAGCATTTATGTAGCGGAATGGGAGGGAAATGCCTTAAGCAAATGCGCAAAGCATCCTCTCGTATATCTCAGGTATTTAGATGACATTTTTATTATTTGGGAACATTCAAAAGAAGATTTTGATGAATTTTTAGAAATTTTGAACAATCATGATCCAAACATTAAGTTAAAAGCTACTATCAGTGAAAATTCTGTTGATTTTCTCGATGTGACCGTGTATAAAGGCAAGCAATTTCAGGCGTCCGGTCATTTAGATTATAAAGTATATTTTAAACCAACTGATTCACATCAATTGTTGCATACAAAATCATTTCATCCCCGACATTCATTTAAAGGTATCATCAAATCACAACTCATTCGTTTCCACCGCAATTCAAGTGTTAAGGTAAATTTCAATGAGGCTTGTTCTACTCTATTTGGCGCCCTCAGATCGAGAGGATACTCACTGCGCTTTTTGCGTACCTTGAAATCTCAAACTCTGAAAAAGCTCGAAAGTCCAACTGAAACTACTGGAAACAGTATGTTGGTCAAAGTCAAAATCCTTTCCGAGAACGTGCTACTCGACACAAACAGGATATAAAACATAATGCTGATGCCCCGGTAGCACAACATTTTAACCTTCCTGGTCATTCTTTGGACGATTTCGAAATCCATCCTATTGAACAACCACCAATTAAAGATACATTAGAAGAAACGGATGAATTTAGAATAAAACTTGAAGCTTTTTGGATCAATACGCTTCAAACCCTCTGGCCATTTGGTATGAACATATCAGAGGGCGAATGCGAAAGGAGGTCCATCATTACTTTCACCTTAACGTACAACAGAATGAATATCGAAATAGCAAAAATGTTAAAAGATGAATTCAATTTAACCAATGCTAAATTAAATGAACCTTTGAATCTTCGACCTGTCATCGCCTCTAAGAAAAACAAAAGCTCGCGTAACATTCTTGTTAGGACTAAATTAATCAATGAATAACATCAATTATTGCCAGTCAGCTTAACCAGTTCCTAAGCTCATCACTTAGTTTAAATCAATTTTATGTAATTTTTTGTCATGTTTGAAACCCATCAGGGTTCAGTAAATGAAAACAATTTTTCGGCGGCATATTAAAAGAAAAAAACGTTTCAGTAGGAAATGTCTGTGCCAGTGCGATTTTTTAACCTCACACACACACACACTTGACAAGGATATTAACATATTTGTATCTTCAACAGAATTATGAGGTATAATTAGGGCTGTCAAGGTTTTTGAATTTAGGAACCGATTAATCGTCGCAAATAATCGATAATAGTCGATTAATCGTATCTAGATGCCCCCCCCCCCCCCCCCCCCCCGCGCTCTCTCCCTCTCTTTGAAGTCTTTATAAATGAAGTTCAAGACAGTTGCCCTTCCTCAAAAACGAAGACGATCCTCTTTTAGGTACATTGAAAGCTTTGATGTTCTGAACTTTTGAACCGTCAGTGTAATAATCAAGACCGGTCGTCAGTTGCGAACTTCTGACGCTGGGGAGACTTATATAATTTATAAAGGGCTAACATTTCAAATGTGGATACAGTGGCCTTTTCGTCGGCTTAAATTGAAATTGGTGACACAAGTACGTTTCAGATATGTATGCACAAGATTATGAAGGGGGTCATGGGCACGGATTAGATTGTGATGGGTTTATCTCGCAGTGCAAGATGGAACATTCTCAAACTTAGTTTCATAAATATCAAATTTCAAGTATTTTTTTATTTCTGTGTATTTTAACGATATATTTTTATGACATCTTTTTCTTATCGAAGGAAATTTTAATATGAGAACGAATACACACCGACTTCATGAAAAATAAACACTCGAGGGCTGGAGGACCTTATCTGTCCAAAACAAGTTAAGCCCCCTCCCCCCCCCTCCCCCCCCCCCCCCCATGATACCTGTGGGTGGGTATATGAATAGCTCATATTGTGACGTTCTGCATTCCTCTATCGGATCGGGCATACATCCTTAAAACAGGTGAATATTTGCTGGCTATTGACCATTTCACTGCCGTGTGATTATAGATAAATGAGACAACATCACAGTGAGAGAAATTCGGAAAGTTATGGACAGCATGCCACGCCGATTAACATTTACCCAACGTAACGGTCAAAACCGTTCAGCGCTATTCTCAAAAATTTCCAATTAATTTTTATTTTTTTGTCGAGCTCGTTCCAACGAGGGGTCATAGCCTATGTTTTGGAGACAAAAAATGAAAAACATTAGTTGGTCAAGAATTTTGCTTGCAACTGTCGTCTGCTTTTCATGTTAGGTAAAGGGTTAAGATGTGTTAGATATTCTCGAGGCTGTTCCACCAGGTACTGACCACCGTGACGTTTTTTAACGTTGTGATGACGTCCGCGGTGCCTAATATTTATTCAATAAAAAAGAAAGCTCAATAAACCCTTGCTTCACTAATAAGGCATATTCCCCCTACTGCAAATAGCAGGTTTTCTCGGGAGAATGTACCCATTTACTATATACCCACTGGTATTATAGGGAGGTGGCGTGAAGGGGGGGGGGGGGGGGCTTAACTTTTTTTGGACAGTACATGTGTCACATGGTTGGTATAGAAATAAGAATGTTATAGAACGTGAAAAGTAGATTTCTTCACTGTTAACGAACGCTGTGGAACAAAATGAAAACAGTTACTTCTTCCCACTTCCTTATTCAACATTCGTTTTCAACCGATATAATCTTGTGTCCATAGGCGAGGCACTTAATTCCGATTGCCAACGTGTGAGCACGGTGGGCCGGTGGCGTTGTGTACTGAGGCGTACTACACATCGATGGTGCACCTGTCCTCAACCAATGCTAAGCATGCTTTTGTGGAGTTGGTATGTTGGGGAGTCTATAAGCAATACATTTTAAACATTCACCTAATCCGAAGATCAGGCGGCATTTGATAAAAAAATTCTTGAATTTTCATTTTTTGCCTCAAACACACATATCGTTGAGCTCGTTCCAATGAAGGTCCATAAGCTAAGTTTTTGAAGCAAAAATTAAACAAAAATTACAAAAATAATAATATTTGAATGACGATTTTTGTATATCACTGGTCGGTTTTGTCAAATTACGTTGCGTAAGGGGTTAAGCCGCTGTATGAAAAAATGAAATATTAAAATAAATTAAAAAACGAACCAGACCGAACGACCCTGTTTTTTATTGCAAGTAACCTCCAATTGCCCACGTAGAGGCACGAGGTGGCGCCGTGTACTAAGGCATATTATACGTCGATGGTGCACTTGTCTTCAACCAATGCTAACCCTGCTTGTGCGGAATTGGTACGTTGGAGAGTCTGACAGTTGCTCGCCGTTGCCGACGGTTCTCTGCGGGTACTCCGGCTTCCTCCACCCGTAAAAATGTCTGACACGAGGTGGCCCAGGCTGTCGAAAGTGTCGTTAAATCTGAATAGATAAATAAATATTATAAGTAACCTAAACCAAACCATTTATGTATTTCTTCGCCTAAAGTACAGTTGGTGGGTGTTCACCCGATCTGTATTTACAACTCTCAAGTAAAAAAACACAGTGGGCGCTTGAAACTTTAGAGCTCTTGGTCCACCGGATGCTTTCTAGTGCATCATTGAAAGAAGTAGGAAGTATTTCCAACTGGGTTGTGGCGGGAGCATGCTCATAGAGGGGTGGCCCACGCACTGACAGATATCAAACACACTAAAAACTAAAGTGTTAAAACTGACACTTTCAAGGTGTTAAACCCATTCTAACTCTTATGGTTTGATTTTAACACTCAAAGTGCAATGCTTAAAGCACTTAGACATTACAATCGTCAGACATCTGAAACTTGAATGGATGGCACTTCCCATGTGTCTAGCATTGGTGGTTCTTCCAGAATCGTCCATAATTTGATTAGCGCTTAGTGGGTACATAATTAAAAGGGGATGTTCCCGGAACGTCGAAAAATTAATTTTCGCACCTCATCAGGAGTGTTTTGATAGCCATTATAAACGAAAACAAAACAAAAAAAAACCAACAAAACGTGTGCCTATGGAGATAGGCCTAAAACAGGGGTGTATCCTTTCGCCGATCCTGTTTGCATTGTACATCAACAGTTTAGGAGATGAACTCCTGCGTAGCGAGGAGGGGTAGCAGTTGGGGACTTGAAGATCCCAGGGCTATTTTTTGCAGACGATATGGTTCTAGTGTCAGAAAGCGAAGAGGGGCTAACGAAAATGCTGGAAATTGTTGGGAAATATGGGAGCAAATGGAGACTCGAACTTAATGAAAGCAAGAGCAAAATTATACCTGTGGGCCGCAAAGTGGACCCCACTCGAAGGTGGAGAGTGGGTGAGTTCAGCATTCCGGAAGGGAGCAGCAAACTTCTCAGTGTGGGAGAGACAGGTGATTACGAGTATTTGGGGGTAAATATAAACATTACAGGAAGAGGCATCTACCGGAACCACACAAATAAATTGATTCTGAAGTCGGAAGCGAATCCTTAACCAAATGAAACTTATAGGGAGAAACAGTTTCAATAAGGTTTTCGTGGGGAAAACCATTTGGGAAATGGTGGGGCTGCCAAGTATAACATACGGTGCGGAAGTGGTACCCCTAAACCAGACGGCCGTAAAGAGCTTGGAAATCCTGCAGAACGATGCAGGCCGATGGATAACGGGGTCGAGTAATGCCGCAGCGCTAGAAGCAATCAGGGGTGAGCTTGGGTGGATGAGGATCAAGGACAGGATAGACCTGTTGAAGCTCGGTTATCTTAATTATTTGGTAAATCTCCCCGACAGCCGATGGTGTAAAGCAATGTTCCTGAGAATTTTCAACTCAAATATCAAAACGGGGTGGATGGTCCAAGTGAGGGCGCTAGTAGAGAACTACTCATTGGAGATCTCGGACCTGGGCGTTGGGGCAAACCAGGGTAAAAAATCATCAGAGAAAGGGTCATGGAGGATTGTAACCGTAATTGGCGAGAGGGGGTCAAATCGAAGAGGTCTTTGGGTGGCCTGCGTGATAAAGAGAAGCCAGGTTTTGAAGAGTACCTTGATGGCACCTTTGGGGGGTCACTGTTGTTCAAGCTGAGGTCGCGATCCCTGGAGCTGAGGGGAAAAATTGGGAAAGACGGTGAAAGGGAGTGCCAGATGTGTAACTTGGACATGGTGGAGACCCTGGAACACTTTCTTCTAGAATGCCCAAAGTATCAGCCTAAAAGAATGAGATTCACTGGGAGTATAATGGGGAAGTGGGATGGGAGAATGAAGGACATGTGGTTAGGGGGAGACTCAAAGGAGAGGGTTAATATGCTAATCGGAGAGATTGGGAAGAAAGGGACAAGGAATATTATCAAGCAGTTCGTCTCCGAGTGTTGGGAGGAGAGGAGAAGCGTGGGAATAGGGAGGCAGTTGGGAGTACAGGGGTAACCATGGCCTTCTCGTCCGAGAACCGCGACAAATCAGCGGCTGGCCAAAGTGTTATTATTATTATAGTCCATATCTTAATGTTTGACCAGTTTGTGTGATTAGGAGGAAAGTTTGTGAGAGACAATCACTGATTTTTAAAGGTGTTGTCGGGGAATGTTTTTTTTTTTATTTTTTATAGTTTGTGAGAAATAGTCACACTGTTTTCATGAGAATAACAATTTTTGAAAATTGTGTGAATTATTTTTTGGGGATCAAGACAAGATGATTTTTGACTGAGACTTCTACAGGTCAAAGATTTCTTCTTTTTGATGAAAACATGGGCACCAATAAACGAATGATAGTGTTTGCAACCGACGCCAACCTTGCGCACTTGGCCAACTCACCAACTTTTTACTGTGATGGAACATTTTATACTTGCCCAACTTTATTCCACCAGTTATACCCTATTCATGTGATGATCAATGGGACAATGACACCTGTAGTTTTTGCTTTGTTACTCGGAAAAGCGCAACAAATTTACGAAAAACTGTTTTTAAGAATAAAACAAGAGATGTCTGACAAAGGTTTAGAGTTGAACCCAGAAAGTGTTTTCGTCGATTTTGAGACGGCTGTCCACAATGCGCTCCGACGTATTATACCAAATGTGAAAATTAGGGGGTGCTTCTTTCACTTCACCCAGTGTATATGGAGGAAAGCCCAAGGTACCGGTCTCCAAATATTATATAGAGAGGATGAGGACATTCGCAAAATTGTCATCAGGACAGCGGCCCTACCATTGGTGCCTCTTGATGCCACAGAGGATGCATGGTTTGAAACGTTGGACGAACTAAATTATATTTCTGTGCATCCATCAACCACAGAGGACTTTGTGGAATATGTGCAGACGCAGTGGATAGACGGTGAAATGGAACTATGGAACCACTTTAATTTAAACAATATTTATTCATGAAAAAGTATGATGCATATATATAATAAACTACAACATGATTGTCATACAGAGTGCGTAGTACATACTAATAATAATAATAATAACACTTCGGCCGGCCGCTGATTTGTCGCGGTTCTCGTATGAGAAGGCCTTGGTTACCCATATTCTACCAACTGCCTCCCTATTCCCGCGCTTTTTTCTCCCCCCCCCCCCCCCCCCCCCCCAACACTCGGAGACGAACTGCTTGATGACATCCCTTGCCCCATTCTTCCCAATCTCTTCGATTAGTATATTAACTCTCTCCTTTGAGTCGCCCCCCCCCCCCCCCCCAACCACATGTCCTTCATTCTCCCATCCCACTTCCCCATTATACTCCCCGTGAATTTTGTTCTTTTAGACTGATATTTTGGGCATTCTATAAGAAAGTGTTCCAGGGTCTCCACCATGCCCAAGTTACACATCTGGCACTTCTTTTCACTGTTTTTCCCAATTTTTTCCCCTCAGCTCCAGGGACCGCGACCTCATTTTGAACAACAGTGACCCCCAAAGGTGCCATCGAGCTTGTTATCCATCGGCCTGCATCGTTTTGCAGGATTTCCAAGCTCTTAACAGCTGTGTGGTTTAGGGGTACAACTTCCGTACCGTATGTTATACTTGGCAGACCCACCATTTCCCAAATAGTTTTTCCCACGAAAACCTTATTGAAACTGTTTCTCCCTATAAGTTTCATTTGGTTAAGGATTCGCTTCCCCTTCAGAATCAATTTATTTGTGTGGTTTCGGTAGATGCCTCTTCCTGTGATGTTTATATTTACTCCAAGGTACTCATAGTCACTAGTCTCTCCTACACAAAGAAGTCTACTGCTATCTTCCGGAATGCAGAACTCCCCCACTCTCCACCTTCGAGTGGGGTCCACTTTGCGGCCCACGGGTATAACTTTGCTCTTGCTTTCATTAAGTTCAAGTCTCCATTTGCTCCCATATTTCCCAACAATTCCCAGCATCTTCGCTAGCCCCTCTTTGCTTTCTGACACTAGCACCATATCGTCTGCAAAAAATAGCCCTGTGATCTTCAAGTCACCAACTGCAACCCCCTTGTCGCTATGCAGGAGTTCATATCCTAAACCTTTGATGTACAATGCAAAAAGAATTGGCGAAAGGATACACCCCTGTTTCCTCTCCCAGGTCCATTTCCCCTTACATCTAGCGTCCCTGTTCAGAATCTTCAGACCGAGCTCATTTGTGAAGTTCAACAGCTTCCTTTCATTCCTGTTGACTTTCTTGTCCCCACCCTCTATGCCTTCTTCCTTATCACCTATGTGTCCATTAAAGTCGCCCATCAGAATTATACCGAGCCCCCTGTTTTCTAGTTCAGTGATATTGGACCTTAGTGTTGAGTATATCGAGTCATTCCACTCGGGTTTACTTCCCTCCACCGCACAGTACACAATCCCAAGGGCAATACTTTTGTTTCTCAGGCTGATCTTTACCCATCCAATTTCTTTTGACACCTCAGCCGAGGTGAGGATACAATGGTATGCATTAAAGTAATGAGTCAAGAACGAGATTTGTTGAAAGGATTCAGCAGCAAGCTTTTAGCTTTTATAAACCGTCTCCTCTGGATTACTGACGAAGTTTGATAGTAGCTGCAAACACTTAGTAAAATATTGTTTAAACATAGAAGACAGAGAGAGTAAGGAGAACCACTTTGACAACGATGGGCCGCGAACCAACAATCACCTAGAAGGCTGGCACTTAAAATTGAAAAAAAAAACAATTCAGCACTCCCATCCAAATATACTCACCCTGATTCAAACTTTAAAAGACATTCAAAATTCAAATGAACTTAGTGCTATACAGAAGGACGCTGGTGGGAAATTTAGGAAAAAGTGTAAAAAATACATGAATGTAGACAGAAGGTTAACAGCTTTAAAACTCAGATACATGGATGGAGTGATCAACTTAATGTCGTATATTGATTCTTTTTCAGAATTGCTTCATTTAGACTAAATATTCTGCATCATTGCCATTGTAATTATATGACTTATTTATAATATAACTTCCTTAAGAAGTTTGTTAACCCTATACCCAACGTAACTATGTCATGCTCAAAAGTTTATTCCTTGTGTATAATTCTGTATGAATCATTATCTATTGACTAAAGTGATTCCTTTGATTTGATTGGCTGATAGATACGTGGCATGAGACCATATTCATTGAAACCCACGATACGTCCGCCCAGCCACTGACAATTTTCCCATACCCAGTGGAAGCCTCGTTCCGAAATCTACAAATTGTCCATACCCCGTAGAAGACGCGTCATTCCAGTTTTACAGTGTACATGTATTATATTTTAATTTTTTATCTCCAGAATATAGGTCATGACCCCTTGTTGGAATGAGCTTGTCGAGTACCCTCCAATGTGGAGTTCATAAGCTATGTTTTTGAGACAAAAAAGAAATTCAATATTTTTTTTTTATACTAGTCATATCGGCATATTTTCACAAAAACTCCTTTGCACAAAAATTCCACAGAAACCTGTATGGCTCAACAATGGAAGATAAAAGATCTCATGCTGTGTGTGTTCACACATGAAATAGATTGTACATCTAAAACGGAAAGTCAATAGATAAATTCGTTACCCCGTGTCTGATCACGTGGTACGGGTTTTTACCTACTCGAAGCCAGCCGTATCCCATTCGGCCTCATGGGATACGGCTGGCTTTGGGTAGGTAAAAACCCGTACCACGTGATCAGACACGGGGTAACTAATAGTACCATCTAACCACTGTAACAATTTTAAACGATTATAATAGTTAAAATAAAATTATTCGAAATGACAGATTTGTTCGTTTTTCTTCAACAACACAGTCCACGAGCAACCGATTAAGAGTACAAATTCCCCCACGAGATTGAAACAGACAATACGGATTAGCCTATTGTTCTCTTGTATATACACCCCTGATCTTCTTAATTAGTTTTCGACGTTCCGGGAACAAGCCATTAAAAGGACACAACGCAGATGACGCGGATCATGCTCGAGAGTTCGAGCCTGATCCGCGTCATCTGCATTGTTTCCTTTTAAGTGTCGCGACATCACACTTGTCAAGTGATATTATTGTAACACCTGTCAAGTTCTGGGATATCTTCACGTGAACAAAGTGCTAGTTCAGCACTTAGTAAGTGTTAAATACAGCACTTCAAGTGTAGTTTTTAACACTTTAGTTTTTAGAGTGAAGATGGCCCATGTGTCTTTGTGTCATGGTCGGAATACACAAAGCTATGTTTGGGCCTATCGCGCGGTGGCTCAGTGGTTACGGCATTCAACTTCAAACCGAAAGACTCTAGGTTCGATCCCCTCCGGGGTTAACTGCGTTGTGTCCTTGGGTAAAGCACTTAATCCCAATTGCCCACGTGGGCGACAAGGTGGCGCTGTGTACTAAGGCGTAATGGACGTCGATGTTACAGCTGTCTTCAACCAATGCTAACCCTGCTTGTGTGGAATTAGTAGGGAGTCTGACAGTTGCTCGCCGATGTTCTACGGTTCTCTCCGGGTACTCCGCCTTCCTCCACCTGTAAAACTGTCCGACAGTCGAAAGTGTCGTTAACCCCTCCCAAAAAAAGATTAATAAATATTACAAGTAACTTATACCTATTTATTTTTTCGCATAACGCACAGTAGGTGGTTGATCTCCCAACCTGCATTTACAACTCTCAAGAAAAAACGTAGTGAGCGCATAGAAAGTTAGCGCTCACGCTCCACCGGATGTTATCAGCGAAGGAAGTATTTCGAATTGGGTTGTGGCAGGTGCAAGGTCATAGAGGGGGAGCCCACGCACTGACTGATATAGTGGTGGCCCAAGTGGCTTTTTGTCATGGTTGGAATACAATACAGAAATCTGTGTTTGGACCCAATCGAACCTCAACACAGAGAAATGCACAATTTTGGCTTAATATTTAACAAATCTCCACACCTGGCCGTTTCGGGCAGCTGGGGAGATTTATTAAACATGGAGCCGAAAATATTGACTTTTCTTGACTTCAAAGGCCGTATCAGAGATAAATCATGCGAGTAAAAGAAAAACTCTCTCTCTTTCTCTCTCTCTTCTCTCTGTCTCTGTCTCTCTCTCTCTCTCTCTCTCTCTCTCTCTCTTTCTCTCTCTCTGTTTCTCTCTCTCTCTCAGACCCTGTGCCCTCTCCAATCCCCAAATACCTGATCCAGTGGTCGGTAGGATGAAAGTTTTCGTGATTAAGTTATGTCTTGTTTGTTGCGACAGAAAGTTGAGCGGGGAGTACTGATCTCAATTGGATTGTCTGAAGGTCAGTTCGTGGACAAGCTTTCGTCCGACCTTTCGTGGTGAAAATGTTTGTTCGTAACCATTCGTTGTCTTTTCGTGATCGCAGGCCAATGATCAGTTGGGTGCGATCGAAATGTATGCACCTCAAAAAGAACTAGTATTAGTATTTTGTCCGTTCGTTTGTCCGTTCGTTTGTTCTTCATTAAACACGGTCATGATCAATTGTTTTGCCCTTTCTTGATCAGTTGTCTGTTCCTGCTCAGACGCCCGCCGTGATCTCTGCTTAACCCTTTACCCAACGAATCGCCCGCATCCGCCCGCGTAATATGCAAATTCAGCAGTTGAAAAACTTTTTTTTTTTTTCAAAAAATTTCAACAAAACCATATCATGTGACCCCTCGTTGGAACGAGCTCGTCGAGCTCGTTCCAACGAGGGGTCACATGATATGGTTTTGTTGAAATTTTTTGAAAACTTTTAAAAAATGATATTTAAAATAATAAATTTTGATATCGTCTGCGTTGGGTAAAGGGTTAACGTACATACGCACTTACACTTGGTTTCTTTAAACCTTATAAATATGTAATTGTTTGGAGAAGCACGTACTTCACTGTTTTTCGGTAGTGGTTCACTCTCACATTACTGTATTTAAGCGATTCGCTATACACGGCACATTCTACTTGAAATATGTACTTTACAGCATTTATAGCATTTAAGATCCACACATACTGTAGAACGCGTTAACCCTTTACCCAACGCAGGCGATGTCAAAATTTATTATTTTAAATATCATTTTTTTCAAATTTTTCCAAAAATTTCAACAAAATCATATCATGTGATCCCTCGTTGGAACGAGCTCGTTCCAACGAGGAGGGATCACATGATATGGTTAGATTAAACATATTTTTATTTGCCATTCAACAGTGCAAATCAGGATTGGAGGACAAGTGTTGACCACTTAGAAAACCCTCCGCTCCTGTCCAAAGACTAATAGATTACAAAAGGCAGAACAAAATATAACAATATGTAAACATTGTACACAAAAGAGATAGAGAGAAATAAAGAAAGAGAGAATAGAGAGGGGAGTGAGAGAGAGAGAGAGAGAGAGAGAGAGAGAGAAAGAGAGAGAGAGAAAGAGAGTAGATAGACAAACGGGTAAAAAGCAGATTGAAATCAAAGAAGACAAACAAAAAAAAAAAAACAAAAAAAAAATGATATTGTTTTGTTGAAATGTTTTGAAAAATAATATTTTTTTAACTACTGAATTTGCATATTACGTGGGGGGATGCGGCCGAATCGTTTGGTAAAGGGTTAATTTAGTGTGTTGGCAAACATAATTTTCATTGGAATGGAAATTCGCTGATTGCAACATTGTACGCAAGTAAATAAGTGGATGCCCATCTTGGACATTGCAGAAAAAGACTATAACGCTGTCTGAGTTAGTCAATAAGTCTGTGCCAACACGGTATGCAATTAGTTGGCCGGAGTGCATACTTCATCAAACTCAGCACTGCAATAAGTAAAACGCATATTATAATAATAATATAATAATACTTGGGCCCTCACCTGATTTGTATCGGCCCTCTAACGGGGAGACCAACATCAACCACGTTCCCTGAATACTCCATCCCCCAGTCTCCCTCCTAATCTTCCAGCATATTCAGACACAAAACTATTTCATAATTTCCTCCGCTGACGCGTCCTCAGTCTCCGCAACTATAACATTGACCCTTTCCCTCATGTCATCCCTTATCCATCTACCTCACGTGTTTTCGTCACATTATTCCATTAGATTCTCAATGAGTCGTATTCCACTAGAAAGTATTTGAGGCATTCTAAAATAAAATGTTCCAGGGTCATCGTAAATCCTAAGCTGCACAATTTGCACCCTATTTCGTCGCCTTTCCCAAACCTCCCGCCTCCTCAACTCCAGTGAATTGGATCTCACTCTGAACAACAATGGCCCCACAAACTACCAATCTGTAGGTACCCCTCAAAAGCTGGAGAAACTTTTTTGCAAATGCAGTCTAACGAGATTTTGGCCATAACTCCAGCTCCCCAGTTTCTATTGCAATTTTCGACCACACTTCCTCCCCTGACGAAACTGCTCCCATACTCATGCACCATTCCTCCGATGGAACTGTCCACTATTATATAGTATGGTGTTCTACAGTGGCCCAATATTTTTTTTTCTTGTTGTGGGTAAGATCATAAAATGTGCAACTTATACTAGCGTTGGAATGCGTCACCTACGGTCACTTTGCAGGCGACAACACATTGCATCGCTAGTTTCTGTCGGAAGTTTTGTCACATTTTTTTATGGTTTTCTGTCGACAATTTTTGTCGAGATGTTAAATTCGTGGTTGCCTTGTACGACTAAAACCACGAAAATTGGACCGCCATGAACAACAAGATGTTTACAGTACCCACACTTTCACTAACTTAACATCTTCACCTGTGATTCATTACCAACACTTTAGCAGTGCACGCCACTCAGCCTTTGGGCACAATTTTGGTAAAGGAGAAAAGCCGAAAACTGTCTATTATGTGAGAGAATGGATCAACAGAGGAGCGTTAGCGCCGTTATTGATCTATTCTTTCGCATAGCAGACAGTCTAAGGCTTTTTGTTTACTCAAAAAGTGGTCTACCCTGTTTCAGTTTTGGAAATTTGCTCCAGTGAATACTGTTGTGACACTGAACACAATCTCCTCGACTCGAGACAAACTTGAAAATCGCATTGTTAACACTCGAGCAAAAAGGTTAACATGCAAGCATGCACACAATAATTTCTGAATATCAGTAATGTTTTCTGTCGTTGTGAGAATGTCAACCCTGTAGAAAAACAAAATTTTCTAACAACTTAAACTGAAAAGAAGGATTTTCTGTCGTTACTGGTGGTATTGCGATAGGCGTACAACTAACAGGAATCGCCAAATGAACTAAATTTTACTTCAGGCACTGAACGCGTCCGAGCGTCCTAAGTCGCAGGAACTGCAGTTGAAAGTAAATCAGTTTTTTATTTGTTATCGGATGTATCTGACATTCAAATCAAGTATCCGGACAAGGTGACAATACACAAAATATTTTACGAAACCCATCGGAAAAACTTATAAAAGTAGAATTTGTATGAAAGATTCAAAGTGGAAAAATACATTGTATCGAAAATGAATAAATGAAACAAGAGGCTCCCAGGGGGCCTGAGGACACTCACCTGACATGGTAGGCCAAATATCAATCCAGGGAATTGATTTGAACAAGTTGCATCTGCCCCTGCTAAGAAAAGCTTATACCAAATATCCAAAGATTCTGATCGGTGGATCTGAAAAAAAAAGATTTTTAAAGAATATTCCTCATATTGAACTAAGTTATAATTCGGGCTCCCACAGGGAGCCCAAATATGAACCAAAGGACTTGACTTGAACAAACTTGAATCTCACCTCAGTAAGGATGCTGTATACCAAATATCAAAGGATTCTGACAACTGGATCTGAACAAAAATATTTTTAAAGAATATTCCTCATATTGAACTAAGTTATAATTCGGACTCCCATAGGGAGCCCAAATATAAACCCATGGACTTGGGATGCTGCATACCAAATATCGAAAGATTTTGATGGGAGGATTTTTAAAGAATACTTCTCATATTGCACTAATCTGAACATTTGGGCTCCCATAGAGTGCCCAAAGATGGACCCTGAGATTTGATTTCAACAAAAATGTGTATGAATCTTCCAAATATATTATATG
Organism: Pictodentalium vernedei; assembly: GCA_031216915.1. Taxonomy (NCBI): domain Eukaryota; kingdom Metazoa; phylum Mollusca; class Scaphopoda; order Dentaliida; family Dentaliidae; genus Pictodentalium; species Pictodentalium vernedei. The sequence continues at coordinate 773,932,294 of CM062296.1, read as the reverse complement.
TGAAATATTAAAGCCTTTGGGGCAGTGGTATGAGGAATGAAGATTCTTTAATGTTTTTCTCATTACTCACAGTGTTAAAAAATGATGACTCAGCATTTTTCAAAGTCCTGGAAGAGTACCCTATGATAAAAACGATGGCAATTTTTTTTTACAGTTCCTTTTTGCTGTTCCTAAGGAAGAATTACACAAAATAAAAAAGGTCAGTGCCGTGTCGTTTGGGAGATATGGGCGTTTTAATTTTGTTCTATTTTTAGGTTCTGCAGTTTCCATGGGGCGATGGGAGAATTTGTTGGCATAAATTAATTACTTATGACCCATTAAGCCCTCATATCAAATTTGGTTCAAATCGGCCTCTCAGTTCGGAAAATAGAAATGTTGGTACAATTCCGGCTCCCACAGGAAACCCAAATATGAACCCCGGGACTTGGCTTTAACAAACTTATATCTCACCTCCCTAAGGATACTGTATACCAAATAACGAAAGATTCTGACTGGTGGATGTAAAGAAGATTTTTGAAGAATATTCCTCATATTGAACTAAGTTTTTATTCGGGCTCTCACAGGGATTTAGATATTTGGGCTGCTATAAAGAGCCCAAATATGGACCCAGGGATTTTATTTCAATAAACATGTGAAACAATCTTCCAAAGATGTTAAATGTGGAACTTGAAAGCTTTTGGAGCAGTGGTTGGGGAGAAGAAGAGTCTTAAATGTTTCCCCCATTACCCACAGTGTTAAAAAATGCTGACTCAGCACTTTTTCAAAGTCCAGAAAAAGTACTCTATGATAAAACCGATAGCAATGATTTTGGACCATTCCATTGTGTTGGTTCTAAGGAAGCTTCACGCCAAACGAGAATTCTCAGTGCCGTGTAGTTTTGGAGATATGGGCGTTTTAAATTGTTTCTAAATTAAGTACTTATGACCCAATAAGCCCTCGTATCAAATTTGGTTACAATCTCCCTCTCGGGTTGGAAAACAGCAATTTTGGGAGAGGCGAAAATTCTTGCCCCTCCCATACCGACGGCAAATATAGCCCCTCGAACTTCTCTTGAACAAATCTGAGTCCACAGCTCAAAAGGAAGCTGCACACCAAATATCAAGTCTCTGCTACTACTGGTTCATGAGAAGAAGATTTTCTAATATTTAAGCACACTTTTTGGGCGTGGCCCTCCCGAGGGGCGGGGCAACTTGATTGAACAAAATCAAAATGCAATGTCATAACAAACAAGTGTTTCAATTTGTACTTAAATCGTTCAGCGGTTTTGGAGAAGACGCAAACACCATGTTCACGGACGACAGACGGACGCTGGACGATGTACAGTGATTGATCAATATAGTTCACCTGACTAAAAGTCAGGCGAGCTAAAAAGTAGTATCAAACGCTCGGATGCAACAAACGCCATAGATTCAAAACTCAAGACGGTATGCAATTTCTAAAGCAATGCTCAATAAGGCAATGAACTAGTCCGTTGCAGACGTGGATCACTGACTTAACTCGACATGAAAATCTACTTTCGGTAACGTTATCTCCCCTGAAATTACTTGACGGGCGAGGAAGGTCCTATAAGAAGCAGGTAATTGTTGAGAAAAATAACTGTGATATCAGTAGAAATTAAACCGAATCTTCCTTTTGTTACTTTTAATAAACCAAAACAACAGACAGCTCTCGGAGCTGTCTGTTGTTCTGGTTTATTAAAAGTTACGAAAGGAAACTTGTTTTTATGGCTAATTAGAAGCAATTAAATAATAGTCCACTGTGACTCTTTGTTAAGCGAATATGTTTTTACAATAATCTGCAAGTTTTTATTCTTTGCAGGAAAAGATAGCAAATCTTACCGCTAAGACTATTATATTAAAGGAAAGAAGAGTGTCTGTATATGTCACGATGCGCACACTGTTGGTATAATTTATTTATTTATTTATTTATTTATTTATTTATTTATTTATTTATTTATTTATTTTATTGGTGTTTAAAGTCACATATTTCTGCACAATGACTAATCATGACCACGACAGTTTTATGGGTGGAGGAAGCCGGAATACCCAGAGAGAACCACCGAGCAACGCCGAGCAACTGTCAGCTCCCCAAGATGCTAACTCGACACAAGCCGGGTTAGCACTGGTTGAAGACAAGTGCGCCATCGACGTGCAGTACGGCTTATTACAAAACGCCACCGTGTCCCCAGGCGGGCAATGGGGGCGAAGTGTCTTGCCCAAGGACACAACGCGGTTGCCGCAGGTAGAGTTGGTATAATGATCAGAAGAAAGTTACAGAACATGAAAAGAAGCGTCGTTTTCGTATTTTCAAGTGGATATAATTAAATGTTTTTCGGTTCATGCGTTTTCAGATAAAACGATTGGCTCACACGATTCTGTTTTTTCTTTTCGTAACTCAATAAACCGAAAAAAACACAATTAGGTCCGCCCCCAGCCACACCCCTAAAATACCAGTCTTCGGAGTTGCAACATGGTGTCAAATCAATAGAAGTTAGAACACTGGCACGTTCTAAATCTGAAAAAGAAAAATAAATTTATATTACTAATTTATCACCATGAAATTATTTATAAAATATTTAAATGACCGTGGTGGGTCAATTTTTCTTTTTCTTCACAACTGTATTTATTTGACATTTCAATTTTAACGCACACTGGGTGATCGTCTGCGTTCATCGTTTTACCCAAATCGATTGTAAACAATGGCTGGTCACGGAGAATACGGCAATTTTGACATTGCCAATTTGAATGAAATTTTTGGAAATCAAAATGATTTTATATCTAACTCCACTTTTACAAGCTGTGTTTTTCAGTTCTCGGGAAACGGTCAAAACCAAAAGACAATGTAATACTGATGGCCTACTTCCACCTACCACGGAACGTAACTTTTACATGAAGTGAACAATTGAATGAAATTTGAGGGAGGCGTGGCTTATGACGTTTTCTTTGCATTACGTAATTCATTGGTCAATAAAAAATTTAATGACATAAGTGCATTTGACTTGAAAGTGTGTCAAATCCTACCTGCATTTCAATAATATGCGCCCTCTTTTATGCCAGAAAAATAATATGTCTACCAGTTTTAGTTTTTAAGTCTTTGTTCGCTGAAGTAGAGGACGACTAACACTATTTATTTATTTGGGTCGCGAACGTTTAATTATAAGGAATAATCGTTTCTTTTTGTCTATTTCTTGAGTTATGAACCCCAAAATACAAAGTCCAAACATCGCGTAAATCCCTTTTTAAGAATCCCTTTTTCGAAAACGGCTATGGCTATGGAATCCCTTTTTCTGAAATGAGTCTAAGAGTCGTTCGAGGCGTCACTCGAACGAGCAATTGCTCGTTAGCTCATTTGCTCGATGGGACTCGAGTCGTTCGAGCAGCATGTCGAGTCACTCGATCGAGCAATTACTCGATAGCTCATTTGACAAAAAAGGGATTCTCCAGAAGGCACCCCAATTTCGGCACCCCTTTTTGGAAAACATATGGCCTTCGGCACCCCTTTTTCTGAAATGAGTCTAAGAGTCGTTCGAGGAGTCACTCGAACGAGCAATTACTCGATAGCTCATTTGCTCGATGAGCTTCGAGTCGTTCGAGCAATATACCGAGTCACTCGATCGAGCAATTGCTCTTAGGCTCATTTGCTCGATGAGCTTCGAGTCGATCGAGCAATTGCTCATGGAGCAATTACTCTCTTGCTCTTTAGCTCATAAGGGATATTTGGGATAGGTATGCCTTGTGATATAGGTAATAGTATCCTCAGATAAGTATCCTATAAAAGGTATCTTCGATAGGTATCCTCAAATAATACAATGCCGGGCCATAGGTATCCTCAAATACTGAAATGAGTCGAAGAGTCGTTCGAGGAGTCACTCGAACGAGCAATTACTCGATAGCTCATTTGCTCGACGGACTTCGAGTCATTCGAGCAATATGCCGAGTCACTCGATCGAGCAATTGCTCTAAGGTTCATTTGCTCGATGAGCTTCGAGTCGTTCGAGCAATGACTTATCAGTAACTGCTCGATAGTTTATTGGCTTTGGGAATGATATTGGCTTTTGTTGTACAGAAGGGAGATAACTCTGCATACAGGTTATGGGAAATCAAGCAATCTGATTGGTTAGTTATAATTTATATAAATGATCTAGATAAATGAAACAACAAGAGTACTTGGAATAGGGTCAGAACTAAAAAGAATAGACTAGAATAGCTAAATATAGTAATAATAAGCAAAGCTGTTCCAGTTAATAGGCTCTTCTACGCTATTGGAGTATGCACTAGAACAAAGAAACCGGACCAGATAGACGAAAAGTATTGCATATATAGATAGAAGCAGAGAATTCTGGGTAATGACCAAAGGAACGTGTCTTTTAATGGGAACAACGTCATGGGATAGGGATCCAAAAAGGGAATATGGGCGAATTCAAAGCCAGAACATTACTCCTGTGCAATCGAACGCACCCCTTATACCCCCTTAGTACTATGGCACTACGTGCTAAGTCAATTAACCCAATACCATGGGAAATCCGTATCAAATAAAGTCAATTTCGGTGATTTTGGGTGGATTTTGGTGATTTGGAGGGATTGTCGGGTTGTTTGTGGTAATCAGATTTACTCTTCTACAAAGGAACAGATCCCCGAACATACCCCTGTCTTGTTAGAAGCCATTGGTAACATAGCAATCACGTGCTACCATAGAAACCAAGATGGCGGCCTCCAGTATACAAAATGGCCGACGGAAACGCGTATCACCCTAACAACACGCGCTGCGCATGCGCACTCACACCACGTATCACTATGGAGATGACGTCACAAGATGGCCGCTCACGCGGGTTACCATGACAACACAACATGGCACCACTACGTCACGTGACTATGACGTTACATGAGATCCCCCGATGAGATCCCCCAGAATAGGGGTGAAACGTGCGAGACATACTACTGACGAAAATTGTCAGCCGTGGGAAAATGAATCTGAAAAGTACTACTGACATGACACTTTATATTTATTTATTTATTGCGGTTTAACAACACTTTCGACAGGCTCACGTCGTGTCGGACAGTTTTACTGATGGAGGAAGCCGGAATACCCAGAGAGAACCACCGAGCAAATGCGAGCAACTGTCAGCCTCCTCAACATACTAACTCCACACAAGCAGGGTTGGCATTGGTTGAAGACAAGTGCACCGTCGACGTGCATTACGCCCTAGTACACAGCGCCACCTTGCCCCCATGAGGGCAAGGTGGCGCTGTGTACTAGGGCGTAAGACACATCGATGGTGCACTTGCCAGGAGTGTCTTGTCCAAGGACACAACGCAGTTACCCCTGGTGGGATCGAACATGGACCTCTCGGTTTGAAGTCCAATGCGGTAACCAGTGAGCCATCGCACACTCATAACACTTTGTAAGAATCATTGTTGGTTCAAAACTGTTTACGACAGTTCTATCACTTCATTCCTCCCTTGAATGAAAAAAACAGTTCGTGGTATGTATGTATTCATTTATTTTATTACTTTCCACAGTGTGATTTACTGGGATTTCCGGGTTTGATTATAAACGATAACTTCACAAGTGAATTATGCAATCAACAATTGGGTCATGTATCCATGCGCGCAAACGAAGACGCTTTGCCGTGGGTGTAATGGGGACTTCATTATTTTGTTTTTTTTAACCATTCACCTAACATGAAAAGCAGGCGACACTTGCAAAAAAATTCCTGAATAACTAATTCTTTTCATTTTATGTCTCAAAAACATAGGTTATTGCCCTTCATTGGAATGATGAGCTCGTTCCAATGAGGGGGTCATAACCTATGTTTTAGAGACAAATAAATTGGCGATTTTTTTAGAATAACTTTGGTTGGTTTTGGCCTTTACGTTAGGTAAAGGGTTAAAAAATATAATTATCGTTAATAATGAAAAGTGATAAACAGAGTAATCGCTTGACTGGACTGGTTACGTGAAATAATTCATTCGAGGCGAGGGACTGTATTGTAAACAGCATTCGCGCACTCGTGTTTTGTACAACATCCCTCACCATTCATGAATTATTTCACGTAACAAGTCCAGTCAAGCGATTACTCCCTATCTATTTGGGCTTAACGGAGGCGCGGTGCCTCACTGGTTAGGGAATTGGACTTGAGATCGATAGGTAGGCGGTTCGACCCTGTCCCGCATTATCTTCGTTGTGTCCTTGGGCAAGACATTTAATCCCGATTGCATACGTGGGAGCTCGGCGATGCTGTGTATTAACCCTTTTACCAACGCACAGGGTATCAAAATTTATTATTTTAATTATTGCTTTTTTTCAAAGAATTTCAAAAAAATCTATATCATGTGATCCATCTTTGAAACGAGTTCGACGAGCCCGTTCCAATCAGGGGTCACATGATACGGTTCTGTTGAAATTTTTGAAAAATGTATATTTATCAACTTCTTAATTTATAAATTACGTCCGTGTTTGCCACCGATTCGTTAGGTAAAGGGTGAGATTAACCCTTTACCCAACGCAGACGATATCAAAATGTATTATTTTAAATATCATTTTTTTTTTAATTTTTCAAACATTTTCAACAAAACCATATCATGTGACACCTCGTTTGAACGAGCTCAACGAGCTCGTTCCAACGAGGGGTCACATGATATGGTTTTGTTGAAACTTTTTGAAAAATAATATTTTTTCAACTGTTGAATTTGCATGTTACGCGGGCGGATGCCGCCGATTCGTTGGGTAAAGGGTTAAGGGCACGGCGACGATCCATTTGCCTTCAATCGATACTAACCCTGCCTATGTCGGGTTTGAAAGTTAAAGAGTCCGACCATTACACGCCGTTTCTCGGTGGTTCTCTCTGGGTAATCCGTTTTTTCCACCCATTGAACTACCCGACACGATATGAACCTGGCTTGAAAGTGTCGTCGAATCCCAGTAAGCAAACAAACATTGGGGTTTAACATCAATTCTAACAACAATGATCATATTGGGTCGGAGTGTTGGACAGAATGAGGAAGCCGGGGTACCCTGAGAGAAACACCGCACGGCATTGAGTAACAGTCGTACACTCCAACACACTAACCCAGCAAGCACGTCTAACATTAGGTGAAGGCAAATGCACCATCGACGTGTAGTATGTGTCTTATGTGAATTCAGTGTCTTGCCCAAGGACAGAACGCAGATGAGGCAGGTCACAATCGAACCGAAAATCTTTCAACCTCAAGTCCATTCGCTCACCACTGGGCCACATCGCTCCCTAATTGATGGTATGGGACGTATCATAAAGAAGTGGGTTCAGACGCAGAAGAAAAAGAATGCAACAAGAGGTTCTGTAGCAAAAAAAATATCCGTTGTCTGCTTTCTACGGAAGCTCCAAAGGGACCCATTGTTCAGTCTCTCTTCATTTAAACATTTCTGTTCTTATTTTATGTTTCACTTTTTATTTTATTTTTTACGAATGTAAAATCTTCACCTTGCGTGAGAAGTGTTCATCTAAGCTTTACAGTTTCCACCTTTCCCCCTAAAGTTGTTCCGCTTTTTGAAATATTACATATTTGATCTTTCACCAGTGTGGAAAGTAAAACAATATGTTCCATTCAGACTTCCCTAGTTTGCATAAAACGCCATCATTTTCTGGATAGCATAGACCTTTTAATGTCTTGCTTGCACAAACTGTACTGAGTAGACTGGCACTAATGTACCAATAGAGAACAAAATATGTGTGAAGGCGCTAGAAGCACAAGGTCAGCTTCAGTGACAGACCTCCGTGTCTGGATGGATCTTTGCTTACGCTACATGGTTTCGCGCAGTGTATGAGTAGCTGTCTGGATGAACGCACCACTTTACTTAGTCCACTGGTGGGGGGCGCGGTGGCGTTGCGGTAACCGCTTCTCGTCAGAACACCGAAGTTAAGCAACGTCGAGCGCCGTTAGTCCTCGGATGGGTGACCATCTGAGCGATCGATTCAGACTCCCGCGTTGTGTCCTTGGGCAAGGCACTTAACCCAGATTGTCCACATGGGCACACGATGACGCCGTGTACTAAGGCATACTGCAAGTCGATGGTGCGCATGTCTTCAACCAATCTAACCCTGACTGTGCTGCAGTGCGGAGTTACGATGTTGGGGAGCGGCAGCTGCTCGTCGTTGCTCGGTGGTTATCTCCGAGTACTCCGGGTTCCTCCACCCGTAATACTGTCACGGTCATGATTAGCCATTGCGTATAAGTATGTAACCATAAACACCAATAAAAAAAAATAAATAGTCCACTGGTGTCTTTGCAATAATCCACACGCATCTGTATCTAATTTGAGATGAACGTTTCTGGGGAAAGATTCTACCCACCATTTTCTCCCCAACTCAAAGCTATCAACCTGAAGGATAACCACTTTGGAATTTGTGTGTTGTATGTGTAGAAGAATTGTGATTAAAATTTTTGAAATGCCTCTGTTGATTACAATTAAGTGGTCCTCCAACAAAACTTTGTAAAATTTCTCAGGGGAAATACAAATTATTTTTTTAGCAAACATCTAAACACGAGCAGACATTCTGTCTGGTCCATCATGACAGTTTTGAACAATTTCAGGCAGTGGCGGAGGGGATGGGCCCGCAAGACCCGCATTACAGGTGGGGGGGCGCTGGAAGAAAGAGGGAAAGAGAGAGAGAGAGAGAGAGACTGTGTACCAAATACACATAATTTCAAACTCTCACTTCCACACGACGTACTCTTTGTAGTCTATGTATTATTATTTTAGCCCTTTACCTAACGTAACGGCCAAAACCGGCTCAAAAACATAGGTTATGACCCCTCGTTGGAACGAGCTCGTCGAGCTCGTTCCAACGAGGGGTCATAACCTATGTTTTTGAGACAAAAAATGAAAAAAATTAGTTATTCAAGAATTATTTTTGCAAGTGTCGTCTGCTTTTCAAGTTAGGTAAAGGGTTAAGTGAACGCTACATCATTGTAACTGATAGGGGTGAGAAATGAACAATATTCATACATGGTGCCTCTCAAGTCACACATGTTGGGCGTGCATATGTGTATCGTTGGATGGTCGGGGTGAAGCTTAAAACATGTAATGAAAACATCTACAGAGTCGTACTTTTAGAATCGATCCTATAGGCTATACCTTCATTTAATTTATGGCGTATGAACTACGTGAAATCCTGTATGCTGTGCACGATAACAACACTAAATTTGCTCCCGTTTTGAAGGCAACCACCATTATGAAAGGGCCCCCGTCTCTATCTCGCGGGGGGGGGGGGGGCACAAGATTTTCCGCTACGCCACTGAGTTCAGGGTAAAGACAAAGTTTGGCGCCTTTCTTTCGCACATACACATGTATCCTGAAAAATATCCTCCAACTTGCCAGTGTAAGAACCACACAGTATTTTCTTAAACTTTTGTTTTATCAGATTTACACAATTTTTATTCTCACTTTTGGTATTATCTTGTTAGGTGCTTAGTGTTCCACTTTCATTTCACTTCCGCTGCACTGGTTACATGTGTGTTCAAGAAGGCAAGACAGCTCATTTCTGTTTTTCGCTGTATTTGATTGCTCACCTGCAAAGCTTAATGCTGCGTAAGTGTTACAAGTTTAAAAACTTTATCAGCAACAGTCTAATGGTATAGTTTTAAATGTAATGATAAACTTTTTTATCTATTGACTAAAGTGATTTTTTTTATTTGATTGGTTGATAGATACGTGGTATGAGACCATATTCATTGAAACCCACGATACGTCCGCCCAGCCACTGACAAATTTCCCATACCCAGTGGAAGCCTTGTTCCGAAATCTACAAATTGTTCATACCCCGTAGAAGACGCGTCATTCCAGTTTTACAGTGTACATGTATTATATTTTAATCTTTATCTCCAAAATATAGCTCATGACCCCTTATTGGAATGAGCTTGTCGAGTACCCTCCAATGTGTGGTTCATAAGCTATGTTTTTGAGACAAAAAAGAAAAAAAGAAATTCAATAATTTTTTTATACTAGTCATATCGGCATATTTTCACAAAAACTCTTTTGCACAAAAATTCCACAGAAACCTGTATGGCTCAACAATGGAAGATAAAAGATCTCATGCTGTGTGTGTTCACACATGAAATAGATTGTACTTCTAAAACGGAAAGTCAATAGATAAATTCGGCCGAATGGGATACGGCTGGCTTCGGGTAGGTAAAAACCCGTACCACGTGATCAGACACGGGGTAACTAATAATACCAATTGGCATATATAACTTGTGGATGATTATGATAATTTTAAAATCCAGATCTTTTCTTGAATAAATAAAAAAAAAATTTTTTTAAAATTCAAATCGCGCTGAGCTTAACAAAATCACATCAGACGAATTTGCCATAGTGTGTTCCAGTGACAGATGATTTCTGAGAACCACGGTGCCCGTCATTCTAGTTTTAAACCTTATATTGTTTATCCGATACCTCAAAAGAAATAGTTCCTATTAACCCTTTTACTGCCAGGCCCACCTCAGCCATTTATGGAGGACCTTTATGTACGCCTGTATGCGAAGAATTTTAATAAAATTATGACATACTTGAAACTCTATCATCTGTTTAATTGTTGGAAATGACTCTCTGAGTAATCAGATGGTAGATTTGATCTGCGCATACCAGAACGTGCAGATAATCATCATAAAATAGGTGACAATAGTCTCTTTCAGCAGCGTATAAGTGTTAATTAAGTCATCCATCGAAGTTGGTGACCTATAACGATCGTCAGCCTGTTTGTATTTATTTTTTCTTCTTTCTTTCTTTTTTCGTCAGCCATGATTTTTCGGGCTCTTCTCGTTGACATACGCTCATGAAATTTGGCATACTGTATCACTTTAAACAATAATTGCATTTTACACTTTCACAGTTCTTCCTATCAACGACTCTATCAAGCATCTCACTTTCAAACAGTGCATGTCTCACCCCAGCCAAAAACATATTTAAATATTTGTACCGATCTGGAAATTACATGTGGTTATGGCCGAATTGAAGGGTGATGCTATTAACGGCAACGTTCTAACAAATTAAATGACGTCGGATTCTGATGAAATTTTACTTTGTTGTAGAGCACGAAATACGCGTTTTTTAGTTTTTCGATTTATCCACATTTTTACCTTTTTACGTCCATTGAAGTTTTAGCTCTTTTTAGCTTTTAAAACCTCAAAACGGCGAAACGGATAATTCCCTCATTACTGCATCCACAGCTGTGAAATGTCGTGACATTTTTAAGGCTTTGGGGTTCTAGTCTACAGTAACACCGTTTTGATATTTTCAAATATCAACCTTTATCCAAAACATCGTCAGTTCTGAAAGTTATGACCGAATTTAGGTGACGTTATTGGCATCAATGTCTTTAAAAATGAAGGTCTCGTTACAGTTATTCTGTGGAAAATGCATGTTTTCGCCAAGTATCAAATGTGATCAACGCAGCAGCATAAATCAATTCACCGTTCAGTTATCTCCCTTACACCAAATGTGCGCAGAGTAAAACATTTGCGGTCATGATTAGCCATTGTGCATAAATATGTGACCTTAAACACCAATAAATAAATATAAATAGTAAAACATTTTCAAAAAGGTCTCTTTCTGGGCAACCCAGCAGATTATATCACATTATAGAACTCTTGATACATCATCCATATACACTTGCCCGAATCACCCAGTTAATTGTTTGAAAAACGATTAAAATTGTCAAAAGTCACTCATTATAGGGCAAAAGTCTTCCAATTCCATGCATGCACAGCGAGAAAACGGTGTTGTAGAAGTTTCCATTGTTTCTCAATTGTTTTATGGCATCGGCAGCTCAAAATTAATTAAGAAAAAAGTGGTTTTCTTATTCATTTTTCAAGAAAGCACACCAAACGACGATTATGAAAAATTGTCCCGTTTCTCACCTGTGAAAAATCAGCCCACAGTATGGTCTTGGTTGCACAGTCAACAAACCAATGTGAACTTGACCTTTAACCAAAATGCATATAACTGTACACTACTTTCAACTTCTCAAACAGTAGATTTTGGAGCATATCAACACTGATGGTCGCTATTTACTAGACCCACACCATCATAAAATTAAATAAAGTTCTAATTTCTCAGTTTCAGGAGGGGTATACAATAATCCGGAAGTGCTAACTTTTAAAGGAAACGAGACCTAAATGACTTCTCCCTCTCATGAAATTTTAGTTATTGTACAGCTTAAAAATTAGGAGATAGCTGGGGTTTTGGGGTTTTTTTTTTTTGCTTATTCCCATTTTTGACGTTTTTACATCAATTGAAATTTTAGCACGTTTTTGCTTTTAAATGTTAACAGGCCATAATGGCGACACACATAACTCACTCGTTACAGTATCTACAGCTATGAAACTTCGTGACCCTGTTCACTATTGGGAATTAAATTTCAAGCCATTTTAATATTTTCATATGTCAACCTTTATCCAAAACAGCGTCAGTTTTAACGTTTTCTCTTACTCTTTTAATATCAACGCCTGTATCAAGCCTCCCACTTTCAAACTTTGCATATCTCAGCTCTAATAAAAAAACATATCTAAAATGTTGTTCCGATCTGAAAATCCTCAATGGTTATGGCCGAATTGAAGGGTGACGTTATTGACGTCAACGTCATAAAAAATTAAACGACGTCAGATTCTGATGACATTTTAGTACGTTGTAGAGCACACAATATTATAAGTTATTGTGATGAGTTAACGGTAACATGGTCTGAGGTTTGCGGCTCGGAGCTTATGTTCAACCGAGACGCGAAGCGTCGAAGTTGAACATACGCTCCGGGCCGCAAACCTCAGACCATGTTACCGTCAACTCATCACAATAACGTATATGTTCCAATAAGACACTACACATAGCGGCATTGCTCAAAACCTACATCGTGAAACACGAGAGGCTTATTTACTAAACTTGTGATCGTTAAAAGTTACCTTGTTCAAGGCAATTTTTAACGACCACATGTTTAGTAAATAAACCTCTCGTGTACCCACGACGGCACTGCATAAATAATGCATACACCAGATAAACTCATTCCATCTTAGTTCAAATCGTAAACCGGTTTGTAATTTAAACAACACTTTATCCGAAACACCGTCAGCTGCACGTGTAAAAAATCAAGAAAAAAGAAGCGGCTTGCTAGTCACTCCGTTGATTAAGCAGTTACGAAACGGACGACGCCATAGCAAATATTTCGCGTTGTGACGTCAGACGGTAACATTTGCCATTTGAGCCGTAAACATAGAATATACTAAGCGAGCTGTCGTCCAATCAGAGGAGGAGGATTTTAGTCTTACTGGAACATTAGGAGATAACAATTTTTTTTAGTTTTTCGATGTATTTCCATTTTTTACCTTTTTTACGTTAATTGAAGTTTTAGCACTTTTTAGCTTTTGGAACCTCAAAACGCCAAAACGGCGATACGGATAGCTCCCTAATTACTTCATAAACAGCTATGGAACTTCGTGACCGTATTCACGCTTGGGAGTTCAAGTGCACGTCATTTTAATATTTTCAAATTTCAACTTTTATCCAAAACAACGTCAGTTTTAACATTTAAAGTACAATCTGGTGCTTCATTAATTAAAATTTTGCCGATGAATATTTTTTATTACCTGGTGAACTCACGCGTGGACATCGCTGCACAGTGACTGTGCTGCACCTGCGGCAATCTGCAAGGTAACGTTTCTCTTTCGAGAGACACAGGTAAAATGTTCTCAGTGTTGTTTCTGACGAAATTATAACCAAAACAATTGCCAGAACGCAATTAATTACGAACAAGAAATTATTAGTGAGAGTGGGTATTTGCTGTAAAATTGAATGTTTTGTATAAGACTGAATAATGGACATGTGTAAAGTTGCATTTATAATAATATCCATGCTAGAAAACAAAAAAAAACAGCTCCATTAGAAATGTTTTAATGGAAATTGCCGATGCAGTCAGAGTATGTCTAATGAGAAAAATATATTACCACAAAAGCACTTTGGCACATTAAATTTGAAAACCATTGGAATATATAAACTTTGGGTAGGACATCTTTGCTTGCTTGCTATTTTGCATATACTTGATTTTATAAAATGCACTTAACCCTTTACCCAACGTAACGGCCAAAACCGGCCAGCGCTGGTCTAAAAAATCTCCAGTTAATTTTCATTCTTTTTTCATTTCTTGTCTCAAAAATATAGGTTATGACCCCTCATTGGAACGAGCTCTTCGAGCTCGTTCCAATGAGGGGTCATAACCTATGTTTTTGAGACAAAAAATGAAAACAATTAGTTATTCAAGAATTGTTTTTGCAAGTGTCGTCTGCTTTTCATGTTAGGTAAAGGGGTTAAATAGTTGGCACTTTAATACTCGTATAAACATGTTCATCATCTAACATTCACGTGCGTACGTTTTATTCAATTCTATATTCATAAATCAATATCGTGTATACATTCCTGTTTTGACGAAAGATATGGTATTTTGTCTTGCTTTATCGTCTATATTGAATTTATGATAATTTGGCAAATCAATTCAAAAGAAATTGGCATTATAATCACTTTCTAAAGTTAGAAAACGTAAAGTTAGTTTTCTAAATTTTTCGTGGACACTGATTTTTGTCTGAGAAATAGCTCTTTGGAGGTTTATTATCGAAAATGGCTGCCACCTCCATTTGAGAAGTCGACCCTCAGGATTCTGGTCACCCCGGTGATACCCATTAATGATATGATGTCTGATCTTCTGTCACTTTTATACACACTGAACCCTCCGCAGAGTCCAGATAATATAGAAATCGTTTTTTATAGAAATATTTTTTTAAAATATGTCCAATAATTAAGTATTTGCCCGTCTATTGTTTAAAAAAGCAAAAAAAATTAATAAAAATGAAAACTATAATAAAATACAAAATATGAGAGCCACCTGTTATGGTGGGGGACCTTTTGGCAGGTGGGCTATTGCACTCTAAAATCAATTGGATTTAACATTAACCTGAATCGACTGGGCTGAGTGAATATGAACCCAAGTGGTTGGTTTTTAACCCAACTGATTTCAGCATGTGTACCGTATGTCCGACGAGTTTTTGTGTGGAGGGCATTTGTCCACGTAAGCTTTTATCTTTATGTCCTTTTGTCCCACAGCCTAAGTTTTGACACAAAATTAAATCGAATGGACAAGCGGTGGCATGAAGACGATCGTGGTTTCAGGATACGTCCACCTTTTTTTGAGGAATCGGTATCCATTCTTTTCAGGGCTGCATTTTTGAAAATTACAATAACATTCCGTGTGGTGAAAAAAATTCATGACCAATGACAATAGATTTGTAAAATAAAATTTAGACAGTTTCTTCCGCAACTTTGTCCGTTTGCAAGCATAAACCACTTCTGTGTTTTGTCACTAACCATGAACATATTGCCTTACGAGGAAGAGAAGGAGATTCCAAGCTTGAAATATCTTTGAGCTTGTTCTGGTTGCTTTGTCGATAAACAAACTTTCTATATTAGAGCTGCGTCCGTCGTTTTCAGCAGGAGTTATGTTTAACAATCTGCACATCAGTCCATAAAGTTCAACAGAGATAAATGGTTTAATAATACGGCCTCGCTGGAAGTCTGAAAAAAACATAAAATGGAATCCATTTTTATGCATTTTGAAATTTGGCGGAATGCAATTCAGGTCCAGATCCTGGGAATGTTTCATGGCCTCCCTTTCCCTCTTCCTGGGCACAGTTTATGGTCTCTCTAACGAACCCGTCCCAATGAATCGTCATACGCTTGGGCTTGGACGTCAAAAAGTAAATACAACAAAAGCACTTGTAAACAGTTTCTAAGATAGTTTGCCTTTTATATAAATTGCAAACTCGATACCTATTACCAAGGTCTCACTCATTCTGTAATGACTTCGACACTGTTATGGCTTGGAACCAGAAGAGTCCATAAATAGTCCATAACCTATGTTTTAGATTCGGTCTCTTGTTTTGTCCTTCCACGATGGCACAAGTATCATATCGATTAACCCATTCACACGCGCGTGTCGTTCTGTGTTTATTCCACGCCTTCACGTTTATAACAACAGTTATTGGAAGGACACTCGGCAATTTATTTGACAACTATCAACAAAAATAACATATTTTATCGCCAACCAAATTTGCGATGGAAACCCGAGTTACTATTTCGTCCCCTGAGTTCGAATGTGTTCTATGTGCCGACTGGAACATAGAACACACTGGAACTCACGGGACGATTTTTGTTTATCGCTAGGGATTCAAATTATAATTGCGGTGCACGATTTGTGGAAAATTTCAGTGAAAATTCACTTCTATTTAAGAATAGTCCGTTAACGATTTCCGTTCCGCACACATGTGCGGAACGGATTTTCATTTTCCGCATGGTTTTGTGTTGCTGTAGATGGGGATTACAGAGAGCAGGCGTGTAATAAAAGAATTGTTTCTCAATCCAGAACTGATTTGGCCGAATTTTTAATCTTCAATAACATTGCAATACGGTTAGACATGTTTGTAAACTAAATACTTACGAATGAAGCCTCACCTCGTCTGTAGTTTTATGATTACGCCGCGGATATCCACCAGTTATGTTAATACTGTGACGTTTTCAGAGCAAAATAAATATTTATTGATTGGAATGTCTATAACTGGAGCACGAAAGACTATACGTGCACCTTTCGGAATTGAAGAACATTGTTTTTCATTAACAGTAGTTGTCACGCAAACTCCACGACATGTTGGTAAACAAACATCCCAAAACAGCAGCGGATTCCTTACAAAATTAGGTTTGGGACATGAGAGCTTTATCTATTACATGTTCTGTCATGGGGAGTTTCAGATCCGACTTTTGTTATTTCACTACATAATAATGCTCTATCTAGAAAATTTTACAGTAAAATGGCTGGGGTCAGAATATAAGCCCACGCCACCAATCTCCTGGTGAAACGAGACTTTAGCATGTAGAACAATTGGCCATCGGTAGCAGTTGAACCATTTACGGTTGGATCTAGCATCGCATGGCGATTGGTGCCGAAAGAAAATCTATTGGCAGATGTTTGAAACCTTTCCATTTGTAAAAAAAACTGGCGTACTAAAAATATCATTTGTCATATTTGTTGTTTTTCCGGGGTTTTTTTTCATGTGTCTTTTTTCCTTTTTTCAGAGATCATGTTATATCATTATAGAGTAGTCTCAATCAGTCGGAGGAAAAGGCATTCAGCGTGTTTCGTGAGTTGTGATGTCAATGCGCGGAAGTGGCAATGTTGTGATGGTATTGCCATAGTGGTAGGTGGTACCAGTGCTGCATCGCACAGCGCGTGTCGTAAGAGTGACGCGTTATTCTATAACCCATTTTGATTGACAAAGGCCGCCATCTCAGTGGCACTTGGTTGTTATTGTAACCAATTCTCGTCAATAGAGTGACGCTGTGTACGACTGAAGTGGAGTAGTTTTGCTGTTTCCAATTTTGCAATTCGGGATCAAAATCTTCTCTTTCCTCCCAACTCGGATCCGATTCTGCGTACAGCCTGCACTTCGAAGACCAATGTGTTATGTTTTGAGAAGAGAGTAGTTTAACACATCTAGTTATGTAGTATGGAATCTGTTCGATTAAAGTGGAGTACTGTGGTAAGAAGGTAGTGACGATTGTAGTGGAAGCTATTTGGGAATATTCATAGAATTGCAGATACCTATAATTCCCTAATATTGAGAGTATTATAGGTACTGGTATCAATAGTTCCCCGATTTTTGGGTCTATAAGTACCCGGGTTTACTGTGGGAATACCTATAGTAAACCATGAAACCTATAGTGACATTTGTGGGTATGGCGAATCTTGAAGTAAATCCTACCGACAGATTCCACTACCGACGATCCGTATCACTGTTGGTCTATTCCACTCTAGGTAATAGAGATGGGCAATATACGGATAAATCGATACCGATATCATGGGGGTACCACACAATCGAACCAAACCATTCATTGAATAACGAAACCATCGGTATTTTCATTAGATTAGATTATTTTATTTACCGATATAGATAGAATGTGATACAAAATAAAAATCGTGGTTCATCGAGATACATTATTATAACCTGCAGTAGAGATACATTTATAGATCAGAACAGCACCACTATCTATACCGTAGGGAAATGACATAGCCAAACTGGCTGTCTACCTGCCATCTCCCATTTTTTACCACATTCGCTAAGGCCTTGTCCAGACTTGCTAGATGCTGGGGTGTTCATATTCATGAAAGAAATGACAGATTTGATTTCCGTTTTGTTAACCTTTAAGGATCTGCGTAATTGTCCGGAATTCCAAACAGACGCTGCACATGTCCCGTTGCTTAGTAGTGATTTCTAGCCAAGACTTTGCTGCCTTAACAGGCAGCCAAGACTTGGCTAGAAATCACTGCCCAGATGATTTGTCTACGGTCGGCAGAGCATCCTAAAGATCAGGCACATGCTTTGAGATCACAGGCGCCTTAAATAGGCCTTCAGAGGTTAAGGTGTTTTTAGAACAAGTCATAAAATTACTGTAGATATGATTTGTGTGGGCAAAACGAATGCCACTGTTGAGCTCATTGACAGTAGCGCTGTAGTAGAGTGATACAAGAACAACTTATTCTGTATTGTTCTGATGTGAATTCCCATTTGGTACTATCAGCAAATCTCAAATCAGATACCGATTACCTAAAAATTCCGAAACCAATACCGAACTCAAAATTCCAATACTCCCATCTCTACTAGGTAACGCCCATTTGTCCACGTAAGGCATACTACTATACCATTGTAGAGGTGTTAGGTTAGAGTTTGGTTCTGTTAATGTGGCTTCGATTGTTCTATATTACACACGGCCCGCTCGAATTGGAGTAGAAATAGTATTTTGTCTTCGACCTATTCCATTTACTCCTGGCCTTGTTCTCACCCCTCAGCTATCGACAGACTGAACAAACGAAACATATGTGGCATTGGTTGCGGCCTATATCTGCCTACACGTTGTCACCGCCCTTGACAAAATGGATATGAATGTGATCTCTGTATTGTCCGTTAGTCTTTCTGTCGAGTGGAAGACGTGCTGCATTTTGCTTCTGTGCCTTGTCATAATGTGCAACAAACACTTCTGTCAAACGCACAGGTATAGGTTTTTGGGGATCACTTTGGATCAGTGTTTGAAAATCATCACGAAGATCACTACGTTGTCCAATGTTGTTGAACCACTGTACTTCGACCAGTGTCCAAGATATCATTAGATTGGAATACTAACCGAAACAGCCCACGGCTATCGGTTATCGCCGCGCGGCTATCGATTGCCATCACAAACATCTATTAAAATTACTACCACAATCAGCCGTACCAGCTACACTCGAAAATTAGTTGGGTTACAAATTAACCCAAATCAACTGGATTGAGTGAATATGGACCAATTGGGTTCATATTCTCTCAACCCAGTTGAATTGGATTGACTTTTAACCCAGCTAACTTTAAGAGTGTACGATTATTGCTGTCTCTATTTGGGATACTGTCGACCAGGGACCAATACTATAAAACTATTGCATTTTCTCGAATTGTATTTTCTACAAGTGAATATGGATACGGAAATGAATCATTAACATTTTAAAAGATATAACCAATTGCCAACTGGCTAATTGGAATTGCTGATGGTTGATTTCAATTAGTTATTGTCATAAACAGAAAATATAATTCTCAAAAATACAACTGTATAAGTTTTAGAGTACTGGCCCCTGGTTCTGTAATAATGTTTTATATCTTACCTCATACAAGTATTTGGGAATTTCATTGGTTCAAAAACGTCACATGCAGACTGCATATAAAACCATATACTGCCTGTCAACATCAATATTCGCCGACCGCTATGGGTAATCTCCCCTTTGTTCATTGATTATTCAAAATGGCGGGAGCCGATAAACGCTTCAAGTTGAAAGATTGAGTGTTGGAAGCCCATATATGGTCTGAAGTGCAGGTTTGGCAACTTAAAAGGTTTCATATTCTGTGATGTGTGTTATGTTACCTTCGAAATGAAACTGTTTGGTATGTATGAATTTGCCTTGTTACAATTTATGGGAGAGTGTAGGCACTCTCCCATAAATTGTAATAAGGTAAAGACACGTGAACACATTGTGAGAATTCTCTCATTTAATTTTGATGGCTGTTGTTATTAGTTCTGTGCATCGATGCAAACATGTAGCAGTCGGTAAGATATATTCGTTACACACTTTCGCTCTCGTCCAATATGAAATTAACTGACACCATATATACCATATTAGGCCACCAACAAACTGTGTAACTAATAATAGTTTGTTTTTGTATTCTCCAGTATTTCTGTGACTCGTCCTATGCACACAATTACAAGCTGAATGCAGGCAGCCTGTTCGGACGATTGTTCGACTCATCGAGGAAAGCTGGGGATCAGTGTGTACAGTGATCTGCTAGCGATAAGAACCCGCGGCTGCTATGGTCCCCACAACAGAAACCCGGAAAAAGCTAATGAGTAGTTTGAGAAGTTATTTGATTGTAACGAATCCTCGAATGTCTCTTCAACTCATCTGGGAGCACTGTTGAGCAGTGTGATAAAGTGTACTGCACCTCGATGGTACACCTGCCGGAAAGCGATGCTAACCCTGCTCACGGGGTTAGAAATTGGACAGTCAGACAATTACTCACTGCTGCTCGGTGTTCTTTTCGGGTAATCCAGTTTTCTCCGCCTGTAAATCTGTCTGAGGCGGTATGACCCTGGCTGCTGAAAGAGTCGTTAAACTTCATTAAATAAATAAATAAAATAAAGAGAAAACGAAACCCATTCGTCAAGGGGAGGTTGCCCATGGGACCGGAATCTACCAGGACATTAAATGTTTATGAGCATTTCAGATAAAATACAACTTAATAGCTCAGTAGGTAGAGGTGCAGGCTGCAAGCCGAGAGGTCCTCGGTTCGAATCCCACCTGCGGCAACCGCGTTGTGTCCTTGGGCAAGACACTTCATCCCCATTGCCCGTGTGGGGGCACGATGACGCCGTGTACTAAGGCGTACTGCACGTCGATGGTACGCATGTCTTCAACCAATCTAACCCTGCCTGTTCCGCAGTGCGGAGTTACGATGTTGGGGAGCTGGCAGCTGCTCGTCGTTGCTCGGTGGTTCTCTCCGGGTACTCCGGCTTCTTCCACCCGTCAAACTGTCACGGTCATGATTAACCATTGTGCATAAATATGTGACATTAAACATCAATAAATAATAAATGAATAACAACTTAATAAGACATAGAAAGTACAAAAAAACATGAAACTGATCATCATGGGGACAACAAATTGAAGAAACCTGAATCGCATGAAAACTGGAGTACACAGAAACCTATGACCTCCAATGAAATAGGTTATTACCACCATGTGGGTTTCTGAGACCGTTAGGGTGAGACGATATATGACCCAGGGGAGGCGAGGTCGAGACTTCATTTCAGAACCCCCCTTGATGGTAAAAACCAATTTATCTTACAATATTCTCCCTTTCTTGACTTGTTTGCATACATTTTGACAATCGTTCAGTGTTTCGGCGTCTATGATTTGCTTTTTATGAATGAAAATGGTCACGTTATAGTATTGTATTCTTGAGCTATGCATGACGTAATCCACATTCATTATTCTACTTGTTCTACAGCCGCTGAAGTTAACCCTTTACCCAACGTAACGGCCAAAACCGGCCAGCGCTATTCTCAAAAATCTCCAATTAATTTTCAATATATTTTCATTTTTTGTCTCAAAAACATAGGTTATGACCCCTCGTTGGAACGAGCTCGTCGAGCTCGTTCCAACGAGGGGTCATAACCTATGTTTTTGAGACAAAAAATGAAAAAGAATAGTTATTCAAGATTTTTTTTTTTTTGCAAGTGTCGTCTGCTTTTCATGTTAGGTAAAGGGTTAATAGCAGTGTCTCATCTGTGCGTTTCTTTCTTTTATTTTTCAGGTTCAATGCATGGTTGGCGCATATAAAAATATCATGGCAAAAAATGATATAGTCTATTTTATTTTGCTGAGTGGGTTATTTGTCATTCAATTTCTTTTATCAAAAGCGGTGGCATAAAATGATCTAGCCTAATTTATTTTGTTGAGTGGGTTACTTATCATTCAATTACTGTTATCAAAGGCGGTGGTCTCGACATGTGTAATACGTTTTCAATGATTGCAGGTACAGACTCTCTTATTCTGAATCAAATGATCGAAATTACGGTTGCTACCCTCAGTACAGGTTATTTGTATTTATTCTAGACGTTTTCACTTGTATTGGTAAATACGTCCATGTTGTAAGATAAATTTAAAATACATGACTGGTCTAACCAACATAGAAGCTGTGAAGCAGTCCGAAGAGACGAAGTTCGTATTTTGTAACCGAAACATTGAAAGGTTGCAAGAACATCAGCATGCAATGAACAGGTACATCGATGAATTATAAGCTTTGTTTTTTTTAGGTAAACATTTTTTTACATGGTTATTCCATAAGTGTTAGGTGTGCGGTTAACTCAGTTTTCGACTGTTGTCGTCATAGCAGCTACAGACTCTTATGGTTAGAGTCCACTGTCTGTACAAGCCCACTGGTCTTCCAATGTCCTACATGAGGCACCCCTAGCAGGCTGCCTCTATTCCATTAGCAATAGTGTTCATGAAACTGGTTATTATAAAGTGTTCTTTGTAATACAGTCTAAAATCAGTAGGGTCATAAATAAACCAAATCAAATGGGTTGAGTGAATATGAACCCAATAGGTTGATTTTTTAAACCATCTCATTGAAGCGTGTAGTAGAAGCAACCTATTAGACTTATACTGGTGCAGGCCTGGGTGGAACATATAGGACCCGTAGAGATAGGAGGAGAGAAGAAATGCAGTTAAAGTATATAGTGGTTCACGAAACTATGTTTTAATTTAGTTTACATACATTTTGCCACCAAAGTGCAAATATCATTGGATAATACGTTAAACTCTTTTCCTGTACAAAACAACTCATTTGTATTGTGGCATCATAATAAATTGCCACGAGTGCAAAGTATGACAGGAAAAAGTATAAACCGAAAATTCACAAGATGAGATGGGAGACGAGGAAAGAGGTTATATTTACGTTTGGATATATCCGGAAGAGATTATTTATTGATTTATTTATTGATTTATTTATTTATTCATTTAATTATTTATTTATTAAGGTTCAACGACACTTTAACAGCCAAGGTCATATCTTGTCGGTGACAGTATTACGGGTGGAGGAAGCCGGAGTACCCGGAGAGAACCACCGAGCAACGACCAGCAGCTGCCGGCTACACAACGTCGTAACTCCGCACTGCAGCACAGGCAGTGTTAGATTTGTTGAAGACATCCGCACCATCGACCTACAGTACGCCTTAGTACACGGTGTCGTCGTACCCCCCACTTGGACAATCGGGGTTCAGTGCCTTGCACAAGGTCACAACGCGGGAGTCCGAATCGACCGCTCAGACGGTTACCCATCCAAGAACTAACCCGGAAGCGATAAAACAATACAAAACATGGAATATCAAATGAAGAACGGGATGCGGAACAAGACATCATATTACAGCAATGCCTTTCGTTAAATTGCAACTAACCGCTACGCTATCAAAGAATAAGTCTTAAATTTATGTAAATTTGTGAAAATATTGATGTCTATGAATTTACTTTAACCGGTGCCACCACGTTTAGTACATGTTTTATCTCCAACTCGGAGTTGAAGCATTGGAAATAAACTGGATGAAATCAAAGAGTATCATCGATAAATTTATTTACGTTACCGGAAGAGATAAAACAATACAAAACATGGAATATCAAATGGAGAACGGGATACGGAACAAGACATCATATTACAGGAACGTGTTTCAACTGCAATTAATCTCCAAGCATAAAATGAAAAGAATACACCCCCCCCCCCCCCCCCCCCCGGGCAGGTACATGAACTGTCCCACTCGCGGTCGCGCAAATAAATCCATAGCTTACACATTCCCAAAAACACTCAAAAGAAACTTCTAGCACCCAAAGACATTCAGCATCCTCGGTATCTCTGGTTCTTTTTTTTATAAAGGACAAAGCGCCGGGGGCGCCCGAGTTGAGACGGAGGCGAAGCCGACGTCGAAACTCATGAGTTCTCAAAACTAATTTCGCACTTTTTTAACGTAGGAAGTAGTTCCGAGATGAGACTTCACGAGAATGACTCTGGCTGATTAAACTTTTAGGGATTTCCCCCAAAGGAACCGGGGACAAATGAGGTTACATTTTTTCAAAGATACTGGGACGATTGAACAAGTGATGGCTCTCCACCATTGCTTTCACCCTCATTTGGGTCAAGAGACACTTAATATATTGGGTTTGTGTGTGGGGGGGGGGGGGGGGATGGTTTCTAATGGGTCACTGCTTATGTCAAGTGACGTCCATAGCAAGTAAAGCACTCCCCTAGCAACGGCCAAACTACTGGGCCAATTTTGATCATTTTTGATACATGGACCCAACATGCATTGCAAACGAAAACAGATAGGTCAATGGTGTCGTCACGTGACTTCCCTAGCAACCAGAGCGTCCCTTAGCAACGGGCTAACTACTGGGCCGATTTTGACCAAATTCGGTATACGGACCCAAAATGCATTGCAAATAAAAACAGAAAGATCAATGTTGACGTCCCGTGACTTTCCTAGCAACCAGAGCGCGCCCTTAGCAACGGGCTAACTACTGGGCCGATTTGGACAAAATTCGGAATACGGACCCAAAATGCATTGCAAATGAAAACAGATAGATCAATGATGACGTAACGTGACTTTCCTAGCAACCAGGACGCCCCCTTAGCAACGGGCTAACTACTAGGCCTATTTTGACCAAATTCGGTATACGGACCCAAAATGCATTGCAAATGAAAACAGACAGATCAATGTTGAAGTCACGTGACTTCCCTAGCAACCAGAGCACCCTCTTAGCAACGGGCTAACTACTGGGGCGATTTTGACCAAATTCGATATACGGACCCAAACTGCATTGCAAATGAAAACAGACAGATCAATGTTGACGTCCGTGACTTCCCTAGCAACCGGAGCGCCCCTTAGCAACGGGCTAACTTCTGGGCCGATTTTGACCAAATTCGGTATACGGACCCAAAATGCATTGCAGATAAAACAGACAGGTCAATGTTGACGTCACGTGACTTCCCTAGCAACCAGAGCTCCCCTTATCAACGGGCTAACTACTGAGCCGATGTTGACCAAATTCGGTATACGGACCCCAAATGCATTGCAAATAAAAACAGACAGGTCAATGTTGACGTCACGTGACTTGCCTAGCAACCAGAACTCCCCTTAGCAACGGGATAACTACTGGGCCGATTTTGGCCAAATTCGGCATACGGACCCAAAATGCATTGCAAACAAAAACAGGCAGGTCAATGTTGACGTCACGTCTTTTTTCCTCTTCCCTGACATGACCCAGAAGCACAGGATTAGCTGTTTCATAATTACTCGCAGAATTATCTGTTGAGATAACTACAAACAATACCGGCACGTCGGAATTTTTTTCAGTGAAATTAATGCAAATGGCTCACTGAAATTGGCACATAAAGCTCTAGGCCTATTTAATTCAAAAGACAAGTCTGTGCTGTCTTGTGAAGTGTGTATGCCAAAGCCCCTCATTGAAAGAAATTATCTTTCATTGCCCATTTTTATTTAATTTTCTATAATTTCAGATGCACTCTTTAAAAAAAAAGGTTTATTCCCTTTCATTTTTGGCTTAACAATTGTCAGCAAAACTTTTGTTTCCAGAGCACTAGAATGTTCTATGTTCCTCGTGCACAAGTTTCTGAAAACTGCATATTTACTGAAGAAAGATACTAAAAAAATTTTAAAAAAATAAATAAATAAAACCCCCCATCTTCATTGTTTTCCACAATATATTGACCGAGAATCAAATATCTTTTGATCTGTTTTCAAATTGATCTGTTCATGTTGAAATTAATTATTCCTCAGATGTTTCCTCAACATAATGTTTTACATTAAACTACATTTGTGATACTCAGTCGTATTATTTTAAAGATGGTCTTTTCAGTAAAACTGCATTGGCATATTATCATCGTCCTTTTTTGCACAGCACTACTGTATTTTCTTGCTTCATTTGTGACTCCTATCCTTCACTCAGCATTCGATATCAGTCGAAACAGCAGTTGTTTAAAATGAATTCCTGCATCTTTCCGAAAATAAGCAAATTTCCTTTCGATTTGCAAGACGTGTTTCCATGGGAAGATTGTTCACCGAAACCGAAGTTATTGAGATTTTTTTTTCCCGCTGAGTGGTGTCACCGGTCACTAGAAGACTAATTGACATGCGTTTACTTGAACATTTTCACAATCACATTTAGGAGCGATAACAAATAGAGAATTAAATTCAAATACCTGCAGA
Source organism: Pictodentalium vernedei (assembly GCA_031216915.1). Classification (NCBI taxonomy): domain Eukaryota; kingdom Metazoa; phylum Mollusca; class Scaphopoda; order Dentaliida; family Dentaliidae; genus Pictodentalium; species Pictodentalium vernedei. The sequence continues at coordinate 773,905,876 of CM062296.1, read as the reverse complement.
CGTTTCTTAGTTTACGTCAATGGAGCCAGGGTGTAAAGAAACGTACACCCTGGCTGGTTCTTTTGTCTTTTATGGGTTAGCAGCCAGAGGGGTGGAAATACCTGATAGAGCACTGAGCTGTGCGTTCAAATGATGTCACTTGAATACTTCTCGTGTAGTGAGTATACCCGAGTCCGTGCGTTTTATTATTGAACAAAAGATAGAGTGTAAGTCAGTTACCAACCCAGCTATCGGTATTCATGGATTTAACCCTTTACCTAACATGAAAAGCAGACGACACATGCAAAAAAAATTCTCGAATAACTCATTTTTTTCATTTTTTGTCTCAAAAACATAGGTTATGACCCCTCATTGGAACGAGCTCAACGAGCTCGTTCCAATGAGGGGTCATAACCTATGTTTTTGAGACAAAAAATGAAAAAAATAATGAAAATTAATTGGCAATTTTTGAGAATAGCGCTGGCCGGTTTTGGCCGTTACGTTGGGTAAAGGGTTAAACAACCTGCCAGCGATCTCTGGCAAGTTGTCCAAATCCATGATTACCTGCAACTAGGCTTGTGATAATACATGTTTGGTGGAAATGCTAACATGAACAGCACACGCCTCACTCCAACAGATTTTCACACAATGCTTCACTCCTTTACTGAAGCACCCAACAACACAAAAACAATATTGTCTTTGAATTAAATTCGCTGCAAAAAAATGTTACCACTCACCTGGTCCTTGGGCAAGAAATATTCCTCTCATGTCTTTTTCTTCGTTATCAAAACCGTGTAGCCCTTTCAGGGCGTCAGCCATACCGGGTGTATAGTCAAACTGAAAAATATTGTGGTAAGATTTTGTCAAATGAATGTTTTTTATTATCATTAACGAGGCGATCATTTCCACTTCACGGTTGAGGGAATATAGTATATATATAATCATGTTTGCGTGATCTATGTTAGGTATAGCAGTGTACTGAAATGGTCGCGGATGCGGCTATTACTGCAAAATCAAAAGCAATTCCAATGCAATATAGTGTAGATGGGATGACCATTAAACCACCAGCAGAGTTTGGTTTCTATACAGGTTATAACTTTACTTTGTTATAAACAACATAAGGGACACAAGCAATGTATAAGGCAAAGGACCTCCGGTTAAGACCAGGGATGTCCATTGTCAGAAACCTTGATAGTTCTTGTTTCTCAGAGGATTTGAGAATAACTGCATGGACGGACGTTCCACTCCGCGAGTATTTAATGGTCATTAACCACACACACATTGTACATACACCTAAGTGTTCTCCTGGAAATCGGTTTTAGTCAGTGCGCGTGTGCAGCCCGTTGTTAGGAGGACACATGTTTCCGTCGTCCATTTTATTTACTGGCTGATATCTTGGTTTGTATGGTGCACGTGGTTGCTGTGAGGTCGAGTAACCTGTAACAGAGAGTGGTGTGTTCTAAGAGTTTGTTTGATTGTATGAGTAGTATATCTAATTGCAGAAATAAATAGGTCCCACGCCGGGCCTATCCCGATCGCCAGCTTGATTGCACTTGGTTACTATGGAGTCCAAAGGCTAGGTTTCTAACAGGAGCGATGTGTATACATCGAATGCAACACATGGGCACACATCAGGTTTGTCGACATGTGTTTGTGTGTCACTCTACAATTAGCGCACAACATATGCAGCACTTGGGCACATGCAACCTCTATCACTCGCCAGGATACTTGGTTCCTCCACCTATGGCTGATCTTCGTTACAAGATATTCCCAGGTGTGGCTGTGTACTGGTACACAGTGTGTAACAACGTGTTCATATCGTATGCAGTACAATGGAACACGCTGGATGTGCCGAGAAATGCTTATGTGTGTGGACAATACATATTGCACATGATTACGTGGTACCTTTCCTGCCCCCAGGGTCTTCGTTCCATACTTATGCCTAGCTCACAAAATCCCAATTTTTCTCTGATGTGTTTGTGTGTTAGAGCACAATGTGCGCACAACACCCCCATGCAGCCTGTGTGCGCAATCAAGATGTCCCGAGATGTTCTCGTATGCTAGAGCACAATGTGCGTATAACAGAAGCACACTGACATCATATGTGCCTTCTAACAAGCCCTGGCACACGACGGATCAAGTGACAGCCATCATGCCCGGCAGTATGGCGTCACTCCAAGGTTCTGGAACAATAGGCACGTTTCAACTCTGAAAAACTATTTTTAAAAAAAACAAACTATTGAAGATAAGACGAAATCATTTACTTAAAACGACTAATTGAACAGTTTTATGCAATAACTTGTATAACTAAAAACAATTGTTCAACCAAATATGGCTGATGTCTCCATATTGGAACGATCTCGATAGCTCGTTCCAGCGAGATTCATGCGCCATGTTTTAATAGCAAAACAAACCAGAGGCTCAAGTGAGCTTAAACGCTCACCTGGATCAAGTCGTCAAAAGAAATGAGTGTATCAGTAAGTGATCGGCAGCAAGAGCAATTTTTTGATTTGCTGCGACACAACTAAAGGCAACTTTTTGGTCATTCATTTCTGCTGGTCCTAGGAAAGCTTCCTAACAAGCTCTGTTCTATGAAGTATTAAAAAACAACAATCGAACGAATTGTTTGTTTTGTTTTCAATTATTGTGGTTCTCTCTACCACCCCTCCCCTCCCCCCCCCCCCCCCCCCAAAAAAAAAATACCGGCATAAATGAAATACTTATGGCCCAGTCATATACTACAAGACACATTTGGTTCACATCTGCCCATTGGATCTGAAAATAAATATTTTGAGTGTAGCCCAAAATTTGGGAGCCCAAATTTTGACTTACTGAGTTTCTTTGGAAAACGTGAATCTGCATCACTAAAGTAAGTTCCAAACAAGAAATCTAAGCATTATTGCAAGTGGCTTAAAAAAGAGGATTTTAAAAGCATATTAGGCTTATAGAGCATTAACCCCATTCTAAGGGATATGGTAATTTTTGTTTGGGAGGGGGGTGGGGAATCAGAAGAGTAAATTCCAACTGCCTGAAGATGGCAGCAGCTTCATATGAAAAAAAGAGAAAAGGTTTACTCCAAAGATGGTCTGTGCCATAAATGAATGAATTTGGCCCAGTGGTTTTGAAGAATAAGAAAGATTTCAAACTAGAGAAACAGAATTTTACTGCCACCAGTAAATTTAAGTCTGTGTGAAAATGGTTGAAGCAGAAAAAATAAACAAAACAGAAAGAGAATTTATGGAGGCTTATTTTTTTTTGGGGGGGGGGGGGGGGGGGGGGGGGGTAAAATATTCTTAAAGACATCAGAAATAGGTTTTCGTTAACAGTATTACATGAAATAAAATCTTTGGAACCCACATTGAAGCCTTGGAATGGTTAAATTAAAGATATTCATACAGGAATCAGATACATTTTTTCAAGAAACCAGATAAAACATATATGTGCTCAGCATTGAAAAGGTTTCATCAAGTAGCAATAAAATTGAAACCCACAACCAATCTTGAGAGGGTTAAATTAAAGAGACATCGATACAGGAATGAGATAAATGTTTCCAAGAAACCAGAAAAACATATGTGTGCACAGCATTGAAACGGTTCAACATAAATTGAAATCTCCGGAAAACACACCGAAGTCATGAGGGTTAAATTAAAGATATTCATACAGGAAGCAGATCAATTGTTTCCAAGGAACCAAAAACAAAAAATTGTGCACAGCACTGAAACTGTTTGATCATGGCATCAATAAAATTTTTGGAACCCACATTGCAGTCTTGACAGAGTTAAATTAAAGACATGAATCAGATAAATGTTTCCAAGAAACAAGAAAAAAACATATCTGTGTACAGAATTGGAAGGGTTCGGCGTGAAATAAAATCTTTGGAAAACATACTGAAGTCATGAGAGGGTTAACTTAAAGATATTCATACAGGAAACAGATCAATTTTTTTCCAGGGAACCAGCACAAAAGTTTATGTGTACAACATTGAAAGTATTTGATCATGACATCAATCAAATCTTTGGAACCCACACTGCAGTCTTGAGAGGGTTAAATTAAAGATATGTATACAGGAATCACATAAATGTTTCCAAGAAATTAGAAAAAAACATATATATGTAGAGCATTGAAAGGGTTCAACATGAAATAAAATCTTCGGAAAACACACTGAACTCATGAGAGGGTTAAATTAAAGATATTCATACAGAAATCAAATTTTTTTTTTTTTGGATCCAGGGAAACATTTTCTGAATAACAATTTCATTTTCTGATTTTAATAACAAGATTAACATGTGTTTGACAGGTAATTTGTTTTAATAAGACCAAAATGTTATTCTAGAATCTCAGTGAATGAGAATTTTCTCCAGGAGAAACTACTGTGAAAATTCTGACACATCATTTTTTCAATACCCTCTACCAAGCACCCTGATAAAACCGGTGGCAATTTTTTTTAGCCAATCTCTTCTACTGGTCCGAAGCCTGCTTCATACCAAATAACAGTTCTCTGCTCCTTGTGGTTTGGGATATATGGGCTTTTTAATTTCTTATTGTTTTTAGCCCTTAGGGCTGTCACAGAGCTGTGAACATTTAGGGGGGGGCAGCAATTTATTACTTAGGACCCACTTATACTACATGCTAAATTTGGTTGAAATTGGCCCACTGGTTCTTGAAATAGAAATTTGGGCAGAGCCCGAAAATGGATATGCCCCCACATAGAGCCCAAATATTGACCTATCAACTTCCCTTGGACAAACTTTAATCTTCTATACCAAAGGATGATCCATACCAAATATCAAGGCATTCCCTCTGCTGGTTCGTGAGAAGAAGATTTTTAAAGGTTTTTAAGCTTTTGGGGCATTAACCAGAGCCCGAATATGGCAGCTGCTCCGTTTGAACAAAATAGAAAGGATATACTCCATACATGGTCTGTGAAATATATGACTGAATTTGGCCTAACGGTTATGAAGAAGAAGTGAAGTTTGCAAAAGTTAACGGACGACAGACGACCGACGACGGGCGACAATTAATGGCAACAGCTCCCTCTGACTTGCAGTCAGATGAGCTAAAAATGTCACTGAGGTAACACATGCCTCCCATCTGAACAACACTGAATGGAACCGACCTTTTCCTTTACCTGCCATGAAAAATGGAACCGGCTTTAACCCTTTACCTAACACAAAAGGCAGACGACACTTGAAAACAATATTCTTGAGTAATTAATTTTTCATTTTTTGCGTCAAAAACATTGCTTATGACCACACATTTATTTATTTAGTTGGGTTTAACGACACTTTCGACAGCCAGGTGGAGGAAGTTGGACTTCCCGGAAAGAACCATCGAACAGCGGCGAGCAACTGTCAAACTCCCCAACGTTCCAATTCCATACAGTCAGGATTAGCATTGGTTGAAGACAAGTACACCATCGACGTGCAGTACGCCTTTGTACATGTCGACACTATGTCCACACGTGGGATTAAGCACTTTGCTCAAGGATACAAAGCAGTTACCCCTTGCGGTAACTTCATTTCGAAGTCCAATGCATTAACCACTGAGCCATGCGCGTCCAGCAAGTATTATATGCTACACATCTTCTGTCTGTTCTTAATATATGTGTGAAGTTTGGTAGTTGTGGTTTGATTCGTTTCTGAGTTATGGTTGAGATACGATCAAGTGTAACCTTGAACTTGACCTTTGGGTTACAGGACCATCTGTGATGTATTACACATTCTTCTATTGTACTTTTCAATTGTGTGTGATCAATGTGGCCACGACAATTTGACATGATTTGTTACCTAGAACATATGGAGGTGAAGTATGACGTTGATCTTGCACTCGCAAATATTATACGCAACACACCTTCTGACTGCCATTAATATTTGCATGCAATTTGATAATTGTAGTTTGATTCATTTCTTGGTTATATCGGAGGCACGAATATTGACCAATTTAAAGTGTGATTTTGAATGTGATTTTGTCCTTAAGTAACGGAGTCGGTTATGGTGTTCTATTCATCACCCATTGTCTTTCATAATGTTACGCCTGAGTCCCAGGCTTAACAACAACTTGCATTATCATTCCTGTATTTTTTAAGTCAGATCCCCAGCAAGGAATTGTCATTTTTCAGTCCCGAAAATGACTAGTGCAGCCGTGTTTTTACCATACACGAAATTGGGCATTAACGGCTATAATTATCTTTAATAACTTTTCCAGAAATTATTATACGCTAAGACGTATACGTAAATAAATTCAGAATTTTTCCCATCAGTAATTATACCTATCAAGGACTGGCAGTGAATTATATACCTGTTTCAATGCATTTTTGCTTGAGCCGATGACTTTTGTCTCAATTTATTTCGGTTATTCGATCCACTTTGATCGGCTCGAATTGTAAATTTCTGTTTGGAATAATCCCAGACTCAAATATAAATGGGTTCTGCATTTGATGCCGTTCGTGGTGAGACAGCTCTCCATGGCTGTCACATCCCGTGAAGGTCATAATTTGTAGAATTCTCCATCACCGAACACAGAATAATTCACTTCCAGCCATTGTTTGCGCTTCAAGTTGGGTTTTCTAGCACGCCTCAGCGTTTGTACTGTTCCTCGATTCTGATTGGCCTCGAGGAGGGGTGTAAAAGCCGGCTCTGCTTGGAAATCGGGCCGATTTTTTGTGTGCCACAAGCTGTTGAGATCGAAATAATGAATACCTTAAAGTCTGAAGTTGGGATGGTAGGTGAAAATTCCACCCACTATTAATTTCACTCCCAGTAACTTGAGTTCATGGTGGAAATCAAGTAACACCAAAGAACTTAGTGGGTAAATTGCAAACAATTTCGGCTGTTGCCGTCTGCTGCATAAATTATACGACTCCTCCCACCAACTCGGTGAACGCTGGAGTTACTTCTAGTTTGTCTCGACACCTGAATGCTTTCGCAAGCCCTTCGTGGGAGCTCTAGAGCTTAAGAAAGAAATATATATTCTTTTGCTTTGGGAAAACGTTTATTTAATTTACTGGGAGGCATTGCATCCATCCCACTGGAAGAAAGCCACTGGGAGAAACTTCACCCAAATTTACTGGGTGGGAGGAATTCATCTATCCCCAATGCAATCTGTGAATAAGTCAACAGCCTGAATGTATCCTATTATTATTAAATCATAAACTTATTGTAGAGCTTGATCAGATTTCCCAATAAATCTATTGTAGGCGTTATTGGGAGGATAATCAACCCGTAGGGGATAGCACTGAACCCAGGAAATAATCGTCTTAACACTTCCCTTTCTTTTCCTGTGCCTATCAAAATATATACCATTTTATCTATTTGTACAGCAGAAATAAACCTGTAAGCTAAGGAAAATTTGATGATGTCTTTAATAAATTTATAAAACTTAATTCAAACATTGTCATTCAGAGTTTTGCATGCAGCCTTACCCATTCCAATATGTTGTCCAGTGACCAAAGATAGCCTAGTCCACGAACCCTTGTTACATCTGCAGGACATTGCAGATTACGTGCCTTCTCCAGCCACTCGATATACTCTCAAACCCCAAACCTACTGGAAAGGGTGTCTGTGCCTTAAGTTTGGGTTGATTACACAGACTGGTGTCATCCTTACGATCAACTACTAAGTGACCTACCTGGGGAGAATAACCACAAGTGTAACAATAATTGTGTGAAGTTTGATTACTGTGGCCCCAATAGTTTTCGAGTTATCCGCTCGGACACACATACACCTACACACACTTAGTCTTCTTTTACAGGTGTTGCGGGTACTTGTTTTTCCTTTTGTTCTCGGTGACAAACAATGCAAACAAATATCGGAAAGACAAACTCTAACGCATTGTTTTCTTTGTGAGGACATGGAGTAAACATGGGAAATCCTTGTGGGGGAGCAAACACTATAGTCTATATTCTCACAAAGTCGGGAACGCAGGCCCACAACCACACACACACACACACACACATATACAATTACACACACTTTATTCACTATATATACAGAGCGACACACGCCTGTGAGGGGCGTGGTGGCGTTGCGGTAACCGGTTCTCGTCAGATCACCGAAGTTAAGCAACGTCGAGCCCGGTTAGTCATTGGATGGGTAACCTTCTGAGCGATCGATTCGGACTCCGGTATTGTGTCCTTGGGCAAGGCACTTCACCTCTATTGTCCACATGGTGGCACAATGACGCCGTGTACTAAGGCGTACTGCACGTCGATGGTTTGCATGTCTTCAACCAATCTAACCCTGCCTGTGCTGCAGTGCGGAGTTAAGATGTTAGGGAGCTGATCTTTGCTCGGTGGTTCTCTCTCCGGGTACTTCGACTTCCTCCACCAGTAAAACTGTCACCGACACGATATAACCTTGGCTGCTAAAGTGTTATTAAACCCTAATAAATAAATAAATAAATAAATAAATAAATAAATAAATAAATAAATAAATAAATAAATAAATAACACGCCTGTGAATGGGTTAATCGATATGGCACGAGTGCCAGCGCGGAAGGATAAACCTATAGGCCGCAGGCCTCGAGTTTTATCCTTCCGCGATGGCACAAGTGCTATATCGATTAATCCATTCACACGCGTGTGTCGTTCTGTGTTTATTACACGCCTTCATGTCTATAAAAGCAATTATTACGACACTCAGCAATTCATTTGACAACTTGTCCCCCGGGTTCTATTGTGTTTTATATGCCAGTAGGCACACAGAACACATTAGAACTCAGGGGACGAACTTTCAACAGAAAGAACACATTTTATCTCCAACCACATTTGCGAGGGGAACCCCTGTTAATATTTTAGTTAGCGCTAGCGATTCAAACTTTAATTGTGGTGCACGATTTGTAGAAAATTTCAGTGGAATTTCGCATCTATTTAAAAAATAGTCCAAACGGATTTTTATTTTCCGCATGGTTTAGTGTTGCTGTAGATGAGAATTTCAAATAACGGGCGTGTAATAAATATATGTATAAGTCGGTGGATGGGCATAACAATTGAACCAATAATAGAATCTGAACGGCGATTTCTAGGATAGCGTTGGATGGATATGGTTGTTACACTAGATGAAGGGTTAAGTATCATTTTCAATAGTCCACGTGCGTATATAAAGGGGTGTAAGAGGTGTACCACCTCCCCCCTCATACTTTTTCCAGTCGGAAGATTTTTGTCTGCATTGTTGTCTTAGACATTGATTGGCTTTTAACCCGTTCAGCGCGGTGTACATCAGTTTGGTAGTGGACGAGCTGACGATAAAAAGAGCCAAAAATCTGAAGCGAGGCTCTGTAATAATTTAACCAAACAGCTCGACAGACCTGCTGGATTAAATTCTTACTGAACCTCCGAACAAACCAGGATGGCTTCGCCTATTTCGCCGTTGACAGTATTGACTGAAATGATATCTTCCATGGCGCCAGTGCTGAAAGGGTTAAGAGGCTAGATTTTATACTTGTACTCTTATCACAAACACAAAGTTTGGTCATACGGATGGAGGTCTAGTTTACCCGATTCGCGCGAATCGGAATGACCCCGGAAACAACATGTACTATATCCGCTAAAATCCGACGGGAGACACTTTTTACAGCGCCTAGGATTTGGGTTGTGTGTGGCGTGTGTAGAACAGCTTGCACGCTTCAACCTAATTCTAGTTATTCCATAAGTGACCTCATGAGAGATTTTGTTGCGGAGATGTGAGGGCGTCACGTGTGTTGTAATGGCAGACAACTTGAGAAGACATCTTACGACGTCATTGCATTGGTCATGCGTGATGTCAGCGCACATTCGCAGCGCGTGTTATTAGGGTAAACATGTTTTCATAGCCCACTTTGTATGTTGAAGGCCACCATCTTGATTTCAATTGTGGCACGTGCCTAGTACGGCTGGAAAAGCTAGGGTGAAGTAGGGTATTGTGAGGGTATTGTCGAACGAATGCGAATATATCAAATTACCAGAAAACGACCCTACAACTACCATAAATTACCCAAATGGACTTTTGGAAACTGCCATCGTGCGTAGATCGTAGTGCTGTAGGTCCGTTAACCAAGTAGGGTATAATCAAGTTTCCTTGGTCCGATGTGTACCCCAATAGAGACGAAGAGACCAAAACTAAGTATAATTGATATTGTGTTACCTTTCTAGCTACTATCTGTCACTGGTGCCTATCCCTGTCCTCGGCCGAGTCGTAGTTCATTCAGTTCACTCCAAAATCACCTGTGTTAAAAATCAACTTAAATCGAGTGGGTTGAGTGAACATGAACCCAGTCGATTTGGATTCATGTTCACTCCACCTAGTCGATTTGGGTTAATTTTTAACCCGAGCTAAGTTGTGTACAACCGCGTGCTTGTTAACCCCCTGCACACTGATGTCAAAATGGCAAAGTTTTCACCAGCAAATATTTCCCATGATGCAGTTGGAACGTTAATCAAATATACATTGTTTGACAGGGCTCAGTGAGCTCTGCCAAACAAGATATAATTGGTTAAATTCATAGTTAACAAGAGAAAACAGAGTGATTGGAGACAATTATTTTGCAATTCCAGAGTGCTAGGGGGTGGAATAAATTATAGGTAGATCACAACGAATCTACTGCCTAATGCTTGGTTCAGTTATAACACAATATGTAAACTTATTTTTTTAAATCTAACAATGTGTTTCTTTTAATTCTAAATGATGTCAGGGTCAACAATTATGATCAAATGAAACACAATACCGATAATGATATTTCATCTTTTATCCCCAGACACTGGGAAAGTTTAAACCATAAAACAATAGCATGTCAATCAAGGCAGTAATATATCAATCACACTCTGAAATCAGTTGGGTTAAAAAAATCAACACACATCAACTGGATTGGTTTCATATTCACTTAACCCAATTAACTATAGTTGCTATTAGCTCAACTGATTTTAGAGTGCGCAGTTCATTTTATTTGATGGAGAAGGCACAACTTTTGTCTCTATATTTTTATCTGTAAAATTTTGTCTACAGATTTCTGTCTGAACATACAAATCTGAATTAGGGCTGTCGCGATTATTCGATTAGTCGACTAACCGTCGACTATTGAAGTAGTCGACGTTTTTTATTTTTAGTCGATCGTCGTTCATTTTCACGGTGGTACACGTCGACTACACGTCGGGGCTAAATTGCATTGTTTTTGGGAGGTGAATGATCAATGAAGGTGAATAACTTTAAATATCTAACCATAGTTAACATTCATATCCGGAAGACTGTACGACTGTCACTGACTGTGTAAGAAAGAACACTCACAGTTACTCGAGAAGAATAGATTCTTCTGAATTTCTCCAGTCTTGTACACACGAATGTACCCATTGGAAAACCCAAAGCGCGGAAGTGACAAACTTATGACGAAAGTCAGAACGTCAGATCACTTCTCAAAGTTCGGAACTTCAGACTAAGATCCAATTTTAACAACTGACGAGGGAATGCATAGATCTCAATGTTCAAAATTTCGAGAAACTTATTGCAGAAAGGAAACATATGCAGGAACGTTCTTTGGTAAATTCATCGGCTTCAATCTAGTTCAAACTTGGACCTGCAGTCAGTAATATTATTTTTGGGGTTGGTACGTCCTACAGGACGTACCAACCCCAAAAATTATATTACGGACTGTGGGTCCAAGATTGGACTACATGCAGCTTCAGTCGGGGCCGATTTGTTGTTCCCACAACCCCACTTCGTCTGAACACACTGGTGCCATTGTCATTTTCAGAGTTTTACGAACAGAAGAATGATTTGCTAAAAAATCATGGGAAGCGGCTATTAATCGACTAACCGTCGATTACTGGTCACGATTAGTCGATTACAAAAAACGATAGTCGCGACAGCCCTAATCTGAATATTAAGTTTTTGAAAACTGCAGAATAATCACATGATTATTACACGAGACCAATTGGCAGCCGTTATTCCTTCCATAATCGGAGAGAAGCACAAACAAAAGAAGTACAAATCGAATACGTTTGATTTTATCGACAAAAATTGCATCAGACAAAAGCCGATAGAAAGCCATCCGTCGTGTTGATGATGCTCTCTCTGTGGATTTTTGTCTTGCGGCATCAACTTTATCGATTATTTGAAAAAACGTACGCCAAAAATTTGTAGTGTGAACCGAGCTTAAGACTTCGTAACGATACATTTAACATGTCTGGTATAACAGGGCGGCGGATCGATTTTCAAAATGTGTGTGGGGGGGGGGGGGAGGGGGCTGGATTCGACGATGGATGGTCGTCGGTATAAAAAATTTAAATTCCAGGGTCCCAAAACTCCCATTTCCACGCATCTGAGTGGATATTTTGAGATTTTTCAGGAGATGCATTTGAAAGATTTCACACTTTGAGAGCCGTTAAAAAACGTCGGTAAAGCATACAGGGGAGGTCTATTTATCAGCTTTGGTCGTAACGACCAAAGCTGGTAAATAGACCTCACCTGTATGCTTTACCAGACATTTACAGCAATTATACTGTCTCTGGATTATCTTGTTTGGGGTGGATTTGGTACTTGTATGTCTGTAAGATTACGATCTATTTCAGTTAACCGATTGTTTGACAGACTGTATACATTTTAGCGTTTACTGCCACTTACTGCAAAACATGATCCGAAATCCATCGAAACTGAACCAGTACGAGAGAAACACAGCTGGCGAAAATATGGGGGAGTCTCTGGATCCGCCCTTTGTTTCACCAGTCATTGGTTGTGTTAAAATATATGCATGCAAAAAACATGACCCGGCAAAAAACGTGGAGGGACCGCACCCCCTCCCCCAAACCCCCAACCCCTTACCCACCCACCCCACCCCCGGGTTCCGCCTCCCCTATATGAGGATGAACTTTCCTGAATACTGCATCTTATTCAGGGAGTTTCTCTGAGTGTGCCGATAATATGTTGTTATTTAACAACGACCCTTTATCAAAAGTGTGCCCAATTTCAGCACTTATTTAGTGTAAGCGGTGTTTGGATCACTATTTTAAAATGGGAAGTAAAATGAAAGATGTGTTTCTTTTGAACGAAGACGGAGTCTATTGCTCCCTAAAACACTACACACTATACCGTTACAATGGACCATGGCAAATCCGCCATAAGGTAAATGGGCGGTATTCTACGGTGATTTTTCAAGTGGAATCTTTCCGGAATGTCTTCTTTAAGATACACGTGTAGGTGGGGATGGAAGTCTTATTCCATTGTATACCTGCAAATAAGACAGTAAATATTAGAAAAACAATTCGATTCGAAACTCATATTATATCGAATTCAAGTCGAAAATGGAGATACGAATATGAAATTTTCGAATATGGTAAAGGAGAGCAGTACAAAAAGTCTTGTGTTTTTTTAAAATACAATCATGACCTGCACTCTAAAAATCATTTGGATTAACCTTTACCCAACGCAGACGATATCAAAATTTATTATTTTAAATACCAATTTTTTAATTTTTTCAAAAAATTTCAACAAAACCATATCATGTGAACCCTCATTGGAACGAGCTCAGTGAGCACGTTCCAATGAGGGGTCACATGATATGGTTTTGTTGAAATATTTTGAAAAATTTAATTTTTTAAACTGCTCAATTTGCATATTACGCGGGCGGATGCTGGCGATTCGTTAGGTAAAGGGTTAAAAATTAATCCCAAAACTACTGGGTTGAGTAAATATGAACCCATTTGGGTTCACATTCACTCAACGCAGTTCATTTGGGTTAATTTTTAACCCCACTGATTTTAGAGTGTATTAATCTTCCAACGATATCATCAAGGCATGGGGGGGCAATCGAGTGCGTAAAAGCTGTATTTTAATTTTATAGGCTACCATAAACAGACAGAACGCGACGTGTGTTTGAATCGGTGGGCGTTTTACATAACGAGTTGGAATAGCGTAGTCATATTTCGCGAGCGTCGTAGCCTCGAGAGAAATATGATTACGCCATTCCAACGAGTTATGTAAAACACCCACCGATTCAAACACACGTCGCGTTCTGTGTTTATTACACAGTCCACGCATTAAAATTCATTTAAATAAACAAATTTTAATTCAGATGTTTAAACCCAAAGGTGAAGAGTCTGTTTGTTCTGACTGAAGCTGTACTGATCAAATGGATCGATAAAAAGTCAAAACAACCTTTTCGCAACCAGTGTTTGTTGAAATTCGTATCGCTGTTTCTCTTCGGCTGGTGCCCATTCACGCCTAACCATTTGGTGGCTATTACTGTTAGTAAAAATATAAGTAGAAATTTGTGCAGATTTGCAAAACAGCTGGGAAAAACATTTTTAAAAGAAGTTCGAAGCATGTCAAGATGTACAAAGATTTACCGAAATTAAGTTGATCTATTTTGATATAACGGATCCACAAAACGAGACGGCCACGGGACTGGGTTAATGTTCAGGTTGAAATGATTGTTTTGTTTTTTTTTTTAAATATTATCTCATTTTTGGTTAACTAATTTTTTTGTGAACCGACTTTATTTTGCTTTGGACGTTTTCATTTTCACACGATGCGACAGACGATCGATAACTGTATGACGAAATTTGGAAACTTTTCGAAGTGTAACTAACGACTAGATGGGAAAGGAAATAGTATGAACGGTGCTGGGGAAAAAGTTCTGGCTTGTACATCACCCATTGAATACGGAATCATTTATGTCATAGCGGCTATTCCGTTAAATACAAGGGTTTAAAATTGGAGGGATGTGTAATAAAACTGATTCTTCTCGGTTTCAATGCTCGGAAAAACGACTCATCCCACTCTAGTAGTATGTCTCGCACGTTTGAGCTATCATTGGCCGGACCCCGGTGCCGGACCCCAGAAGTGACGTCATGTCACGTGACGTAGTGGCGCCATGCTGTGTTGTCATGGTAACCCGCGTGGGCGGCCATGTTGTGACGTCATAGTGATACGTGGTGTGAGTGCTCATGCGCAGCGCGTGTTGTTAGGGTGATACGTGTTTCCGTCGTCCATTTTGTATACTGGAGGCCGCCATCTTGATTTCTATGGTAGCACGTGATAGCTATGTTACCTAAACCCTTTTTATAGGACAGGGGTATGTTCGGAGGGTATGTTCCTTTGCAGAAGAGTAATTTCCCGATTCGCAGAATTACCACAAACAACCGGACAATTTTTACTATTTCGAATTCTTTCAGAATTCTCTGCTTCTATCTATATATGCAATAGTTTTCGTCTACCTAGGCATGTTCCTTTGTCCCGGAGTATACTTCAGTAGCGTAGAAGAGCCTATCAACTGGAACAGCTTTACTTATTATTACTATATTTAGCTATTCTGGTCTATTCTTGTTAGTTCTGACCCTATTCCAAGTACTCTTGTTGTTTCATTTATCTAGATCATTTATATAAATTATAACTAACCAATCAGATTGCTTAATTTACCATAATCTGCATGCAGAGTTATCTCCCCTTATTACAACGAAGTCGTATCCGATTCTCATCACCTCTATATCCAATGGCCATATCCCCACGCACCCCAATTTCGGCACCCCTTTTTGTCGTATGAGGCCAAATTTTACGGAATCGGTTAGGAATCTCAATTACGGAATGCCTTATATGTATACAGGGGAAATCTGATTCAACCTTGATCAATGTTATAGTCGAGACTGAGATAGGTATAGCTAGGAAGTAATGGATGCGATATGGGGCAGAATAACAGAATCCAATAGTACTGGCACAAGGCCGCAATGGAACAAGACTATTGTAGAAGCTAATGATAGGACAGATAGGCCATAGACCTGTAGTGGCCTTGGAGCTTTGGCGTCAAGATGGAAGCGGTTGGTAAGACTGCATTAGACCCCATTGAGGGATTACTCATGGTCCTCATGGCCTCATACGACAAAAAGGGATTCTCCAAAAGGTATCCTCGATAGGTATCCTCGAATAATACAATACCAGGCCATAGGTATCCTCAAATACTGAAATGAGGCTTAAGAGTCGTAGTAAATTATACCTCATTGAGGGATTTTTAATGGTCCTCATAACCTCAAAATTCAATGAGGTTATGAGGCATAATATATGAGGACTCATTGAGTGCTTTTACATAGCCCTCATAGCCTCATACGACAAAAAGGGATTTTCCAAAAGGCATCCTCGATAGGTATCCCCGAATAATACAATACCAGGCCATAGGCATCCTCAAATACTGAAATGAGGCTAAGAGTCGTAGTAAATTACACCTCATTGAGGGATTTTTAATGGTCCTCATAACCTCCAAATTCAATGAGGCCATGGGGCATAATAAATGAGGACTCA
Source organism: Pictodentalium vernedei (assembly GCA_031216915.1). Classification (NCBI taxonomy): domain Eukaryota; kingdom Metazoa; phylum Mollusca; class Scaphopoda; order Dentaliida; family Dentaliidae; genus Pictodentalium; species Pictodentalium vernedei. The sequence goes on along the minus strand of CM062296.1, from coordinate 773,889,644 downwards.
TTGAGGGCTTTTACATAGCCCTCATGGCCTCATACGACAAAAAAGGGATTCTCCAAAAGGTATCCTCGATAGGTATCTTCGAATAATACAATACCAGGCCATAGGCATCCTCAAATACTGAAATGAGGCTAAGAATCGTGGTAAATTATACCTCATTGAGGGATTTTTAATGGTCCTCATAACCTCGAAATTCAATGAGGCATAATATATGAGGGCTCATTGAGGTCTTTTACATAACCCTCATGGCCTCATACGACGGTGCCGAAATTGGGGAGCGTGGGGATATGGCCATTGGATATAGAGGTGATGAGAATCGGATACGACTTCGTTGTAATAAGGGGAGATAACTCTGCATACAGATTATGGGAAATTAAGCAATCTGATTGGTTAGTTATAATTTATATAAATGATCTAGATAAATGAAACAACAAGAGTACTCGGAATAGGGTCAGAACTAACAAGAATAGACTAGAATAGCTAAATATAGTAATAATAAGTAAAGCTGTTCCAGTTGGTAGGCTCTTCTACACTACTGAAGTATACTCCGGGACAAAGAAACATGCCTAGGTAGACGAAAACTATTGCATATATAGATAGAAGCAGAGAATTCTTGTCGGGTTGTTTGTGGTAATTATGCGAATCGGGGAAATTACTCTTCTACAAAGGAACATACCCTCCGAACATACCTCTGTCCTATAAGAAGGGTTTACGTAACATAGCTATCACGTGCTACCATAGAAACCAAGATGGCGGCCTCCAGTATACAAAATGGACGACGGAAACACGTATCACCCTAACAACACGCGCTGCGCATGCGCACTAACACCACGTATCACTATGGGGATGACGTCACAACATTGCCGCCCACGCGGGTTACCATGGCAACACAACATGGCGCCACTACGTCACGGGACATGACGTCACTTCCGGGGTCCGGCCAATGATGGCTCAAACGTGCGAGACATACTACTCACTCTTAATTTATGGCGTGAAAAAATCAGACTTGGCAGAATGTTTCAAAACCACCAGTCGTAGGTCGTACGAGTCGACCTTTTAATTAGTAACCCAGGACATAAGAACCGGAGTCACAGAAGGGGCACGTACCCCCCCCCCCCCCCACCCCCAAATTTTCTCCAGAATAGTTGAGAAAGAGAGGGGATGATGCCAAGATTATCTCTACCAATATATTTTTACACCATAATACCATCGCTAGAGAATCAAGGTGTGGGGATGGGGAGGAGTTTCTCACGACTCAAATGCAGTCATATGAAACCTCTATTTCAATTGTTTGGGTTTCTGAACAATAGGTAATCGTGATCACAACATGGATAAACAGTCAAATGCAGCCAATCCTTTATACCCATGTTGCCCATTTTAGAGAACTTCCACCCCAAGTATTTGTGACTGAGTCCAATTGTACCAGCAAAACCGAGCTCGTTGTCCACAGTAGACAAGCACTACTTCCCTTCCCGAGTTTCCCACGGCGAACAAGACTGAATTCGCTTAACCCCTATTTACATTACGTGGACAATTTTCTGTTTCTCATTGGGGACTTTTGACATCAGTGTTGAGATAGATAATTTGAAAGAGTACGTTTTGTCATGCAATTGTTAACTTGACAAGCGATTCGAAAGTTTTGTTTGACCCTTCACGTAACATAACGCCCGTAACCACCATGCGCAAATCACAAAGAATGTCATTCAAATTCTATTATTTTTAATTTTTCTGCTCCAAAAACATAGCTTATGATTCCTTATTGGGGCGAGTTCGTCATTTCGTTCCAATGAGAGGTCATAACTATGTTTTGGGGACTAAAAATAAAAAATATTTAGTTATTCGTGAAATCTTTTTTGCAAGCACCGCCTGCTACTCACAAAAAAAATGTCATTCAAATTCTATTATCTTTCAGTTTTTGTTCCAATACCATAGGTTATGCCTCCTCAATTAGACGAGCTCGTTGTAATAAGGGGTCAAAAACTATGTTTTTGAGGCAGACCATGAAGATGTTTAGTTACTCAAAATGTGTTTTTGCAAGTATCGCCGGTATTTGTGTTGGTCTTATTTTTTTATATACTGAGTCAAAAAAGAAAGTATAATAGAAATGACAAACTAGCATAAAGGGTGAAATATACATGTAATAGTTATAATGTTACATGTTTGTGGACCAGAAGATGTGCAAAGAGTTTAATGACATGTTATTGTTGTCCACCCAACCGTATACAATTTTGCTACGCATTTAAAAATAGCATATGCGACCGAGAATGTCAAATTGAATGGGTGACCGACGGTTTCCTTTGTGTTATGTTGTGCTAGAGAGCCTGGGTGATTGAGAAAATACGCTAGTTTTTGTCTTCCGACATTTTAAAAAATGCCATGGTTAACCGAAAATCAGAGGTTGCGTGCCATTGGTATGCATGAGGCTGGGATACCTCCAGATGAGCTCTCTGCTGAGTTCGGAGTCACTGTGACCACTATTTACGGTCTCATTGTAAGGTATAGAACCACTGGATCTACTGCTGACCGACCGCGTTCAGGTCGACTAAGAGTTACGACCCCTGTACAAGACCGACACACCAGGACGTCTCATTTGCGGGATCGCTTCCTTCCGGCGATGAGGACATTAGCAATTACTCCTGGTAGAACTAACAACAGAATCAGTGCATAAACTGTCCGCAACAGACTCGCTGAACACGGCATCCGAAGTCGGCGTCCATACCACGGACCAATCCTTACCCATCGTCATCGTAACGTCAGAATGGAATGGGTACGTTAGCGTATTCGCTGGACTCAGCAGCATTGGAACACAGTTCTGTGATGAATCACGATTTTGTCTACGGCGCGCTGATGGTAGGGCAAGAGTGTATCGCCGACGAGGAGAACGGTTTTCGGATGCTTGCGTGCTGGAGTGCGACCGTTTCGGCGGGGGTAGTGTAATTGTTTGGGCAGGAATTTCCTTGCTCCATCGAACGCAGTTGATCTTCATTGATGGTAATCTGAATGGACAGCGATATTGGGACGAAATTCTTAACGCTGTTGTTGTCCTGTTGTTCAGCGCTAACGTCGGATTGCAGTTATTCCAGCAAGACAATGTCCGATGTCACGTGGCGCGTATCTGTCGTGAATTTCTTGAAGAGCAGAGCATCGACCTTCTTCCCCGGCCCCCACTTTCGCCAGATTTGTCGCCAATCGAGCATCTTTGGGATCAGTTGGACTGTTGGGTACGACTTCATGATCTTCAGGCGTTAGGCGATTTACGTAATGTTCCAAGGCAGGAGTGGAACGCAATACCACAGAATATATACAGAGAATATATACTGAGTCAAAAAAACCTTTTGGGAGCAACTGTTTTAGTATTATCGACTTTAATCCCAAACAAATTATTGTAAATTCATATTTCGAGCCTAGCTGTAGGAATTTGCATAATTTCATGTCCTTACTGTTTCCAGTGTCACGTAAGGACGTCGCAATTCAGATATGGGGTGAAATGGAAATTCCATACATGCAGTCAATAGCGTGTATGCCCATCGTTTGCCTCTTGGGTGGCAAGACATCGACGGCGCGTGGACCTGATAAGTCTCTAATGTCACCCTGTGGTATTGCGTTCCACTCCTGCCTTAGAACATTAAGTAAATCGCCTAACGTCTGAAGACCATGAAGTCGTACCCGACGGTCCAATTGATCCCAAAGATGCTCGATTGGCGACAAATCTGGCGAAAGTGGGAGTCAGGGAAGACGTTCGATGCTCTGCTCCTCAAGAAAGTCAAGACAGACACACACGCTGCGTGACATCGGGCATTGTCTTGCTGGAATAACTGCAAATCGACGTTAGCGGTGAACAACGGGACAACAACGGCGTTAAGAATTTCGTCCCTATATCGCTGTCCATTCAGATTACCATCGATGAAGATCAACTGCGTTCGATGCTGCAAAGAAATTTCTGCCCAAACCATTACACTAGCACCGCTTTTCGGTTAACCTTGGCATTTTTTAAAATGTCGGAAGACAAAAACTAGCGTGTTTTCTCAATAACCCAGGCTCTCTTGCACAACATAACACAAAGAAAATCGTCGGTCACCAATTCAATTTGACATTCTCGGGTAGTACGTGCTATTTTGAAACCAGTAGCAAAATTGTATACAGTTGGGTGGACAACAACATGTCATTAAACTCTTTGCACGACTTCTTGTCCACAAACATACAACATTAGAACTATTATATTTCACCCTTTATGCTACTTTTCAGATTTGTTTCTACTACACTTTCTTTTTTGACTCAGTATATATTGTTTCACTGCAACGTCAATGTTTGCTTCAACTCAAACTTGTCGGTTGACTTTGAAACCGACTTTTTGAAGGTCGTTCAATTTCCAACCAAGGTTGTGTAATTAGACCCCAACAGGGACCCTTAAATAGGCCAAAGTCAAAAAAATGTATGACCTCGTGCTTTGCGCTGACGTGTATTATCAGTGTAATATTAAAATAATGCAATTCCTTTGTCATGCTTCATACAACGGATAACGAGAGATATGCAGACTTTCCCAATTTGAACGTATGTTTTATTTTCTCATGTTTGTATACCAAAATGTGTGCAGCCTGGCCCAAAACTTGACTATTTATTCCCTTTCGGACCACAAACAACATTACGAACTTTGGGTAAAAGTAAAAAACTGAAATGTCCCTATATTTCAGACGGGCTGATTAGCTAGAATACAGTACCGTCGCCTTTGAGGGGTCGTTATCCACCCGTTGGCAGTGATGTGTTTTACCGGGTAATAAAAATCAGCAGCAGCACAATTTTAATTAATGAAGCACCGGGTTTTACCCGGTGCTTCATTAATTAAATTTTTGATAATTATTACTATAATTAGTATTTGGAATCTAATATTATTGCGTCCCCACCACCAGCCCGCCCCTCCCCGGGGAAAGTGACCAGTTCACGGCAGCCGTACTGTATATTCAGTTATATCTCCTACAAGTATCTGGGAATTTCATTGGTTCAAAGACGTCACATGCAGACTGCATATAAAACCATATACTGCCTGTCAGCATCAATATACGCCGACAGCTATGGGTAATCTCCCCTTTGTTCATTGATTACTCAAAATGGCGGCAGCCGATTAACGCTTCAAGTTGAAAGGTTGAGTGTTGGAAACCCATATTTGGTCTGAAGTGCAGGTTAGGCAACTTAAAAGGCTTCATATTCTGTGGATGTGTGTCATGTTACCTTCAAAATGAAACTGTTTGGTATGTGTGAATTTGCCTTGTTACAATTTAAAATTGTAACAAGGCAAAGACACGTGAACACATTTTGAGAATTCTCTCATGTAATTTGATCGCTGTTGTTATTAGTTCTGTGCATCGATGCAGCAGTCGGTAAGATATATCCGTTACACAGTTTGTTGGTGGCCTAATATGATATATATGATGTCAGTTAATTCCATATTGGACTCGCGCTTCGCTCTCGTCCGATATGAAATTAACTGACATCATATATACCATATTAGGCCACTAACAAACTGTGTAAGAAGCTCGAGTCCAATACGAAATTAACTGATACCATATATACCATATTAGGCCATCAACAGACTGTGTAACTAATATTAGTAACCTTATTGCAAATATTGAGTTATGAAAATAATTTGAATCACGCACCTTCTCTTTTTTGTTTTCCGCAGGCCATAGAGATGTGGACGCTCCCATATCCAAGGTAAACAAGGTCACTTTTATCCACAGCTTGGGTGATGTTTATCAGTTTGTCAAAACTAACGGCCGTCATACCGTGGTCCGACATTATCATAACGTTCACATCATCTGCCAGATGTTTTGCTCGCAATTCTTCTATAAAAATTTGAAGTTTTGAATCGATGGATTTCAACGTCTGTAAGAACATAGCACTGTCTGGCTTACTAAAGTGTCCAGCAGTATCCAGAAGCTCAGCGTAAATACCTGCAACAAAGTACAGCAGAGTCTAAACTCCGACCAATATATTATTCTGCAAGAATTACCAACACTTCTGTTTGTTTAACTTCTCTTTTGATCCACCATTTTCTTAACATATATCACACATTCTCAGCCAACTGACATTGAAATAGTTTTAATGTATTGATAAGATTTCAAATGTATTGTAACGATTTCCTCTTAATTCTTTCAACGCGATACGCATACATTTTTGCTTAAAAGAAAATTTATTCTTGTATGATCACTGTGAGTAATCGACTTTTACCGTACACCGGATATTGCGACCGTTGAGGCGAGGGAAATAAAATTCTTGTCTGCCGCCGGATGACGGTGCGGTGAGATTTGTTTCTTTTATAAAGATTTGAGAGAAGCTGGTTGCCCGAAGATAAGACAGTCTTATTTCTGAATAATTTATCTTTCCGTAGATATTAAATATTATATGAAATATCGCGAGGTAATGCTCAGAAGAAACACAATTCAGCGATGTGGTCACGTTGACTTCTCGAAATTAAAAAATTTACATGCATATTTCGAGGGTAACATCGATGAGTTAGTCATCGTGCCGTGTGCGAAAATGAAGGTATTTATGACACCTTGTAAATACAAGACAAATCTGAGCACAGAATTGTGAAAACATCGAGATAAGATGCAAGAATGAAAACGTAAACTGTACGGGTTATTGTAGACATGGTGAACGGGGTAATGCATTCTATCAAAAAATAACAGTACGGGTTATTGCTAGATAAATAAATGAATTTCCGACTTTCCGGCTAAATAAACACGAATTTCGGACCTGGGGATTAGAAAAAGGATAAATTGTCCAGGGGTAGGCGGGCCGCTGCGCTCGGGGCCTGTGATTTTGGCTGTTTTAAAAAAAAGTGTAGGTTAGCCTATCGACTCGTCTGAGCCCCAAGTCGTGGCAAGGTTTTGTTACGGACCTCACTGCAGCATCAGACGGTGGTGGATGTGGCAAGAGTAGTTGCATTACCGACCAGGTTCCCATTCATAAAAAAACGCTTATTCCATGAACACGCCCCCTTCTCCGCTCTTGGGACTCGTGCCTTCCTCCAGGACTTCTAGTACATTTAATGTGTTGTAACGTGTGCGAGTTTTGACACTTAAACAAATATGGTAACGAAATTCCTATTATAAACACGTTTAAATGTTTTTAATGAAAAAACTAGAAAAAAAAGATTAGATATTTTTTAATAGTTTATTGTAAAACATTGTTAACGGTTTATTTCTTTAAATAAACTATCGGCAGAAGCTAATTTGAATGATAAGGGTCAAGTTGATTGGGTTTCCACCAGCCTTTTTTTTGCATCGAGATGGTCTATGGCGCTGGTACAGTTTCGCTATGCGATTGGTGCTGTAGAAATGTACTCTCGTCAAGGCAGTGTTTCGATCCCCGTCGGCACAGCGTCTTTCATTCTATATATATATCTAATGAAAGACTCTGATGCCGATGGGGATCGAACCACTGCCTTGATGACAGTAAATTTCTACGGCACCAATAATCCAGTTCAGTTTACCCATATATGATATATATGGGTGAATTGGTGCCGTAGAAATGTACTCTCGTCAAGGCAGTGGTTCGACCCCCATCGGCGTCAGAGTCTTTCATTCTAAAAATTCATAACAGAAGTGCCGAATTCTGTATTCTATAACTCAAGAGAGAGAGAGAGAGAGACAGGTGGGGGAAGAATATTGAGACAAGTGGCTTTATTTTAAATATTAGAAACTGGAATCTATTTTGTTTTTTTTTGGGGGGGGGGGGTTCAATTCGACTTCGCAACACTACCCGCAAGCTCGTTAAATGAGCAATACCCTGTCACTATGAAGTTATACTCTGTGACAAACAGCAAAAACAACAATAATAATAAAAAAAAACCACGCACACACGCACAAATCCCGTATGCATGAGAACACGGGCTTCTCGTCCGCACATCTTTTTGCTGAACACGCTTGTTCTGAAATTAATAATTAGAGTTAAAGGTAGGAGTACACTCTTAACAATTTTGGTTCTATTTGTATTCGATCAGATCCACATGATTAGAATAGAACCGTTTGAATCGGGTCGCCACCGGTTGCCAACATGTAGCCTATTCATAACCCAGACTTGTTCTGAGTATAATTAATCGCTGTAACCTTGCGTCTTTGGAACGAAAATAATTATAATCATTGGCGCAAATAAATACACTTTTCCCTCATTCGTTGGTTCTGCTCAAATCCAAAACTGGATCGTCCCAGATATGTAATCAATTTTGGATTTGAGAAGAACCAACGTCCTAGAACAATGGGGAAAAGGTGTATTTAATGACGCCCGCCATTATAATTATTTTCGTTCCAGGGACGCAAGGTCATAGCGATTAATTATATTACACAGAATAGCCTGGGCGACGAATACATGTGGGCAACCGATGACGTCACATTCAAGCGGTTCTATTCTGATTCATTTGGACCTGATCAAATTCTTTATAGAACCAAAATTTTTAAGACTGCTTCAGCGTTGCAGTTGGTTCCTCTTCGCAAGGTCATAGCGATTAATTATATTACACAGAATAGCCTGGGCGACGAATACATGTGGGCAACCGATGACGTCACATTCAAACGGTTCTATTCTGATTCATTTGGACCTGATCAAATTCTTTATAGAACCAAAATTTTTAAGACTGCTTCAGCGTTGCAGTTGGTACCTCTTCGTATTCAAAGGGAGATATGCAGTTTGATTCAGAGCAACACTGGTCTATACAGGACAAATGAACACAACTTTGCTGGTACTGCCCACACTCAAAATTATCAAAATCAAATTGTGAAAAAAAATGTTTAAGTAAATATGTAAAATCACACTTTAGTTGGCCAGATTGCTTCAAGCGTCTCGAAACTGAAATAACATTCTTCCTGGAATCCGTAAACATATAAAAACGAATAGTGGAAGGTGGTGGTATGAGTGTGCTTATTCTCTGCCATGCGAGTTCATATGGGCCTTTAAACTGGACCGCCAGCCAAACCTTTTCCCACATTTCGAACACATGTGTTTTGGATCCTCGTGCATTCCATTAACATCCTCAGAGTCGCTCTTTTAGACTGAATGCAGCTCCACACTCTGTACATTTGTACTCTTTATTGTCAGCATCAGTTGCCAGGGGGCAAATTTTCATGTGTCTCTTTAAAGAACAAGGGGAAAAAAATTCTACTTTACATTTTGAACATTCATTTATGCTTGCCTTTACATGTTGAGAACAGTGAAACCTATACTGTATAGTTTGATTAAAACCTTGTCCGAAAATGGCGCACTCATGCGTGAAGCGTTTCTCGTGCTTGTTCTTTTTGTGTAGTTTCAGACCAAATTTACTTTTAAAATCTCGTCCACAGTATTCACACAACATGAATGCAACTGGTGGTGCACAACTCCTTTGCGGCGTACTTGTCATCTGTGTATCCGTCCTACGTTTGTGCCGTTTTGAATGTCTTCGCAGGTTGCTCCTGTCGTTTGTGATGTACCCACATTTACAACGATATGTCGACTCTTTCACCTCTACTTCACCAGATATGTCTAACGAATTAGAGCTCAGATCCATCTGAAAAGATACATTATTCAAGTATACAATGTGAATTTAGCTTGAATAAATATTTGCGAATCCTCCCAAAATATGATCAAAAATATAACAAAAGACACGGGCACGTATAATATAGTCCCACAATATCTCATATTATTCTGGTATTTTACCATTATTATTAATATTAAAATATTCCATGCACTTTGGGACAGTACCGAGTTGTGCCGTGGTTATTTGTTGAGCTAGCAGTGTGAGTGTTCATATTCATACAGATTATCACGCACAGAAGCAAATCCAGCTGGTTGCAAGGTCCGAGAAGTGCAATATCCCGTTCACGACTGTTGCATTAACCCGTACATACATTTCTCATCTCGATGCAATACCCCGTCCACAAGCGATTTTTGAATATCGGATATTTTGCCTATTTTCAAAGATGTTGGATTCATTTTAAGTATAAATTCAGCTGGGGCTAACATTGATCACCCTTTGTGCACACTGTACATGAAAGAATATGCATATTATCCCCTCGAAATAGGATCGTAAACTTTTTAATTCTGAGAAGTCAACACGACCACATCGCTGAATTTGGTTTCTTCTGTGCTTTAACTAGCGATATTTCACATAATATTTTCTATCTAGAAAAAGATAAATTATTCAGAAATAAGCCTGTCTTACCTTCAGTCAAGCAGCTTCTTCAAATCCGTATAAAAGAAAAAAATCTCACCGCACCGTCATCCGGCTGCAGACAAAAAAATTATTTTCCTCGCCTCAGCGGTCGCAATATCCGGTGTACGGTAAAAGTCGATTACTCACAGTGATGATGTGACAAGTCAAACACGCAATGGCGAGGGGATTCAGTAACAATTTAATCCCAGAATTTAATTTTCAAGATATCTCGAGGTTTTTAAACTGCAGTCCCGAATGAATAATAGTATTCTTTTATCTAACGAATCGTCCGCATCCACCCGCCTACCAAACAAATTGAGCAGTTCATAAAAAAAGATATTTTTTAAAAAAATTCAACAAAAACATCTCATGTGACCCCTCGAATGAGGGGGTCACATGATATGGTTTTGATGATTTTTTAAAAAAAAATCAACAAAAACATGTCATGTGACCCCTCGAATGAGGGGGTCACATAATATGGTTTTGATGATTTTTTTTTTAAATTCGATAAACTAAATATTTAGAATAATAAATTTTGATATAGCTGAGTTGGGTGAAGTTTTATTCGAACAGCATCATCAAGGCATGCTGATTCGTTCCGATTGTGATCGTTCAAGTTCCGATTATGGTACGTATGTTCAGATGTCTGAACAGTCTTTCGATATACCGGTACACACCGCGGTATTTTTGTTGATTACCGATACCGGTATTCAGTTTCAAATACCGTGTAGCCCTATATTTCTGAATACATCAAACTTTACTATTATAAATAATAATAAGAAATCTACTCTGCTGGGATTGACGGCTTCTTACCACCAATACTCCAGTAAATGTTGGGCTTTTAATCCAGCAATAATTTTCAATATATATGAAAAAGTGTAAGAAGACCAAGAAAAATTGAAAAATGACGGTGTAAGTGTCGGGGAGGGGGGGGGGCATCAGCAGAAACTTTCCTTGTGTTCCGTTAAATTTTATTGCTTGGGTGGACAACCCACTCTACTGATGTAATTGTACTCCACACGTTTTGAAAATTCAAACATATTCAAAAATAAAATATCTTCATAAGAAAAGACAAACACGAGTGGCGATTCTCGAAATTTGAAACAATTTGAAACAGAGAAAAGTACAGTACGTGGAGAGTGTATTATCACTAAATCACCCGTGGAGTGGAGATTCCACCCAAGCAATAAGTGCAAATTTCTTGCAAACCATAACAAGCACAAGCAAAGTTTCAGCCAATGGACCTCCGGGTTAAACCCGGAGGTCCATTGGCTGAAACATTGCTTGTGTTTTGTGTCCATATGTGCAAAATTTGAAAGTGATGCTTTGGGTGATAACCCCACTCTACGGGTGATTTTGTTACAATCCACTCTCCACGTACTGTATACCACCCGGATGATGAATGACGCATGGATTGTTCATTCCTTTGTCGCCATATGAATACAACACAAAAATCATGAGATCACAGTTAATTGTACAACACGTATAATTTCTCCAAAACAAGTAGAAACATCTGGACTAATTACACATCTGTATTGAGGGTAGCCAACCGGCAAATTGCCACATCTTTTAAAATGCTAATGATTCATTTTAGTCAGTTATATTAACAGGTAGACAATACAATTCTAGAAAATACAATTGTAAAAGTTTTATAGTATTGGCTCCAGTTGGTCCCGTTTTAAGGGGATATTATTAGATAAATAATCCATTACCACTACGATGGTTCGGGAGCGCGATGGCTTAGTGGTTACGGCTTTGGTCTTCAATCCGAAAGGTTCACGGTTGGATCCCAGCAGGGGTAACTTAATCTCGATTGCCCGCGTGGAGAAAAGGTGGCGCTGTGTATTACGACTGTGTACTAATTGTGCACGCGTCTTCAACCAATGCTAACACTGTCTGTGTAGAGTTTGTACATCGGGGAGTCCGACAGTTGCCCGCCGCTGCTTGATGGTTCTCCCCGGGTACTCCGGCATATCTTCCACCCATAAAACCGTCCGACGCGAGGTGACCCTGGGTGTGGAAAGTGTCGTTAAACGCCAATAAATATATAATTAAACTACAGTGGTTGGTGATGGCGTATTTCGGACTCACCGATATGTATCCAGATACGAGCTCTTGACATCAAAACACCATCCCGTAACCCCTGGGCTGGTAATGACACATTTCCATATAGTTATGCATAAAATTTATAGCTCGTAAGGCGGCATTACACAATACGCCTTAACCCTTTACGCAGGAGCGCGGTGGCTCAGTTGGTAGAGGTGCAGACTTCGAGCCGAGAGGTCCTCGGTTTGAATCCCACCTGCGGCAACCGCGTTGTGTCCTTGTGCAAGACACTTCACCCCCATTGTCCATGTGGGGGCACGGTGACGCTATGCACTAAGGCGTACTGCACGTCGATGATGCACCTGTCTTCAACCAATGCTAACCCTGCTTGTGTGGAGTTTGTATATTGGGGAGTTGACGGTTGCTCGCCGTTGCTCGGTGGTTCTCTTCGGGTACTCTGGCTTCCTCCACCCGTAAAACTGTCGTGGTCATGATTAGCCATTGTGCAGAAATATGTGACCTTAAACACCAATAAATAAATAATAAATAAACAACAGAAAAACCTTTTACAGAGAGATTAAAAAAGAAAACAAAAAACGTCTGGAATAATGTTTCGGTAGCAACGTCCTTGTCTTGCATTAAAATAGATAAACCCATCTGTTCCTTTGTTTTGAAAAAGACTTCCTAGTCTTCTAGAATTATTTTCGCTCAAAGCATTCTTAACAAGAGTAACTTAAAAAAGAACAGCAAGGAGAAAGTTGGGATAATCAATCGTTAGGTTGTCCAAGGCTGACAATTTTCGTCATTGGAAGAGATTTATTGAAAAGTTAGATACCTTTAATTTCCTACTGTTGTTAGTAACTTTATAATTTGTTTCATTGATGTGCGCATTATTTCACAAACCTCAGGCATTTTCTTAGTTTAAACAATATTTATTCAATAGAGAATGTTATATGTTACATTAACACCGTAAATCTGACAAAAGCAAATAACAGTAAACACCAAAATCCAGTGTAACATATATCAAAATTGCAATAGACATTGAATACTGTAGGGATTTGACAGTAAGCTTATAGCTTATTCGGGTCATCTCCCAAGGTTCTTGAATAATTAACTCATAAGGGTGGTATAAGAAATTGAATAAATGACTTATCACAATCTGGAGGTCTGGACCCCTAATCGATCAAGTTGATCAATTACAAAATCAGTCGCCCGCCGCCAAAGATTATGCCCGGACGGTGGGACGATCGATTCAATAATTAATCAATTTGGGATGGAATAATAACTAAAAAATTATATAATTCGCACGCGGACCCCCTTTTCAAATGTTTCGGATTTCTAAAATTTGATGACCTCTATAACCTTCACGTATCCTCTTTATGCATGACTGGAAGAATAAAAAACTACCCAAGTCATTTGATAATGCATGTCAGGTACATAGAAACCCTTCGGTAATGGACACAAGACAAACAGGTAAATTCGAAACACGCAAAATTGTCATTCCACACCTTCCCGGGAGGCACTTAGTTAGAATAGTATTAAAATTCAGAAGCTGGATTTTTACAGTTTTTCTCCCAATGTATTTGAACCCTTTTCTTGTTCATTATATAGGCAGGAGGCGCATTCTAACAAAAAACAGACACTGTTCTTTTCATTAATCTTTATTTATTTATTTATTGGTGTTTTAAGGTCACATACTTATGCACAATGGCTAATCGTGACCGTGACAGTTTTACGGATGGAGGAAGCCGGAGTACCCGGAAAGAACCGCCGAGCATCGACGAGCAACTGTCAGCTCCTCAACATTCTAACTCTGTTCAAGCTGTGCTCAAGCAGGGTTATAGCGGTTGAAGACATGCGCACCATCGATGTGCAGTACGCCTTAGTACACGGTGTCATCGTGCCACCATGTAGGCAGCCGGGATAAAGTGCCTTGCCCAAGGACACAACGCGGGTTGTCCCAGACGGGGATCGAACTCGGCACCTCTAGCGTAGAAGTCCAACACTCCACCACTGATCCACCGTGCTCCCTATTCATTAACCCTTTACCCAACGTAACGGCCAAAACCGGCCAGCGCTATTCTCAAAAATCGCCAATTAATTTTCATTATTTTTTTCATTTTTTGTCTCAAAAACATAGGTTATGACCCCTCGTTGGAACGAGCTCGTCGAGCTCGTTCCAACGAGGGGTCATAACCTATGTTTTTGAGACAAAAAATGAAAAAAATTAGTTATTCAAGAATTATTTTTGCAAGTGTCGTCTGCTTTCCACGTTAGGTAAAGGGTTAATATAAAAGTCTAGGAGTTGAGATCTGCTAATTTTTTCCCTGGAGGAAAAAAACTTCCAAATTACCGCAAAAACTCATTCGCTAAACACGCAGCCAAAGTGGACACTTAGTATTGGTACGTATGACACTGTTAGATATTCTTAATGACAGATTATCTGTTATTTATTTATTTATTTATTTATGGTTTAACGACACATTAACAGCCAGGGTAATATCATGTCGGTGACAGTTATACGGGTGAAGGAAGCCGGAGTACCCAGAGAGAACCACCGAGCAACGACGAGCAGCTGTCAGCTCTCCAACATCGTAACGCTGAACTCTGCACCGTGGAACAGGCAGGGTTAGATTGGTTGAAGACATGCGCACCGTCGACGTGCAGTACGCCTTAGTACACAGCGTCATCGTGCCCACATGTAGGCAATCGGGGTTAAGTGCCTTGCCCAAGGACACAACGCGGGAACACGAAGCGAATGTTGAAAGAAAAGTAATACTTTAATGGCGTTTTAAACGTATAGGTCTGGGCGTTTTTTGGCCAATATATTTGGGGCAGGGCCACGTGCTGTTTAGACAATTTGGTCTAAACAGTTCACAATTATGTCGTTAAAAATTTATTCTGGCAGATCCGGTTCGGCTTGAATTCTTCAGTCATTACATGTTCGGTGAGATACATAGAGGATATCTAGTGTTTTTGAGTGAATACCGAAAAGTATCTCATGAGTGACCGAGACAAATATTTATTTTTCGCGAGCGCTTGCTCGAGCGAAAATAACCGTTTGCCTCGGTCACAAGTGAGATGATTTTTGGAATCCACTCAAAAACACTAGATTTTCTTTTTATTATACGCTATTTATAAGAATCTAATAATGCCACTCGTTTCAACCTTGAATTGATGCTTGAAAGTAAACAGCGCACTGTATCATTGATACGCGGAAGTGAATTGATTGATACTCGGAACAGACTGGGTCTTGTAATCTGAGTCAGCTGGTGGGTTTCCAGTCCAAACATGGCCTGAAAGTCCGCAATATAGGTTTTTGGTTTGGTACGTCCTTTGAAAGGACGTACCAAACCAAAAACTTATATTACGGACTTTCAGGCCATGTTTGGACTAGAGGGTTTCATGCGTCAATTCAAGTTGAAAACGTGTTGAATTATTGCTGGAAATGATCGGTATCCACCTAAAAACACTAGATTTTCTTTTCTTTTTTTTTGGAACAAATTGATCATTTCCAGTTATAATTTGACTCGTATTCACTTTGAAGTGATGCTTTGAAAGTGAAAATGTCTATATCTTCACAGTGGGGGATACGATTTCTATCTTTCCGCAATTTCTTCGATAATCTATCGTTTAGCGTATAATAAATATTGGTTTGCGTAACTTTTGTTGGAATTTTGCTTACATTTTTGGACGTCACTAAATTGTAGGGGAAGCTGTCCCCATCTGACTCCGATCTCGCACGCCTGTACTCGTCGTGGTGCTTATCAATCTATATTATTAAACAGCATCGCATTTTTGCATAGAGAGCTTTTTTTTATTTATTTATAAAATTTGTTCCAGTTGGTGTTTTATATTTGTGTTACTCTATAGGTATTTACAACGTTTACATAATATCTGATGAAGCAGAGATATTTCTTGAAATACTAAATAACAGTTATAGTTTATGGGCAGGCTTTGTGATACTTACCAACAACACTAACAGACTCGTTTACAAAATCTTCAATTCCGGAACGTATGGCCCATTCTAAGTCGTCCAATGAGGGAGGAAGTCCACTGTATGGCTTCATTTTGTAGGGATCCGTGTTGCGTATGGTAGCCTCAGTACCATACCAGAAGTACCATGATGTGCGTAGTTTCTAACATTGGACAATAATGTGTTTAACATCCCAATACAAAGGAACTCAGGAAAATGGCGATGTCCATAACACCGTTTTTAAAAGACAGAGTGACGTAGAAGGCACAATTCACAGCTAATAGTAGTTTTCGCAGAATAATCGCCTAAAAGTCTTGTTACATCAGTCTGTAGATATGCAACGCCTGTAACATTGGTCCTGCACAACGACATAGCTTCAATATGGTGGACAGTCGTCTTTACTCAAAACTATCAGATAAAAGTAGGGTAATTTTTTTAAATCGCGTTAATGTGATAATGTTATAAGAAAAATATCAAGTTCACCGGTATTCAAAATAATTTACGAACCTCGTGTACTACATTCGATTCGATATGAGACAGACTTCGACTCGAATCGAATTTGGAGGACGAGGTTATTTAATTGTCTATAGACTCGGGACTCAATTAGACGTCATTCTGTATACAATCTACACACGCATGATATATAGGTTCAATCTTTAGAAGCTATTTTTGATGAATATTGTTATATTTTTACCTTCACCCTCACGGTTTAAAGTTTAAAATATTGATTGTCATGCAAATTAAATTTTGATTTCGTCCACTACTGTATTGTGATTACAAAAAGCGGATTAAAATTTCGACCCGATTCTCTCTTTTCATCCCACACAACACTGTAGAATCTTTCCTGTAAAGTTTAATATCGGGAACGGGAATTCACAGCTCTGTGGCTCCCGGTTCTGAAAGTTCATCACGATAGCCGGGAAATTCATAGACCATGGTATCAATGATTGGGTATTACAGTTTATGAGATTACGGCGAATAGTTTCTTCCGAGAACAGCATCGCCGTTGGAACTATGGTTTAATCTCGCAAACGGTAATTTCCCGGTTACCGGTTCTGAAAAAGAGTGTTAATGTCCTGTAAATTTATTGACTGGAACGGGAATCAAACGAAACCTTTGATTCCCGGTCCCGTCCTATGAATTTCCTGGCTATCGGGACTGATATTCAGATACGACAACCGGATAACTCCCGGTATCGGAACTGACTTTCAAAAACGAGAAACAGAAAATTCCCGTTCCCAGGATTAAACCCTACTCTTCTGTCAACAAAATGTGAAAGCATTGAATGTAACATAAATCATCCACAACAGAAATTGAACGCTAAGGCATATCCTTCGTTGGACAGGTAAGACTATTCTACTG
The DNA here is from genome assembly GCA_031216915.1 of Pictodentalium vernedei. Lineage (NCBI taxonomy): Eukaryota > Metazoa > Mollusca > Scaphopoda > Dentaliida > Dentaliidae > Pictodentalium > Pictodentalium vernedei. Next base: position 773,872,077 of record CM062296.1, on the reverse strand, counting down.
CATCTCGCCCTCGAAAAAACACAGAATTTAAATAATTTATTTAAAAGAATAACATCCCCCTCCCTTATGTTATATGAAATATGGACTGTTAAGACAAAAGTTTACCAAATGTTTTCACCTTCTCAAACTATTTCATGTTCATCATCTTTTGCTTTAGCCATTCTGCATTCAAAAACTACTAAAAAGTGAAGAGGGCTGCGTACTGGTATAACAGGATACATGACTCGCTGTACCTTCAAACTTTGACGTTTTGTTTGTTTTTTGCAGAGAATGAAAAACACGACCTCATTTTCTTCCTTGTATTTAGGAACATAATTGCTTGCTGCGATGCTCTTCATACCGCAAGGTACAGCTTACATTAACTCTGAGTCTTCTAGTACTGAGCAAACGGTGCTGACGTGAAACATTTCAAAGGTCAGAAAAGTTGATGGCTGACATTTTGTTGGTCGCGTTCCCGCAAAATGATAAACTGTCCGCGTCTAAAGCTTCACAGAAAGTTCTTGTGGAGTTTAACGATTGAAAAACATAATGAAACCTTAAACCTGGGGTACCATAAACAGTAAAAGTGCAAACGTTTTCAAAATTGGATGTTACTGCATGAAGTCGAAACATTCCACTCCAATAACGCATGTCGTCCCAGATAAGGAGATAAAAAAATCTTTCGAAGAAATGACCTTATCTCGTATAAAAATATAAATTCCTAAATACAAAACAGTGTAACCCAAAGTGAATGACAGGAAATACTTCACCTGTGGCGCGAGCGAAACGTCTCGTGCAGGCCATCTTCTGACATTGTCAACATGGAGCGTGTAAATGGTTCAATATACGTTAATCTGTTTCTATTTTATTATCTATAGCGTCATCGATACCATACTAGGTTTCGTGTTTAACAAAAGTCTGAAAACATTTTCTGCCCCTGACGAACCGCGGAGTCTTTCCAGAAGAGACTATTTGAGTTTTAGGCGAGCACGAAGCCCCATTTATGTACTTAAATGACAAGCGTAAAGCGTTTAGTCAGTGATAAAGTTAGGAATTTATACTCTATTTATCAAGACTTTGAAATATTTGTGAACGAATGCCGCGGAATGAGAAACAAAACATCACGATTGCTTATCCACGCTGTTTACCCCTTTAACCAACGTAACGGCCAAAAGCGGCCACAGCTATTCTCAAAAATCGCCAATTAATTTTCATTATTTTTTTTATTTTTTGTCTCAAAAACATAGGTTATGACCTTCATTGGAACGAGCTCGTCGAGCTCGTTCCAATGACGGGTCATAACCTATGTTTTTGAGACAAAAAATGAAAAAAATTAATTATTCAAGAATTTTTTTTGCAGGTGTCGTCTGCTTTTCATGTTAGGTAAAGGTTAACCCTTTACCTATGGAAAATTACTCGTTGGCCAGCGTAAGTTACAAATTTAGCAGTTGAAAAAACAAACCTTTTCACAATTTTTTTTTAAATTCCACAATTCTTTGAGATCGTTCCACTAAGGCGGTCAAATGATATCTTTTATTAATTTTTTTGGAAAAAGAAATAATTAAAATAATAAATGTTGATATCATGTGTATTTGTTAAAGGGTTAATTTTAATGCAAGATCTAAATACATTCGCTAATCAGCAAAAATGACAAAGCAACAGAGAAAAATTCAACACAGAATTTCAAACACTTTTCGATGAAGTTCAACAAAAACTAGTTTAAGGCTTCCAGTATTTCGCAATTCAAGATGCCTTCTGATCCGACACGAGGTGACACTGGCTGAAGAAAGTATCGTTAAACCCCAATAAAAAAAATAGATACAGTTAAAACTAGAAGTCCTCTCATGAAATGCGCAAAAATAGCACGTTGATATGCGCGTTATGGCCCAAGTAAAGCTATCAAATTCTGTACATATGGCCTGTGCACAAGCAATGTTTCAGCCAATAGACCTCCGGATAAAGCGGAGGTCCATTGGCAGAAACATTGCATGTGTTTGCTATGAGTTACCAGGAGAACCTGCCGTGCTTTGGATGCCATTCGATATGGCAATTGTGCGCAATTCCAACGCGCAATTAAGCCTGGATAAGCGCACTATTCGTGACAGGACTTCTAGTTTTAACTGTAGATGCCTTCTGACAAAATATTTTGAAATTTTAATTCCAAAGTTCACATTGTGTTTCTTGATTAATGATTATAAATTTTCAACATTTTCTTCTTTGCCTTCCGCTTTAGCGCTTTCAGAAGTCGTTGGTAGAGAAATTTTTAAATTATTGTCAGAGTCAACAAAATATTTTTTTAAACCGTCCAGGTTTTATCAGATGACTAATAAATACACAGAACGACACACGCGTCTGAATGGGTTAATCGATATGGCACGAGTCCCATCGCGGAAGGATAAAACGAGAGGCCGCCGGCCGTGTCGTTCTGTGTTTATTACACGCCTTCACATCTACAAAACAATTATTAGAAGGACACTCAGCAATTCATTTGACAACTATCAACAAAAAGAACACATTTTATCACTAACCAAAATTGCGAGGGGAACCCGTGTTACTATTTCGTCCCCTGAGTTCCAATGTGTTCCATATGCCTACTGGCACATAGAACACATTGGAACTCGGGGACGATTTTCAGCTATCGCTTGCGATTCAAAATGTAATTGCGTTGTACGATTTGTAGAAAATTCCAGTGAAATTTCGCTTCTATTTAAAAATAGTCCGTCAACGATTTCCGTTCCGCACATATGTGCGGAACAGATTTTCATTTCTCGCACGATTTAGTGTTGCTGTAGATTCGGATTTCAAAGAAAGGGCGTGTAATGAACCAATTGATTATTGTGCGCAAACCGCGAGTTGTAATAACCAACAGAAAGGACAAATGAATGATTTTCGAAACGCCTGTTGTAATAAAATAGCACAAAAAGGTTTATACAACCGGCTTTTTATAGAATAAGGTGTGTAGGGGAACGACAGTCAAAATACCGACCAATACCATACAGTTCAAAAGACACACGAATCCCGAAAAAGAAGGGAAATAGACATCTTCATCTGAAAATTCGTAGAAGAGTTGGCTAACATTGCCCTTCGTGTTATTTGTCCACTACCATTCACAAGATTTCAACCGGGGGCCAATACTATAGAACCTTTACAACTGTATTTTCTAGAACTGTATTTTCTAGTTATGACTTTAAATGGGTTTAAATGAATAATTATCATTTTCAAAGATGTGGCAATTTACCAGTTTAAAATGCTAATGATTCACTTCAGACAGTTATATTGACAGGTAGAAAATACCATTGTAAAAAGTACAATTGTATAGGTTTTATAGAATTGGTTATAGAACTTGTTCACAGGCAAAGTGCAAGGCTGGAGTACGCACTGAAATGACTCAACTCAACAAAGAAAACAATGAGCACAGTTCCGTGTCACCATTGTCATCTGGGACGTTCAGAGATCCATTATTTAACACCGAACAAACGGTTCATAGAAGAAGCGGGCAAATGGGTTAAATGAAAAACTGAAGTCTCCAATTCTGGCCAAATCTTGGAAATAGACCGAGGGGTGGCAAGCCGCCCCATTCTAGGAAAAATATTTGTTGTCTGTCGAAAACATCATTGGCCGCCGGAACGCTAATATTTTCTCTGACGGCAGGTAATCGAATATCGAGTACCTCGGTATTTCTCCACGTGTTTTGATCATGGGACAACACTATAAAGCTGTTACGATTGTATTTTCTAAAATTGTATTTTCTATTTATGGAAATAACTGACTGAGGTGGACCATTGTGGTTTCAAAAGACGTAGCATTTTTCTGGTTGGTGGGGCTGGTACCGGTAACTAAGTTGTTACGTCTTTCGATATTCTAATGATTTATTTCAGTGATTAATATTGACAGGTAGAAAATACAATTCTGAAACATACAGTTAAAACTAGAAGTCCTGTCATGAAATGCGCACAAATAGCACGTCGATCTGTGCGTTAATCTACGCGTTATGACCATAGTAAGGCTATAAAATTCTGTACATATGGCTTGTGCACAAGCAATGTTTCAGCCAATGGACCTCCGGGTAACCCGGAGGTCCATTCGCAGAAGCTTTGCCTGTGTTTGCTATGAGTCACCAGGAGAATCTGCCATGCTTTGGATGACATTCCATATGACAACTTCGCGCAATTCCTACGCGCAATTAAGCCTAGATAAGCGCACAGTTCGTGACAGGACTTTCGGTTATAACTGTACAACTGTAAAAGATTTATAGTATCAGTCACAGGCTTCAATTCAAACCTTTTACAATTATGAGACGCTAATTATACAATAACACGATTTTATAGGGTGCTATCTATGGTTTATTAACGGCCCTATAGGCATGATTAACAGATAAAAGGTTGAACGTACTATTTCCACCACTGTTGCTTAAACTAGCTCCACCGCCCACTTTCACCCGCCTTAATGTTTTCCAAAGGACTTTGATCTGAGAATTTAGATCACTTGATTTCCTACTTGAACTGAGTATACCTCGGGTGTATTTGCGACACAATTTTTGCTGCATTTATCAAATAAAGATTCGTCTGCTATACCGAAAACAATCTTAACCCTTTCAATGCTGGCGCCCGGAAGGTATCATTTCAGTTAATACTGTCAACGGCGTAATGGGCGAAACCATCCTATTTTGTTGGGAGGTTCCGTAATAATTTAATCCAACAGCTCTATCGAGCTGTTCGATTAAATTATTATCGAGCCTCCCGATTGCCCACGTGGGGGCGCGGTGGAGCTGTTTACTAAAGCCTACTGCACGTTGATGGTGTACTTGTCTTCAACCAATGCTAACCCTGTTTGTGCGGAGTTAGAAGGTTGGGGAGACTGACAGTTGCTCGCCGTTGCTCGGTGGTTCTCTCTGGGTACTTCGGCTTCCTCTACCCGCTAAACTGTCCGACACGAGGTGACCCTGACTGTCGAATGTGTCGTTAAAACTGAATTAATAAAAAAAAACATAGCTTGCGACCTTGCATTAGAAGAGCTCGTTCCTTTGACATTCATATGCTACGAAAAGGAAGAAAATTAAAATGCATTCAGTAAAACTGGTCATCTTGTTTGCAACTGTAAATACGATAAATTGTTGAAAGGATGCACAATATTGTTTTCAGGGAGATGGACATGACGCTTGACGGGGAAGACAAATTTGTTATTCGAAAGGCATTCTGAATGTAGTCAGAGGGGTCTATACTGCTGAAACAAAACATACGAGGTCCTTTGATTTTAGTTTGTAACAGGTCCAAATGTCTGCTCTTTATATCGTCTGCTCACACACGACCATTTTTTTCGCGTCAAATTTATGCACACCAGGTTGAAAGGGTTAAGACACAGTTTTACTTTATTTTGAAATATGGTAATAATTTTCTACGTAGGTTTTGCACTGGGAAAGTGTATTCCTGTAATAGGTGTATCGCTAATAACGTCATAATATTGCCATAAAGACGTTACAACTCAATGCTTCCTTTACAAAATAATGTGTCGTGGACTCTTCACCATAAATGCAGATAATGCAGATAAGTGTTTTCACAGTAGGCAACAGAAAAAATACGAAGAGGTAAATAAAATACATCATAGTGTTCATAGGTTATATATTTAGCCATGCTCGTGGGTTAAATAGGGGATATGGAATGAGTGTTTTTCTCATATAATATTTATGAAACGAGTCTAAGAATTTTCCGTTTTGGTGAGCCCAAACGGAAAATTCGGACGAGTTTCATAAATATTATATAAGAAAAACACTCATTTCATATTCTATTTATCATATGACACACACACGCACAAATTAGCCACTTAGTATGACTTTTTAACCCATCACCTAACTTGAGTTGCAGACGGCACTTTATAACCCACCCTAAATAGGACAGATAACGAAATAACTCCCTACTGAAATTATGCAAATGTGACCCAGTTGTATTTTGTTTAGCCGATCAAATTGTCCAGTTTTGATATTGACCAATGAAAGCTCCCAACTCTAATTATGCAAATTATGAAAATGTGGCCCAGTTGTATTTTGTTCAGCCAATCAAATTGTCTAGTTTTGAAATTGACCAATGAAATTGATGGAAGGCTTTATTTATCACTGATCAAGATGAAAACAAAATATCAAATGTTATAAAGTGCACAAAATGGACGAGTCATATGATAAACATTTATTCGGATACACTATAAATAAAATATTGCACGTCTTGAATTTGGCCTTGCCATAAAAGTGGTCCTCGAGAAAAAAATAGCCCATGAGCTTGAACGGACCTTTCTTCCTCGAGGATCACTATTTTGCATAATCACCGGCATGTCTAGCAATAATTATTATATTATATCGAGCAATGCGATCCAAAATCTCGCATCCCATCAGGATTTCAATCCTGGGTGCATTGCCTTTTGTCAAGGACTTTGCCGAACACACGCATTTTCATTCTTGAACTTAGAAATAATGAACTGCCTGCAGGCGCATTCATTGAACACCCTCATAATGGCATGATGCCCTCCGAATGTGCTGGCCGACATGGATGCCCGGTGCACACAGATTTATCCCTTTATCACTATCAGAACGACATCGAGTGCTTAATAGGGCTTGGCACCAAGTAATGTAATTGAATGGTCACGAAGAGCAGCTTATTTCGTACCAATGTATCAATCCCTAACCAACATTCTCCCACTGGCTTTTGTGCTGGAAGATTTCCTGCAACTTGGAAATGGAAAACCTCGAGCGCCAATCTCAACTTAGCGTCACATACTTTTTTTCTAAATCTGAACCATTGGTGACAGTCTGTTTGCAACTGCACTTCCTCCCAGGGGGTAACGGGTATACAACCAATCTGGCTATGCCACCCCCTGCATTATAATTTTTATTGAACTTATGAAATATCTGTATTTTTAACCATTATTGTATTTGTAACCATTTATGTATACTGTGAATAAATTATCTGAATCTGAATCTGAATATCTGAAACAGAATTCCAGAAAAATATCTTAAAATGATGCATTGTGCTCTATCAGTTGAACGTGCGCGAATATTCGGCCTCTATTTTTAAAAAAAGAACGTGTCTAGTGCATGGGTATACAGTACGCGGCCGTTGACTGGTCACGTACCACGGGGTGGGCAATATTTCTACGGACGTAATGATATTAGGTTTCAAGCATTAATTATAGGAATAATCATCAAAAATGTAATTAATGAAGCACTGGGTACAACCCGGTGCTTCATTAATTAACATTTTGCCTTTGATGATTTTTATTACTTGGTAAGCGCATACGTGGACATCTGTACACGCATGGATTACGACAAGTCCTCGGCGACTGTGCTGTAGTCTACTGTGTTTAGACCCCCCCCCCCCCCCCCACCCCCCTCCCGATAGATAAACACTATCGAAAAAAGTGTGGTATCTATAATTCAATCTGAGGAAGGCAAAATCACGCGAGATACAATATATATTTATATGGCTTATTTCGTTTCTAGTCGTTCAGTTTCACTTACCTTTTCTGACTTTCTGATTTCGAGTGAGGTTAGAATACTTATTTTGCGAAAAAACATTCGTTATCCTTAGCTGCCCCAAAAGTCAGTAATCAAAAACTCGGATGATATTTTCATGAATTTGGCTTTATTTAGCCGTTAGGTAAAGGGTTAAAATCGAACTCATTTATCTTGTACAAGAAGAGTCGAAGGGGTGTTGGACTGGCTGAAAGAGTTGTTGCATTTTCCTTATTTTCAATAAACGTGGAGTTTAAAAAACATTTATACTATTTATAATGTTTGGAGGCAAGTAGTTTACGAAAGATAAAAAATAATGAAATTTAAACCGATTTTTCTAAGCAGAGGATAAAGGATTTTTCTTTATGGACGGTTTCCAAATGTGTGTTTATATATACAGTCGGAAACGATATGGAAAAGCACAGGACAATAAGTGGAATAACTTTCCAATATGTGTTGATATTCCGTTATTAATAACTTATAGGCCAGCCCGTCCCAAGACGGGAAGCCGCGCTTTTGCGCGGACGGAAAAGTAGCCCATAGCATTTCAAGGGAGATACAGTCGATACCCGAAGTCCTGTTACCGTATTGTGCATTATTGTGGAGTAATGGCGCTCTGAGTAAGTGCACTTTTGTCAAACTACGCCATTAGCGTAACTCATTTTCTGTAGAAAACAGCATGCCTAATTCTGTACAACTCTATACTAGTAAATAGAGATCATTAACATCATTTCCATCCTCCACTGGGGTACATGCACATGTGATAACGTAAAGTGGTATTAAGAATTCGACTGCATATACAGAATGAAGATAGTGGATTATTACTTAATCGCAGCGCCATATAATTCCCGACTCGAAAAGTGTTTATAATTGTTCATTACAGCACAAGAAACACTTCATCACATGGACCACCGAGTGCAACCCGGTGATCCCTGTGATGAATGTTCCCAAGTGCTTCTTGTGAGTGAAAAATCTATCCCACAGCAATTAAGTAGTAATCCACCCTCCACATACTGTAGTCTCAATATTTTCTTTCTTTTTGATTGGTTTAGTTCGTGATTTCACTAGCAGCCTCCTTGCTAATAGTGTATTAGATTTAGCACTGCACAGTGCAAACGTCCTTGTGTACTGCAGACTATGTCATGAAATTGTCGTGATTCGAGGAGAAAATGATCTAAACCAAATACTTTTGGAATGAGATGAAAGAACAATTTTTAAAAATGCCTAAAGGAGCATCGTCTTACCAAAGAAATAGATGCAGTCGAAATAAGTATTTGAGAAACTGGTGCTTAATATATGTTGTTGTGCGTCTAATTTGAAAACAAAATCTGGAGAAAAAATATTTTCAGGCATATTTTGTTGTTCCATTTTTATTAAAACAAAATGTGTTTGTTAATTTTGGAAAGAATCAATGTACTTGTAATTTTATCTTGGAGCTATATTTCTTATTTTGGAAAAACACGTTACAAGACGATCGCGATAAGGATAAACCCTTTGAGCCCTTTGAACCCGAGAGACCGTTTCTCCGGTCCAGGAATATGATGCAAGTAGTAAGGGAAGGCACTATGGGGACACGATTTAACACTGAAAACTCGCATAGAGTTTTAAGTGTTTTGAAAATTCACTTCTAGAAGGAATATGAGGACCTGATTTAACACTGAAAATTTCCATAGACAATGGTAGCCCATTTGTCCATAGGCATTTTCACGGACGATGGCACTCTGGCGTAAAGATGTTTATGACAATCCTGGAAAGCACTCTGGTGTAATTGCAACATTTTATTGCAAACTTGTTTAAGGATATCTTGTTTCTACCTCTTTACTTTTTAGCATTGTGGTTGAACTTTCTGTGACAGTTGTTTTAGATTATATGATTGTCTATCAATTTCTCACATTCTGAAGAGAGTTTTTTTCAAAATATGACATTTGATAGAGATGAATACAATATTAGCCTACCACTCACAGTAAAAAGAGAAGTGACTCTTGACTCTCCTTTACTGATAGGATATGTAGGAGACGGTGATATCAAAGGATTATAAGACTAACCTAACAATTGGACAAAACTGTCACAGACGTTTTAACAAATAACACAAATTTATTTAAAGTTAATTCAATATATTTTTATGAATTCAACATCTGTACACCGAGATCTGAGTTTACCTATCCATGAAAAAACCTATTTACATCGAGATGATTGAATAAAACTGCATGAAAGTATTCAGTCTCTCGTTTACTGTCTAAATTAAATAAAAATAAGAATGAACTAAAAATATCCAACTTATAAAAAAAGCATAATGGAAAAAACCTTTGGAGTTTTGTTTTGACACCTGATTTTTTTCCTACACAGGCATTTTAAACATTGTCTATAGTTTTGCTCAAACCAATGTAGAACATCTCTGTCGTTTTCGTGGAAATGTCTTGGATGCAATTTAATAGTAAGAACTCTTTCTAAATCATATACTTTTGCAAGATGATCTAAAGCAAATATACAGTACATTCTATATACAACACTAAAATCACTTTGTAGTCTCATTGTATTTATTGTGTAGGAATCTGTGTTTTTTACTATGAAATTTATATGTCTCTATCCATTGGTGGTAAACCATATGAATCAAAGTAGAATGATTGTCTTTTAAGGATATTGCTATCCAATCTTCTCCTGGTTCTTTCGGTGAATCTGTGTTCACAATATATGCTTGTCTGTGTATAGGTTTTCGTTTTGGTAACAAGTCTTTTGAACACACTTTTCCATTTAAGAATGATAACCTCTGAGAACTGTCAAGTATATATTGTAATTGTATGGTTTCCATCTTCTTAGCCCTGAGAAGGGCTGGGACTGAGCCCTCAATCAAGATATACTGTATAATATTACCAATCTCTTTTAGCTAAATCTGCCCACTTTTGAATGTCGTTTTGGCAGTTTATTTCAAAGTCTAAACGAGCACAATATTCTAATAAGTTTATTCTTCTTGGTCTCTTGTGGAGATTATATAGTATAGTCACTGGACACAGTTTCTGTAAACATTCTGCAATGTATATATCTATTAATGTTCTTGTGTGTGTTTGACATTCCTCACAGATATTTTTCATTTTCTGTTTAATGGATTTTGTCAGTTCTGTCATGACACATTCTTGAAATAATGTTTGTATCTTTTCTTCACACATCTTGCAATGTTCACACTGAATCATCTTTTTAATAGTCAAATATCACTTCTCTAAATCTGTTGATCTCTATCTCAAATTCTGCATAGACAACAACGTGGATCACCTTTGAAGAGCTTGAGCAAACTGAAGTTCAATGCGAAGATTACCAGATTTTATAGGATGAGCCAATGGCCCACTACTACACTGATCAGGTGTCAAATCAATCCCCCAAAGAGTATATCCTTTTGCATAATCCTGCAAAGATAAATTAAATGATTGATTTTGTCCAAAGAAGCTCATTGCTTCAAACAATGATAAATACGAATTTATATAAAGTCCACCTTCGAAATTTAGTGCAAAGGGATGTTAATTGAATGGAATGTCCATCTACTGTTACTTCCAACTTATTCAAATTGAAATGTTGGGAATTAAATGGAGTTGTGCCAATATCTCCATTTATATCTTTACTTGATACTAAGCCAAGAATAATTCGTTTTGGTATCTGTTTATGAAACAGGTGATCTTCTATTTTTGGATGAAGACTGTTTCTAATTGTAAATGTTTTAATTTCTACATGCCTTATGGGCACTTTGTAACTTGAACGATCTATTTGTGCATTAAGATCATTTGCAAACTCGGGAATTAAATCTAATGCTGGTATTTTAAAAATAGCTTTTTCAATTTCAATTTTCCCATGTTCACCACCAATCAGACAAACTTTAGATGGAGTACGATGCAATTTAATTCTCATCTCAACTACATCTGGTAAATATTTTTCTTGCACAAATAGATCTAAATTTATTTTCCTCTTAACTGTACAGAGTTACAAGCACCAATTAATTTTGCACGTTCAGTCAAACCTTTGTTAGATGAACTTTTTGCAGTTTCAGTGTGTGTGCCAGGAGAATCTGGATACCACATTTCGCTTGCAGCAAATTGGATTTTTCACATCTCTTGAATAACTGAGAAAATTCTCCAAAAATCCGATATAAGGATAAAGATCTGTATTGGTGGTGATAAGATTGCCATTCAATGTGACATCAAGTTTGCTAAACCCACTTTGAAAAACATTATTAATGGGAGCATTTGTGTATTTAGAGCCAAAGCACTCCCATCTTGTTTTGTAATTTTAAATTGAACTTCAAGTGTAGATGCTGCAAGACCTAACTACTTGGCTGTTTGTCTTGGAATTAAAAATTCTCTTGGTGAAGAATTGTTTGAAGATGCTATTGGAAATTACTCAATTTAACCAGTATTTTTCTATACCATTTGATGTTGGTGAAACATTATCTGGATCCAAACTACTTCCAAACTGTTCGCAGAATCTGTGTGATATCATGATTTTAATCAAATATATCAAGTGGTCTTGAATTCCGTTTTACAGGAGCTCTATACGTCTTTCCCTTTTGAGGAAATGACTTACTGCTTTTTGTTTTCATCTTTTTATACCTAAAGCAGATTCACCAATTGATTTCAAAGGATCTTTTCGATAAGGGAATAAAATTTCGTTAAGTGCTTTACATTTTCCTAAAAGTTCTGTTGCCATCTGTATACCGTGTTTCAAACCTTCACGTTTTAAAGTTTGAAATGCATTTTTTACTGTGGGTTTTATAAATGGTACAGCTGTTCTCAATGCTGTACGAAAAATAGAACCTAATCCATACCCATATTGACGTGGTATACCTTGATATACAGGCATCATTTGTATAAATGTAATTTGTTCTGTTCTCTAAAATGCAACTTTACAACAGTCTTACCACTGAAAAACTGAATAGGTTTACCAGTGGTCCCATTTATATTTATACTAATGTGATCAAAATAAGATTGATTTCGATACTGGTATGTAGTGTACATTATCAAATTCTTTGTAAATGTGTTTACATTTTTTCATGATTCAAAGGGAATTACTCATAAAATAGGTGCTTCAGTATCACCTACAAATGTATAATTTGTTTATAATCTGCAATGTCTGAATGAATAAAAGGTACATTGTAATCAATATTTAAATGAACATTATGTTTGAATGCATCTTTTGCCATATTAGGAAATGATGACAGGAAAAATATTTTTACATCCCAGTTTTTATAACAGACTTTCTGACATTTCAATACCCAATTTCCCAATACTATTTCCTACTATTTTTACACGGCCTTGGAGATGTGAATATCCAACATGAAATGATACATCAAATGTTTTAAATATACCTCCAAGTTTTTCTTGAATTTCTGATTGCATTGTATCTATCACATGACCACCATTTGCATAAGCACCTGGTAAAATATTTAATTTGACAACAGAAACACCTTTGTGATTCGTATGTTTCAGAGATGATTTATTGATACAGGTCGATATTTTGCTTTCTGTCACAATGATTTTAAAAACAGATTCGTCATCTATATATTTTGCCTCTGAAGGTAAAATTACTTCAACTAAACCTACTTCCTATTGTTCTTTATCAAGATAAATGTGTTTAGGTAATTGTGTTTGAAACAACATTGTGTATTATTTGGAAACATAGTAATAGAACTATCACTCAGAAGTGTTACATAAAACGAATTCATTTTTTCTTTTCTTGCAGCTGTTTCAAATATTTTAAACCTTGACTTGGAAGAATCTAGCCCAAAGAACTACTTAATAACACAAACCACAATTCTTTATTGGTGCTTTGTAAACTCAAATGTGCAATGGCAGTAATTATAATACCATAAATGATAATAATCTATGTAAAATAAGTGACTTGATTTTTTGCAACAAGATTCCCACAAATTTTAAATTTTGACTGTGCTGACTTTGTACATCAACACTTGTGTTTTCATTAGGTAATGAAGTTTCTTTTGATGATATTATTGCTTTATACCAAATCAGTTTCGGAAAACCAACTATCAAATTTCTTTGGATATCCTTCCCAATGTACTTTAAGTTCTATAATAATTTTTCCCCACACGTCTTGACCATCTATTAAGAACTGATTCGATTATATGTTTTTATCATCTTTTATATGTTGAATTTCCTAAGGATAAAATGTACCCTGAATTTTTTCTCAACCTAAATCGTCAGGTTTGTAAGTAGGTGGTATTGTACGTTTTACATGTGAGTTTAAATAATTCTTTGTCCAAGTTGGTAAATACCCTTTTTCAAATGTACGTTTGGTTTTATTAATATGCACCACATCCTCCAGTTAAAAATGTATTTTTTTCCTTTGAGTTCTTTATCCATGCAAATGTTGAGAAACTTCTACTTCATTTTCTGTAGATACAGAAGCAGGAGTTGTTTGAATACTCCAATGTAAACTATGATTGTAACTATCCACTAAGTTTTGCAACACATCAATATATTTTAATGTTCATTTATGAGTGAAATATTTCCTCATACGTGTTTTCAATGCACGTTGAAACCATCCTACAATAATTGCTTTTGTACAGGATTTTCTGTTGTGAAAAAATGAATATTTTCTCTCTTCAAAAATTTCCGAAGCACCTTATTTAAATTCAGAACCTTTATGGGGTTGTAATGATAATGGTTTATGACCAGAAGTTTTTAAAATAGTTTGAAATGATTTTGTTAAACGATAGGTTCACGTTCATCTTGTGTTACCCATAAAAAATATCAGTTCTTAATCTCAATGAATTAGGAGTTCTAGGGTGAAAATACATTAATAAATAACCATAACTGACACTCGTTGCATCTTGATAAGCTGAATTTAATTGTGGTAATTAAAATTGATTTGCCAATACTTTAATTTGTCCTTTATCTCTTGTATTTTGAAATAAAATCATATAATGTGCATTTCAACTTATGGTACAACTAGATTTAGATTGTTGAGACATATTCTGAGTTATGCAAATAGCAAACTACAACATGTGGTATACAGACATCATTAAAAATGTCAAATTCATCATCAGGAATACCTTCAGTGAATTTGATGTCATCACTTTCTTTCAGTAAAGTATATGTCTTTTGTTATTCTTTATAACACCAGGTGATTTTTTAGGTGCAATTAGAAATAAATCATGTTTCATATCAGTCAGCTTTTTAACAAATTCTGTTTTCCCTGAACCACTAGGTCCTGAGATGAAAATATTACAGGGATGTTGAAACAATAAACACTCACTTGATGTCATAATTATTTTTGTGAAAACGTTTTCTGTCACTAACTTATATACTACTTTCTTCCATGGTTTCCTCGTATTTTCCATAAAGATGCTTTTAACTCAAATATGGTTTCTGAAGAATCTATTTTTGATCAGTTTGTGGTACACATTGTTTACATAAATAATCTAGGACTTTTGATCATAAATAATAAAATCCCACATAACTCTTGTCCAAATATTTTGCAAATTGTCTTTGCAAAAAGTATTCATCATGTATAATGCATTACAAAATTCAATATACATTTCTGTTTTTTTTTTTCTAATTGGTTTTAAAATAACATCTTTTGTTATTGTTTGGTCACTAGGAGTAACAAGTTGAAAAGCATATAATAATGCCTTACATGAGATCTTCTTTTCGGAAAGGCATCCTGCATGATCCATGGTTGAAATTCAAATGTTCCATTGACATCATAGATAGGGGCTATTTATACCGTTAACATGTATGGGCATGTCTCATATTTATTTACTCTTATCTATTCCTGTTTCATTTAATTCCGTTTATACCTTTAACATGTATAGACGTGACATGTATCACCCAAATCAGGAACTGACTTTGCCCTCGCTTAACTGACACCTCATTGGACTGAATTGACTGTGAAAAATAACTTTCCAGCGTTCATTATAAATATTTCACAAGTATTTGAATAACATATCATATTATTGACTCATTTTCTGGGTTATTTTGCAATTGATACGACGTGAAAAGCTCTCAGTAAATTTCCGTATTTATATATTGTAAGCCATTCCTCCGTAGTTTGTTTACATTGTCACGTGACGTAAGAAAAGCATGTGCTTTGGTAGTGCATTATTTCTGTGTTTTGACAATTTGATCTCTTGATCCGATTGCTGTAAGCATGCCTCTAATGTAATATTGGAAGCATTTGTATTTTCATAGTACCAAAAATGTAGTATTATCGTGTCTTGTTACTTGTTTATCTTGTCGAATCTGGTGCTTGACTTTGGAACACAAGCTTTGACCCAATACACAGATAACACGTGTATTGTGTTTACAAATAACAAACAGTAGGTCGGCAATTAGCTCGGCAATTTCCGTGAACGCTCGTATTTTCTGCTCGTATTATTACTGTTTCTCAGCGATTTTTCGGCAGATTGTAAAATCGACTTTGTTGCATTGCTTTTCAGTGTTGTTTCGGAATTTTATTTTGTGATATCACTACTCCTTGGTACATGCCATTTCGATGTCTTTCTCTTAGAGAAAAAGAATTTAGGAAAAATAATTTCATCTTAGGAGTTGTAAAAAGTGCTGAGGATAAAAATGTTATTTTAAATCCTAATACTGAACATGTTATTTCAGGTTTTGTTGGACATAAATTGCCATATCATCCAACTTGTGCTATATTACAACCTCTTTCAAATAGTGATAACTTATCTGGTGTTGAAATAGCACCTTATATACTACAGTATGAATGTAATAATAATGTCATTATAAAGGTGCATTTATTTATTCCGAAATAAATTATCCTGCTCATAAATTAGAGTTTTTGGCTCTTAAATGGGCTGTTGCCAATAAATTTTATGATTATTTGTATGGTAACAAATTTATTGT
Organism: Pictodentalium vernedei; assembly: GCA_031216915.1. Classification (NCBI taxonomy): domain Eukaryota; kingdom Metazoa; phylum Mollusca; class Scaphopoda; order Dentaliida; family Dentaliidae; genus Pictodentalium; species Pictodentalium vernedei. The sequence continues at coordinate 773,855,739 of CM062296.1, read as the reverse complement.
ATTTACAGATAATAACCTGTTAACATATGTCTTGACCACTGCAAAGTTAGATGCTACATCACAAAGATGGCTGTCAGCATTAGGTGCATTTGACTTTGAAATTTTATATCGTCCAGGTAAATCAAATGCAGATGCTGATTGTTTATCTAGGTTACCAGAATATTCAACAAATACTTCTGTTGAAGAAAAAATTAACAGAAATTGTATAAAAACCATATGTAATTCTCTACAATTACAGCAACCGTTTATTGAAACAATGTGTTGTTCAATATCTGTGTTAGATTCGTTAGAAGAAGTAGTTGGTCAAGATATTGACGACATGACACCCAAAGACTGGCAGAGATTGCAGAAAAAGGATGCCATTCTAAGTTCGTGGATGACAGCAGTTCATACAGGTGTATGTCCGAAGCGATCCACATTACCTATGATAACACATCGTTTACATTCGGACCAGGGTGGCAACTTTGAGAGCAGTTTGATAAAGGAACTTTGCCAACTTTGTGGAATACAAAAATCCAGAACCACACCTTACCATCCGATGGAAAATAGCCAATGTGAACGATTCAACCAGACGCTTTTAGGTATGCTCAGGACCTTAGAACCAGAACAGAAGAGGGATTGGAAGATGTTTATTGGACCATTGGTTCATGCTTATAATTGTACCAGACATGAGAGCACTGGTTTTTCTCCCTTTTTTCTCATGTTTGGTAGAGAGCCGCGTCTTCCTATTGATCTTTTGTTTGGTCTTCAGAAATCTTCATCAGAAACTTCCACTTCTGAATTTGTTGCAGACCTTAAGGAGAGACTTGTATCCTCCTATGACCTTGCTTCAGTAGCTGCCCATAAAGCTCAAGAGAGACAGAAAGATGGATATGATTTGAAGGTTCGTGGTGCTTCTCTAAACTTAGGCGATAGAGTTTTGGTTAAAAGCTTAGCTTTTGATGGTCGTCACAATTTAGCGGATCGTTTTGATAATGATGTGTACACTGTGGTCGACCAACCTAATACTGCTATCCCTGTGTTTGCTGTGGAGAGTGAAGATGGTTCAAGGAAGACTCTTCATAGGAACCACCTTTTGCCAATTGGTTCTTTGCCTTTGGAACTAGAGACACCACCAACAGACCAAACAGAATCACAGGAGACCCCTTTACCCGCTGTTAGAACAGAAAAGAAGCCCATCCCAGCCAAGTGACATCATATTGAGAAGAAAATTCCTTCTGTCTTTGTAAGTGATTCTTCTGATGATGATGAGGAGCTAGAAGTTTATGGAATTCCTCAATCTGCAGCAGTATTACGTCCAACTACTTTGCCCGAGGAAAGTTCCGTCTCGCCCCAACTCGATGACGATCAACGTTTGGAGGTAGAGACTAGTACAGTTTCTTCAGGTGGTGACGACCTCCAAACCAGCATTCAGGTAAGTGAAGAAACTGTGCTAAGTGGTAGAAATGGTGTTCCACTCCCTTCACATAGTGACTTGAAAAGGAATGGCCAAGGACTTGATGTATTATCAAGTGATAATACTGTCTTGCAAGACCGTGATGGACTTGTAACAGGGGAAGCAGGTATTGGTATGCCCAGTGTTCCAGATGTTTTACCTGTAGAAGCTTCTGTTTCTGCAAAAACACCAATACCAACACCGCGAAGATCACAGCGCTCCAGAAAACAACCAGCTTGGCTTGAACGTGGTGAGTATATTCTAAGCCAAACTTCCAGGGAATCTTTACCAAAATCATCCTTCATTGACAAAACAGAACTGTTAAAGAAGCTGACAAATAAACAGGTACTTTCCGGCATGTCACCAGACATGCTACATGCAATTTTTAATACAATTTTGGATTGATTAATGGTATTTTTAAATTGTACATATAGTATCAGGTATTTATTTATTTTAAACATTGTAACTAATTGTAATTAATTTTGCAGCAAATTTCAGGTGTTTTTAAATTTAGAAATAGCTTTGAGAGGACTAACATTTGTGTTAAAATTACTGTTACAGCTGGTAAAATTGGAAATTTCTGTCATTTTGTTAGTTCTGTTGTTACATCTCAGGAAATTTATTCACATAATGACAGGTCAGATATTTTGCATGTCATGCAAAGTAGTAAACAATGTGATAATTTATTTGTTTCTCATTATTTCAGGGAAACGTTTAATGTCAGAAAAACAATAGCTTAACTGTGATATTTTTTTAATATGAAAACTGTAAATAATAATGCTGCATATTTCAGTGATAACAAATTCTCTCAATTTATGTTTTTGCAGGTTCTCAGAATGGTATATCCCATTAAGAAACAGTAAGGGAACATTAATTATTTAAAGCAATTTTTTTTCCGGAGTAAATTGATGCCTTTTAAGTTTTTTTTTCAGGCTAATGTTCAAATTATTTATTTTAGGGACAGATTGCATTTGGTGTTGTACTAAATGTCGAGGAGGGGGAGAATGTGGTAGTGACTAAATTATACTTTTTTAAATAACATTACTTTATTTTACTTACAGATTAAATGTATTTCCAGTTATTTATTTAATATCTTTACAGGTTATTTGCGCGCGTTACTTTAATGCGTTCTGGCTTGGGTTAACGGTTTTCACTTCGATTCCAATGGTCGTTGTTTGTCTCTTTGTCATTTTTTTGCGGGAAGTTCTTTTGTTTGTCGAAATCTCGTTTTGGGATAAAAGTTTTGACAGGGTACCTGTTATGGAGGAAGTAATTTTTGATTTTGGAATGTTTTCTTGGAAAACCTAAGTCTTCTCGAAATGGTAAGAACATTTTAAATACTTAATTGTCGTTTAGTATTGTTGATGTGCCCGCAATACGATTGGCGTTAAAACCCCAATCGTCTTGCAGCCAGATCAACAATGAATCGCTTTGTTTACCTTTTCTTCGTTAAAAGGGTTGAACCTCCATAACATGCATATTCATGGTACTTATGTCATTTTAATTCTATTTTTCAGGGTTTGATAAACGTTTGATTATTTGGATAACTGAGTGATAATTGTATGATAACTGTATATAACTATTGAGATGCCATTGATATTGGAGAGATATAAATATTGTAAATAAACATTGTTATTATCAACTATGGAGTTCTTGAGAGAACTTGTTTAGTTTAGAGTCCACATTCATATCACAAGACTGCTCGACTTTCCAGAGAAGCACCCACACCCACTGCGATATTTATTTATGATCGTCTATTCTTGTTTCAGTTAATTCTATTTATACCTTTATGAGCATGTATCATATTTATTTACAACATAACATTTTGTGTATACAGATTGAAATGTTTTGGTTTGTGTTTCACTTGTGACTTGTCCCTTTTGACCTTACATGAAGTGTGTATTTTGTCCATATTTAATGTATTTATAGCCATAATTTTTAGGATCTAAACCCATATATTCAATGATTTTTGCATCTGGATGTTCATCTGTCCATTGACATAACATACTTTTTATAATTGTTGGATTACAAAGTAATAAGTTATGTATATAAGTGCAACTATCTGTATCAAAATATAAAACCTGTTTACCTAATCCTCCTATAACTTTATACAATTTCAAATGTGCATATGCTGTGACAAAAGAAGGTATAACAACATTAGCTGAACAGTGAGGCTCATACATTTGTTTTGTGTCTGTGTAATTCACTATAATAAATTGATCATGGTAAAATATTTCTACATATTTAACAATGATATTTGGGTCCTGTATCAAGTCAAAATACTTGGATAGATTATGTATGTGCTCCGTTTTAGTTTTGACATTGTTTTGTGCATTTCTCCCCATAAACAGTTTAACATGTTTTTTTGCAAATGTTCTTTTTCCTGGATTTTTTCAATGTCTTGTAACTTTATGTTTTCATTGTCTGCATAATCTTTTTGAAAAGTGACTTTATCAGTATCTGTTTTCACCTACTCTGGATACCCACTAGCTTCTAGTTTCATTTTTAAATATTTATTCACATAATATTTGCAAATTTCTGTAGACCATTCTTCCCAGTGCCAAATCTGATAAGTGTCAAGTATTTTGTGCCCCATACCCATTGCTTTGAAACATTCGACAGATGTCTATGTACCTACAAGGCTGAGTTGTTCTGGTGTGTGTTCACAGTGATCATTTTCTTGTTCTGTACATGTATTTCTAAGTGTGAAAACAATTTTCTTGTTACAGTGAACTGGTAAAACTTGCATGTGAAGATTTTGTGGTTTTAAAATTTTGCATTTAATGAGTCCCCTATACTGTCTTAAATTATGTGTATCTATGTTTTCTTTTGAGGGTATTTTTTGGATGACCTACTGGATATTCTCTGTGGTTGTTAGCATATGGATACAAATATCTATGCATTTTATTTCAGTGTTTCAGCTTTGATCTATTTTATGGTATAATTTAATGGAATTTGTTCTCCCTCCAAATCAAGTGGTTTAATTGGATCCATGTTTGGAAAAAATGAATTGAGTGGGATTCTGTTTTGCATAAGGTGGCATATTCATATTCCTATATCCCTTTCACAGTGTACCCAAGTGAATTTAAATGTTCTATGGGGGTCCTGTGTCTGTATGCATAGAGTATTGTAACATTTTAAATTGACTGGGTTTTTGCACATCTGTCTGGATAACATTTTTCACATTCATGCCACATACATCCAAAAATTTAAAAATGGTGTTTGTGTCTTTGTGGAATTCAACTACATAATAGTCTCCTATTTTAACTTGTCCACCATTCAGTGCATGTTGCATGTGTATGTGTTCTTCTTGTTCAAGTAACTGTAAAAATCTGATAGCCCTTATAGAGTATTTGACTGCAGATGGGTAACCTATATCTGGAATGGTGGCAGGCGTGTGTTCTGCCTTTGATGTTTTTCTCCAAGCTTTATTACAGGCATGAGCTAAAGTAACTGCTTCTCTGAAGGGGGTCTATTCCATCACTATCTAAAACTTTCTGTATAAATTCCCCACAACCTGTTCGTAAAATATCTACATCTGGTCGACAGTACATTTCCATTTCTTTTTTAAAGTTAAACGTAGCATTTGTGGTGAGTTTTTGATTAGGCCATTTGACGAATTCTTCCTTATCCGATGGAGACATAGAATCAGACATGTAAACTTTTGCTTCTAAATAATCACCAATATAATTTCGATAAGTTTGTGTATCTGCCAAATGAGGGAAATAACATTTTGCTAATTCAGTCAACCCAAATGTTTTAGAGAATTGTGCCAATCTCATTGAAAGAAAACTTAAAAAATCAATTAGTCTCACACCATAAGCTTGAAGTAGAATAATTTTGTTTCCATTCATAATAATTTCTGGAGTTGTGGTATAATTTTCAACAAGATGTCTTAACACAAATTGTCCATGAAATCCTCTTAAATTATGAGCAATAGCTGTGGTCCCTTTATGTTCTTCACTGAAAAGCCATTTACAAAAATCTGCTAAAGTAGACTCCCCTTTAAATATTGTTTCTCTTTGGCCTAACGGATCACATGAAGTCCATTTTTGTTCTTTGGGTTTACGGATACAATCGGCACAAGCACTTTGAGCAATACAACAACTTGGAATGTGAACTCCTGAGTCCTGAGTGGTTTCAAAGTTAAACAATACAAATGAAATTTTTGGTATTGTGTCATCATCAGGTGATGTGTATTTTGGAGTGAAACATTTATGTTCAGAATTTCCTTCTTGCTGACAATATTTACATTTTTTGAACCCTCACAGATGTGTTTTTCTTTCCTGTGGTAAATTAATATGTTACATTTTTTACATTATTGCGCTAGTAGACAAATGGTTTTCTGTTCTCTCCCTGTTGTAGTGATGTGGTTTTGGTAACATAATGAAATTACAAACTGTCTATTGCAAGTGTAAGGGGTGATAGAGTGTTCAGGAATACATTTTGGTGGGGCCTAGCAAACACAGGCCAACTTGCACATGTGTCGTTCCTTAAATCAATAGCCTTGATTGCAAACTTCACAATAATAGTCATACCCTAAAAATCCTGTTATGCTGATAATGGCATCAAAGTGCTGGTTATGGTGGTATATATGTATAACTTTACTATCCTTTGTAGTTTTCCGTGGTTCAAATAAGAAATCAGTTTTATACTGGGTATGAATTTTGATGACATAGTCTGGATCAAGCAGATCTTTATTTTATAATACTCCTCATATCCAGAGGGAGTATTATAATCAAGCCCTGCTTTGTCCATCAATGTCTTAGTTTCGGTTTCTTGAAAGTTCTTTTCTGATTTTCTAATTCCAATGTTTGCCATTTCATTCTGACCCATTTTTATCAACATGACACTTTTCTACCACAATGGCCCGTGCGGGACACATGGAATCATTAATATTTTTAATTTTAACGATGCGTCTTTTATTACCGACCATTTTATCAGCAGATTCAAATGATTTTGCTTTAGGTCATTCGGACCCTTGTCCTAGGGAAGTGTGTATTACTTCTAAAGATAATTTCCCATTATAGATAGTAAAGTTATCATTGAATTGTAAAACTTTTTCAATTTCATCTAACACTGTATTACCAGTGATAGAAGACACTTTGTTAAAAGGAATAAATATACCTATATCCAAGCCAGGGTGATTCACGGACACTCTCATGTGGTCATTTTGTTCTATCATACATTCATTTTTAATCTCTGCTAACATACTGTCAAACACTTTGGATAGGTTTTCAAATGGATTCTTCTCATCAAATTCTTTAAATGTTTTTCTGTATACATGGGATTCTGAATGGAATTTTCTTGATGTTCCTTGCATCTGTGGATGGATTGTATACAGTTCTCTTTCATTTTCTAATTTTTGTCTCTTACTCTGTCTACTGATATCATCTGTTTCACTCTCTATCTCACTGTTATCTTCAAAGCTTCTCGTTATCTTCTGTATTCTCTTGTAAAAATCAGCCTTAACTTCTTGGCATCCAAAAACGCAAGTGTGAAGAAAACTGAGAATCACCCCTTTTATACCCTTTATTTTCTTCACAATAACATGTCTAAAATTCACTATTCTATTCCCATGTTTTCTTCATCTTGAGGTAATGTAAAATCTGCATAATCATTTTCTGCACCATCTATGAACATTTTCATTAAACCTTGTCCACAAGCGAAACACTTTACTTTACCATCGCCCACATAGGAAACGCCAGCTTTAGCTAATTCCCCTTTCTTGGATTGTAAAATAGGATTTGTAGTCATACTAAAACTCTAAAGTCTTGTAAGCTCTGATAATTATATAGGATATGCAGAGTTAATTGGTAGAGACCTGTTGACTGTTCAATGTTTTACTTTGACATTTCTGTAAAAACTAAATGTTGTCTTTTTATACCCATAGGATTCATATGTGGATAAAATATTTCATGTAATTATTGAAATAAAGCGTGTGCATTTGTCAAATCACACTGGAAATAAAATGTAATTAATGCAATTATGTGCAATTGAATACATTTTATTTCCAGTGTGTTATGACAAATACACATGGTTTATTTCAATAATTACATGAAACATTTCTTAATAGGAGAGTATAAAAGGCCATCGATTTTTGTTTGATAAAAAAACACACACTTAACTTTTACACTTTGACGAAATGAGCAATGTAACATGTGAAAAAGATACTCTTTTTAAAAAATATTTGGGCCCTGAGAAGGGCCGCCGCGAAGGCAATTTGGTAGTGAAGTTCCCCCTGCCAAGGAGTGGCGTTGAGGCCATCTCATCTCCTCTTCGGTGAAGAATTGTTTTTCCCAATCTTCTTCTCTTTTGGCAAAGATGATCGTCTCGTAGACAGCCGTTGGGTATTTGCAGGGATGTTTTTTACTGTTATGGAAGTGGATTTCTCCAAACGGCCGTCTCATCGCCCCCATCTCCGGAAACTTTTCCATCATTTCTCTAAATTCATTTTATGGCAGGGTCGAACTACACTACTGGTAGAGAGCTAACAGAAAAGTTTCATTTGTCCTCTGTCTTCTTTCTTTCAAAAATCTTTGTGCTTATTTTTCTGCATCTTCATTTGTTATCTCTCTACTTTTTGACAAATCCATGTTGACGAAATTATTCGGCGAGAGTTGACATTCTTACGCTTACTCCAACGACGTGATAGTAAACGTCGTAAAAGATTGATTTTCTCCCGCCTTATAATCCAACAGCACGTGAGCGTTCTTTGGAGTGATTTTGATCCGAATGACAGGGACCGCGGTGGCTCAGTGGTAGACTGTTGGACTTCTATGCTAGAGGTCCCGAGTTCGATCCCCGTCCGGGATGACTCGCGTTGTGTCCTTGGGCAAAGCACATTATCCCGTTTGCCTACACGGGGGCACGATGACGCTGTGTACTAAGGCGTACTGCACATCGATGGTGCAAATGTCTTCAACCCCTGTAACCCTGCTTGAGCGGAGCTTGAACAGAGTAAGAATGCTGAGGAGCTGACAGTTGCTCGTCGATGTTCGGTGGTTGTATCCTGATCTTAATTGGCAACCTGAAAGAAAATATAAAAAATGGGAGGTGAAATTCAATAACCTACACCCATTTGAGTGAATTCTATGAGGTTTCCTAAAAGGCCCAAGTATTGGTTATTGAATTTTTTACCCTGACATTCAGGATACAAGTTAATCTGATTTATCCTAATTCTTCTTATCTCTAAATTTCGTTTTCAAAGTGTTGGTATCACAAAATGTGTATCTTCAAAAAATGCCTCCGTGCCTCCTTTTCAGGAGCAGCATGTTCTCAAAAGAGTCTTCTCAAACATACAGTTAAAACTAGAAGTCCTGTCATGAAATGCGCAGGAATAGCACGTTGATATGCGCGTTAATGTGCGCGTTATGGCCCAAGTAAAGCTATCAAATTCTGTAAATATGGCCTGTGCACAAGCAATGTTTCAGCCAATGGACCTCCGGGTAACCCGGAGGTCCATTGGCAGAAACATTGCATGTGTTTGCTATGCGTAACCAGGAGAACCTGTCGTGCTTTGGATGCCAGTCAATGTGACAATTGCGCACAATACCAACGCGCAATTAAGCCTAGATAAGCGCACAATTCGTGACAGGACTTCTAGTTTTAACTGTATTACAAGTTTTTTTTCTAAAAAACAAAAGTCTCAGAAAGAGAGACACAGTTCCTTAACCCATTCTGTGAGTGATAGTTGTTCGCCAGTGAAAAGTTGATAGACAATCATATAATCATAAATATTTTACACCAAAAACAACTGTCACAGAAAGTTCGAGCACAACGCGTGCTATCAAGTTTTTTTCATTTTATTTTTTTTTAGCTTTTCTAAAAAGCAGAGAGGTAGAAACAAGATATCCTCACAAACAAGCTTGTAATAAAATGTTGCAATTACGCCAGAGTGTCTCCAGGATTGCCTAAGGGGAAAAAGGCCGATGGCACTCTGGTGTAAAAATGTCTATGGGAATTTTCAGTGTTAAATCAGGTCCCCACAGTGCCTTCCCTTACTACTGATATACGTCATACTTTCATTAAGTAGAATGGATGCTAAGATAAAGCGTGGAGTGGACCAATAATTGTTTTCAACAAGCAGCCCCAGGGTTACACGTTGAAAATATTAATCGGTATACCCCACACCCCTCCTCCCCTCAAATAATAAACTTGGACACTTCCACTTGCCTCCATTGAACTAACATGGAAGATACCGCCAGGGTTCAAAGAGTTAATGAGCTTTGTTTTGACGCAAACATAAAGCTTAGAGGTAACTAAAATCGAATGGTAATTACGATGTATCCTGCTAGATCAAGGCTGGCCAGTCCGTAACGTGAGGGAGAGTGGAAGGTTGAATGTAAATTATTTTCTTTTCTACATTCTCTGTTAGTCCCCTCTCTCACGCCAACCGCCCACAACACTGTGGAGTCGCACCTCTTAAAAGCGTCAACATTGAATCACGGATGTTCGTTTGTTTTCCTTGATTCGGTCTTTCGCAATAATTTATTCACGAAATCTTGACTGAAAGGCGTAAATGTGTCAAGACATCTGATGTATAGGAAGACGGGAAGACAGCCTCTGTGGCTATGCCGTTTCCACGCAGTGCGCACTTTCCTTGTTATTTTTGTTAATTGATACCGTATTTGTGTATTCTGCAAAATAAACTTTCATATCAATGTGTCGTAACCAGATCGCGATCGAATCGAGAAAAGACCAGTTTTGTTACCAGAGTACTGCAGATATCAACATGACTATTTTTATTAATACTGCAGATATCAGCATGACTATTTTTATACCTGTTTTTTTGCGGTAACCCATAACGGTTCTCCGTCGTTCCACCAAAAAGATTCGTAGTCTGTTGGACCTTTACCCATTTGAAATGTCTTGTTATGATCCTTGTCAAACATGTAATTTCCCACCATTCCATGGTTCTCTGGATATAGTCCTACAGAATATAAAGATACAAAAATTCAGACACTAAGTCATAACAACAAGCTCGCTTTAACTCTTAACAGCTAAATATTGTCAAGATATTTTTCATCAAATCTAGTCACGACATTCACTCGAGAGATCATTGGTCATAAAGGTTTATTTAAGTTCCAGCGGACAATTTAGTTAACAGTGCCCCAAAAAACTTATTTTAGTGAGAATGGATTTCCTGTCCTGAACAGGAATATCCACCAATAGCATGGAAGGAGTTAATATGTCTCGCATCTACAAATACTTAAAAAATGAACTGAAGACTCACAAGAGATGCAGCATTATATATTGCCGGAACTATAATTACGAAGGGATATGTATCAATATTATTCAAAACAGGGTCTTGCGATTATACAGATTTCGAATCGATTATCGAATCGGCTTTCCGATTCGATTGATTAGTTACTGAATCATGGGCACGCGATCGAATCGAATCGGATGCGATGAACTACGATCGTGTTAACCCTTTACCTAACACAAAATAGAACATTTGTCTTCAGCCGCTGTTAACTCTGATTGTTCAGAGTTAGTATGTTGGAGAGCCTGACAGTTGTTTGCCGCTGCTGAGTGGTTCCCTCCGAGTACTCCGGCTTCCTCCACCGGTAAAATGTATCGACACGACGTGAATATGGTTGTTAACCCTTTACCTAACGTAACTGCCAAAACCGGCCAGCGCTATTCACAAAAATCGCCAATTATTTTCATTATTTTTTCTCAAAAACATAGGTTATGACCCCTCGTTGGAACGAGCTTGTTCCAATGAGGGGTCATAACCTATGTTTTTGAGACAAAAAATTAGTTATTCAAGAATTTTTTTGCAGGTGTCGTCTGCTTTCCATGTTAGGTAAAGGGTTAAAGATGTCGTTAAACCCAATAAACAAACAATCAGTCGTGTCAATAGGTCAACGGAATGGAGGCAATATATTGGATGACAGAATGGTGATCGTTGTCGTTTGTCTGTCTGTTCATTTTTGTGTTTCACCCATTACTCAGGCACGAATCACACTACAATTATCAAATTTTGCATATGAAGTACAGTCAGAAAATTTGTCGTACATAATAGTTGCTTGTGCAGTTTCAAAGTCAAAGTCATACTTGACTTCCATATGTTCAAGGTCACAAATCATGCCCTAGACATAACTAAGAAGCTGTTGGGGCTACAGTCATCGTAATTCATAAAATTATAAAGTGCAATGGGATGATGTGTCATACATCATAGCTGAATACGTAGCGTAACTTCAAGGCCAGTTCACATTTCAAGATCACACTTAAAATCTGTCAATATTCGTGCCTCAGCCATAACTCAGAAAAGAATCAAACGTCAATTACCAAACTTTACACGAATATTAAGATAGTCAGGGTGTGTGTCGAATATTTAAGGAATAGTGCATGGCTTGGAGTTGACTCCGCCCATATAGTGCCCAGTGAGGTGGTGTAGTTCCCGCCGCGAAGCGGAGAGAACTATACCACCTCACTGGGCACTATATGGGCGTATTCAACGACAAGACATGCACTAATCCTTATATTATATCGAACACCCATCAAGAAAAACATCTATCCGATTTGTTAATCTATTACCAAGGTAGCAGCCCTACCAATCAGCTTTATATAGAAAAAAATACCATGTAGTTTTTAAAAAAACATTTTCTTCTTCCAAAACACGGCTAACTTAGATTATTGATGTGAGCAGAAGACAGATTTTGAATCAGTCGGCAAGGGTAAACAAAACATTTCCTCCAAACGGAACTGTGTATTCTAGAATCGCGCAACTCGCGAATGAAAACTAAAATTTTCGAAATTTGACAACGCAGTTTGATAATTTCCACACATTTGTCACACATATACATTACCGAATGGGTCAGCGCGGGATACAAACTCCGAAGATTAAATTGAATTCCATTATTTATTCGTTTACTGCCCAAAACACACAATTAAGTAGCGAAATAATATGAGCAGCGAAACAAACGATTTTTCATATCCGGACGCGTTCTCATGAAAGTTGGACCCAGGTATGGATCATTCTCTTCGAAACGAGATATGGATCATCTTCTCAAGGAATAAAATGAACGCCTCGAAAAATGTGACTTCAACAATGGAAAAGCGATACATTTTCTACAAAGATTTCTTTCTGGGTCGTTTTGTGGATGTTGTGCCTCTGTGAATCGATTTTTAAATTTAGCCTGATCAGTTTTATTCGCCCAGTATGAAAAGAAAACTGATATAGTAGTGTGCTAAAAACAGAAAACGTGTAGTGCCTGGGTGTAGTGCCTGGCCAGTTCTGTGGATGCAAACTACACGAAATAGGGTATCATTTTTCAGTCAATCAGCATGCAAGGAAGTCACGTGAGATATAATATAATATTTTATTGCACATATTCAAGGTCAGAGTCCTCCTTGACTTCCGTATGTTCAAATTAATAAATAATGTTTCGGCATAGCTCAAAACTAGTGGGGCTACAATCATCGAAATTTATACTGTTATTAAGAACAGCAGGAGGACGTGTCACATACCATAGCTAGGTCCGTAAATTCAATGTCATTTAAAGGTCATACATAATCATGTCAAAGCCATCATTCTGAAAAGAATCAAGCTACAACTTCATACAAAAATGTTACGGTCAGGCAAATGGTGCCTCGTGTATAAGTGTTGCTTGCGCAACATCAAAGTAAATGCCATTTTTCAGTACTTTCGTTGAATTTAGTAGTTTTAGTCAGTACTAAACGATGACATACAGTTTTCGTGCCAGTAAATGGATATAATATGGAAACCTCATATAAAAGGGCACCATGATATACCATTCGTTGTCCCAAATAAGGGCTTGAGTGCCCCCACACCTTCCCCGTGTCCGTGGTGCTTGACAACTACGGCCCCTTAATCACATTACCTGGATCTGCCGCTGAACACGAACACTGATTGACAACCTGAAGCAGACTTTCTGGGGATACAAGGCCATCTATCAACAACACGAATTTTACACTTCATTCAAGATATTCATTTAGATTTTTGATCAGAACTTGCGTGACCACATTTACCCCATTAAAGTATACTCAATGGTCATGGTATTACAGGTGATATTGTAAATCTCGGTGGCTAAAGTATGAGTGTTATTAAGAGGTTATTATGCCAATGTGTTTGAATTATATCGGCCTTGATATCAGCCCGAGGTAACATGTTATCAGCATGAGACCGAACTTCTTTGATTTCATATCAGGCCTGATATCAGGCCAAGGTAGCAAGTTATCAGCCGGAGACCGACGGTCCGCACGAATGAGATAATTCCCGACATTCACTAAAACAGAGTAGATTTTCTTAATTATACGCTACGTGACATTTTACTGCGCAATATTCAACCCAATTCGACTGCAAACACGTACGTTTCAAAACATTTACAAAGATCAGCTGATAGTTCTTTCAAGCCTGTACTAGCCAAACCACTCAAACATAAAAAATAGTCCCATCTTTGAAGGCGAAGTGATACTCCGAAATGTGACGTCATATAGGAAGCCAGTGAGAGATATTTCTCGTCATCCATCAAGTCGATGGATATCAAAAAATATCTTGTAGATAATTTGCTATAATTCACAGGCCAGCATTGAATATAGGCCAATACACGCGTCCTCGAATATTCAAGAAGAATACTGATGTGAACAGCTATTAACCCATATACGGAAATTGCATTTTAATTGCACCGTTGGACACGCTCGCGGTGTGGTATTGGGCAAATTGATGGGGACAAGGACAAAGCAAAAACATTCATACGATAGGAAAAGCATTCATCGATGTACGAGAAACTCAACTCGGCCAGTCGTATGAAAGCGAATCGGATTTGGCTGCAGAAAATTAAAATTATATGAGAGACTATAGGAGGAGACCGAAGAGAGGGGACATTGGACGGAGATCCATAGCCCTTTCTGGAAGGGAATGAGAGTCGCGGGCTATCTTTTCGAGCTATCTCAACTGATAGAGTAAACGGAAGCCAAACAGAAAAAACGTATATAGCCATTTTGGATGTTAAGCATATGACAGGGTATGGAGGGAGGAAGTGTGATGAATGTTTGAAGCAGCGAACACCACCTGGCTAACTTAACAACAAAACGGGTCACTTCGAGAGAGAGGCCGCAAGCAGGTGGGGTGTATTTTTTCAACGATTCTTTTTGCATTGTATATCAAACATGTAGAAAACGGATGCCAGTATAGCGATAAAGGGGAATCAGTTGAAAACCTGTAGATCTCCTAGTGTTATTTTTGCAGATGATATGGTGCCATTGTCCTTAAGCAGATGGGGAGGTGGAGTTGGGAATATGGGGAACAAACGGAGGCTCGAATTGAATGAGGATAAAACAATGTTTTACACGTGGATCGTAAAATGGGAGCTAGTTGAAAGTTAAAAACTATTTAGTGTAGGAGCGACGTATGGGTTACTATGAATTTTGGGGAATCAATATCACAGGAAGAGTACACGAATGAACTAAGTACTAAGGACAAGTGACTTACTTGCCAGATGAGAATTTTTGGAAGGAATAACTTCAATAAGGCTTTTAATGGGAACGCCATTTGGAATATTATGGGAATACCAAGTATACGTGGAGAGTAATAAGTACAAGACACTTTTTGCTTGTCTCTGTTCAACGTGAAGGAACCGAATATTTTGGTTTTGTTGCTCAAATGGTTGAGTGCTGGAAGCCAATTTTTGGGCTTTGTTCTGAAGTGCGGGCACCACAGCTTAAAGGGTTCAAATTCTGTGGGTGTACTTCAATTAATTTTTGCTGTGATATTATTTAGTCTGAAGGATCTGCACTGTTACAGTTTATGGGAGAGTGCCTATAGGGATTTGTAACAAGGCAATAACATGTAAACAAAATTTTATAACTAAGAAAACAAATTTGTGCATAGGTTTTCATTTTATTAGAATTTATTGGAGAATACATGCAGAAACTCTCAAATACATTCTGACAAACAAGCGTATATTGAAGAAACACAGGATTCGATTTCAGCTGAAATTGGACTACGAGCTCAGAAAATGATAAAATTATTGTTACACCAACGAATGGTAATGAAGCCCAAATACTGTCTTCCATCACCGAGCCAGTTAATAACTCACATGGCATTCACTTGAATGAACATTAGTTTCAGTTCACGAAAATTGTTTTTTTTACGACTTATGGGAGCGTACCTTTGGGTAAGCTCCAAAAAAAAAATGTAAAAAAATAACTTTGCCTAAAAGTCCCATTTGAGAAAAGCTGACGGACGATTTCATTTCCATTGATTGTTTCAAGTTAATTGAGCACCGGACCAATTTACCCTACTTTTGATGGAATATTAGCAAGTTAGTACGAATTTATTTCTTAGCCAGGGTCACCTCGGTTCGGACAGTTTTACGTGGGTGGGGGAAGGCGGAGTACCCGGAGTGAACCGCCGAGCAACGTCGAGCAACTGTCAGACTTCCCAACCTACTAACTCCACACAAGCAGGGTTACCATTGGTTGAAGATAAGTGCCCCATCGACATGCAGTATGCCTTAGTACACAGCGCCGATTAGTAATTCCACTATCTCATTCTGAACATACAGTCGAATTTTAATATCTCTTTACGTCATAACATGCACATGTATTTCCGTAGAGGTTTGAAATGAGGTTAGTGATCTCCTATTTACTACTGGTATAGAATTGTACAGAGTTGGGCACGCTGGTTTTCTACAGGAATTCAGTTAGGCTAGTGTTGCAGTTTGAAAGGGACAAAAGTGTACTTACTCGGCGCTATAACTTCAAAATAGTGCACAATATATAGACACAAGACGTTCAGTTTCAACTGAACTAAGGCGTACTGCACTTCGATGGTTTGCCTCGCCGCTGCTAACGGGATAGCCTGTTGCATAGTCTGATAGTTACTCGTTGCTGCTCGGTGGTTCTCACCGGGTACTTCGGCTTCCTCCGTTCGCCGTGAAACTGCCTGACGTGATGTGACCCTTGTCTTTAACCCTTTACCCAACGTTACGGCTAAAAACCGGCCAGCGCTATTCTCAAAAATCGTCAATTAATTTTCATTATTTTTTTCATTTTTTGTCTCAAAAACATAGGTTCAAAAACGAGCTCGTTCCAACGAGTGGTCGTAACCTATGTATTTGAGACAACAAATGAAAACAAAATAGTTATTCAAGAATTTATTTTGCAACTGGGGAGTTTGCGATTTCAGACGTGTACGGTGGCTACACGTACCCGTACACGTTGGGATTTGAGAAAAATTGACCTGCGAAACGACTTTTTAATTAACGTGTGCGTGTACGTGTACGGGTCAGTAACTCTGTGAGTTCAGGGTCATTATCTTGTTGACCAACAATGGCTTCCTCAGATCTGCTGATGTTCGGTGCGATTGAAGACAAAGTAGAATTAGTGTTGTTATCCACAACTGATGAACGTTCAGTTTCTAACATTAGGTTTCATTACCCAAGCTTTGACTTGTCACGATTTACAAATGATGAATGCCGTCAAATGTTTAGGTTTGACAAGGACGGTTTAGCCAAGTTAACACCATGTGGCAACCCATGTAAAACCCGAGGGGGGGGGTGCCGGTTGGATGCTACCCGCTCCAAATATGCTCCATACCAAATATCAATGACCTGATACGTACAGATTTAGCAAAAGTTGCGTTTGATTTTTTTTTATTTTGTATTTTGAGGCCTATGCATGGGCCACATTTTTTCCCGCTAAATGTGCCCCAAAGGGATCAATTTAAATAGACCTGAAAATCCTACTTACAGTGATGCCTTATATCAAATATGAATCATTTGAGGCAGTGGTTTAGAAAAAAAAACAGATTTTTAAATGTTTTTTTCTATTATCCACAGTGTTAAAAAAATGCGGACTTAGCAGTCCAGAAGCTGTATTCTACGACAAAACTAATAACATTTTCTTACTATTCCTTTCTGTTGGTTGGTTCCAAGGAAGCTTCACACCAAATAAGAAATCTCAGTGCAATGTGGTTTTAGAGATATGGGCGTTTAACAAAAAATATTTCTATTTTTAGCTGCTGCGGTTCCCACGGGACTACTGGAAATTGTTGGGGGCATAAATACTTATGACCCATTAATATACTTCATAATAAATTTGGTTCAAATCGGCCGCTCGGTCAGAAAATATAAATTTTTGGCGGGGCAAAAATTCTTGCCCCTCCCATAACGACGGTGAATATTGCCCCTCGAACTTCTCTTAAACAGATTGGGTTCTACACCCCAAAGGGAAGCACCATAACCGTCTCTGCTACCGCTGGTTCAAGAGAAGATGTTTTACCAATTGGCGCATTTTGGCCCCACACCACCCCCCCCCCCTCCTCAATACGAGCAAAAATATTATTTAAAAAAATGCCCCAATATAACCGCTACTCAAGTGAAATTCCATTAAAGTGTTCCCAAACATCACCTTCACGACGGACGACGGACGCGCGACGGACAAAAAGTGATTAGAATAGCTCACCCTGATTTTCAGTCAAGTCAGCTAACACGCCACTTGCCAACAGCCACAGAGAATGACTAAACGCAAGCCAATGATTGAAACTTGTCTGGCTAGGACAAGTGTTTGACTCTCTTAATAAGGAAATAAATATGTCCACAACCAGCCCACGACAAGGGCATGTGGTGTATGTGAGGGGTCATAAGGTGGGCGTGTGATTGTTTTTTGGTTGCTGTATTTAGTCATCGGTTCTCCCAAAGGGAGACCGAATTGCCAACCTTTCATTCTGTAAGCTAATGGATGATTCCAGCTTTTACAAACCGTCATATTGGTTTGTTTTGGTGGCGTTCTTTCCATTTTGTAACCGCTATGGAAGTCATGCTGGCGCTGCTCCCAAAGCAGCGTTCTGTTTGTGTTTTTCTTCTCTCTTTAACGAAGATTGTTTTGCGGCATTGATTAGATGCCATGACTTCATCCCAATAAACGCATCACACCTGTGTGTGCCTCGGCACCTAGCAAATGAACCACTGGTCGATTGGAATCCTCATGGTAGCTTGGTAAGCCAGGCTGCATAAATCTCGCATCCTAGAATAACGTGGCTGGTGGGGGCTCGCCCTCCGGTAAACGCATTCAATGCAATGTGCAATCTCTTTTCACGAGCTGGATCTTGGTTGCTATCCGGCCTCCTTGATTCTGTCTGACACTATAAATCCAATGATAGCCATTCGGTTCGCAATGGTTTTAAAATCCCACGTCGTACCTGCGCCCCTTTGGCACGTGAAAACTATTTTTTTGTTTTGTTTTTGTTTTGCTCTCCTTATGCTTATGCCTTGCTCTCTACCTTTCAGCAGGTCCCTGCTACAAACACCTTCCATCGGAAAGCCATTACTCAGTGACGTAGCCAGGCCTGGGAGAGCTCCCCCCATACACACGCACACACACACACACACACACACACACACACACACACACACGTCATGACCCGCTCCCATTTAAAATGAAGCGCGCATTTAAAAACACAAAAACAAACAGGATATAAATAATTTTGAAACAAACAGGGTATATAAAATAATTTTCAAAAATAATCCAGTAGTTCGATTGTTATCAATGGGGGGACTTGAATGTCCCTGGGGAGAACCTCCTGATTATCCACATTGGGAGGGGCACCCTTCCCATACTCCTCATCTCAGTGTTCTACTCTTTGGGATCTGCCTCCGGCTCAGTAATCAACTTACGTGCCCCCCCCCCCCCCCTCATATTGTTCCTAGCTCACAACCATCGTAGTAAGCTATCTGATTCAATCGAACTTCCCCACTGCTAAATCAATTCTCCACCCCAACCCCCCCCCCCCCGCCCACACACACACACCCTCACACCACACACACACACTCACCCCGTACACGAAAATAAATAAAGAATAAAATAATCAAATATATAATAGTGATCGTTCATAGGCGTAGTGGCATCGTAACAGAAACATCCTCGTGTGATAATTCATCGTTGGAAGAAAGGGAAAATATATTCTCCAAGACTGTTCGAGAAAACAGCTGCGTTTTAGATCTTAAATATTCAATCCACAACAAACACAACAACAATTTCCCCTTGATATCCGCAAAGAATTCTTCCAGAACACAAGGATTACAACGAGAATAACCTGTTATATTATATATGTGGAGAGAAAATGAAACCATTATTATTTTAACAAATCCATATCTACCCGTTCGTCGAAACTTGTAAACCTACTTCTACACGTTGGATAAAAACGTGTACGTGTGGAAGTAAGCGAACTTTATGATGTTGTCGACAAGATTTTCGTCTACCCGTACACGTACACGTGATGACTTTTCCTGACCAAAACGAATTATTTCGTGATTAATGCCAGTGTTGACATGTCCTTGTCACAACAAAATTAAACTAATTTGTTTCACAAACACGCTCATTATTTCGATTGTTGCAATTAGAAAGCTTGTAGGAACCACGGGATTGTAGCTGGCACGAATTTGTGCATTCAACTGAAACAAATTTTGTCTTTTTAAATCACAGGAATTTTCAAATTTCAACCCGGCAGTTTTACGTGTAGCAAACGTGTAAGCGTGTGCAAGAAGTGTGACGTACTTCACAAATTATCAGCTACACGTACCCGTACCCGAACACGTTTGAAATCGCAAACTCCCTAGTGTCGTCTGCTTTTTTATGTTAGGTAAAGGGTTAAAAGTGTTGTTAAAAGCCAATACGCAAACAAACCCCCTCGCTTTTTGTTCTGCTGATATCAGAATCTAAATAGCATCAAAATAGGATAAAATTGTTCTTTACCTGTTACAATGGAATACATATTAGGAAAAGTTAGCGAAGGGTATACCGGCACCATATATTCGGCCTTCACTCCATTTTTAATGAAATAGTCGAATCCCGGTAAATCGAGGCCCAAATCGAAGTAATCCCATCGAAATCCATCAATCATAATGAGCAAAAGTTTATCGCCATTGGCAGCGCTTGCTATTTGCAGCCCACAGGCAAACAGAATGAGTTCTGAGAGTTTCATTGCTTCAGATAAGTGTATTTATGCCTGTCTTGTTTACACCTCTGCTGTAATGTGTGGACAACTTGGCCAACTGTTGTGTTCTTATCGATTTCCGAGTTAATCACCCCCAATCAGCCTTAAATCATATCAGTGATCGAAAACATGATTTTTGAATAGTAGTCGGTCTGTGACATTGAAAATGAATATTGCTTTTCCTGCTTTCATTGGTGTCTCACGTGCGTTTGACTGTAATTAAATTCTAATCGTCTAGCAGTAATTTCTGTTCAAGCGACGTTGCCTGTAACGACCTTTGTATGTCGTCAACTGAAATTTGTTTTCAATGAACAGCTGTGTATTATCCTGGACAATATTAGGTTTACGATCTATTTCTGCACTGAAGTACTTTTACCCGTTAATACAGTTCACGGGATATTTGGGTACTTTCATACTCAGCAATGCGATCAGACACTTGTTCAATTTTGAAAATACTATACATTCAGTTGCGAAATATCTGAGCGATTTCACGTACAGTGGCTACCTTATGTCCCTCGCCTAATACTCGCGATTGATAAGAAAATGTCTTGATGTATATAGTTTTAAGACATTCAACGAAGTTGCAATAACTAATGAGATCGTCCCCCTGGCTTAGCAGTAGGGGAATGAACAGACCATTTAGTTCAACTTGCACTCAGTTGACCGTAACAGAACTCGACAATATTTGCGATTGAACAATATTGTACAAGCGACCTCGTTCGAACAGTTAAACACGGCAAACCTGTTTATAATGTTTAAAATGGTTGATCACCCAAAAGTATTCCGTTAAAATGCCGGTCAAAAAATGTGACGGTCAACTGAGCACAAGCAAAGTTCCCGCCAATGGGCCTCCGGGTTAAACCCGGGGGTCAATTGGGTGAACCTTTTCTTGTGTTTTTTGTCCATATCTACAGAATTAGAGTGGTACTTTGGGCGATAACTCCAATCCACTGGCGATTTAGTTACAATTCCACTCGGGCAATAATTGCAAATTTGTTGCAAAGCATAACAAGCACAAGCAAAGTTCCCGCCAATGGGCCTCCGGGTTAAACCCGGAGGTCAATTGGGTGAACCTTTTCTTGTGTTTTTTGTCCATATCTACAGAATTTGAGTGGTACTTTGGGCGATAACTCCACTCCACTGGCGATTTAGTTACAATCCACTCTCCACATACTGTACTCCTGGACTCCTGGTCCAATTTACGTATTATTTTTTTCAATATCAACGCCTGTATCAAGCCTCCCTCCTTCAAACTTTGGACAGCCCATCTCCAATAAAAACCATATCTTAAAATGTCGTACTCACCTGGGAAATTTTCAACCGTTATCGTCGATTTTTCCGGTGACCCTCTTCACACCAAAGTCACAAAAAATTAAATTTCGTCCGGTTTTCATGAAATTTTAGTATGTCGTGGAGTTCAAAACATAAAATAAAAAGGTAGCATTTTTTAATTTTTCGATTAGCGTCATATTCAAAACTTAATACCATTTCTAATTTTAACCAACTCTTCTCCCATCTGGTGACTACACCACGCCCGAAACTGCATTACGTAGCACTAGAATATCATAGACGAGAAAAGAGATACTTGAAATGGAACATTGGGAGGGCCGGGTAGAGAATGGGAAACCCGATGTTGTAACCCAAGGACTCTGAACATTGGGGGTGAGGTTGGCCCAAGAGTCGACGATTCTTGGGTCAGACCTGAACAGAAAAAGAAAAAAAAATATTGAATAATTTTGCAAAAATTATTGAATGTCTATTTTTTTCATTTTTTGTGTCAAACACATAGCCTGGGATCCCTACTGGGAACGAGCTCAACGAGTTCGGTGCAATGAGGTTTCATATGCTATGTTTTTGAGGTATAACAAAATGAGAAAATGAAAATCGAAGGGCAATTTTTGTGAATAGCGCTGGTCGCATTCGGCCCTTACGTTGTCAAAGGGTTAATAGACTGTTGTCCATATACAGATGCACCAGACCCCGTGTTATCACTTCAAGAGGGGGCGCGGTGGCGTTGCGGTAACTGGTTCTCGTCAGATCTCCGAAGTTAAGCAACGTCGAGCCCGGTTAGTCCTTAGATGGGCGACCGTCTCTTCGATCGATTCGGACTCCGGCGTTGTGTTCTTGAGCAAGGCACTTAACCACGATTGTCCCCATGTGGGCACGATGACGCCGTGTACTAAGGCGTACTGCGCGTCGATGGTGCGCATGTCTTCAACCAATCTAACCCTGCCTGTGCTGCAGTACGGAGTTACGATGTTGGGGAGCTGGCAGCTGCACGTCATTGTTCGGTGGTTCTCTCCGGGTACTCCGTCTTCCTCCACCCGTAAAACTGTGACCGACACGATATGACCCTTGCTGTTAAAGTGTCGTTAGACATTAATAAATAAATAAATAAATAAATAAATAAATAAATAAATAAATAAATAAATAAATAAATAATCACATCAAGAATTCTTCACTTGAAGAACCTCCACATCTGCATCAGAACCCCTTCACATTCGAAAGGGTGCCCGACATAGAATTAACCCTGGGAACCAAATTTCCTCTCCTTGGCCCTGAGCATTGAGTACTTTTATCGTAATTGTCGGGAAATTGTTAACGATATGACGTTATTGACGATCAAAGGTCGGAAAACGTTAAAATTAAATTTCACTGCATATAGTTGAAATCAAGGGAACTTTCTAGTACTCATGATCCCGAAGGAGAAGTTGAACAAAATTAGAAAGTTCGACGTCATATTTCCCAGTTATGACGTTAATGTCGACAGACGTTCTCCCTCCAGTATGCTGACAGCTCTACCTCCAAAACCGCTTAACACAGCGCTATAATAACACCCCCAGGCAAGAGGAATAGTTCAGCCCAAACATTCTCCAGTTTCATCCACGCTGTCAGAAAATTGTTAACGCAATGACGTTATTGGTGATCAAAGGTCGTAAAACGTCACAGTTAAATTTCACTACATCAGCTTGAAATCAACAGTTCTGTACTCATGGTCCCGGATAACAAATTGAAAAACAATTTGAAAATCAAAACTCAAGTACCCCACCCACACCCCCGGCACACTACATAATATACCATTATAATAATAACCTAGGCGGCGAGAAGAATGAATAAGAGCAATCATTGTGCCGTTTCGTTTAAATTGTCTGAAAATTCTTAACGGTATGACGTTATTGGCGATTAAAGGTCGGAAAACGTAAAAACTAAATTTCACTCATTGAAGTTGAAATTCAGGGAACTTTAGTGCTCATGGTCCTAAACAACAAGTTGAAAAAATCTTTGAAAATCACACGTCAAATACAGGAAATATTTCGTCAATAGCGACAGGTATTACCTCTCCCATTTGGTGACAGACTTATCCCCTACACTGCATAACACAGCTATATAATAATATATCCTGCAAAAATAGGAATAACTGAGGGCAGTCATTGTGAAGTTTCATCCATGTTGTCGGAAAATTGTTAGCGCTATAATGATATTGATTATCAAACGCCGGGAAACCCCAAAATCAAGTTTTACTGCATAAAGTTGAAATCAAGGGAAATTGTATTACTTACAAGACCAGATAGCACGTTAAACAATTTTAATCCGACCTCGAATACAGCAGATACAACGTTAATACCGACAGGCTTTATCCCTCCAATCTGGTGACAGTCCTACATCAAGCACAACATATCATAGCAGTAAAATAATATCACAGACGCCACGAGGAGTACATGACGGCCACCGTGGATTGGTCACCTTCCACGGTTGGGAAACATTTCCACGGACGTAATAATATTAGATTCCAAACACTAATTATAGGAATAATGAGCGAAAATTTAATTAATTAAACCGCCAAACTGCATTAAATTTCACTATAAACAGTTGAAATTAGATATTATGGTACTGAAGATACAGACCTTTCAAACACACAGTTGGCCCGCAACGTGGCAGAGCTCACTTGGTGTTGGACGTCTTTTGTTGACTTACTTGTGGAAATTAACTGGCGATTTAAAAACAATTTTGTTTCTGTTGAAACCCATTTAAAAATAAGAAAACGGCGTTTACGTCAGCTTTTGATGTTCTGTAATTTTTTTTCTGTTCATTATACTAACAATGTGCGCATCGTGACATATAAAACAGACACTGTCATTTCCATTAATATAAAAGTCTCGGTGAGATTTGCTATTTTTTTACCCGGGAAGAATAAAACTTGCAAATTACTGTAAAACCACTTTCGCTAAACAAATTGCCAATATTGACGTTTAGTATTGGTAGATGAAATTCTGATGGATATTCTTAATGTCTGATTATCTGTGAAGTAGACAGAAGCCAAGTTTTCGATTTGTTACTTTTAATAAACGGAGACAACAGACAGCTCTTTGTTACTTTTTATTAACAAAAACAACAGATAGCTCTGAGAGTTGTCTATTGTTTTTGTTTATTAAAAGTAAGAAAAGTAAATGACTTTATTTTCAAATGATGTCATAGCGTTTTTCTCAACAATTGTTTGCTTCTTGATCGGAACCTTCTTGCTCGTCTAATAATTTGAGGAGGGATAACTATCGAAAGTCAATTTTCATGGTGATAAAAGTTAGGGATGTGTATAATGTTGTGCGGCAAAATGTCGTGGAACCAGATATTGAAAGCACAAACTGAAAAATTGATCAAATTTGACAGGTACATTTTGTCGATTGAAGAAGTAGGAGAGCGATGAAACGTGACATTTGGGGGGGGGGTCTCATGTGTTACCCAGTTACGTCATGTTTTGTTGTCATGGTAGTCCGTGTGAGGGGTCATCTTGTGACGTCATGCCCATAGCGATACGTCGTCTTAGTGCGCATGCACAGCGCGTGTTAGTGAGACATGTGTTTCCGTCGTTCATTTTGTATACTCGAGGCCGCCATCTTGGTTTCTATGGTAGCACGTGCACGTGGTTGCCATGTGAACCAAAGGTCTACAATTGGGCGGGGATATATTCGGAGAATGCGTGCGATTGGCTAGGAGTATATCTAATTACCCCCAATACACCCGACAATACCACCAAATCACTAACCAAAATCCACCTAAAATCATTTTATTTGGTACGTAAGCCCCTTGCCCCTCCCCCCCACCCCCACCCCCAGAATTCATCTTTTTCCATGATAGTGTAACCAGAGCTGTCCATATATATTGTGAAATATATATGTATTAATTATTCTTATTAATTAATTATTTATTCAATTACAGCTATGGGTGTGTAATTTGCACTGTTTGGCCATGGGTTAAACATATCTGCAGTGATGTTTAACCAATGACCAACTACCTCACGACAGTTCACTACATGTGCATGATTTTGTGAACGAGCACTCACCATTTCCCGCCTAACTAACACTCCTTGTCATAACCGTTTTCGCGTTTGTCAGCTCTCCAACTGATTGTCCAGAAAGTATTCTTATTTAAAGTATTTACTTATCTGCAAAGATTAGTAAAATTTATATACTATACATATCTGGTGAGTTTCCATTTCTATTGCATATGGGTCGATTTTCGATTTGGTCGTGTTCCGCAATTCATATTTATATTTCGATACATATCGATTCCTTTCACATTGTCATTTTATTATTATGTGCAATATTCTGAAAACTCATGCTTGTTGTGTATTTATTTTATAGGTTTTAATAACCATGTAAATAGAGAGATTGTTGGATACATGTGATTAGTGTTATTGGACCCTGAACTCCTAATTTATTAATTCGTGGAGATCACCCCGGGTTACAATAGGCACGTTCCTTTGTCTAAGAGTACCTTTACTGGTTCTGATTTTCCCCAAATCATCGGTTACTTCCTAGAATTACCTCAAACAATCCGACAACTATTTATTTGGCTCGGATTTTTCTCTAAATCCTCGGTTTCTACCTGTTTATGTTAGCGTGGATTCCTGGAGAATCCCCGTTTTGTCCAACAATAAGGCGCGTTCCTTTGTATAGAGTCAATCTAATTACCACAAATAACCCGACAATCCGATAAATTACCAAAACCACCGAAACGGACTTGACGAAGGCATCATATAGGATTTTTAATAATAGCACGTAGTTCTATATAAGTCGCGTTGCATGTATAAGAGTAAATCTAATTACCACAAACAACCCGACAACTATATATCTAGTTCGGGTGCCTTAAGACTCCCCTGCTTTAAACTATTTTGGCTACATAACATAACATTCCTGGGCCTGTAGTACCTATACAGTGACCTTTATCTGCATTACCATACTCAATTGTTCTGGAGAGTACCCTAGTAGCGTAGAACAGCCTTCCACTTTGAACAGTTTCAGCTTTGTGATGCATTTGTTAGCTTTCCTGGTCCGTTCTGATCGGTTCTTAACCATGGTATACTCCATTTTGTAGTTCAGAGGTACTCCATTATAGCGGAGGAACCTCTAACTTGGAACAGTTTTACATTCCAAACCTAGTCTGTCACTACCTACTATTATAGACGCTATTCTAACTACTCTTAAGCTATTCTATAGTATTCTACCACTCTTACAGATTTGTAGTAATGTAATCGTACAAGGCTGTAAGGGTAGTAGAGGACCACAGTTTTGAGCGACGTGAAGCCATCGCTGGTCTGATGCAAAATGGCGAAGTTGTGGGGGGTTTTATACCTTCGAGAGTCTTGTCGTTTGCCAGGCACCCCGCTTGCAGCATCCCACTTTCGGCACCCTATTTGTAGGGATGAGCCTTAGAGTAGTATGTGGAGTCACTCGGTCGAATCATTGCTCTATAAGTCATTTGCTAGTTAAGATACGAGGAGTTCGAGCAATGACTTTTCCAGTCACTGCTCGATGGCTCATTCGAGGAAACCATGTCCATGTTTCTCGGCACCCCACCACATACCTGGGTTGTTGATGCCGCCCCTTGTCTGAAATGAGTCGTAGAGTCGTATGTGGAGTCACTTGTTCTAGTAATTACTCGATAGTTCATTTGCTTGGGAATTTCGTCGTCCGAGCGATGTCTGTTCCAGTCACCGTTCGATAACTCATCAGGGGAATTTGGAATATGTATGACCAAGACATTTCAAAAGCGTTTGAGAGAGTCTGGCATAAAGGCATTGTTTTCAAACTTTGCCAATATGACATCTCTGGAACCCTTATTGAATGGATTCAGGACTACCTGCACGAAAGAAAGCAAAGGGTTCTCGTCCAAACTACCTTTTCCGGCTTTTGACTCATTCAAGCTGGAGTGCCCCAAGGCTCGGTTCTCGGTCCGTTTCTCTTCCTAATCTATATCAATGACATTGCTGAGATCATCGACGCCTTTGCGAGACTGTATGCCGACGATACATGTGTAACTGATAACAACGACAATATTGAAAATCTTACCGTTTCCCTCAATCGAAACCTTGGAAAAATTAACACTTGGTCTCTTCACTGGCTCGTCTCATTCAGCCCTGCTAAGACAAAGGCAGTTCTATTCCACTATGGCAGTAATGACGGAACAGATTATCCCATCTTATTTTTTGATAGTAATCTAGTCTCATTCACTGAAGATCACAAGCACCTGGGATTAATTCACCAATCTAATCTAAACTGGGACTCCCAGATAACTGAAATATGCAAGAAAGTCAACACCCGTCTATCTTTCCTTCGCAAACTGAAATTCATTTTGAACAGAAAACTCTTGGAACAAATCTATCTCACCTTTATTCAACCACTACTTGATTACAGCGACGTAGTGTGGGACTGCGCACCCGAATATTTGACTCAGAATCTTGACAGAATTCAGCTTGATGCTGCGCGTATCATTACTGGTTTAACGCGATCTGTCTATGCTGATCAACTTCTGGCTGAACTAGGGAGGCCCTTCCTTTTGAAGCGACGTGAAAAGCATAAATACTGCATTCTTTTCAAAATTATCAACAATGAAACTCCAAATTACCTCAATGCATTGTTACTCCCATCGAACGCATGATATCTCAATGTATAATCTTCGCAACCCCAACAGATTCACGTATTATCCGGCAAGAACGGAGCGTTTCAAAAATCCTTTTTTCCGTCCACCACAAAAAGCTGGAACAATTTACCAGACGTACTCACCGGAGCCGCAACATTAACGGAGTTCAAACAAACTTATGCCCAGTTGAACTTGATCCCCAAACCACCTCTTTACTTCCGTGTGGGTAAAAGAAAGGCCAACATTTTACACTCAAAATAATAAACTGCAGCGACCTAAATAATGACAAGTTCCAAAACTATATTTTGGTCACTCTAAAGTGTATGTGTGGTAATCCCTATGAAAATGCTCATCACTATCTCCTGGTGTGCCCTCGATACTCTGACCCCAGGATTACACTACTCGATTCTCTTCGAGATTTTGATATATCATCCGAAACCGATCTCTTGTACGGTAAACCCACACTGACAACAAAACAAAATGAATATATCTTTCTGAAAACCCAAGCGTTCATCCTAGCTAGTGGCCGCTTCAATTTAGTCATTATATTCTCGACTGGCCTCTCTCTTGCACTAGACGAGACGTACTATAAACGTCAAATCCCTCCCCATTTATCTTACCATTCAAGAGCTTTCTTAGAGAATGTCAGCAGTGTCCAGTCCTATGTATTCCCTGTGTCGAGACCCTATTACGTACAGGGCTGCCTGTTTCAACAACTTACATTTCAATTGTAAATAGTGTAAATCCCTATTCATTTGTGAACCAATCTATATATCTTGTAGCCGCATCTATGTATTGTTTTTCTGTTGTATTTATGGAGAGGAGTTAACATAAGTTGTATAACTTGTACTCCAATCCTTTTTGCAAATTTATGGCAAATAAAATATGTCTAAACTAAAAACTAAGATATTTGAGCAAGAAGACGGTATTCAACTGCTTTTAGTAGCGGAAGACAAGCATGATACTGATATGAACTGGGACCCGTAACGGTAGTAGTGTAATGATAGGTACTAAGAGCCGTAGTAGTACAACAACTTAGTAATGGTGGGACTCTCTAACACCGGACAGAATAGTGGTAGCCAATACAAATGGTGCAAGGCAATAATGGTATACAACTATAAGGGTGGTAGATGGCTATTGTAATGGTGTCAGCAGTAGAAGCTGATCATACGACAGAATGTGATGACAATGGATAAATCAGCAGTCATCCTCCGATAAGTATCCTCTAAAAGTTATCCTCCAGTACTACATCACCGTGTCATAGGTATCCTCCAATATCCAGATGAGCATAACAGCCGTAAGTGGAGTTACTCGTTCGAGTAATTACTCGATGCAGGGACGTGGCTAGTGGTTTCCGATTGGGGGGGTGTAGGGTAGTGAATTTCCAACGAGAGGGAGGTACGGGAGGCGGACACCCCCTCCCCCCCCCCCCCAGGTCCCTTCCCCAAGTTGGAAATTCACTACCGAGAAAACTTTTGAAAATGAAGCCATGAAAGGGGGCATAAAATTGGTTCTAGGAACTGAGATGCCAACACATTTATGATAGAATTATCAGGTTATTATTATTTTGTATTATTCTGGGAATTGAATATGTGCTAAACAAACGCTCAAGCTCAATCGTGATGTGATTTTCTTGATTTGCATTTCGAGGATTTTTTTATTACGATAAGTAAACGTACTATAAAAATCTAATACCGATTAACATCATGCACACTTATGAAGCTCGATATTGCGTTAAATAGTAACAGTTGGAATTTTTGCCGATTTGAAATCGAGTTGGAATTTTGGGAAGTAAAGGAGACATCAGAATCACTAAAGAAGTTCCAAATTCCAGATAGATGGAATTTCCAACTGCTCATAACTTGCCCTCCAAATTTCCAACTATACGAAATTTTGGCCAGGAATGGGGGTGATACCCCCACCCCACCTCAACCACCCCCACCCCCCCCCCCCCCTCCACCCCTGTCGCCACGTCCCTGACTCGATGACTTATTTGTTCGATAAGATTCGAGTCGTTCGAACAATGCCTGTTCCAGTCACTACTCGATAGTTTATTTGCTGGATAAGATTCGAGCCAATTGAGCAATGTCTGTTCCTGCTCGATTGTCTTCCGGGTTTTAGAATCACATAGGAATTCGTTATACACAAGGGAGATACTTCTGTATAGACAGGTACAGATTGTGAAAAATGAAGCAGTCCAATCGCTGGAAGTAAAGGGTAGCACCAGAGGACTAAATAGACTACTAGGGTGGTCAGAATGGTGTCTGTAATGCTAGGTGGTGAAGACTAGGCTTGGAATGTAAAAATGTTCCAAATAGAGGTTCTTCCTCTGTAAGAGAGTATCCCAGAACTGCAAAATTAAGTATACCATTGTTTTCAGGCTCTGGAAATACGGATCCCAGAAGGGTAGTACAGTCCCGTACACCATGTTGAAACAAGTGTAACTAATAATGTATAATATACATAATATGTATGTATCATATATAAATAATCATAATATAGATTAAAGCCAGGGACATAAACCGATCATATTTCATACTACTCCAGTCCAGTATAACTAATTTTTTTATTTCTTTTTTCGTTTTTCTATTTTCTTTGAATTTTAAGGGTCACTTACAATTTATTCTTAATCCTCTGCATACCCTGACAGATATTCATGTTACTCTTTTATTAACTTTTCATCACATCTAGTGATGGCTGTTTCGCAGCAGCCATGACTGATTCAATGATTTTTTTAATACTCGGCAGACCAAGAGATAGACCCATCACCTAAATCAACAAAAACAAAGAATCGTCCTGCAAAATTGCGGCAATCCAAACATTAATCTGAGCCCCCTTTCTGGTCAGTGCTGGGTTTCCCATCTCTCAGTCACGGTGGCGGGTGACATAATCTTACACGAGATGAATACTTCAACTTTATCTCCAAGTATAATGACAAAACACAGATGCAAATCACGGAAGACGATTCAGGGTCTCCTTTTCGCTTGGTTAAGAGATAACTGTTGTTTTCCTTCGCGTGTTATGAAACTTGTGCTGAAAATTTTCGATTTATATCGCATAAACCGAAGGAAAACAACAGTTATTTCTTATAATTTAATCCGGCTGTATTATTAAAATATGACAAACTATGTGTACGTGAACAAAAAACTTTTAATTTTCGCAAAAGACAACAGTCAAACTCAGGAAAGTGTGCCACAAACAGGTCACGTTAATCATTGTCAAATTGTTTGTTGTTTTGATTTTCGATCGCAAACGACAGATATTTAGCAAGTCACGTCACAATATCATTAAAAACATTTTTTTTTCAGTTCCCCCAAAATCATGTTGGGATGTATGAATATTTTATTCGTCTCCCACTTCGGTATATTTTATTAAATTCAATTGTTCCCGAGAAATTATCATTATATTCTTGCTGACTGGAGGCGATGAAAAATCGATCATTGATCTTGTTTACAAGCTTGTAATCCGTCTATCAGTCTGCCGTTACGCCCTCACGGTGACAATTGGATTGAGTGGGCGGGGCTTCCAGGGTCTTCAAAGTTGGATCGGATACATGTGCGAACGTGTTGACATTCCAAATCATTACGTGATTTGGTTTATACGATTTTGACGACTTTCACGCTGTATGCTTTCAACCAATCAAACGCAGAGGCGGGGCAAATGATTAAATTATATAATCTTAAATTCTACTATCATGCACTTGATGAACTCAGGCGCATAGTCAAGAATTTGGTGCAAAGTGTGTGAACATACCTCCTCACAAAATTGAACTTCCACTTTAGGCACTATCTCTCATTTCTGATTTGAAAATTCGGATAAAATGGGGCGATCTCAGTTATTCCATAACATCGGAGTAAATTGTTTAAACCAATATTTTCGTTTTCATGTAGTTTCTATGACTTTGATACTTTTTTACAGCCTCGCCAATAAAATATGTGTCAAAATGTCTTGGCGTTTCATAGAAACTATTTGCATTGCCCTGGTGTTTGAGGGCCTATATGTACTTGGAGCTTATCGCTGTTTGATTCTGCCTGAACCACATATTAACAGAATTATTTATATATAGAATATACCCAAAGTAGCTTGGTGTACCAAATGTTCAGCACGAGTGATGAAGTCGTGTTAACCGCGAGCCTTTGTCGCGCGGTTAACACCACTTCACCACGAGTGGTGAACATTTGGTACACCAAGCTACTTTGGGTATATTTTATTTATACCATGATCGTCAGATTATTAAGAGTCGCTATTATTTTTTCTCGAGTTTACTGAGCAACAGCCGTACATACGTGCGAAATTGTTTTTGTTTACATGAGCATTGGTGGGCGGTACGTCCGCTGTCAGTTTTATCACCTATACGAAATAGATAAAGAAACAGAGCCCTTTTCATTTTAATAACATAGTATTTCGAGTTATAAATGCTTTATTGACATGAGACAATATATGTTTGTTAATTTTTGATGTTTTATGGGGTAACTCATTTAAAAACGTAATAAACAACTGCCACTTTCATTTCACACTTCGCGAGGCGACGTGCGATAAATTCAGACAAGATTGTATTCTGGTCGACGTCACCAAAGGTCAACTTGGATGCCGTTCCACTGTACGTGTAAATTTTAACTATTGAAATCTCATTGCTGACATTTTCACCGCGGTTGGTATGTAAAGCTAAAATTTATGTCATAGGCTTTTCATATATAGTAGAATAGGTAATTATGGTATAAATATTTATTATTTATTTATTTATTGATGTTTAAGGTCACATATTTATGCACAATGGCTAATCATGACCGTGACAGCTTTACGGGTGGAGGAAGCCGGAGTACCCGGAGAGAACCACCGAGCAACGACGAGCAGCTGCCAGCTCCCCAACATCGTAACTCCGCACTGCAGCACAGGCAGGGTTAGATTGGTTGAAGACATGCGTACCATCAACGTGCAGTACGCCTTAGTACACGGCGTCATCGTGCCCCCATGCGGGCAATGGAGATGAAGTGTCTTGCCCAAGGACACAACGCGGTTGCCGCAGGTGGGATTCGAACCGAGGACCTCTCGGCTTGCAGCCTGCACCTCTACCTACTGAGCCACCGCGTATGGAATAAATAAGGTATAATATATGTCTGGAAAATAAAATATGCTTCTCAACTCTATTGATCTATTTTGTATGTAATTTGTCACATGCAATAGTGCAAAAGAACTTATATTTTCTATCTTAAGTGTCACATATTTTTCCAGATGCTTCCATAGAACTCCATTTGTAACTCATTGGTTTAATTTTTATTCGCCGGTGCGAACCATGATCACTCCGGGGCGAGTCGGTGATCGTCCATCGCCACTTTGCGCACGTCAGTAGTGAAGACTGCCACTATGGCGAAGAGCATTCAGTACTGAATTCCCCATACCCAAATACTGCCACTATGACAAAACAATTAACATAGGATTCTCCATAGGGTTTTTTCGCCATAGTGATATTTTTTCGCCATAGTGAATTTAAAATCTTTTCCTCTGCCACTATGGCGAAAAAATGCCACTATGGCGACCAAACACTATGGAGAATCCTATGTTAATTTTTTTGCCATAGTGGCAGTATTTGGGTATGGGGAATTCAGTGTTAAATGCTTTTCGCCATTGTGGCAGCCATGGGGTAAAAATCCCTTCCAATCACTAAGTCCCTCAAGTGCCATTTTTGTCCCTCAAGTGCCATTTTTGGAGGCAGGAAAAAGATTTTAAAATCTTTTTCCTGACTCCAAAAAAATGGCACTTGAGGGACAAGCCCCCTACGGAGAGTCCTATGTTAATTTTGTACCTATAGTGGCAGTATTTGGGTATGGGGAATTCAGTGTTAAATGCTTGTACCTGTAGTGGCAGTAATGGGGTAAAAATCCCTTCCAATCACTAAGTCCCTCAAGCGCCATTTTTTCCTGGCTCCAAAAAAAATGGCACTTGAGGGACAAGCCCCTATGGAGATTCCTATGTTAATTTTGTACCTATAGTGGCAGTATTTGGGTATGGAGATTCCAATGTTAATTTTGTACCCAGAGTGGCAGTATTGGAGTATGGGGAATTCAGTGATAAATGCTTGTCACCGGTGTACCAGCCTTAGTGCCAGTATTAGGGTATGGGGAAATCAGTGCTAAATGCTTTTCGCAGGAGTGTCAGCATTGGGGTATGGGGAATTCAGTGCTAAATGCTTTTCGTCGGAGTGCCACTCCGAGTGGCAGTATTGAGGTATGGGGAATACAGTGCTAAATGCGTTTCGCCATAGTGGCAGCCATGGGTAAAAACCCTGTGGAGATTCCTATGTTAATGTTTTCGCCATAATGCCAGCATTTGGATATGGGGAATTCAGTGTTAAATGCTTGTACCCAGAGAGCCAGCGACGGGTAAAAACCCAATGGCGAATCCCATGTTAATTTTGTACCTCAAGTGTCACCATTGCGGTATGGGGAATTCAGTGTTGTTTTACATTCACAGAAAAGGGGATGATGTGATTTGTGATCCCTCCAATACCATTCTCTGTATACATAATGGATTTCTATTACATTTATACAATTATAAAAAAGATAAAAATGAAAAACTTTCCTCTGTGGGTTGTTTTGACAACTGATGTTTGATTACATAAAATAATGTCTATGGGTTTGCTCAAACCACTGACGAACCTCTCTGTCATTCTCTTGGAAATTTCTTGGATGGAATTTGATAGTAAGAACTGTCTCTAAATCATATCATCTTGCAAGATTATCTAAAACAAATA
Organism: Pictodentalium vernedei; assembly: GCA_031216915.1. NCBI lineage: Eukaryota > Metazoa > Mollusca > Scaphopoda > Dentaliida > Dentaliidae > Pictodentalium > Pictodentalium vernedei. Next base: position 773,820,669 of record CM062296.1, on the reverse strand, counting down.
TACAGTACATCCCACACACCACAGTATGAGCACTTTGTAGTCTCATTCTGTTAATAGTCCATGAATCTGTGTTTTTGACTATGAAATTGTATATGTCTTTATCTATTGGTGGTAAACCATGTGAATCAAAGTAGATGACTGAATGATTGTCTTTAAAATATATTACTATCCAATGTTCTCCTGGCTCTCTTGGTGAATATGTGTTCACAATATAAGCTTTCCTGTGTTTAAGCTTTGTTTTGGTAATAAGTTTCTTGAACATACTTTTCCATTTAAGGATGATAACCTTTGAGAATTGTCCAGAATATATTGTAGTTGAGTGGTTTCCATCTTCTTAGCCCTGAAAAAGGCTGTTATGAAGTTGTACTTTTAATCAACTCCTTCTTTAACAACTGGTGTATAGTATTCCCACTCTTTATCTACTAAATATGCCAACTTTTGATTGTCTTCATTGGTGTTAATTTCAAAGTTCACATTTATATATGCAAAACATTCTTCAACATTCAGTCTCTTTGCTTTTTTGTTTAGTTTATAAAGTATACTTGATGGACACACTTGTTCCATACACTCTTTCATATACAATTTAATCCATGGTTTGGCATCTTTTTTATACAAAAGTCATGTTTTCTGTCCAAGTGTTCCTAGGCATGATTTACACAGTGCTCTCATTTTTTTTGTTTTATCATATGACTTATCCGATTTGTTCACTTTAAAACATTTGATATTTTGTTTTCATACTAATCAGTGATAAATAAAACCTTCCGTCAATTTCAAAACTAGACAATTTGATTGGCTGAACAAAATAAAACTGGGCCACATTTTTATAATTTACATAATTAGAGTTGGTCAATTTTAAAACTTGACAATTTGATTGGCTAAACAAAATACAACTGGGTGACATTTGCATAATTTCAGAAGGGAGTTATTACGTTATCTGTCCTATTCAGGGTGGGTTATATTGTATTAATCTTTTACCTACAAGAAAAACGCTATTCATTTTTTTATATTTTCACTTTTTGCTTCCAAAACATAGGCTATGACCATTCATTGGAATGAGCTCGTTCCAATGAGGTGTCATAACCTATGTTTTGAAAGCAAAAAATGAAACGTTTTAGTTATACAGGGATGTTTTTTTCCAAGTGCTGTCTCCAACTCCAGTTAGGTGATGGGTTAAAAAGTCCCACTAAAGGGCTAATTTGTGCGTGTGTGTGTCATATGATAAATAGAATATGAAATGAGTGTTTTTCTCATATAATATGTATGAAACTCATCCGAATTTTCTATTTGCGCTCGCTAGAGGCTCGCCGAAACGGAAAATTCTTAGACTCGTTTCATAAATATTATATGAGAAAAACACTCATTCCATATCCTCTATTTATCAAAGGTGTCACTTCACTCACGACAATGGCTTTAAATAATTTAATAAACAGTCTTTCATTAATCTTCTTCTCTTTCTTCGATATTTCTATTCTGTTTGTCATTTGCCTGTACATCCTGCAATGTTCACATTTACTCATCTTGTTTAATAATCAAATATCACTTCTCTGAATTTGTTGATTTCTATCTCACTAACAAATTCTGAATAGACAACAACGTTGATCACCTCTGGAAGAGCTTGAGCAAACTGAAGTTCGAACCTAAGATTGCCAGACTTTGTTGGGTGAGCCAGTGGCCCACTACTCGATTGATCAGGTGTCAAATCAATTCCCCAAAGGGTATATCCTTTTGCTTAATACTGCATACATACATTAAATTTTGATTTCTTCCAAGATACCCCATCGCTTCAAATAATGATAAATATGAATGTAGATAAAGTTCACCTTCGAAATTTGGTTCGAAGGGACGTGCTTTAATGGAATGTCCATCTATTGTGATTTCCAACTTATTCAAATCGAAATGTTGAAAATTAAATGGAGTTGTGCCCATATCTCCATTTATATCTTTATTCGAAACTAAACCAAGAATTAATCGTTTTGGCATCTGATTATGAAACAGATGGTCTTCTATTTTTGATTGAAGACTATTTCCAATGGTAAATGTTTTTGCTTTTATACTGATAAAATGTTCTGCTTTAAAAAAGCCGCTGCCTATAATACATTGCCCGACTGGTAAAGTTTTCTATTTACTAGTGGAACACTTTACCACCCCACACGACATATAATAACACTGTCAGACCTGGCAGGAATCAGTGTTGTTTTGCATTCACATTTTTTAGGGGGGTGAAGTGATTAGTGATCCCTCCAGTACCATTCTCTGCATACAACTTCTAATTTTTTTCAAATGTCCACTTGAGCGAATGTCTGTGTATAATGTGAAAGTGTGTCCTAGACTTGATTTGTTAGAAAAATAACACTTCCTTATTACACCACCCTGAGAAAAAATGCTACTCAGTTGAGAAATTCCTCTCGTGTATTTCCACATTGCTGCTGTATGCGCCAGTATATTTTACAAATAAACCACTGAAAACATTCTCTTCTCAATATCTGCCGGTCAAAAATAGCTAATGGGAATGCACCAGACAATCGGTGTTCTATTCAGTTACATTTTTTATAGATACCTTCTGATGTTCTACACATGTTAAATACGTCTGTTTGTTAATATTCGGTGAGAAATTTTGACTCATATCTTTCCGTTTTTCTCTGTAGAATATTCAAACTACCGGAGTAAAATACACATACTCTTTCAGGAAATAGCCGCGCATTTGGACACAGATTGTTTAGTGACGAGAAAACATATGTTCAAAAAAATTACAAACAACACACTATTATTGCAGTGAGATTACCGCCCGGAGAAATGGATTGTCTTGAACATATGGGGAATACACTATTACAGGTAGTTAACACTGATGCTAGGCAAGAGAGCTTTGACTACCCCCCTCCCCCAATTTTTTTCCGACACAGTGTCATAATAGGGAAAGAGTGACATTCTGGATTAGGCTGTTATTACCGAAATATTTCTTTCATACAGTGAAAAAGAGAAATATTTCTTCACTCTCTCTTACTGTTGGGGAGGGGTACACTGCAAAAAATATAGGTTCTCTTTAGAACCAAAACTGGTTCTAATCTAGTCCCTGAGATGGAACCAGTTTAGTTTAAACAATATTTATTTCAAATCAAATAAGTTTACCAAACTTAGCATTCAGTTTTAACAGAATAATACATGAACTGAAGTAGATTCAGCAGTAAACCTGGAGCTTTATTCAACGCAGTCACCAAACATTTTGAAACAAAGCAAATATAAATACCTGGTATATTGGTTCTATACAGAACCAAAACTGGTTCGATATGCCAGCTGTTCATATCTCCTTTCTTTAATAATGATTTGAGACAACCTCATATAAGCTCTAAACTTATGGCTGAAACCCTCCTCAATTTATGTTTAATTCTGTTAATATTTAATGTTAATCTTTATAAATTGATTTGATTTGAAATAAATACTGTTTAAACAGAATTGGTTCCATCCCACGGACAAGATTAGAACCAGTTTTGGTTGTAAAGAGAACCTATATTTTTGCAGTGTAGTGGGCAATACTACTTTTTAACAGACAACAAGATTATGTTAGGTAGCAATACCCTATGGAGACTCCTATGTTAATTTTTTCGCCAGAGAGACCCCATTGGGGTATGGGGAAATCAATGTTAAATGCTTGCACCCAGAGTGGCAGTATTGGGGTACAGGGGAATTCAGTGCTAAATGTTTTTCGCCGGTGTCCCAGGCTTAGTGCCAGTATTGGGGTATGGGGAAATCAGTGCTAAATGCTTTTCGCCGGAGTGCCAGCCCGAGTGGCAGCATTGGGTTATGGGGAATTCAGTGTTAAATGGTTGCCCCAGAGTGACACCCAAGGGTGAAAAACCTTATGGAGAATGCTATGTTAATTTTTTCGCCCTGAGTGCCAGTATTGGGGCATCGGGAATTCAATGCTAAATGCTTTTCGGCAGAGTGCCACTACGAGTAGCAGTAATGAGGTATGGGGAATTCAGTGCTAAATGATTTTCGCCGGAGAGCCAGCCTGAGTGACAGTATTGGGGTATGGGGAAATCAGTGATAAATGCTTATCACCGGAGTGCCACATAAAAAATATATGTTAAAAAAATTAACAAACAGCGATAGATTATTACAGTGAGATTACCGCCCAGAGAAATGCATTGTCTTGAACTTATGGGAATACACTATTACATGTGGTTAAAACTGACGCTAGGCAAGAGAACTTTGACTATTTCCCCCAGATTTGTTTTACGACACAGTGTCAGTCTTTCCCTCCAATTTATTTTGGAGGGAAAGAGTGACATTCTGCATCATCTTATTAGCATTACCGAAATATTTCTACTCACAAGCTAGTTTATATATATTAAGAGTGGATAGGGGGCGAAATGATTGGTATTATATAAAGAAAAACTCTTTCTAAAAATATGGTAGCTTGAAAAAGGTTGTTTTGATTTTTTTCAATTCAGGCATCGTTTTTTTCAAATCGTCCCTGTCAGACAACCCCCTTTTCTCCAAGTCTGAACCGATAAGCTTGTGGGCTTCTCTCAATATCTTTTGAACTCTGTTCCATGTTTCTGACTGCTGTACGAGGCTGAGGTGTTTCATCAGATTTTGTGATGGCTGTGTTACATTTTCTCTTGTGCCACAGGTTTTTTCTTTAGCTTTCAATAATTCAAGCCCAATTGGCACGGTGATCTTCTCGGGATTAATTGAAGTGATGTTGGTTGTGGATGCTTCAGTCCTTTAACCGCTTCAAGTATCTGCTCCATCAAAATGGGAATCTGGCTATATGATTCTGTTTGTACACCCACTTCTCTTGTGGCTTTGCTAACATCATAATGCCATACCCCTGCATCCATCTTTATGAGGTCTTCAACATTGATGTTTGAAAATTCTGTCATTTTTCAGTGTAATGACAGATGAAGAAGACTTGGGTCGATTTATATCATTACAGATTTTTAGGCGGCAATATTTTACCCAATGTGGGAAAAGTGGTGAAAAATACTCATTGTGTATACAAAGAGTATTTCGCCCGCCTAAATCTAACCAGTCTCCCCTATTTGACTATAAATACACTTGTGGTGTGGTCATAACCTCATTTTTCTTACCGTTAACCATGAATCTTGAACCATCTATCGAAATGGACCTTCCCACACAAGAGGGTGACTGTTGGGAGCAGAACAATGATGACGCTGCTATTCCAGGAAATAATCTACGCCAATTAGCAAGACAGGCTGGGGCAGAGATATCTCATCACCAGCATTGGACGAAGCAAAAGATATCTTTGAGTTATTTCTCAGAAGATTGATGGTTGATAGTTACTGTTATGCCATTTCCAGATCCGGTGCATCACAAAAGGTTATTAGTACGAAGCACGATGTAACCATATCTTCCAGAGAGAAGCATGGTATAATTTTGCGAAAATATACAATTTTTTGTTTATTGAAAATCAAAATGCCCTTTTCAGGGTCATCATAATCTTCAAAAGAGGTTTTCGTTATACAAACCATGTCACCACATTATTAATTCTTTCATTTTTAAAAGGAAGCAAGCCTCATACTTTAATTTTTAATTTTGAAAAATAAAAATTATTGTTTGTTGAAACAAAAAATTAACTGAAAACTTCTTTTTGCAAAATAAAAATATTATTTGTTTCAACAAAAATAATTTTTATTTTGCAAAAATAAGTTTTCAGTTACTTTTTTGTTTCAACAAAGAATAATTTTTATTTTGCAAAATTAAAAATTAATTTTTGTTGAAGTAAAAAAAATGTATTCATTAAAAAGCATATAAAAGGGTGGTGGTGGAGAGAGTGTCTCACGCTTTGCTTTTGTGTTATCAAGACAGCAAGAAGGTGTTTTTCCAAAGTCAAAAAGATTATTTATTTATTTATTGGTGGTTAAGGTCACATATTTTACACAATAATTAATCATGACCACAGCGTGAGTATCATCTCAAGACCAAGGGTGGGTAACAAGCCATGTTCCCCATTTTTAGACAGGGATTGCAACTCCCAAGCATTAGTGACTGGGTCCTACACATGTATTTTACCAGTAAAAAACAGCCCCCGTTTACCTCGGTGAACAGTCAGTGCTTCACTTCCTGGTTTCCCGCGGGGAGGTTAAAACACAAAATGAAAAGATCATTAGTGTGCTACAGTGATCCAGCAAAATAAAATGCCTCGGCAGAAGAAAGGTCAGTCATTTCGAGGAAAATTAGTCTCTGGAATTTAAAATACTCTCTGGATTTTGTAATACAGATCTAATAACACATGCACAGTTCAAAGTGACTCAGTTTCATTCAGAATAATATGTGTCAACTGTTCATTGCTGGAAATCAAAACAAAACATTCTTCAATTTTTACCAGATGTGTGGGTTTGGGGAAACTTATTTGTCTGTTAAGGCAAAGTCTAAATGTTTTTGTTGAAACTTTTTTCCTGCAAGAAGCAAAAATACATCTGTCTAGTATGTCAATGTCAATTAACTCTTGATATTTGCTCTACTTACAGTCATATGTATTCAACTACTTACACTCACATGTATTTATCAACCGTCTTCGCTCTACTAACACTTTTACCACTTTGGGTAACGCAGAGTTTTTTTCTCGGGTATCAGTATGTACAGTTTTACTTTATTTGTCTGTTAGTTTTTGTTTTTTCTCTTACACTTTTATCACTGCCTTCTGTTGTAATCTATGTTAACCTTTCCGCTGTCTGAAATATGTGTTTTCTGTTTTTTGCAATATGTTCCACTATTCGTTTGAAATGCGATATGAATGAGATGTGACTTCTTTATCAACCAGCATTGGACGAAGCAAAAGATATATTTGAGTTATTTCTCAGAAGATTGATGGTTGATAGTTACTGTTATGCCATTTCCAGATCCGGTGCATCACAAAAGGTTATTATTACGAAGCACGATGTAACCATATCTTCCAGAGAGAAGCATGGTATAATTTTGCGAAAATATACAATTTTTTTTTTTTAGCACAAAATAAAGTAAATAAGATTAAAGACGATAATCGGAGAGTGTGAAATAGCAGTCTTATTAGGATGATAAGAATGACAGGTGGGTTGAGTTCGAACGTATTTTGGAAATGGGTGAAAAAACGTAATGAAGGAAGTAACTCACAGAGTAATAAAGTAGATGACAGAGTTACAAAAAATCAAAAGTTATCAAAAAAAAAAGTTATCAAAAAAAAAAAGGGGAAAGAAATTCTTGGAAAGCCTAACTACCCTATTCAATTTAGCCATAGAAAAATAAGAGGTGCCAAATGAGTGGAGAGAAAACAAAGTGGCATTTTATTCACAAAAAGGGGGAAAAAGACGTTTTGGATAATTATCGATGGATCTCTGTCAGTAGTGACATTGGAAAAGTTTAATGTAAAGTCCTGTATGGGGATTAGAGGAGTTGATTGAGGAGAAGGGTTTCTTGAGAGAAATTCAAAATGGCTTCAGGAAGGGAAGGAGAGTCACTGACCATCTTTTCACGCTTCCCCAAATGATAGAATCCGCGAAAATAAAAAGACAAAGATATTCATGGCCTTTTTGGGTGTTAAAAGGGCATATGATAGAGTATGGAGGGAGGGTATGTGGCGAACACTTGAGGCTCTGGGGTTGGGAGGCGAGTTTGTTGGAATTCTGAAAGCATTTCAAATGAAACTTATAGGAAGAAACAGTTTTAAAAAGGTTTTTGTGGGGAAAGCCATTTGTGAAATGGTGGGCTTGCCAAATATAACATATGGTACGGAAGTGCTACCCGTAAACCAGATGGCTGTAAAGAGTTTGGAAACCATGTTAGAACGATTCAGATCAATGGATAACGGTGTTGAGTAATACCCATCACCAGAAGCAATCACAGGTAAGCCTGGGTGGATGAGGATCAAGAACATGATAGACATATTGAAATATCTTAATTATTTGGTACATTTCCCCGTCACTCGGTGGTGCAAAGTAATGTTCCACAGAATTTTCAACTCAAATATCAAGACAGGGTGGATTACCCAAGTGAGGGAGCTAATAGAGAACTACTCATTGGAGATCTCGGACCTAGACGTTTGGGTTTTCCAGGGTGAAAGAATCGTGCGAAAGGGCCATGGGGTGGTAAGCTTAATTGGTGAGAGTGGTCAAGTCAAAGAGGTCTTTGGTGGCATGCATGATAAAGAGAAGCCTGGTTTTGAAGAGTACCTTGGTGGCACCTTTGGTGGGGTCACGGTTGTTCAAGCTGAGGTCACGCTCCCTGGAGCTGAGGGGGAAAATGGGGAAAAACAGTGACAAAGAGTGCCAGATGTGTAATTTGGGGGTCGTGGAGACCCTGGAACACTTTCTTCTAGAATCCCCAAAATTCACTGGGAGCATAATGGGGAAGTGGGATGGGAGAATGAAGGACATGTGGTTAGTGAGAGACTCAAAGGAGAGGCTTAATATGCTAATCAGAGAAATTGGGAAGAATGGGGAAGGGATGTCATCAAGCCGATCATCTCCGAGTGTTGGTGGGTTAGAGAAGGGGCGTGGGAATAGGGAGGTAGATAGGAGTACAGGTTAACCAGAACCTTCTCACCCGAGAACCACGACAAAACAGCGGCCGGCCAAAGCATTATTATTATTATATTACTACCCACCACTCTGCTAGTCCATCTTAAAACTCTGACCTGACCAGACTACCCATCTTCCTTCCGACATTGCAACCTAATTAACCACCAACTACTCAACTACATCCATTTCTTGATTGCCTACTATTCCCCCCCCCCCCTCCCCAGATTTTTTACGACACAGTGTCAGTCTTTCTCTCCAAATTATTTTGGAGGGAAAGAGTGACATTCTGGATTAGGTTATCATTACCGAAATATTTCTTTCATACAATCAAAAAGAGAAGTATCTCTTCACTCTTTCTACTGGTGGGGAGGGGTAGTGGACAATACTACTTTTAAACAGACAACAAGATTTATTTTAGGTAGCAATACCCTATGGAGAATCCTATGTTAATTTTTTCGCCAGAGTGACCCCATTGGGGTATGGGTAAATCAATGTTAAATGCTTGCACCCAGAGTGGCAGTATTGGGGTATAGGGGGACTCAGTGCTAAATGTTTTTCGCCGGTGTCCCAGGCTTAGTGCCAGTATTGGGGTACGGGGAAATCAGTGCTAAATGCTTTTTGCCGGAGTACCAGCCCGAGTGGCAGTATTGGGTTATGGGGAATTCAGTGTTAAATGGTTGCCCCAGAGTGATATCCAAGGGTTAAAAACCTTATGGAGAATCCTATGTTAATTTTTTCGCCTCCAGTGCCAGGATTGGGGCATTGGGAATTCAATGCCAAATGTTTTTCGGCGGAGTGCCACTACGAGTGGCAGTAATGAGGTATGGGGAATTCAGTGCTAAATGCTTTTCGCCAGAGTGCCAGCCTGAGTGACAGTATTGGGGTATGGGGAAATCAGTGATAAATGCTTTTCACCGGAGTGCTACATGAAATATGTTCAAAAAATTAACAAACAGCGATAGATTATTACAGTGAGATTACCGCCCGGAGAAGTGCATTGTCTTGAACTTATGGGGAATACACTACTACATGTAATTAACACTGACGCTAGGCAAGAGAACTTTGACTATTTCCCCCCAAATTTTCTTTACGACACAGTGTCAGTCTTTCCCTCCAAATTATTTTGGAGGGAAAGAGTGGCATTCTGCATCATCTTAGTAGCATTACCGAAATATTTCTACTCACAAGCTAGTTTATCTATACTGAGAGTGGATAGGGGTGAAATGATTGGTATTATATAAAGAAAAACTCTTTCTAAAAATATGGCAGACTTGAAAAAGGCTGTTTTGATTTTTTCAATTCAGGCATCTTTTTTCAAATCGTCCCTGTCCGACAACCCCCTTTTCTCCAAGTCTTTACCGATAAGCTTGTGGGCTTCTCTCAATATCTTTTGAACTCTGTTCCATGTTTCTGACTACTATACGAGGCTGTGGTGTTTCGTCAGATTTTGTGATGGCTGTGTTACATTTTCTCTTGCGCCGTGGATTTTTGTCTTTAACTTTCAATAATTCAAGCCCAATTGGCACGGTAATCTTCTCGGGGATTAATTGAAGTGATGTTGGTTGTGGAGGCTTCAGTCCTTTAACCGGTTCAAGTATCTGTTCCATCAAAATGGGAATCTGGCTATATGATTCTGTTTGTACACCCACTTCTCTTGTGGTTTTGCTAACATCATAATGCCATACCCCTGCATCCATCTTTATGAGGTCTTCAACATTGATGTTTGAAAATTCTGTCATTTTTCAGTGTAATGACAGATGAAGAAGACTTGGGTCGTTTTATATGATTACAGATTTTTAGGTGGCTAAATTTTACCCAAACTGGGGAAAGGCGGTGAAAAATACTCAATGCGTATCCAATGAGTATTTCGCACGCCTAAATCTAACCAGTTTCCCCTATTTGACTATAAATACACTTGTGGTGTGGTCATAACCTCATTTTTCATACCGTTAACCATGACTCTTGAACCATCTATCGAAATAGAACTTCCAGCACAAGAGGGTGACTGTAGGGAGCAGAACAATGATGACGCTGTTATTCCATGAATAATCTACGCCATTCAGCAAGTGAGGCTGGGGGCAGAGATATCTCATCACCAGCATTGGACGAAGCAAAAGATATCATTGAGTTATTTCTCAGAAGATTGATGGTTGATAGTTACTGTTATGCCATTTCCAGACCCGGTGTATCATAAACAGTTATTATTACGAAACACGATGTAACCATATCTGCCAGAGAGAAGCATGGTATAATTTTGCGAAAATAAACAATTTTTGTTTATTGAAAATCAAACGGCCCTTTCCAGGACCATCATAATCTTAAAAAGGGGTTTTCATTATACAAACCATGTCACCACATTATTAATTCTTTCATTTTTAAAAAGGAAGCGAGCCTCATATTTTTTTCAGGAAAAAATCATTTTTATTTTTTACAAAAAAAAAATAATATTTTTCCCTGAAACAAAAAAGTAACTAAAATTTTTTTTTCTTTTTTTTGTTTCAATAAAAACTCATTTTTTTTATTTTGTATTTTAATTTAATTATTTTTTTTATTTTTGCAAAATAAAAATTATTTTTTGTTGAAACAAAAAATTAACTGAAAACTTATTTTTGCAAAATAAAAATATATTTGTTTCAACAAAAAATAATTTTTATTTTGCAAAAATAAGTTTTCAGTTACTTTTTTGTTTCAACAAGCAATAATTTTTATTTTGCAAAATTAAAAATTGATTTTTGTTGAAGTAAAAAAAATGTATTCATTAAAAAACATATAAAAGGTGGGTGGCGGAGAGGGTGTCTCACGCTTTGCTTTTGTGTTATCAAGACAGCAAGAAGGTGTTTTTCCAAAGTCAAAAAGATTATTTATTTATTTATTGGTGTTTAAGGTCACGTGAGTATCATCTCAAGACCAAGGGTGGGGTAATAAGGCCCCCCCCCCCATTTTTAGAGAGGGATTGCACCTCCCAAGCATTAGGGACTGTATCCTATTTTACCAGTAAAAAACAGTCTCTGTTTACCTCGGCGAACTGTCAGTGCTTCACTTCCTGGTTTCCGACAGGGAGGTTAAAACACAAAATGAAAAGATCATTATTATTTATATTTATTTATGTTTAAGGTCACATATTTATGCACAATGGCTAATCATGACCGTGACAGTTTTACGGGTGGAGGAAGCCGGAGTACCCGGAGAGAACCACCGAGCAACGACGAGCAGCTGCCAGCTCCCCAACATCGTAACTCCGCACTGCAGCACAGGCAGGGTTAGATTGGTTGAAGACATGCGTACCATCGACGTACAGTACGCCTTAGTACACGGCGTCATCGTGCCCCCACATGGGCAATGGGGGTGAAGTGTCTTGCCCCAAAAAAGATCATTAGTGTGCTACAGTGATCTAGCAAAATAAAATGCCTCGGCAGACGAATGGTCAGGCATTTCGAGGAAAATTAGTCTCTGGAATTTAAAATACTCTCTGGATTTTGTAATAAAGATCTGATAACACATGCACAGTTCAAAGTGACTCAGTTTCATTCAGAATAATATGTGTCAACTGTTCATTGCTGGAAATCAAAACATTACATTCTTCAATTTTTACCAGATGTGTGGGTTTGGGGAAACTTATTTGTCTGATAAGGCAAAGTCTGAATGTTTTTGTTGAAACCTTTTTCCTTCAAGAAGCAAAAATACATCTGTCTAGTATGTCAATGTCAATTAACTCTTGTTATTTGCACTACTTACATGTACAGTCATATGTATTCAACTACTTACACTCACATGTATTTATCAACCCTCTTGGCTCTACTAACACTTTTACCACTTTGGGTAACACACAGTTTTTTTCTCGGGTATCAGTATGTACAGTTTTACTTTATTTGTCTCTGTTAGGTTTTTCTCTTACACTGTTATCACCGCCTTCTGTTGTAATCTCTGTTAACCTTTCCGCTGTCTGAAATATGTGTTTTCTGTTTTTTGCAATATGTTCCACTATTCTTTTGAATGCGATATGAATGAGGTGTGACTTCTTTATCAATTATCACACCACATCCCCGATCGTTATTGGTTTGAAAACGATTTGATGATCCTTTATTTATCGCATTCAGGTCTTTGCTCGAATCGTCGTAGTAAAACTTTTGATTATTCTGATTGTTTGACAATCTCGCCTTAATTGATTGTTGTGGTTTTACCTTCGGTTGTAAAAGGTTGTTGTGTTTGATCTAAGACGGAGGTTCGATAAGAGTTGTTCAGGTGAGTCAAGATTAAGTGCTGGGGATTTTGATACTTCCAAATACCAACATATGTGTGAGTGTGTGTGTGGGTGGGTGGGGGGTGTCATCTTCAGTGTCTACCCATCAGGCTGAATGCCGGCCTGCCTTCCAGACTTCCTGTCTTCCCAACTACCCGCTAGCCACTCTCTATGGGTGTCTAGCTAGCACTTTGCCTGTATGCTTACCAGCCATACTGGCTACCAGGTAGCCGGCCTGTCTTTCTGCCTGCCTTGTGAGGTGCCTGCTGGGATATCATCTTGACTGCCCGCTCACCTGCCTGACAACCGGCCTACCTACCATACAGACTTCCTGTCTTTCATCCCGTCTTTTGACATTTTCTGTCTGCACGTCAGTCTGTTGCATGCTTTCCATCTGAACAGAGACGCGAGGTGTAAGGGGAAATGAATATGGGGAGGAACGACAGAAATCAATAATCGAGTATATTCTCACAGATTTCATTTATGGAGGGAGGTGATGGGGTAGAAATGGACGATAAGGGTAAAATGGAGGTGGGTAGTGATCACAAGTTGATTACAGTGACGATCATGGCTAGAAAAAAACTAATAAAAAAGCAGATAAGATTAAAGACGATAATCGGAGAGTGTGAAATAGCAGTCTTATTTGGACGATAAGAATGACAGGTGGGTCGAGTTCGAACGTTTTTTAGAAATGGGTGAATAAACGTAATACAGGAAGTAACCCACAGAGTAATAAAGTAGATGACAGAGTTACAGACAATCAAGACCAAATCGCATCTGAGCTAGTCAAACAGTGGGAAAAGGTAAACGATAAGCGATGGGGTATCGGGAACCCACCAGAGTGTCTGAGCCAGCTTGATGAAATCTATCGAACTTCGTGTGTAGCGAAACCAAAACCGAGGAGGTGCGAAATGTGATCTCAAAATTAAAGAATCGAAAAGCGAGAGGGGTGGACGAAATTCCTAACGCGTTTATCAAAAAAAGGGGAGAGGAATTCTTGGAAAGCCTAACTACCCTATTCAATTTAGCCATAGAAAAACAAGAGGTGCCAAATGAGAGCATCGGAGCTAGTCAAACAGTGGGAAAAGGTAAACGATAAGCGATGGGGTATCGGGAACCCACCAGAGTGTCTGAGCCAGCTTGATGAAATCTATCGAACTTCGTGTGTAGCGAAACCAAAACCGAGGAGGTGCGAAATGTGATCTCAAAATTAAAGGATCGAAAAGCGAGAGGGGTGGACGAAATTCCTAACGCGTTTATCAAAAAAAGGGGAGAGGAATTCTTGGAAAGCCTAACTACCCTATTCAATTTAGCCATAGAAAAACAAGAGGTGCCAAATGAGTGGAGAGAAAACAAAGTGACATTTTATTCACAAAAAAGGGGGAAAAGACGTTTTGGATAATTATCGAGAGATCTCTGTCAGTAGTGACATTGGAAAAGTTTAATGTAAAGTCCTGTTTGGGGATTAGAGGAGTTGATTGAGGAGAAGGGTTTCTTGAGAGAAATTCAAAATGGCTTCAGGAAGGGAAGGAGAGTCACTGATCATCTTTTCACGCTATCCCAAATGATAGAATCCGCGAAAGCAAAAAGAAAAAGATATCCATGGCCTTTTTGGATTTTAAAAAGGGTAGCAATTCAGATGAAGTGGATAAGAAGATATTGCGAAGATGGAATTCAGCGTTGAATACAAGACAAATCACTAAAGAATTAAGCGAGGGATACAGAAAAATACCCAAGAGAAGTTAGCAGTGACTAATATACAGTGATGACAGAATACTTTTACAAAGACAATTTTACAAAAACGGCTCTTTTCAGTGCCATTGTATTAAATAAGCAATGCTTTTCACACAATTTACGACACATTTCATAGGTATTTCGAGGCTGTCGAATGTTAAATCTTTTTCGGGCAAGATTTTGACATTTTATTGAAAGATCATTTTTAAATTAAAATGTCTTGGCATCAAGACATGACAACTCAAAACGTTTTGCTCGTTCGCACTTAAATCTTTGTATCAAGAGTTGATTCAATTCAAGTGTAACACCTCATATTTCCCTCATGTTTTGGAAAATAAAATACTTTGTGGATACAGAAGTTAATTGTAGCTGGAGGGTATAGCTACAACTTTGGTTTGGGGTTCCGAGCTGAGTTTTTTCTTAGCGAAAAAAAAACATGGAGAGAAAAAACTTGGACGTATCCCCTGTAATCACGAAGTAGGGAAATGTTTCACTCCAATGTGTTTTTTAAACCACCAAGTAATACATTTCAAATGGTATAACGCAATTAGCTTTTGTGATGCTCATAAGTTTCCTCTGTATATCAAATTATTTTTAAAAAAAATGAAATTATTTTTTACCAAAAATTTTTCATCAACTGAAGTCACTACTTCCCTAAAAGGATCTACCCATCGCATTCAAAAATTGTTTTCCATATTCCCCCACACCCTCTTCATAACACATCCACATCGGTCTTACACTACATGTCCATTTCTTTGGCAAAAATTGAAAGTAGCATTACTAGTAAATTTTTTATTGTACAATTTAATAAAATCTTCTCTGACTGTGGGAGACATCGACTCGGGCATGTACAAATTTGCATCTAAATAAGGTCCAATGTGGATTTGATATGAATTTGTGTTTACCAATGAGGAAAATAACTTTCTGCTAGTTCATTCAAAACAAATGTTTCAGGGGTTGTGTTAACTTAGAAAGAAAAACTCGATGAGTCAATGAGAGTAACACCATAAGCTTTCAGATGGCAAAATTAATTTTTCTGAAAAAAAACTGAAATGAAAAAGTATAAAAGGATGGAGACAAATGAGGGAGTCTCACTCTTGCTTTTAAGCTATCAAGATAGCAAGAGGTGTTTTCCAAAGTTAAAAAAATGAATAACGTCCCAAGATTGGAAAAAGCAAATGATGTTAGAAGCATTTACTACAAAGCATCTAAATGGAATGAAATAAGAAAGCTTGTCAATGAACTTTATAAGTTGACACTGCCGAAAGAGATTTGTGGAATTTGTCAACAGAATGGACATTGGCAAATCACATGCCCTAACAAAGGAGCATGTTTTTATTGCAATGAGCAAGGATTTGACAGGGAATAACATGCTTCCAGATCAAAGAGAGCATATACCTGCATTACCACTTACAGGCTTTGGGTTTAATCGGGCGTAACAGAAAGAGCATACAGATGTGTTGCCGGCTGTAGGGTTCAACTTTGTTACTGGAGTTTAATGACACTGATGATACTTTATTGTACAATGTGGGGAGTAAAATAGAGATTGATGAATTATTTCCAGAGACAGAAGCAGTTCCAATGAAAGTTTCAAGAAAGCGAAAGACAGTAAAGCAAAAGTATCGAAACTTGGTAAGAAAGTTTGACCATTTGAAAAAGTGACATTCAGAAGTTCAGCAAAATAAAATGGAATAAATTTTCTGAAATGTGAAAAAGGGCGTTCAGTTATTTTTTCATATTGCTGTGGTAAAACATTTCCTGTAGTAAAAAAAGGATTTCGCTCCCCCATTCCCTAGAGTGCAATATCACATCCTAGTGTGTGTATTCAGCAATGTTACCTTCGCTCTAACGTACCGGTGGCACGTTAGAGCGAAGGAATATCGCTGATTACACAGCCAGATCCGGCTCTCCAAAGTGTAAGATTTCCCCTGTAATCACGAGTTGAACCCACACCACTGCTGCCTGAAACGTTAGAGGGAAGGAATATCACTGAATACACAGGTAGAATCGTCTCTTCAAAGTGTAAGATTTCCTTGTATTCTCCTCCATTGGTTAGATTTAGGCGGGTGAAAAATACTCATTGCACATCCAATGAGAATTTAACCCGCCTATATCTAACCAATGGGGAGAAAGCGCGAGAAATACTTCTTCGGCGCATTTTGGATCCTCGCATGTCAAATAAAAAGAACATGAGTTTGGGATTACATTTCAACATCTCTTTTACTTGAGCACGAAAAAAGAACATGGACATTGAAACCATCAATTTTGATGACCTGATGAAAATGGAAGCTGCAACATGGGTGTATGATGTACAATCAATTAACAAAAACCGGAGAAGATGACAGTTGGGTTAGAATTATTGGTAGCGGTCATCACAATGCCCCGTATAGCAGTCAGAAACATGGAACAGAGTTCAAAAGATATTGAGAGAGGTCCCCAACCTTATAAGATAAAGATTGGAGAAATAGGAGCCGTCGGACAGTGATGAAAAAAGATACCCGAATAAGCTATCATTTTTTTTCATTTATTGAAAAAATCAAAACAGACTTTTTCAAGCTACCATAATTTTAGAAACAGTTTTTTTCTTTATACAATACCAACAATTTCGCCCCCTATCCACTCTCAATATAGATATACTAGCTTGTGAATAGAAATATTTCGGTAATGGCAGCCTGATGCAGAATGTCACTCTTTCCCTCCAAAATAATTTGTAGAGAAAGACTGACACTATGTCGTAAAACAAATCCGGGGGAAATAGTCAAAGTTCTCTTGATTAGCATCAGTGTTAACTACATGTCATTGTGTATTCCCCCGTTCAAGACAAGGTAATCTCACTGTAATAATCTATCGCTGTTTTTTGAACATATATTTCCTGTCACCAAACAATCAGTGTCCAATTGCGCGGTTATTTCTTCCTACCGACAATCCACTGAATTATTGAAATGTGCAACATATGAAATACGCCTGTTTGAAAAAAAATAGTGATTGGAACGGTTTTTTACCCGTGGTTGCCACTATAGGGACAAGCATTTTTACCCGTGGCTGTCTCTCTGGCGAAAAGCATTTAGCACTGAATTCCCCATACTCCAGTGGGGTCACTATGGCGAGAAAATTAACATAGGATTCTCCATAGGGGGGCTTGTCCCTCAAGTGCAATTTTTTTGGAGGCAGGAAAAAGATTTTAAAATCTTTTTTCTGCCTCCAAAAATGGCACTTGAGGGACAAATGTGGCACTTAAGGGACTTAGTGATTGGAAGGGGTTTTTACCGCATGGCTGCCACTCTGTGTACAAGCATTTTTACCCGTGGCTGCCACTCTGGCGAAAAGCATTTAACACTGAATTCCCCATATCCAAATGCTGCCATTATGGCGAAAAAATTAACATAGGAATCTCCATAGGATTTTTTTTACCCATGGCTGCCACTGTGGCGAAAAGCATTTACCACTGAATTCCCCACACCCCAATGGTGCCACTATGGCGAAAAAATTAACATTAGATTCTCCATAGGGTTTTTTCGCATAGTGGCATTTTTCGCCATAGTGGCATTTTTGGAGGCAAAACATTTTTTTTTAAATCTTTTCCTGCCTCCACAAAATGCCACTATGGCGACAAAAATGCCACAACGGCGAAAAAACCCTATGGAGAATCCTATGTTAACTTTTCACCATAGTGGCACCATTGGGGTATGGGGAATTCAGTGTTAAATTCTTTTCGCCAAAGTGGCAGCCTTCACTCCTCACGTCCCCAACACAATTTCTTGCTATTCCTAACTGAAGAATTCTTCTCTTTATTTTAAACTTGAATTGAATAAGTTTAAAGGCAAATTGTAACGTGCTGAATATTTTACTATTCGACTTTCAGAATAAAGGCGATGTTTTTATGATTTAACTTAAAATAGATATCAAAAATCCACGACACTCTATGAAAAGCCCCAGTGGATTTTGTAACTTACTGATTAAAATGAGAGGCGGTAACAGCAGGGATGGGGTCGGTCTCTACATCTAGGAGAGTATACGCAACACGTGCGGAATGATTAGTCAATATTTATTTTTTATATATTTGAGAAAAAAAAACACCTGCGAAAATAGTCTTTGTTGTCTCCTAACGGTATACTCAGCCAAAGGCTGACCTTGAACTATTACCTTGAAACAATGTTTTCTCGTTGGTGATGAAGGTATATACTGATTCCATCTTCCGGCGCAAAAGCAAACAGCTAACTTTGTCGATGTGATTTTAAGTGAGGCTTTTGCCATCTACTACGACACCAACTGGGGCAGAGGGCCGATGAGAGGTCAGCGAAATCGCGGTACTAATTTTTAGACCCCGTGATTCCAGGGGCTCGTGCATGGGACAGAACTAGCAACATAAGTTGCCATTAAACTGGAATGAAGGCTGCACTCATTTGCAGACGACATTTGAGTGTTCAATGGGCACGTTCATTCAGTTATCTGTATAATTTCATGTATTCTACACAATCATCCGACAAGGAAGTGGCGACTTTGTCCTCGGTTCATTGTCTCTTCAGAGGAAACCTACTAACTAGACTTCACAAATGTCTTGGAATTCAGCAGTCCAAACAAAAATACCGTCGCCTATAAATAAAACTAAGCTTTATAATAGTTATTCAATGGCAATAAATCGAAAAACTTAAAAACAGCTTTCTCCTGTTTTTTGGCTCAACATACTAAAATTTCATGAGAATCGAAAAAACGTATAATTTTTATGACGTTGCCATCAAAAACGTTGCCCTTAAATTCGGCCCTAACCGCTGTAAAACCGTTGGGAATTTCCAGGTCGGTACCCGATTTTAGCCATGGTTTCCGTTGATGATATATCTGAAATTTGAACGAAGGAGGCTTGATACAGGCGTTCATATTAACGCTAAAAGTGATGCTGTTTTGGGGAAAGGTTCAAATTTGAAGATATTAAAATGCCGTGCACTTGGTCTCCAAAGCGCGAAGATGGTTACGTTGTTTCATTGCTGTAGATACGGTCATAGGGGAGTTAGCGTGTCGCGGTTTGGATGTTCTAGATTATAAGCGCTAAAACGTGGTAACACTTCAGTTGATTTAAAACGTCAAAATTAGGGATAAATCGAAAAAACTTTAAAATCTCTGAATTTTCTTGAGCTCTACAACGCACTAAAATGTCATGAGAATCCAATGTAATTTAATTTTTATGACGCTGACGTCATAACGTCACACTAAATTCGGTCATAACCATTGGGAATTACCCAGGTCAGTACCAAATTTGAGATACAGTTTTGTTGGAGATGACGTATCCAAAATTGAAAAGAGGGAGGGTTGATACAGGCGTTGATATTAGAAGAGTACGTAAAAACGTTAAAAGTAACGTCGTTCTGGGCGGAGAGTGAAATTTAAAAAAATTACAATGGCGTGCAATAGATCTCTCAAACATGAACAACGTCACCTTGTGTCCTATCTTAGATATAGTAATGAGGGAGTTATGCGCGTTGCCGTTTCGGCGTTTCGGGTTATAAAAGTTAAAAAGAGATAAAACTTTAATGGACGAAAAAACGGCAAAATGGGGATATCGTCGAAAACTAAAAAAACAGGTATCTTGTTATTCTTTGAGCTTTACAACATAATAAAATGTTATGAGATTACGACCGCATTATGACGTTGATGTCAATAACATCACTTTCAATTCGGATATAACCTTGGGGAATTCCCCAGATCGGTGCCGAATTTTTAGAGGCTTTTATTGGAGATGATATGCTCAAAATTTGAAGGTGGGAGATTTGATACAGGCGTTGATGTAACAAGTTGTAAGAAAAAATAAATTGGTCGCAGTATTGGATTTATTTATTGGGATTTAACAACACTTTTGACAGCCAGAGTCACCTAGTGTCGGACCGTTTTAGGGATGGAGGAAGCAGTAGAACCCGGGGGGGGGGGCGGCACCGAGGAACGATGAGCAGGTGTCAGACTCCCCAACGTACAAACTCCACACAAGGAGCGTTAGCACTGATGCACAATCAATCGACGTGAAGTACGCCTTAGCACACAACGCCATCGTGCACCCACGTGGGCAATTGGGATTAAGCGTCTTACCAAAGACACAACGCGGTTGCCGCAGGTGGGATTCGAATTGAGAACCTCTCGGCTTGCAGACTGCATCTTTACGTACTGAGCAACCGCACTCCCGCTGTATTGGATGAAGCTTGGAATTTGAAAATGTTAAAATGACGTGCACAGGAGCGCCTAATCATGCAGAAGGTTACGATGTTTTATAGCAGTAGATAGAGTAATGACGAAGTTATGCGTGTCGCCGTTTTTTTTTTTGTTTTTGTTTGTTTTTTGTTTTTGTTTTTTTTTGGGGGGGGGGGTGGTGGGGGGTGTTTTCGGGTTTTAAAAGCAAACGAGTGATAAAACTTCAGCTGACGTAACAACGTCACAAATGAGGATGAATCGAAAAACTAAAAATAGCAAACTCCTAATATTTTAGCTCTATACAGAACATGGAGGCGTATTATCACTAAATCAACCTCAGAGTGGAGATTCCACCCAAGCAATAATTGAAAATTTGTTGCAAAGCATAACAGGAAGAAGCAAAGTTCCAGGCAATGGACCTCCGGGTTAAACCCGGAGGTCCATTGGCTGAAACATTGTTTGTGTTTTTTGTCCATATGTACATAATTTTAAAAGTGATACTTTGGGTGGTAACTCCACTTCTCGGATGATTTAGTTACAATCCACTCACCACATACTGTAATATACTAAACTTTCATGAGAATTCGACGTCATTTAATTTTTTATGACGTTGTTGTCAATAAAGTCGCCCTACATACGGTCATAACCGTTGGGAATTCCTCCAGCCGGTACCGAAAGTTTAGATATGTTTTTTGTTGGAGACAGTATATCGAAAATCTGAAAGAGGGGGGCTTAAACCAGACGCTAATATTAACCCTTTGAACACGAGCGACCGCTTTTCCGGTCCAGGCACATGATACACCATAATTTCATTAAGGAGTATGGCTGCTACGTGAATGTGTGGTGTACACCAATCAATATTTTTAACGTGCAGCTCCAGAGCTGCACGTTGAAAGCATTAATTGCTCTTTCCCCAAATAATGAATATGGACTCTTCCAATTGCTGCCATTGAACTGATATGGAAGATACCACCAGTGTTTAAAGGGTTAAAAGGTGAATGAAAAATCTAAATTGGACGTTGTGTTGGTTAAATGTGGAAATTTGAAAGTGTTAAAACGATTTTGAAATCTGCCATGTATTGTCAATATACGTGTTACACAAACAATTAAGTGCGATGCTGTCCCTTTATCAGATAATACTAATAATAATATTCATTTGAAAGTGGTATTCAAACCAATCGATTGAAAATTGGTGAGATAATACGAATATTCAAAACTGGTGATTTTCCGATTCAAAAGATTACCGACCAATCAGGATTCTCCCAATTTACTCCAGAATTGGACAAAATTTGAGCATTTGAAACATATTGATTCTCTTAACCAGCATAACAGCATATATGTATATCACTATGGCATTTGAAAATCAACACAATCTCTAAAATATCTGAAGAAAACTATACCAAATCCAAAAAACACTGCCTTTGTCGAAGTCCATCATTAGCAAGGTACACAAAGCAGATTTCGAAGTAATGAAACTTGATTCAGAGTGCAAACCGCTAACCGTCTTTTTCAAAACGCCACCAAAAATTAAGTTTTTATTTTAAACTCTCCCTCGCCATCTGCGTAATAGATGACCATTATTGCCGCAGGTGGGATTCGAACAGTGGACCTCTCGGTTAGCAACCTGTACCTCTACCTACTGACCCCCCCCCCCCCTCCCCAACCACCGGGGACCGTAATGTTTACCTAAATGATATCTCTCAGGAAATGGCTTTTAATCCTTTTTCCATTCATAATGACATCGCCCCAAAAACATCGAAGTCCATCATTAGTGAGGTACACAAGGTAGATTTCGAAGAAACGAAACTAGATTCAGAGGTAAACGCGCTAACCGTCTTCTTCAAAACGCCACCAAAAGTTAATATACAGTTAAAACTAGAAGTCCTGTCATGAAATGCGCACAAATAACACGTTGATATGCGCGCTAATGTACGCGTTAAGGCCCAAGTAAAGCTATCAAATGCTGTACATATGGCCTGTGCACAAGCAATGTTTCAGCCAATGGACCTCCGGGTAACCCGGAGGTCCATTGGCAGAAACATTGCATGTGTTTGCTATGAGTAACCAAGAAAACCTGCCGTGCTCTGGATGCCATTCGATATGGCAATTGCGCGCAATTCCAACGCGCAATTAAGCCTAGATAAGCGCACTATTCGTGACAGGGCTTCTTGTTTTAACTGTATCATTTTAAACTCTCCCCATCATCATCTGCGTAATAGATGACCATTATTTACTATAAATTATGAATCCTTGACTGCATGAGGGAGCGCGGTGGCTTAGTGGTTACAGCATTGAACTTCAAACCGCAGGATCCACGGTTCGATCCCCAACAGGAGTAGCTGCGTTATATCCTTGGGAAAGGCACTTAATCCCGATTTTGCCCACGTGGGAGTGCGGTGCCGCTGTGTATTATGGCGTACTGCACGTCGATGGTGCACTTGTCTTCGACCAATGCTAACCCTGCCTGTGTGCAGTTAGTACCACAGGGTGGTTCTCCTCCGGTATCCCCCACTCGTAAATCTGTCCGACACGAGGTGACCCTGGCCGTCGAAAGTATTCTTAAACTCCAATAAATAAGTAAAGGACTGCAGGGGACAATCTGATGTTTCGTAGTAAAGATTTGTGACAAATTAAACAATATTGTAGACATAAAAGGAGACTTTGTCGCGATCCGGTCAAATTCTCTGTCCGCTCTCCCACCCACGGTGCCGTAGAATCCTTCCTGTTGAGAAAGACACACGAGAACACAGAATTGCAGGACATATTTTTCGCTTGTTTTCTTTTATCCTGTCTTTATTTCAGGAAACATTTTTATCGAAAAATCTCGACCCAGTGGTGTGTTTCGATACCAGGTGCCGATGTGATCTAGAAACCACATTTGTGATTATTGTATATACAACAGCGACGAAGCAAAGTTTTGCTGTAAAGTTGCTCAAGCAATTCATGCAATGAATGAGGTCAAAAAGGGTGCTTCTGCAACGTTCTCTCTTATCCCTTTACCCAACGCAGACGATATCAAAATTTATTATTTTATATATCATTTTTTAAAATGTTTCAAAAAATCTCAACAAAACTATATATCTTGTGAACCCTCATTGGGACGAGCTCGACGAGCTCGTTCCAAAGAGGGGTCACATGATATGGTTTTGTAGAAATGTTTTGAAAAATAGTATTTTTTCAGCTGCTGAATTTGCATATTACGAGGGCGGATGTGGCCGTTTCGTTGGGCAAAGAGTTATTCATTTACATGCTCTATTACACACTCACGTATCACATGGAATTCAAATATGGGATTATATGGTCTTACTGGTGATATATTTTCACTTTATAAACGTGTCGTCCGTACAATGAACAATGCAAAAGTATCACTGTCACACGGATCGTTTGTTTCTAAAAGGAAGAAAAATGCAGCATCTTTAACGTCTCATTGTGCTATTATTTATCTTATCCAAGGTAACTTTTTTATCAAAAAAAAACATCCCTAAAATATTCACAAAACATAGAAACAGCACTCAAAGTTTCACCAACACAATGTTAGCTTCATCAGGAGAGAAATAACACACAGTTACAGTTAGATTGAAATATATATAACAGGGATTCATTAATGAAACAGTCAAACACAAAAGATTAAAAGATGTCATAATGAACAGTTCTCACAAAGTGCTCACAGCAACTTAACACTGAGCTGTTAACAGCAAGTTGGGTCATATTCATTCAAGACCATTAGGCCAAACACAATTAAGTTTATGAACCCAGACAGATTCTGCAATGTTAAGCTTCTTTTTATCTTGAGCTGGGATTCTTTGTAACAAGTAACATTTAAATTGATGCTCAGGTTGGTTGAAATGGGGTGCTACATGGTGGGGGGGGGTGGGGGGGGGTGCTTTTACAGTTTTGTTATATTTGATGTTGTGTCTGTGTCCTGATAAACGTTTACTGAAAGGTTGGATTGTCTGTCCAACATATTGCAAATTACATTTAGCATAGGTGAGGTTGTAGATCACAAACATGTAATTGGATTGGCACGTAAGAGACTGTCTAATAGGGTATGGCTTCAAATCCTTACTAATGATGATTGGACCTACTCTCGATCCGCAAGTATACAGAAGAAGTCTCCTTGGTTACGAATCGAAATTAAGTATTTTTATTGTTTACTAATCATATATATTTCATTTTCAGGTTATTTTATTCAACTTTGTGGGGAGTTAGTTTAGTATAGTAACTGGGACAAAGTTAGGAGGCCTTAAATAAAACTGTGAGCGCTAAGTTGTCGAACGGTTCGTCGTGTTGCCTTTTGTCGCGTGTTTACAATTTTCCCTGTCCGATCGTGTAATTTTGTCTTGATGATGGCGAGCAGGTCTGTTCAGACGGAGGTAAGTATGGAGGTAAATACGTGTAATATCGCGGTCCAGGTCAACGG
The DNA here is from genome assembly GCA_031216915.1 of Pictodentalium vernedei. Classification (NCBI taxonomy): domain Eukaryota; kingdom Metazoa; phylum Mollusca; class Scaphopoda; order Dentaliida; family Dentaliidae; genus Pictodentalium; species Pictodentalium vernedei. The sequence goes on along the minus strand of CM062296.1, from coordinate 773,795,582 downwards.
TGCCAACAGAGTAAGTATTGGTGTGCAGACAGAGGTCACTGGGGGTGTCGGTCAGAGCCGGGTTGGTGGGGCCACCGATGGCGATATTGGGCTTGAAGTTTGTAAACAGTGTTCTATGATGTATGGGGACTGTCGCTCGATGGGATATGGAGAGGTATGTGCAAACTGTCAGGAAATCCTCCGCCTACTTGAGACAATTGTTAAGTTTGAGGGGGAGATTGCTGAGCTGAAGGGAAAACTTGGTAGGGCGGGGCTGTCTGGAGTTACGCCTGTGAAAGTGGCTTTCCGAGAAGGATGGAAGGTTGTCGGTGGTTCCAAGAGGAAACATGGGGGTAGAACCTTTGACGTGAATGAGGTAGGTGATGAGGTGGGGGCTGCTAGAAAAGTACGTAGGACAGATGAGGGGGGCCCAGGCCGGAGCAATGCTGTAAAGCGTTTGGCGTGGACTACCAAAAGTGGCAGGAAAGGGGGGCCAGAGAAGCAGGTAGATAGGGGTGTAAAGTCCAAAGGCAGTGGGGAGTGCAGCACCAGAAACAGATTTGATGTGCTCGATTCGGAAGAGACAGAGGAGGAGATGGAGGTAGTTGCAACAGATAGTAGCTTGGGGTCTAGGCCAGGAAAAAGGAGGAGGGATCTGGGGGAAGACCAGGGGAGTAGTCCAGGTAGCTCAGGGCCTGGAAAGAGACGGAGGGACAAGGATAGGAGTAATCCTAGGTCAAAGATACCGATACCGATATTGAGTCCGAGTGGGGCTGTTGGAGAGGAAGAGGACGGTGTAAACAATAGGAGACTAGAGGAGATAAATAGGGCGAGGTCCAAAAGTAAGTTGGTGGTTGTGGGAAGTAGAATAGTTCGGGGGATCGACAAGGTTGTCTGTGGTCCGGACAGTAAAAATAGAACAGTTCTGTGCTTTCCGGGGGCTAAAGTGGAGGACCTGAGGGATAGAGTGGACGGTATTGTAGCTGGGTCGGGGCCTGATCCGGTAGTGGTATTACATGTGGGGTCCAATAACATCAGGGAGAGGAAATCAGTTCGTTTGGTGGACACATACAAGGACCTAATTAGTAAGCTTTTTAGCAGGAATGCTCGGATCATCGTTTCAGGGGTGCTCCCCGTTATGGGTGGTGGGAATGAGAGGAACTCGCGGATTATGGCACTAAACGAGGAGCTGGAAGAGCACTGCAAAGACTTGGGAGTACATTTCATTGACCACTGGGATTCATTCTGGGGACAAGGAGAGTTGTATGGGCGAGACGGATTGCATTTAAGTAGGATGGGTACAGAAGACCTGTTTGGCCAAAAAATCTTACAGGTGGCTGGGCCTTTTTTGGAGAAAAGGGGGGTAAGGGACCACAGCCGGTAACCCAGAGTGGCACAAATGCTGGGAACATGGGAAGAACAACAAACATGCACAATACAGGGACATACCAGGGTTATAATAATGTGCCAGTGATGACAAAAACACAAAGATTCATTAAGTTTGGGTACTGCAACATCCAGGGTCTGCACAAGAAAGTAAGCGAAATATCAACAATCATGGACGAAGGAGACTTCGATATAATGGGTCTAAGTGAGACGTGGATACGACGGGATGAGCGGGTTGATCAGATGAAGGGTTGCGTGTGGATAGGAGCTGGACGAACTGAGGGTCAGAAACGGGGTGGGGGTGTTGGCATCTACGCTAAAGAGGAATTACAGCCCTCATTGATTACAGATCTCACAGAAGCAAGGACTCAGATTCCAGTATCTAACGAAATAGTCTGGGCAAAAATCAAGTTAGGAAACAGGAGTGTTGCCGTTGGTGTTGTATACTTAGCAGTGGAGGGAAGTAAGCCCGAGTGGAATGATTCAATATATACAACTCTTAGATCGAATATCACAGAGCTTGGGAGCAGAGGGTTCAGTATTGTCCTAATGGGGGACTTCAATGGGCACATCGGGGATAAGGAGGAGGGCATACAGGGAGGTGATAGGAAAATTAACACGAATGGGAGGAAGATGTTGGACCTATCAAAAGAGCTTGGTTTAAAGATCCTGAACAGGGATGCGAAATGTAAGGGTAAATGGACCTGGGAGAGGAACGATAAGAAAACAATAATTGATTATATACTCACTGACATTAGCGTATGGAGGGAGGTTATAGATGTAGAAATAGATGACGAGGGAAAAAATGACTTGGGTAGTGATCACAACCTGATAACAGTTAAGATTATGGGCAAAAAGACGAATAGAGACAGAAATACCTTCAAGGAAGTTTGGGGACTAAAACAAGGAGCCGACTGGAAGCAGTTTCGGGAAAAACTAAAACCAAATCTTGAATGTATACCTAGGGATGCAAATGTCCAGAGTATTTCAGATGGCATAGTAAATAGCCTAACAGAGGCAGGGAAGGAGTGTATAGGAAGGGTGAGGGTCCCAACGAGAGAGCTTGGATACAGGGTTAACGAGGGACTGAAAAAGGCTATAAAAGAAAGGAAGGTAAAATGCGCTGCTTACAGAAGAAGTAGGAAGCTTAAAGGGGTGGATAACAATGACACGAGACTAATGAAAGGAGAATATGAACTGGCACGGAAAAAGGTGAATGAGATAAAGAATAATAATAGGAAGGAGCGCAATTGCAGTCTTGCCAGAACAATAAAGAAAACGGGGGGTTCGAGCTCAAACGTATTTTGGAACTGGGTAAATAAACGGGGGAAAAGTAGTGTGCAGAGTATCAAAGTGGATGGGGAAAGTACAGAAGATAAAGGCCGTATCGCTTCAGAGTTAGTCAAGCACTGGGAAAAGATAAACGATAGGCGATGGGGCAGTGGGTCCCCACCAAAAAGAAATACACTGGTGGAGGAGAACCTATCCAATCGTGTATGTAGCGAAATAACGGCAGAAGAAGTGCGGAACGTGGTCTCGAAATTAAAAAATGGTAAAGCGGGAGGGACTGATGAAATTCCGAACGAATTCCTCAAAAATGGAGGGGACGCACTTATTGAAGTCCTGACAAACCTTTTCAACCTGGCTCTGCGAAAGCAAGAGGTCCCCAGAGAGTGGAGGAAAAGTAAGGTGTCGTTCATACACAAAAAGGGGGGATAAGGAAGTTCTAGATAACTATAGGGGGATATCAGTTAGTAGTAACATCGGAAAAGTATTCTGTAAGGTCATATACGGTAGACTAGAGGAAGTTATTGAAGAGAAAGGTTTTTTAGGAGAAATTCAAAATGGTTTCAGGAAAGGACAAAGAGTCACTGATCACCTATTTACACTCACCCAACTGATAGAATCAACAAAGGCTGAAAAGAAAAAGATGTTTCTGGCATTTCTAGATGTGAAAAAAGCGTACGACCGAGTGTGGAGGGAAGGTATGTGGCGAAAGCTCGAGGGCATCGGACTGGGGGGTGACTTTGTGGGAATCATGAAAGCACTGTATACAGATGTGCAAAGCCAACTCAGTCTAGGGAGTATCACTACAAAACGAGTCCCTATGGATATAGGCCTCAAGCAGGGGTGTATCTTTTCACCGATTTTGTTTGCATTGTATGTTAAAGATTTAGGGGACGAACTAATTCAGAGTGCGGAGGGGGTAAATGTTGGAGACATAAAGATACCAGGCTTATTCTTTGCGGACGACATGGTGTTAATGTCTAGAACTGAACAGGGGCTAGAGAAACTGCTGGAAATTGTTGGTAGATATGGGAACACTTGGCGGCTCGAACTAAATGAAAATAAAAGCAAGGTAATACCCGTTGGACGCAAGGTAGATATGACGAAGAGATGGAGAGTGGGGGAGTTCTCAATCCCCGAAGGGGAAAGCAAACAAATCACTGTAGGAGAAACGGGAGAGTATGAGTATCTAGGGGTAAGCATAAATATAACGGGAAGAGGGGTGTACAGAAATTACTCAGCCAAACTGATTCTGAAGGGGAAAAGAATTCTGAACCAACTAAAACTTTTAGGGAAAAATAGTTTCAACAAGGTCTTTGTGGGGAAAACACTGTGGGAGAGGGTGGGTTTACCAAGTATAACGTATGGCACGGACGTGATTCCATTAAACCAAACCGTTATTAAGAAGTTGGAAAATACTCAAAATGATGCCGGCAGATGGATAACAGGGTCGAGTAATGCTGCAGCTTTGGAAGCAGTAAGGGGGGGGGGGGGGGGAGCTTGGGTGGATGAAAATCAAGGACAGGGTAGATTTGGGAAAACTGTGTTACTTTAACTACTTGAGAAACCTGCCTGACAACCGGTGGTGCAAATTGATGCTCGATACCATTTGGAATTCTAATATAGAAACGGGGTGGTCAAAACATGTGAGGGAACTAATGGACAATTACTCTATAGAGGTCACAAACATAGAAGTAGGAATGAAAGAAGGCAAAAGGTTTGTCAAAGAGAGAGTCATGGAAGATTGCAATCGAAACTGGCGAGCAGGGGTTAGCGTGAAAAGATCACTGCAGGGGTTACAATATAAAGAAAAGCCAGCTTTTGAGAAGTACCTAGATGGCACCTTTGGAGGGTCACTGCTGTTCAAACTGAGATCAAGATCACTGGAGCTTCGGGGAAAAATTGGGAGAGATGGGGAAAAGGGATGCCAAATGTGCCACTCTGGAGTAGTGGAGACCCTGGAACATTTTCTCTTGGAATGCCCACAGTATATACCTCATAGAATAAAATTTACTGGAAGAATAATGCAGAAGTGGGGTGAAGAAACAAAGGATAGATGGCTGAAGGGGGACACGAGGGAGAGGGTAGGAATGCTTATTGAAGAAATTGAAAAAGAGGAAGTGAGGGACACTATTAAGCAGTTTATATCTGAATGCTGGGAGGAGAGGAGGGGAAGAGGGGGTGGGGTGCAGGGGGAATGATGGCCTTCTCTTATGAGGACCGCGACAAATCAGCGGCTGGCCAAAGAGTTATTATTATTATGTAGATGTTCTCATGGAGACAGAAACTTTACATGTAGGTCTATTGCATGGACGACTACCTGGGTTGACATATTCCTTCTCGTCCACAGCCCTTAATTTGTTCATTTTGAGTATGTTGCCGATAGTGGGGTTTCTTCTTTCTGCAATGATATTTTATTGCCTTTGAGAATTTTGGACATCCTGTGGCTGGTATTGAGAATAGAGTCGTCTCTCGCCAAATGTCTCAAGTTAGGTAGTGACCTGAGGAATAAGATCACTTTTATAATTAGTTTTATCTTTATAGCAAAGGAGTTCCTCCCTTGGTCGGTTATTTGCTTTACCAAATATTTCTCTTTTCACTTTTGCTTTATAGCCACAGGTGCGTAGATAATGGAAGAACTTTTGAAGGTTGTTACTGACCCAGTCTGGCTTACTGCAGATCCGACGAATACGAAGAGCCCCGCTGTAAAGAATGGACCGAAAAATATGTCTAGGATGAGGGGGGGGGAGGTATCTATGTGATGCCGTTTCTTTACAGAACAGATCTGTCTGAATCAAATTTCTTTCTTTAACCCTTTACCCAACGCAGACGATATCAAAATTTATTATTTTAAACATCATTTTTTAAAATTTTTCCAAAAAATTCAACAAAACCATATCATGTGACCCCCTCATTGGAACGAGCTCAATGAGCTCGTTCCAGTGAGGGGTCACATGATATGGTTTTGTTGAAATATTTTGAAAAATTAAATTTTTTCAACTGCTCAATTTACATATTACGCGGGCGGATGCGGGCGATTCATTAGGTAAAGGGTTAATCACCATGACATCCAAAAATGGCACTTTCTCTGTGTTATATTCAGAGGTTAATTTAATTCGTGGATTCTGATATTCAAGACAGTAAGAAATTCTTGCATTTGTTCAACAGTGGTTGTCGATATGGCACTAATCTCATCTATATATCTGAATGTCAGATCTGGTTTCTATTTATCTTACAATATGTATGTATTGAGTCCGTAATTACAGGAATTTATTTATTTATTGGAGTTTAATGACACATTCGACAGACATGATCACCTCGGCAGTTTTACAGGTGGAGGAATCCGGAGTACTCGGAGAGAACCACCGCGCAACGGAGGGCAACTGTCAAACTCCCCAACGTATTAATCCCACGCAAACAGGGTTAGCATTGGTGGTGCATCTTGGATGTGCAGTGCGCCTTTGTATACAGCGCCACTGTGCCCCTGCGTGGGCAATCGGGATTAAATGCCTTGCCCGAGGACACAACGCAGTTACCCCTGGCGGGGATCGAACCGTGGACCTCTCGGTTTGAAGTTCAATACCGTAACCAGGGGCCGATGATACAAAAGTTGTATCTTTCAACTGCGCAATACAACAGCGTACATAGGTACGATTTGTTAATGTTACTATTTATATAACATTACAAGCTTTCGAAACAAGCTTTTGCGAGGGACCTGGTACGTTTTTATATATTTAAAAAAGAGGGAACAAACACTTCTAAAAGTATAATTATTTAATTACGGAACCACATTAGTAGTAGGAGATGAGGTAACCGTCACTTCCGGTCCCCTGGGGGACCCGCAGGGGACCGGAAGTGACGTCGTGTCACGTGACTCAGTGGCGCTATGTTTGGTTGTCATGGTAGCCCGCGTGAGCGGCTATCTTGTGACGTCATCCCCATAGTGATGCGTGGTGTTAGTGTGCATGCGAAGCGCGTGTTGTTAGGCTGATACGTGTTTCCGTCGTCCATTTTTGTATACTGGAGGCCGCCATCTCGGTTTCTATGGTAGCACGTAGTTGCTATGTTACCCGATGGCCTACTCCAAGACATGGGTATGTTCGGAGGGTATGTTCCTTTACACATGAGTAATTTCCCGATTTGTAGAATTACCACAAACAACCCGAAAAGTTGTACTATTTCGAATTCTTTCAGAATCCTCTGCTCTATCTATATATGCAATAGTTTTCGTCTACCCGACCATGTCCGTTTGTCTTGGAGTATACTCCAGAAGAGTAGAAGAGCCTGGAAGCTGGAAGAGCTTTGCTTATTGTTACTATATTTAGCTTTTCTTGTCTGTTTCTGTTAGTTCTGACCCTATTCCGAGTACTCTTGTTGATTCATTTATCTAGATCACCCAATCAGTTCACTTTCCTAGCGCTAACTAACCATTCAGTTTTCCCCATCCCCCGTAATCTCTATGCAGTGTTATCTCCCCTTATTACAACGAAGTCCTATCCGATTCCCATCACCTTTATAACCAATGGCCACGTCCCATGGAATCCTTTTTTGTGAAACGTCTCTGGTTATGGAATCCCTTTTAGTCGTGTGAGGCCATGAGGGCTACGAGAAAATCCCTCAATGAGGTCTGTTTTACTATCCCTCTTAACTGCATTTCGTTTGAGGCCATGAGGGCCATGGGAAAATCCCTCAATGAGGTCTAATTTACTATCCCTCTTAGCCTCATTTCGTTATTTGAGGATACCTATCCCATGACCTGGTATTGTATTAGTTGAGGATACCTGTCGAGGATACCTTCTGGAGAATTCCTTTTTTGTCGTATAAGGCCATGGGGGCTATGAGAAAATCTCTCAGTGAGGTCTAATTTACTATCACTCTTAATCTCATTTCTTTTGAGACCATAAGGGCCATGAGAAATCCCTCGATGAGGTCTACTTTACTATCCCTCTTAGCCTCATCTCGATATTTAACAACCATATCCCGTGGCACCCCAATTTCAGCACCCCTTTTTTGGAAAACGTCTGGCCTTCGGCACCCCTTGTTAGTCATATGAGGCCACGAGGGCTATGTGAAAAGCCCGCAAAGATGTCTAATTTACTATCCCACTCAGTCTCATATCGTTTGAGGCCATGAGGGCAATGACAAAATCCCTCAATGAGGTCTAATTTACTATCCCTCTTAGCCTCATCTCGGTATTTAACAACCATATCCCGTGGCACCACAATTTCAGCACCCCTTTTTGAAAACGTCTGGCATTCAGCACCCCTTTTTAGTCATATGAGGCCATGAAGACTATGTGAAAAGCTCTCAGTGAGGTCTAATTTACTATCCCTTTTAGTCTCATTTGATTTGAGGCCATGAGGGCGAGGAAAAAATCCCTCAATGAGGCCTAATGTACTATCCCTCTTAGCCTCATCTCGGTATTTAAGGTTACCTATGACCCAGCTCCTATATGGTTCCTAAATAGCTCCTATACAGGTAGTCTTACCAACGGGTTCCATCTTATCTCCAATGCTCCAGGCCACTACTTATCTATGGTCTCTCTGTCCTATCATTAGCTTCTACAGCAGTCACCCAATACTATAGTCTTCTGCCACTCTTGTTGCCTTGAACCATTACTTCTGGTCAATACATACAATAGTCTTCTATCACTGTTGCAGCTTTGAAACATTGCTACTGACTTGTAACACTACTTCCTAGCTATACCTTCCCTCAGGCCTTCAAAATGTTCAATCATAGTGCATCATTCCCCCTGTATAACCCCTATAGATATAGGCAAGCTATATAAGGCATTCCGTAAATGGGATTCTTATCCGATTCCGTAAAATTTGGATTCCGTGTTTTTACATATATACACTCGAGGGTATTCCCCTTCCATATTAGAAAAAAATAGTTCAAATGGTTGTGGTTTACAATTCATAAGACTACCTGTATAGGAGCTATATAGGAACCATATAGGAACTGGGTCATAGGTATCCTTAAATACCGAGATGAGGCTAAGAGGGATAGTAAATTAGGACTCAATGAGGGATTTTTTCCTCTCCCTCATGGCCTCAAACGAAATTAGGCTAAGAGGGACAGTCAAGTAGACCTCACTTGGGGCTTTTAATAAAGCCCTCATGGTCTCATATGACTAAAAAGGGGTGCTGAAGGCCAGACGTTTTCCAAAAAGAGGTGCTGAAATTGGGGTGCCACGGGATATGGTTGTTAAATACCAAGGTGAGGCTAAGAGGGATAGTAAATTAGTCATCATTGATGGATTTTTGCATGGCCCTCATGGCCCCAAACGAAATGAGGCTAAGAGGGATAGTAAATTAGACCTCATTGAGGGCTTTTCACATAACCCCCATCGCCTCACACGACTAAAAAAGTGTTCTGAAGGCCAGACGTTTTTCAAAAAAAGAGGTGCTGAAATTGGGGTGCCACGGAATATGGTTGTTAAATATCGATATGAGGCTAAGAGGTTTAGTACATTAGCTCTCACTGAGGGATTTTCTCATGGCCCTCATGGCCTCAAACGAAATGAGGTTAAGAGGGATAGTAAATTAGACCTCATTGAGGGATTTTCAAATAGCCCTCATGGTCTCATGACAAAAAATGGATTCTCCAAAAATTATCCTCGATAGGTGTCCTTAACTAATACAATACCAGGTCATAGGTATCTTCAAATAACGAAATGAGGCTAAGAAGGATAGTACATTAGACCTCATTGAGAGATTTTCCCATGGCCCTTATGGCCTCAATCGAAATGCGGTTAAGAGGGATAGTATATTAGACCTCACTGAGGGATTTTCTCATATACCTCATGGCCTCAAACGACTAAAAGGGGTTTCCATAACCAGAGACGTTTCGCAAAAAGGGATTCCATGGGACGTGGCCATTGGATATAGAGGTGACGAGAATCGGATGGGACTTCGTTGTAATGAGGGGAGATAACTCTGCATAGACGGTAGGCTGTGACAGCATCACCCCACAATTGATTCTGACAGAGAGTGTTCGGACACCTCGAGAACTTCCCCCAACCGGGGATCGATCCCGGGACCTCTGGCATGAGAGAACAGCGCGCTTATCCACTCGGCCACCACTCTCTTGACGTCACTTCTGGGGTCCCCTGTGGGGTCCCCCAATAGGGGCGGTTACCTCGTCTCCTACTACTCAAATTCCTTTTATGATTTTGTGTCTGGTACAACACGCAGTAATACAGTTAAATCTCAAGTCTTTTCAGAATGTTGAACATTAGTGTTCAGCCGATTACCGAAATGGCCGCTGACCGATTACTGGTTATTTGAGCTCACAATCGGCCGATTCCGATGCCGATTCCGATTGTAATGCCGTGCACTACAAGACAAGTCGAGGCTCGCAAAGAACTACATTAAATTGGGCATATTTTACAGTGTTTACAGTCCGTTCAGTACTAGATAACCCGAGACTCGAAAGAACTACATTCAATTGAACATATGTCACAGTGTTAAACTCTGTTGACTCAGGTCCAGTAAAATTACCAGTCGCGCTCACTTGGACGGTAAATGTGGCTCTCAATAATTTTTACTGCGACCCTAGTCAGTGGAGTGCAACCTTCACTTTTCCGGTATGAACTGGCGATTGCCGCAAGTACGCTCAATTGTAAGCTTTATATGTCGTTCAACTTGTATATCCCACAAAGGGGCGTCTAAGAATACACATTATGGTGGCTTTTCAACTTTAATGTATGTATCACTGACATAATTTTACATTAACAATTGAACAATTGCAGAAGATAATAAAGTGCGGTTTATGAATCAAGCGTTTGAACCGATGTTCCAGGAGCCGTTGCCGTTGTTATCCGATTGCCCACAATGGGCCGATTGTGGTGGCCGGTTGTGATCATCGGTTGAACACTATTGAACATGTTCGCGCTCAGTACGTTTATCTGAGGTGAGAATTGCGAAAGTCGCACAAGTTCAAGGCAGCCACATACAGTTTCAACAAGCTTTTTTATAAGTCTGAAAATAAAATTTGATATTAAAATGCCAATTAACCCTTTACTTACCGCACATGATATCACAATTTAGTATTTTAAGTATTTTTTGTAAAACATTCCCAAAAATTTCAACACGCGAACCTCCCCCCCCCCCAACCCCCACCCCACCACCACCACTGCAACGAGCTTGTCGAGCTCGTTCCGAAGATGAGTCACATGATCTGGTTTTGTCGTATTTTTTTTTAAATAATACAGTTGAGAATTGTAAGATAAATCTATAATTTTCATTATGTTTATGGACAAAATGTATCAGTGTCTCCCTCTTGTATCTAAGGATATATCTTAACACTTCGAGATATGTAGCCTTAGAAACAAGAGCCCGATTGTGATATTATTATTTATCAGTGTGTTTTCCATGGTGTTGGGGAATTTACACCGATTTGGGAACTCATGCACCCGGAGGCGAAGCCGAAGGGTATATGAGTTCCCAGACCGGTGTAAACTCCAATACACCTCGGAAAACACAGGGATAACGGATTTATTTCCAAGAATGTTGGTGTACTTAATACTTTAACCAACATTGTGGGGAAAAACTGACAGAATATTTGTACTTTGTAAGTTTCTTAATAAAACCAGACCAATATGGATGTCATTGGAACTGGCTCAGTGAGCCAGTTCCAATGACATCCATATCTGTAATATTTTATTGTACATACATATTAAATTTCCTGTATTTTTATTTTTGTACTAACATAACCGAGCAGAAGGTATGAGTTGATAATTTAAAATGGGTACTTTTTTAGCCATATAGGCTACTATTGTGTATTATTGTTTTTACACCGTGGTAAACACGGAAAAAAATAGGCAACAGTGGATTGCAAGTTACACTGTACCTCTCAGCCAATCAAAATGCAGTATTTTGTTTCTTTTTGGAAATAAAACATAAACATAATGGTGATAACATATGCCTTTACATGAGTGGAGTAATAATAACTTACCCTCAAGCGTCCAAAATTATTGTTGTTCGCAATATTACACCAGTGGGTGTTACTGCAAGGCGGAAGCGCGATGGCGCAGTGGTTGAGGCATCAGGCTTCAAATTTAAAGGTCCAAGGTTCGATCCCCGCCAGGGGTAACTGCGTTGTCTCCCTGGGCAAAGCACTTGATCCCGATTTCCCATGTTGGGGCACGGTGACGCTGTGTACTAAGGCGTACTTTACGTCGTTGGTGCACTTATCTTCAACATTGCTAACCGCGCTTGTGTGTAGTTAGTAGGTTGGGGAATCGGACAGTTGCTCGCCGTTGCTCGGTGGTTCTATCCGGGCACTCCGGCAACCCTCCCCCCTCCCCTCCCCCCCCCCCCCCCCCGCCCGTAAAACTGTCCGACACGAGGTGACAGTTGCTGTCGAAAGTGTTCATTAAACCCCAAAATTAATAAATAAAATAAACAGAATTACTGCAAGACATGCCGGGTGAACCAAGAACAATGATAATAGCCTTTTTTAAATCTGTTTAATAATTAAGTATTTGCCCGTCTATTTTTTAAAAAACGAAAAATTGATAAAAATGAACAATTATGATAAATACACAGAACGACACACGCGTGTGAATCGGTTAATCGATATGGCACGAGTGGCAGCGCGATATGATAAAATGAGAGGCCACAGGTCTTGAGTTTTAGCCTTTTGCGATGGTACACGTGCCATATCGATTAACCCACTCACACACATGTGTCTCTATGTTTATTTCGCGTCTTCACGTCTATAAAAAGACAATTATCAGAAAGACACTCAGCAATTCATTCGACAGCTATCAACAAAAAGCACACATTTTATAGCCAACCAAATTTGCGAGGGGAACCCGTGTTACTATTTCTTCCCCCGAGTTCCAATGTGTTCTATGTTCCTACTGGCACATAGAACACATTGGAACTCAGGGGACGATTTTTATCTATCGCCAGCGATTCAAATTGTAACTGCGGTGCACGATTTGTAGAAAATTCAGTTGAAATTTCGCCTCTTTGTAAAAATATCCCGCCAACGATTTCTGTTCCGCAAAGGTGTGCGGAACAGATTTTCATTTTCCGCATAGTTTCGTATTGCTGTAGGTGGGCGTGTAAGAAAACCCAAAATATAAGAACCCCTGTAATGGTGGGGAAGATTTTGGTCAGGTGGGCTACTGCACCCTAAAATCAATTGGATTAAAAATTAAACCAAATCGACTGGTCTGAGTGAATATGAACCCAGTTGGATTGGTTTTTAACCCAACAGATTTTAACGTGTGAATCGCATGTTCGATGAGTTTTTTGTGCGGGGGGGGGGGGGGGGGGGGGGGGGGCACTTGTCCAAGTAAGCATTTATCTTTATGTCCTTTTGTCCCACAGCCTAAGTTTTGACCCTAAATTAAATCGAAGAGACAAGCGATAGCATGAAGACTATCGTGGTTTCTGGATAAGTCCACCTTTTTGAGGAACCGATATCCATTCTTCGTAAGAATGCGTTTTAGAAAATTATAATAACATTCCATGGCGTGAAAAAATTCCAAGACAATTGACTATAAGTATGTAAAATAAAGTTTAGACTGTTTCTTCTGCAGCTTCGTCCGTTCACAAGCATAAACCACTTCTGTGTTTTGTCAATAACACTGAACATATTGCCATTACGAGGAAGAGAAGGAGAGTCTCAGCTTGAAATATCTTTGAGCTTGCGCTAGTTTCTTTGTCAATAAACATACTTTCTATATTTGCGATGTGTCCGTCGTTTTCGGCAGAAGTTATGTTCAACATTCTACACATTAGTCCATAAAGTTCAACTGCGATGAATGGTTTAATGATACGGCCTCGCTGGAAATCTGAAAAAAAACATAAAATGGAAACCATCTTTATGCATTTACATATTTGGCGCAATGCTTCGTAGGCTCCCTTTCCCTCTTCTTGGGCACAGTTTATGGTCTCTCTAAAGCACCCGTTCCATTGCAGCGTCATACGCTTGGGTTTGAACGACAAAAAGTAAATACAACCAAAGCACTGGCAAACAATTTCTAAGATGGTTTGCCATCTTACTATACTTTACCAGTCAAATTTTTGACTTAACCAGTCAAATTCTATAATGAATTCGACACTCTTAACCCTTTACCTAACGTAACGGCCAAAAACAGCCAGCGCTATTCTCAAAACTCGCCAATTAATTTTCATTATTTTTTCATTTTTTGTCTCTAAAACATAGGTTATGACCCCTCATTGGAACGAGCTCGTCGAGCTCGTTCCAATGAGGGGTCATAACCTATGTTTTTGAGACAAAAAATGAAAATAATAGTTATTCAAGAATTTGTTTTTTTTTTGCAAGTGTCTTCTGCTTTTCATGTTAGGTAAAAGGTTAAAGCCTGGAACCAGTCTGGTCCACAAATAGTCTATAAACTATGTTTTAGATTTATTTTCTGAAATATTTCAGTTGGTCGGAAAAGCGAAACTTCAGTTCGCTTTTCCGACCAGATGAAACATTCCTGATGATTGAATCGAAAAGTGCAATGAACATTCTTTTTCTTTGTGTCAACTCAAGAAATATTTATCAATCGAGAACTGATTTGTCCGAATCATTAATGATATTAATGACATTACATTGCAATACGTTTACCTCTGTAGTTATAGGATTACGCCACATAGTTCCACCAGTTATGTTAATACCTTTACGTTTTCAAAAGCAAAATAAATATTCAATGATTGGAATGTCTATAACTGGGGCACGAAAAACTATATGTGGACCTTTGGGAATTGAAGGACATTCTTTTTCATTAACGGTAATTGGCGCGGAAATTCCACGACATCTGGGTAAACAAACATCCCATAACAGCATCGGATTCCATACAAAAATAGATTTGGGATCTCATAGCTTCATCTATTACATGTTCTGGTAAGGAAGTACCAGATCCGACTTTCACTGCACAATGCACTAACCAGACAATTTTACAGCAAAATGGTTGGCTTCAGAACATCAGCCTCAGCCAGCAACCTCTTGGTGAAATTATACTTAAGCATGCAGATCAATTGGCCATCGGTGGCAGACGGCAGGTCTATTCTCAACGGCTGAACCATTTATGGTTGGAACTAGCTTCGCACGGCGATTGTTGCCGAACGAAAATCTCTTGGCAGATGTTCGAAACCATTCCACTTGTAAAATAATTGGCGTACTAAAAATAATATCGTTATGTCATGATTGTTGTTTTTCCATTTTTCCATGTGTCTTATCTTCCTTATTTTTTTCAGTGATCATTTTGGTATATCATTATCGACTTGTCTCAATCAGTCGGAGGAAAAGGCATTAAATGTTTCCCGTCAGTTGTGACGCTAATGCGCGAGAGCGGCAATGTTGTGATGTTATTACCATGGTCGTAGGTGGTATCAGTGCAGCATACACAACGCGTGCCTTAAGAGTGACACATTATTCCGTAATCCATTTTATTTGACGAAGACCGCCATCTCAGTGGCACTTAGTTGTTGTTGTAACCAATTCTCGTCAATAGAGTGGCGTTGTGTTCGTTTGAAGTGGAGTACTACTGCTGGTTCCAATTTTGCAATTAGTCATTAAAATCTTCTGTTTCCTCCCATCCCTGATCCGATTCTGCCTACAGCCGGACATTTTCTCTGTACTTCGAAGACCAGCATGTTTTGTTTTGAGCAGCGAGTAATTCATCAGATCTAGCTAGTTTTGGGGTCTTTTAGATTAAAATGGAGTACTGTGGTTAGAAAGTAGTGACGATTGCAGTAGAAACTATTGCAATACGGATAACCCGGTTTTCTCCGCCTGTTAATCTGTCTGAAGCGGTATGACCCTGGCTGCTGAAAGAGCCGTTAAACTTCACTCGGTATTCGATATCAGTCCAAACGGCAGTTGTTTAAAATGAAATCCTGAAAATTAGCAAATTTTCTTTCGAGTTACAAGACGTGTTTCCATAGGAAAGATTGTTCACCGAAGCCGAAGTCATTGAGAAGTTTTTCCCGCTCAGTGGTGTCATCGGGCACTGGAAGAATATTTGAAATGCGTCTGCTTGGACGTTTCCACAATCACATTTAGGAGCGATAGCAAATAGAGAACTAAATTCAAATCCCTGCAGCCGTTTCTCAGTTTACAATGGACAATGCCGGGTCACATTTTGCGTTCACAAACATCAACTGGTGGTTTAGAATTCCACATCCACTAAAGTTCGTGTCCTGTCTTGGTTTAGGTTTGAAACTGTTGTTTGAATTGAGATAAATTTATCAAGAAAATAAAAATTAACGAGACACACATGTCACAGCAATCACGTCCAGTTCATCTAAAGTATTTGAAGGCCAAACATGTTAGCATTTTAGAAGATATGGCATCTCGGAGTAATATACCGTTTTTGAGTGCGAGATGCTAAACTAAAGCATTTAAGATGGCGCCTCGTTGTACTCAAAATATGAGATGGGATGAAAACCTGAGAGATAAGTGGATAATGAAAACAGTCAATATTGTAGATGGGGGGTTGAGAAAGTGCTAATGGGGATATTACAAAACAGTTTGTGTCTGAATGCTGGAGGATAAGGAGGGAGAGTTTTAATCCTCTGCATGTGCATGTGTGTAAACAGTGTTAAAAATGACAATCTAAATTACTATAGCGATCTATGGGAGAAAAATGAAAAACTTTCATTTGCCACAAATTTCATTTTTTTTTACATAATGGACGGACATGTGATCAAATATTTGATAACATACTTTTTTAAAATGGTATCAAATACGTTTTGATAAAATTTCTTTTTTTTAATGGTTCCATTTTTGCTTAAATTTTCACTTTTTATCCCACTACATCGCCTTTTTAATTTGTTAGAAAAGACTGAGGGGGTTACCTCAAAGTCCTAGACATGTACTAAATCCTCATGAGAAAATTTGGACGGACAAAGATTTGATTAACGCAAAAATTAATTTTCTTTGTTCTATAAACATATTTTGGATATGTTATTGTTTTAATGATTCCATTTAACTTTGAAAAGTGGTCTTTTTCTCTATTTATGACCTTGAGACAAATAATATCTCTCTTCCTTGGAGACAAGTACGTGTAAAATAAAACCGCGCGCGCTTTCGTGCTTGAAAAATGACGGGAGGTAACTCGAAATTCTACCAAGGGAGTAGAAATAGTTCGATATGATGAAGAGTGTGGATTTCTACTTAATCGCCGCCATCGCAGCGCGAAAGTGTTTATCATTGACCATAACAACACAAGACACACTTGCAAGCTCCCATTACATGGACCACCGGGTGCAACCCGGAAGTCCATGTGATGGAAGTTTGCAAGTACTTCTTGTGTTTTATCCCGAGAAAATGTAAATAATTACTAAGTGAAACATCTACCCCTCAACGGTTTTGTACTAATCCATACTCCACATACATGTGCTATAGTCTCAATATTTTCTTTCTGTTTGATCGGTTCAGATCGTGTTTTCACTCCCAACCTCGCTAATAGCGCATTACATTCTGTATTGCACGGTGCAAACGCTCTTGTGTATTTCACACTACTTTATTCTCCCCCCACTGCATGTGTAACATACGTCTGTATGTATCCCACCCCACCCACGTGACGTTATACATTTATAACGTTATTATGACGTTATGCATATCGTATCAGTTTCTGCCTACCAACTAATTCAAATTGACGTTATCAGAATGCCGTGTGATCAAAGTTTGATGCTCTAAAACTCTTTAAACCCCAAGATGCCACCGTTCCTAATTGATTTCGTGGTATATACCTTTGGTGTATACATAATTTTACATGCTCTTTCCGATGGTGTCATTAGTTTTTCAAAACAACGAATACCAAATGAGTTGATTATATTAGCACGTGACCGCCGATTACCTCTGGCAAACGTAACCGTTGTATGGTGGGGGAGAAAAATAATCCCTGATGGGTACGGGTGTGGGATGGGAAAATCTCACCCGAGGGCAAGATATTTGGGCCAGACACGAGGCTTGCCGAGTGTCTGGACCAAATATCTTGTCTCGAGGGTGAGATCTTCCCATCCCACACCCGTACCCATCAGGGATTATAATATTCCTCTGCAGTAAAAAGCGCATTAACTAAGGAGCATTTTCTACAAAAATTGTGACAGAACTTCTACTTTTAACTGTAAGTTCATTTCTGAGATCAACAATTTTACATACTGTCCAGTTCACTCTCATCAAGAAACATGAAGAAGACACCCAGCGATTGTGTGTGTGCATTTTTTTCAGATCGGGTTGTTCACAAGTAGGGTTTTTTTTCTCGTCCCACTATCACGTGCAACAATATGTACTTCATCATGTCTAATAGAAACAAACATTTAGAACTTATGTAATATCAATCGAGTTGAAGGTGTTTCATGAATTTGAACAACCTGTTCCGTAAGTTGAGCGACACGGAGCCGTGTAGCGGCAAGGTGTTACAGCACGGGATAGGTTGTTCAGATTTATGAAATACTTAGTATGGATAGTAACTAAATAACACTATGTCCTTTGTTCCACCAACAAAACACAAGGACTAAGGTATACTCAGTGGACCAGAGGTATTCATGAGACGTCACATGAACATGTGGTCTAATGTTCTGTCAGGTATTTTAAGTTGCTCGCGTACTTGAAAAGTCAATCGAGCCAAAGTGTAAAAGAACGTATACCCTGGCTGAATCTTTTGTCTTTTCTGGGTTAGTGGCCAGCATAAAAATGCCTGATAGAACACTGGGCTGTGTGATGTCACTTGAATACCTTTCGAGTTGTGAGCATACCCGAGTCCATGCGTTTAATTATTGAACAAAAGATAAGGTGTACATGTAAGTCAGTTACCAACCTAGCTTTCGGTATTCATGGATGCCAACGCACGCTGGAAGGTTGATCAAATCCATGATTACCTCCAACTGGGCTGGTAACTATTACATATGTGGTGGAACAGCACACGTCTCTCTTCAGCAGATTTTCGCACAATGCTTCACTCCTTCGCTAAAGCACCCAACAGTACAATAACAATAAAGTCTTTGTATTAAATTCGCTGCAAAAAGTTTACCACTCACCTGGTCCTTGGGCAAGAAATATTCCTCTCATGTCTTTTTCTTCGTTATCAAAACCGTGTAGCCCTTTGAGGGCGTCAGCCATACCAGGTGTATAGTCAAACTGCAAAATCAGAATGTAGTAATGTTTTGTCAAATGAATTTTTTTTATTATCATTAACGAGGCGATAATTTTCACTTCACAGTTGAGGGAATGGAGATATATATATATATATATATATATATATATATATATATATATTGGAGTGATCTATGTTAGGTATAGCAGTGTACTGGAATAGCCGCAGATACGGACATTACTGCAAAGTCAAAAGCAGTTTTAATGCAATGTAGTGTAGATGGTATGAGCATTAAACCACCTGCGGATTTTGGGTTCTAGTCAGAATATAACTTTACTTTGTTATAAAAACATAAGGAACACAAGCAATGTATCAGGCAAAACCCTCCTGATATGGGATGTCCATTGTCAGAAACTTTGACAGTTCTTGTTTCTCAGAGGATTTGAGAGTAACTGCATGGATGGACGTTCCACTCTGCAAGTATTTAATGGTCATTAACCATCCATACATTGTACGTGCACCAAAGTGTAATCCTGGAAATCGGCTTTAGTCAGTGCACGTGCGAAGGCCGTTATTAATATGACACATGTGTTTGTCGTTCATTTTATTTACTGGCTGATATCTTGGTTTGTATGATGTACGTGGTTACAATAAGGTCGAGTGACCTGAAATGGGGCGGGGAGTGTTCTGAGGGTGTGTTAGAAAGTATAGGTAGTATATCTAAATGCAGAAATAAATAGATGCGTGGCCGGGCCCATACCGATCGCTATCTTGATTGCACTTGGTTACTATGGAGTCCAAAGGCTAGGCTTCCAACAGGGTCGATGTGTATACATCAAATGCAACACATAGGCACACATCGAGTCTGTCAGCATATGTTTGTGTGTCACTCCACAATGTTCGTACAACATATGCAGCACTTGGGCATATGTGATCTCTACTGTGGCTGATCTTCGTTACAAGATTTTCCCAAATGCGGCTGTGTACTGGCACACAGTGTGTTACAACGTGTTTACATCGCATGCAGTACAAGGGTACACGCTGGATGAGCCGAGTAATGATTGTGCGTGCTAACAATGCATACATCACATGGTTACGTGGTACCTTTCCTGTCGCCAGTGTCTTCGTTTCCATACTTATGCCTGACTCACGAAATCCTGATTTCTCTCTGATGTGCTTGTGTGCAAGTGCACAATGTGCGCACAACACATGCAGCCTATATGCGCACGCTAGATGTCCCGAGATGTGCTCGTGTGCTAGAGCACAGTGTGCGTATAACACAGTGCACTGACATACATGTAATGTGCCTTCTACCAAGCCCTGCCACACGACGGATTAAGTGACAGCCAAAGTACGCGACAGTATGGCGTCACTCCAAGGTTCTGGAACAATAGGCACGTTTCAACTCTGAAAAACTATTTAAAAAACAAACTATTGAAGCTAAGACGATATCATTTACTTAACACGACGAATTGAACAGTTTTATACAATAACTTGCATAACTAAAACAGTTGTTCAAACAAATATAACTGATGTAGCCTTATTGGAACGGTCTCGATAAGGTCGTTCCAACGGGAGTCATACGCCATGTTTTAATACGCCTCCCCTCTAAACAACACTAAATGGAACCGACCTTAACCCTTTCCTTCCACGAAAAATGGAACCGGCCTTAACCCTTTACCTAACACAAAAAAACGGACGACACTTGCAAACTAAATTCTTGAGTAACTAATTTTTTCCTCATTTTTTGCGTCAGAAACATAGCTTATGGCCACTTATTTATTTATTTATTTATTTATTTATTTATTTATTTATTTATTTATTTATTTATTTATTTGGGTTTAACGACACTTTCGACAGCCTGGTCACCTCGTGTCGGACAGAGGAAGCTGGAGTACCCGGAAAGAACCATCCAGCAGCGGCGAGCAACTGTCAGACTCCCCAACGTGCCAACTCCACATAAGCAGAATTTGCGTTGGTTGAAGACAAGTACATCATCGACGTGCAGTACACCTTTATACATGTCGTCACCATGACCCCACGTAGGCAATCGGGATTAAGCGCCTTGCTCAAGGATACAAAGCAGTTACCCCTTGTAGGGATCGAACCGTGGACCTTTCGGTTTGAAGTCCAATGTAGTAACCACTGACTAAGTGCTCCCAGCAAGTATTATATGCTGCACATCTTCTGCCTGCCCTTAATATTTGTATGAAGTTTGATAGTTGTGGTTGGATTCGTGTCTGAGTTATGGTTGAGATACGATTAAGTGTGATCTTGAAATTGACCTTTGGGTTACAGCCCCATCTGTGGTGTGAACATCCTTCCATTGAACCTGTTAATTGTGTGATGTTTGATCAGTGTGGCCCCGATAGACTTTTAGGTATGCCTGAGACATGATTTGTGACCTAGAACATATGAAGGTGAAGTATGACGTTGATCTTGAATATCCACACGCAAATATTATACGCAGCACACCTTCTGAAAGCCATTAACATTTTGTTTGATAATTGCAGTTTGATTCGTTTCTGAGTTATAGCTGAGGCACAAAATTTGACCAATTTAAAGTGTGATCTTGAATTAGGGTTGCACGGTACATCGATAAACCGATATATACCGGTATTCAAACCAATATCGATTGAATACCGGTGTAATTACAAAAATATCGATTTAACGTCATTATATATTTACCCACAATTTAATGTTCAAGATGTATTGAGTTTTTTAACTGCAGCTCAGAATGAATAATATTATCGCTTTACCCAAGGAATCGTCCGCATGTGCCAACGTAATATACAAATTCAGTAGTTGAATAAATAAATTTAAAAAATTTCAACAAAACTATATCATGTGACCCCTCATTGGAACGAGCTCAACGATCTCGTTCCAATGAGGGGTCACATGATATTGTTTTGCAGAAACTTTTGGAAAAATTTGATTTAAATTAATAAATTTTAATATCGTCTGCGTTGTGTAAAGGTTTTTCGAACCGCACCATCAAGGCATGCTGATTCGTTCGACTATGATGTCTCAAGTCTCGATTGTGGTGCTTATGTTCAGATATCTGAACAGTTTTCGATATACCGGTATACCGCGGTATTTTTTTGAATACCGATACCGGTATTCTGTTTTGAATATCGCGCAGCCATATCTTGAATGTGGTCTTGTCCTTAAGTAACGGAGCCGATTATGATGTTCTATTCATCGCCCATTGTCTTTCATAATAATGTGAAGTTTGATGATTACTGTAGCCCCAATAGCTTTCGAGTTATTCGCCCGGGCATACATACACATACACTCAATTAGTCTTGTATAACTAACGTTGTGGGGCCTAATTTTTCCTTTTGTTCTCGTTGGTAAACAATGCAAACAAATATCGGCAAGATAAACTCTAACCCATTGTTTCCTCTGTGAGGACATGGAGTAAACAGGGGAAATCCTCGTGGGGACAAAAACAGTATAGTCTATATTCTCACAGAGTCGGGAACGCAGACCCACAACCACACACACACTCACAATTACAAACACTTCATTCAAAATATACACTGAACGACACACGCGTGTAATCGGGTTAATCGATATGACACGAGTGCCAGCGCGGAAGGATAAAACGGCCTCGAGTTTTATCCTTCCGCGATGGGACAAGTGTCATATCGATTAATCTATTCACACCCGTATGTCGTTCTGTGTTTATTACATGCTTTCACGTCTATAAAAGCAATTATTGGGAGGACACTCAGCAATTCATTTGACAACTAGTCCTCCGAGTTCCAATGTGTTCTACGTGCCATTTGGTACATAGAATACATTGGAACTCAGGGGACGAACTATCAACAAAAAGAACACTTTTTGTCGCTAACCAAATTTGCGAAGGGAACCCGTGTTACTATTTTAGTTATCACTAGCGATTCAAATTTTAATTGCGGTGCATGATTTGTAGAAAATTCCAGTGAAATTTCGCTTTTATTTAAAAATAGTCCGTTAACGATTTTTATTTTCTGCAAGGTTTAGTCTTGCTGTAGATGGGGATTTCAAAGAACAGGCGTGTAATAAATATATGTATACGTCGGGGGAGGGGGCATGAAAATTGAAACAATAATATAATCTGAACGGCGATTTCTATGGATAGCGCTAGATTAATATAGTTGTTACATTAGATAAAGGGTTAAGTATCATTTTTAATAGTCCCCATGCGTGTATAAGGGGTGTAAGGGGTGTGCCAACTCCACCCTAATACTTTTTCCAGTCGGAAGATTTTCGTCTGGATTGTTGTCTTAGACATCGATTGGCTCTTGCAAGTAATCATACTTTCTTAACCCTTTCTACGCGGTGTTCATAAACATTTGCGTGAAGAAACAATTGGTAGTGGACGAGCAGATGATATAAACAACAAAAAATCTAAAGAGAGGTTCTGTAATAATTTATCCCAACAGTTCGACAGAGCTGTTGGATTAAATTATTACTGAACCTCCCAAAACTCAGAATGGCTTCGTTGGCAGTATTGACTGAAATCATATCCAGGGCGCCAGTGTTGAAAGAATTAAGCGGCTTTCCCTCATGGTACTTGTCCGCTATCGGTGTCGTGCCTGTATTTAGCCTTAGATGGAGTTTACCACCCACTTTGGGCTGCATTCTCAAACAACCCGACTCCAGGGACGCTCCGAGCGACGGGCTCGCGACCAACCATATGGCCCTGACACTCACTCTGGAATGGCTTCGCCCATTTCACCGTTGACAGTGTTGACTGAAAATATATCTACCAGGGCGCCAGTGTAGAAAGAGTTAATAGGCTAGATTTTATACTTGTACTATTTTCACACACACAAAGTTTGTCATACGGATGGAGGTCAACTGTACCCGATTCGTGCGAATCGGAATGACTCCGGAAACATCGTGTACTATATCCGCTAAAATCCGTCTTGGAGACACTTTTTACAGCGCCTAGGATTTGGGTTGTGTGTGACGTGTGTAGGATAGCTTGCATGCTTCAGCCAAATTCTGGGTATTTCATAAGGGACCTTGTGAGATGTCATGTTGCAGTGATGTGTTGGCGTAACGTGTGTTGTAATGGCAGACTACCTGAGAAGACATGTTGTGACGTCATTGCCTTGGTCATACGTGATGTCAGTGCACATTTGCAGCGCGTGTTATTAGGGTAAACGTGTTTTCATAGCCCATTTTGTATGTTGAAGGAAACCATCTTGGTTTCAATGGTCGCACGTGTTTAGTACGACTAGAAAAGCTAGCTAGGGTGAAGCAGGGTATTGTGATGGTATTTTCGAACGAATGCGAGTATATCAAATTACCAAAAAACTACCAGACAACTACCATAAATTACCCAAATGGATTTTTGGAAACTGCCACTGGAAAGGCTACAGGTCCGTTAACCAAATAGGGGATAACCACGGGTCCGTTTACTTGGCCCGATGTGTACCCCAGCGGAGACGAAGGGCCCAAAGCTTGGAGTATGGTGGATATTGTGTTGCATTTCTATCTACTATATGTCACTGGTGCCGATCCCTGTCCTCGGCCGAGTCTTATTTGATTCATTTCACTCTAAAATCGCTAGGGTTAAAAATCAACCCAAATCGATTGGGTTGAATGAATATGAACCGAATTGGATTCACCTTTACTCAACCCAGTCGATTTGGGTTAATTTTTAACTTCAGTTAAGTTGTGTACAACCGCGTGCTTGTTAATCCTCTGCACTCTGATGTCAAAATGGCACAGTTTTCAGCAGCAAATATTTCACATAATGCAGTTGGAATTTTAACCAAATATACCTTGTTTGACAGAGCCCAGTGAGCTCTGCCTAACAAGATAAAATTAGTTAAATTCAAAGTTAAAGAAGAGAAAATCAGAGTGATTTGAGACAATTCTTTTGAAATACCAGAGTTCTGAAGGTGAGAATAAATTATAGGGAGATCATAACGAATCGACTGCCTAATGCTTGGTTCAGTTGGTTAATACAATATCTAAACATTTTTTTTTAAATCTAACAATGTGTTTCTGTTAATTCGAAATGATGTCAGGGTCCGCAATTATAATCGAACGAAACGCGATACCGATAATGACATTTCATTTTTATCCCCAGACACTGGGAAAGTTTAAACCATAAAAACATTAACATGTCGACCAGAGCAGTAATATATCACGCTCTGATATTAGTTGGGTTAAAAATCAACACACATCAACTGGATTGGGTTCATATTCACTCAACCCAATTGATTTGGGCTGCTTTTAGCTCAGCTAATTTTAGAGTGTGCAATCGGTTTTACTTGATGGGGAAAAGGTTGTCTCTGATAAATAGGCACACTACGTCTACGTTCACACTATAGATTTTTGTCTGCAGATTTTTGCCTGTAGACTTTTGTCAAGACATTTCTGTCTAAACGTCTAAAATATGAAGGCGGTTCACACTATAGATAATAATCTACAGATTAGTCATTAAGTTTTTGAAAACTGAAGAATAATCACATGATTTTCACACGAGGACCAATAAGCAGCCGTTATGTCTTCCCACATACAAAAGAAGTCCAAATCAAACACATTTGATTTTATGGACAAAAATTGCATAAGACAAAAGTCGATAGAAAACAATCCGTCGCGTTCATGATGTTGTTCTCTCTGTGCTTTTTTGTCTCGCGGCCTCACCTTTATCGATTACTTGAAAAAAAACTATGCCAAAAATCCAGGCCCGGCGGAACGGGGCGGCGGGGGGGGGGGGTTGTTTTATCTGTCATCTCTCCTAAAAATCGGCATATCGGAAAAGACCTCGAAGAAAACAGTTGATGTAACTTTCATTTAACCGCGTTAACAGTATTATATGACGTAGTAGTTACGCTGTGTGTTAGAAAGAGATATTATGTACTCAGCTCCATTTACGACGTTTGTTCTCAGGCTGCAAAGTGTTTTTCGCCATTTTACGTAACTCGATGTGCTAGTATGGCAGACAGCCTTAAACAAAATAAAATTGGAATAGAAAGGCTCTTTACCTGTCCAGAAATAAGTTCCTCTACGTCTCGGCCTACTGCATCTAGTGATTTACCTGGAAAGCGTCTGGGTAGAGAGAGCCAGTCTACTCGAATGTATCACCCTCTACCCAGAGTTGTTGTTCATTCTTTGCATATAAAAACATGCGAAACATGACAAACAACTCTGAGTAGTGAGTGGTAGATTTGAGGTACTGGTATAGGGCCGAAGATTTTAGCCTCCACAACCACATTCCAACTCTAAAGTACGTTTCGACGGGCCTGGTTTAGCTAAAAATGAGCTAATTTTCGATGCCTTTTGAGCAGGAATGTAGCTTCCAGAAGCGAGGAAATGGCTTCTTCTAGGATCCAAAAATCAAATTTTTCTCACACCGGGCCCAACCACGGTCGGTCCGGTGTGGCCTAGGATCCATCATTGCCTGCGTTTCAGCCCCTCACTTTTAAATACGCTCCGCCGGCCCTGAAATCTGTAGTGTGAACCTTGCTTAAGACTACGTAACAATACGTTTAACATGTCAGGTATGAGGATAAACGTCCCTGAATACTGCATCTTATTCGGAGAGTTTCTCTGGGTGTGCTCACAATATTTAACGACAACCCTTTTTCAAAAGTGTGTCCAATATCAGCATTTATTTGGGGAAAGGGGTGTTTAGATCACTATTTTAAAATGATAAGTAAAATGTAACATCTGTTTGTTTTGAACGAAGGCGGAGTCTATTGCTCCCTAAAACACTACACACTATACCGTTACAATGGACCATGGCAAATCCGCCATAAGGTAAATGGGCGGTACTCTACTGTGATTTTTCAAGTGGAATCTTTCCGGAATGTCTTCTTTCAGATACACGTGTAAATGGGGATGGAAGTCTTTCAGTGCATTGTATACCTGCAAATAAACAATAAATATTAGAAAAACCATTCCATTCGAAACACATATTGTATTGAATGCAAGTCGAAAATGGAGATACGAATGTGGAATTTTCGAATATGGTAAAGAATAGCAATTCTGAAAGTCGTGCGTTTTAATTACATACATGTGACCTACACTCTAAAATCATTTGCGTTAAAAATTAACCCAAGTCAACTGGGTTGGGTGAATATGAACCCAGCTGGGTTCATATTCACTCAACCCAGTTGATTTGGGTTAATTTTTAACCTAACTGATTTCAGAGTGTACTGATATTCAATCACATTATGTCTTCGACAGATACGAGCGCATAACAGACGTATCCTAATTTTATATGCTACCACAAGATTGATACTTCTCGAGTTCAGGTCTCGGAAAAAGTACTCATCCCACTTTTCATGGCGTGTAAAAACGAGACTCGGCAGAGTTTCACAACAACTGGTCGCCAGTCGTACGAATCGACGTTTTAATTAGCAACCAAGGACATAGGAACCGGAGGCACAGGAGGCTACGTACCCCCTCCAACTTTTTTTCTAGAATAGCTGAAAGAGAGGGGAGAATGCCAAGATTATCTTGACCAATATATTTTCACACCACAAAATACAAAATACGACCACCAAAAAATCGAAGTGTGGTGTGGGGAGTGGTCTCTTGCGACTCAAATGCAGTCATATGAAACTTCTGTTTCAATTATGGTTTCTGCACAGTAGCTAATCGTGATCACAACATGGGTATAAAGTGAAGTGCAACCATGTGTTTATATCCCTGTTGCCCATTTAGAGGTCTTCCTACTCAAGCAATTGTGACTGGGTCTAATTTTACTTGTGAAACCGAGTTTGTTGTCCACAGTAGACAAGCACTACTTCCTTTTCAGGGGTTCCCGCGGCGAAGAAGACTGAATTAGTTTTACCCCTATTTACAAAACGGGGTCAATTTGATTCTTGTCGTTTGGTTCTTTTGACATCAGTGTTGAGATTGGTTAATTTGAATGAGTACGTTTTTTCATACAATTGTCCACTTGACGCGTGTCTTTTTAATCATTCACGTGACATAACGACTGCAACCATGCAACGCTATTCACAAAGAATGTCATTAAAATTCTATTATTTTTCAATTGTTTTATTCCAAAAGCATAGCCTATGATTCCTCATTGGGACGAGTTCGTGTGTTCGTTCCAATGAGAGAACATAACTATGTTTTGGGGAATTAAAATGAAAATTTCTAGTTATTCAAGAAATATTTTTTGCAAGAGTCGTCTGCTACTCGTATTGGGTAAAGAGCTATTCACACAAAATGTCATTCAAATTCTATTATCTTTCAATTCTTGTTCCAATACCATGGCTCATGCCTCCTCATTGGGACGAGCTCGTTGAGCTCCTTGTCATGAGGGGTCAAACCTATGTTTTTGAGACAGAACCTGATGCATAGTTATTCAAAAACTGTTTTGCAAGTGTCGACTGTATTCGTATCTGTTTTTTGTTTCACTGCAACGGCCAAGTTAGTTTGCTTCAAGTCAGACTTGTCAGTTGACTTTGAAACCGACTCTTTGTAGGTCGTTCCGTTTCCAATGGGGGTTTTTAATTAGACTCCAAAAGGGCCCCCTAAATAGGGCAGGGACTACAAACGTATAATCGCGTGGGTTGGGCTGACATATATTCTGAGTGTAAAATTAAAATAATTCAATTTATTTGTCATGCTTCATGCAACGAATAATGGGAGATATGCCGAGACTCAACATATATTTTCTTTTTTGAGACTTGTATGCCACAGGGTGCATTGTCTGGCCGAAATCTTGATTATTTCTTCTCTCTCAAACCATAACAATTAGTCAAGATTACGAACTTTAGGAAAAACTGAAATATCCCTATATTTCAGACGGACTGATTAGCTAAAACAAAAACAGTACAGTCGCAGTGGAGGGGTCATAATCTACGCGTTGGCAATGATGTGTTTTACCAGGACATAAAAATCATCAGCAGCAAATTTTTTTAATGAAGCACCCGGTGCTTTATTAATTAATGTTTTGTTAATCATTACTTATAATTAGTGTTTGGACATAATTTGAATCACACACCTTTTCTTCTTTGTTTTCTGCGGGCCATAGAGATGTACACGCTCCCATATCCAAGTTAAGCAGCAGGTCACTTTTCTCCACAGCTTTGGTGATGTTTATCAGTTTGTCAAAGCTAACGGCCGTCATTCCGTGGTCCGACATTATCATAACGTTTACATCATCTGTCAGATTTTTCACTCGCAATTCTTCTTTAAGAATTTGAAGTTTTGAATCGATGGATTTTAACGTCTGTGAGAACACAGCACTATCTGGCTTACTTAAATGTCCAGCAGTATCCAGAAGCTCAGCATAAATACCTACAACAAAATACAGAAAAGTGTCATTGACTCCACTCGGTTTAAACTGACATCGACCAATGTATTATTCGGCAAAAATAACTTAATATATATCCTACATTCTAACCCAACAGTCATTAACCCTTTACCCAACGCAGACGATTTCAAAATTTATTATTTTAAATATCATTTTTTAAATTTTTTCAAAAAATTTCAACAACACCATATCATGTGACCCCTCTTTGGAACGAGCTCCATGAGCTCGTTCCAAAGAGGGGTCACATGATATGGTTTTGTTGAAATTTTTCGAAACATGATATTTTTTCAGCTGCTGAATTTGCATATTACGCTGACGGATGCGGGCGATTGCTTGGGTGGGTTAAAATAGTTTAAATTTATTGATTAGATTTCAAAATCAAGTGTTGTAAAGATTCCTCTTTATCCTTTCAACGCAACACGCATACACCATTGCGTAAAAGAAAATTTATTCTTGAATGATATGACAAGTCGAACACGAAATGGCGATGGAGTTCAGTACTAATTTAGTGGGGCTGTGGGGTTGAATTATTTCTGAAATTCAGTAGAAGACACAATTTTTGTAAATACAATTCTGCAAAACAATTCCCTTACTCAGTGAAATGGTCAAGATCTTTGAATAGATGGATTTGAGATTGTGAAGCGAATCTCCACATGTCATCCAAACAATCCCTCCCAACCTCGTTTAAATCTGATGTGTATATGTTTGGATTTGAGGCTACACATATTTCTTAACCCTTTCAAAATATTATCGTTTTAAACGACGATTTTACGAATGGTTCAGCTATTTAAATAACATGAGAAAAAGTCAAAAATAGCGATAAATTGAAAAACTACAAAATAGCAGGCTTTCTATTTTTGAAGCTTCGAGGCTGTATCTTTCATAACTAAATTGGCGTTTTCAGTGTAAAATGTCCACAACAACCCATATAAAAATAGCAATAAATGAAACAAACTGAAAAAGACGTGTCTGTTAAATATTCGTTCTCTGGAAAATACTAAAATTCCATGTAAATCGGACGCACTTTAATTTCTTGAACGTTGATCCTACTCACTCACCCGCTCCTCTATCTCCCACGAGGTCACCTCCGACTTCGGCCATAACAGTTTAGAATTTCCTCGGTCAGCCACATATGTTTAGATATGGGTTTTACTTGAGATGATATTCGCAGTTTTCGAAGGCCTGAGCCTAAAAATGAGGTGGAAAATAAAAGATGAAGAAGAAAAAACATAAACTTCCCATCGCTTAAATCGTGATTCGGATTTCCAAAACGTAAAAACAGACTGCACCGCTTCAGATAATTGGAAATTGGGGTACAAAGTTTCAAACCTGTACCTTTCATCAACATGGAGCTGTTCTAACCACACAGTTGGTGTTGTTAATGTTAATGGTCCAAAATGGCCTACAATTTGAAGTGATGTAAAAACGTCAAAAATTGCGATAAACGAAAAACTAAGAAACGCGTGTCTGCTAAACTTTCGAGCTCAACAAAACACTAAAATTTCATGAAAATCGGATGTACTTTAATTTTTTGGACGTTGTCTCCCTATGTCGTTATGAGTTTTGCAGAAGATCATATTTCAAAATACTTCTATGTTGTTAAAATTAAGAGATTATGGACTTCTTTTAAACCTCGCTTCGCACCAAATGGGGCTCCAAATTTGGAAAACTAAAATACCAGTCTGGTAATATGGCAATGATGAATAAGTGTTTCAAATTTGGTATTTGTGTGTCAACCGGAAGTACCACACTCCTTCAACAAATGAAAAGAAAGAATGAAAAAGGAAAGACTTACGACCTTAATATGTCCTTTCAACTTCGTTAAATGGCGTAATAATTCATAATACAATAGTCCAGGCACATTAGACATAAAAATGAGAAAGTAAGGAAAAAAATCGGAGAAAGCTGATTTTTGTATATGTTTCCGGGACACACATTGCGGATAAAGTGTGAAAAGTCCCCGCGAATCCGAGTTGAGCTTTTTTAGTTATAGCGTTTTTTTGATGAAAAAATTTTTTTTTTTAAAAATTCGACCCAGCTCCATATTTCTCATTCTTATTCGCCTTAGTAGGGTGAGAATCATAAATATCGTGCTGAATTATATTGAGAATACATATCCCCAACAGAAAATGCCAACTTTGTACCAATCCTCACACTCAATGGTGAAATATTCACGAAAATGTACAAAATTACGAGAAAAAAAATTTATTGTTTTCATACACACAACGGTACACAACGTCCATTAAATCAAATCTACGACTACTTTGGGAGTTAAATTATATATCAAAAATTGCCATATATTAATTATATATAAAAAAAGCAGTGGCTTTATAATGATATATAACAATAGTCATTTATTCCATAATGAACTGGTGAAACGTGTGAAATATTAACCATACCCCCTAAACTCAAATTCAAACGGCATCGACTTTTCTCATTCAAATACCGTATTATAGCATCATTGTTTCAATTTCCATGTTTTCGTTAGACTCGGCGGCTTCCATATGATTATGTCATATTTTGGGGCAATTGGTTCGATCATGGCTGGTAGCGGCTTGGATGAACTTTGGGGGACTGTTTATGCTGGTGGGTCAATCCATCATTTGATCAGTGGTCATGCATATTCAAGAGCAGTTCGTGCCCATTTGCTAACACAAATTGCCATTACAAAACTTGTGTTTGAAGAAAGCGGAACACTAGATAACATAGACTGCACAGAAGTCAATGAAATATTCTGTGGACTTGCCAGAGGTGACTGTACAACAGCTGACGCTGTCAATCAAGAAAGTGTCAACCATCTACTGTCAAAATTACACGAACTGCTCCAGAATGCGTCCGTAGGACGCACAGGAAAGCTTTGGGTACAATACTACGAGCAAATAGGTCTTCTCCATTTGTTCTTGAGAGCAGAGCGCACAGGCGACTGGGAACTCCACACATATTGTGTTCGCAATATGATTCCAGTATTTCACGCAGGTGGTCATTTTGCATACGCAAAAAGTTCTCATCTCTATTTGCAGCAGATGAATGAGCTAACAGAAATAATGCAACAGGATGATTTGAAGTTGTTCACTGAGAAAGGTTACTTTACCATAAGGCGCTCAGATAAATTCTGGGACGGGATATATTCTGATCAGACCATAGAGCAGTGTTTAATGAGAATGTTCAAGCTCCCTGGTGGTCTCACACATGGCAGGGGAATAACCGATAGCACTGTTGCGAAA
This sequence comes from Pictodentalium vernedei, assembly GCA_031216915.1. NCBI lineage: Eukaryota > Metazoa > Mollusca > Scaphopoda > Dentaliida > Dentaliidae > Pictodentalium > Pictodentalium vernedei. Next base: position 773,763,358 of record CM062296.1, on the reverse strand, counting down.
TGGGTACATGGACTACCTCTTTGCCTTTCGATATGTAATGCTCTCGAAAATTTTGTTCATGTTCACACTGGTCATGGCGAACAACATCGGGATCTCCGTCAAAGTTCACAATTGACTGATGCCAATGATATCACCAAATTATTGAACTGGCTCAGAGTGCATTCCCCCTTTCAGAATAGAGATCCACTACAATTAGTCTCTATAGCGACCGGGCTTGTGGCCGACGAAACTGTGAACTGTGACCAAGTTCGCAAAATTGGTGAATGTTGCGTATCGAATGTTGTAAGCAAAACGTTCAACAGCATCAAACTACGACGTGTTGACACTGTGAAGTCTTTCGCATCGATGGCAAATAGCATCAAAGTCCGTGGAAGTAAGGTAGTGATTGACCCCACAATTCTGTTCAACCGCATCACATGTGTTATTCAGTCACAAGCAGAGATGGAAGAGTATCTCAAATATGAACTCGCCCCGAAACCACCAGCATTGTTTGATTCTGCTGGAATGAGGAAGACACAGAAAAGCACGCTCGGTAAGATCCTCAAAACATACGGTTCCGAGCAAACTAAAATCCCAGCACATTCTCTGTTTGTTGTAGATGGTGGATTTTTATTGAGGGCAGTTGTATGGCCTAAACAGTCGTCATATAAGGACATATGTACATCATATTCCAATTATCTAGTGAGACATTTTGGGGCGAACGTCGTGGTTGTTTTTGATGGTTATGCTTGTACAATGTCGACAAAGGGCATGGAACAAGCCCGTAAATCTAAAGACAGGTATTCCATTGATATCAATATCTCACCCGAGTTACCAGCCACCACACCCCAATCCGATTTCCTTGCAAATGCCAAGAACAAAACCCAACTGATCGATTTTCTAATGCAGGAGCTATCTGCTATCAATATTCAGTCCAAGCAGGCCGAGGCTGATGCTGATGTACTGATAGCCGAAACTGCACTTGACATCGCTCAAGATGACAACAATGTTGTCGTTGTGGGAACAGACACAGACTTGTTAGTCATTCTTACCTCTCGAGTTCAACCGGGATGTAATATTCACATGATGTATTCCATTACCCCAAACTTACTAGTTTCAGATAGTGAAATAGCAACCAAAATGGGTGACCATAGAAGCAACCTCCTTGTAGCACATTCTATAAGTGGTTGTGACACTACTTCTGCACTCTTTCGAGTTGGTAAGAAGAAAGTATTCAGTACAATTGTCTCCGATGTTACTAGCGACTCACAACAGTATGTCAACACAATTTTGGCGGATGACAGTACACCAAGTGCAGTAGCCGCTGCCGGGGAACAACTTCTCCTGATCTTATACGGGAGTAAAACTGTTTCCTCTCTCGACCAATATAGATATGTCACTTACAAGCGTTATGTAGCAAAATCTAAACTGAATAAACCCATCGACCTAGCCTCACTCCCACCAAGCAGCGATGCTGCACAACAACATGTCTACAGATGTTATCTCCAGGTCCAACAATGGCTGAGCACTTCGCTTCCGCCGACGGATTGGGAGTGGTCGCTAGACAATGGACTTCTTGTACCGACTGCAGCCACAAAGCCATGTGCCCCCGATAACCTACTGAATCTGATCAGTTGTGGTTGCAAGAGTGCTTGTACAAAAAGGTGTGGGTGTAAGAAGGCAGGACTCTCTTGCTCAGGTTTGTGTAATTGCAGTTCGGATTCTTGTAACAACCACAGAAACACTGTCCTGTCGGAAATTTCTGAGTTCGATGAATAATATGTATATAGGTCATGTCATTTCTGTATATAGCGTTGATAATAGTCAATGTAACTTAATCCATGTTGATTGATTTGTACATTCTGTAAATATTATTTATTGATTTTTGTACATTCTGTAAATATTATTTATTGATCTAATGCTGCCAGACACAGACGTGTCTGTTCGGTCCCAAGCCCGAAAATAGTTGAGTTCTCATGCTGACGAATTTTATGCCAAAAGGGGAACTCGGCCAGAAGCAGAGGGGGTCTTCCATAATGTCTATTTTGTAAGCAATGATAAAAGTCTTCAAATGGTGGTGGTTTTTTTATCGTCTGTCCAACTAACATCCCGTTCTGTACTACGACCCTTTGGGCAAATCCGTTAGGAAAATCGTCATTTTTTGCGTAAATCCGATACTGTTTTGTGAATTTTCAATAATTTTTCGCAGAAATTGTCACAGAATGCACATTTTCCTCTAGGTAAATGTATATTAGACATTATGTAGCTCGAAATACGCGTAAACAAAAAATACAGTTGGATCAATTCGAGGTTACAAAGTTCGTGCGATTTTTTTTGATTTTTTTCAAACGCGTTTTCGAAAAAAGGCTGTAGAAAAAAAAGCTCAACTGGGATTTTAAGGGACTTTTGTCTAATCGTTCAGTGACATGTACTCGACATTCCCTGAAAAAATCAGCTTTCTCCGATTTTTTCCCCTAGTGAAACCTAATGTTCTTGGGCTATCAGCAGCCCGGGGAGGGTTAACTAATACTCACCGGAATATTTTGTTCATGCGACTTGTAATGTCACACCAAGACCTGCAAATAGCCGATTTTTTTTGAAAGCCTACAAGATGTTGTTAGAGAAATCCACAGAAAATGGGTATTTTAAGATTTTAATGGGTATCTATCTTTAACCAGCCCAAAATGGGTTAAGACGTCAAATTTTGAATACCCTTACCACTTTCAAAAATATTTTCCGATCAATTTTGCGTCCGATAAATGAAGGCCCCTTTCTCTGTGGTATATCGTTTGGGTGCTGTTGGTGTCTAAAACAGCCCATTTTATCACAATTTTTACGTTTAGCAGCTCGGGGAGGGTTAACTAATGCTGACCGGAATATTTTATCCATGCAACTTGTTTAGAGAAATCCACGGAAAACATGAAGTTTTGAGCTTTTTTGGGGTATTGCTGTTTAACCAGCCCAAAACGGGTTAACACTTGGTTTATTGAACTCCCTTATTACTTACAAAAATGATCCTTGGTGAATTCCACTTCCAATAAAGGAAGTTATGTTTACCTCTCGGGTATCGTTTGGGTGTTGTGGGGGTCTGAAACCGGCCCATTTCATCAAAATTTCGATGTTTGGCAGCCTGTGGAGGGTTACCATATGCATCGCCTAATATGTCGTGTGTATCAAAGGTTGTGTCATAGGCAGGTCTAGTAATGATGGATGTTTAAAAAAAATCCTAAAGACGTGTTTCGAGAAAGTACCGATAAACCCCAATTTTGGCAGTTTTTTGCCAATTCTGGCGAAATAAGGGTTAAATCGAAAATTCCGCTTTGGTACATTTTTAGATTTTTTGCCACTCTATGCGTGTTCCAAATTGTGTGAAAATCGGTTCGAAAATGGCTTCTGAATCGTACGGACAAAAATGTGTGGAAAAAAAAAAAAAAAAAAAACCCAAAAAACCCCCCCCCCCCCAAAAAAAAATAATAATAATCCGTAGAAAAACAATAGTCTTTTCCAGAGGGAAAAGCCTAATTAGATGGTGATTTTTGTGAATAGCGCTGGCCGGTTTTGGCCGTTGCGTTGGGAAAATGGTTAAAAATTAAAAAAACGGCGTATTCTGTACATTATATCAACAGTGTGTGTATCGTGGCACATAAAACACACACTGTCCTTTCTATTAACATAAAAATCTAGGAAGTGAGGTTTGCTAATATTTTTTCCTTGAAGAATAAAAACTTTTGGATTACTGAAAAAATACATTACCCAAACAAAGAGACAAAATGTACGATTAGTTTTGATAGGTATGATACTGACAGATATTCTTAACCCTTTACCCAACGTAACGGCCAAAACCGGCCAGCGCTATTCTCAAAAATCTCCAATTAATTTTCATTATTTTTTTCATTTTTTGTCTCAAAAACATAGGTTATGACCCCTCGTTGGAACGAGCTCAACGAGCTCGTTCCAACGAGGGGTCATAACCTATGTTTTTGAGACAAAAAATGAAAAAAATTAGTTATTCAAGAATTGTTTTGGCAAGGGTCGTCTGCTTTTCATGTTAGGTAAAGGGTTAGTGACAGATTATCTGTGAACTAGTTGCTTCTAATTAGGTTGACATAAAAAGCCAACTTTTGATACTTTTAAAAAACGGACCAACAGACAGCGCCGAGAGCTCTCAGTTGTCTTCGTTCAGTGAAAGTAACAATAGGAAACTTTGCTTTATTTTTTTATCTTCTACTGATGTCATGGGACATGGGTGTTTTCTCTACAGTTACTTGCTTCTTAATTGACCCTTCCTTTATCGAAAGTTGATTTTTTTAAGATTTAATTTAAGGATGTAAATTTCAAAATCGGGCAGAGGCAAATACTATAAAACTTTTATAACTGTATTTTCTAGAATTGTATTTTCTAGTTTTGACTTTAAACGGGTTAAAATGAACCATTAGAATTTTCCAAAATTTGGCAATTTGCCCGTTTGCAAATTGCCATATCTTTTAAAATGTTAATGATTCATTTTAGTCAGTTATATTAATAGGCAGAAAATACAATTCTAGAAACACAATTCTAAATGTTTTATATTATTGGCTCCTGGTCTTTTTTTGAAGGGGGGGGGGGGGGGTCGAAGTAAAAGTTGAAAGAATAACAATACTTTAATGGCGTTTTAAATGTATAGCACTAGGCGCTTTTAGCCTATATTTTTGGGACAGGGCCACTTGCAGTTTAGACAATTTGGTCTGGACAGTTGACAAATCTATCGTTCAAAGTTATTCTGGCCGTTCCGGTTCGAATTGGTTTCTTCGGTCATTACATTTTCGGTGATATACATATTGGTTTGAGTAACTTTTGTTCGAACTTTGCTTAAAATTTCTGACGTCCCTAAATTATAGGTGTGCAGTCCCCATCTGATTCCTATCCCCCATGCATATAACTTTTGTGGTGCTCGTCATTTTTTTTTTATTCAACAGCATCGCATTTTTGCATAGAGAGTTTTTTTTCATTTTCTGAAATTTGTTCCAGTCGGTGTGTTATATTTATATTACTCTGTGGGTAATTTCACACGATTACATAATATTTGATGAAGCAGGGATAGTTCATGACATACCAAATAACAATTATCGTTTATGCACAGACGTTGTGATACTCACCAACAACACTAACGGACTCGTTTACAAAATCATTAATTCCGGAACGTATGGCCCATTCTAAGTCGTCCATTGAGGGAGGAAGGCCACCGTATGGTTTCATTTTGTAGGGATTAGTGTTACGAATGGTAGCTTCAGTGCCATACCAGAAGTACCATGATGTGCGTAGATTCTAAAATTGGAAAATAATCTGTTGAAAATTCCTTTTCATACAAACTCAGAAGAATGGCGATGTCCATAACTCCGTTTTTAAAAGACAGAGCGACGTAAAAAGCACAATTCACAGCTAATAGTAGTTTTTGCAGAATTATAGCCCAAAAGCCTTGTTACATCAGTCTGTAGATATGCAATGCCTGGGAACATTGATCTTGCACAACGACATAGCTCAATATTGCGGACGGTCGTCTTTACTATCTCAAAAAAGTTAGATGATTTTTTTAATCGCGTTGATGTGATAATGTTATATAAAAGGAATGCCAAGTTCATCTGTATAAAAAATAAGAAATTTACGAATCTCGTCTACTATAAGAAATCTATAAGAAATGTATGAACCTCGTCTACTTAATTCAATTCTAGACGAGGTAAACCGCGTCACAAATTGAATTTAGAGGACGAGTTTAATTTATTTTCTTTTGAATCGAGACTCAATTTGACGCCATTCTATATACAATCTGCACATGCATGATAGATAGATTCAAACTGTACCAGCCATTTCGTCCCCTGAGCTCCAATGTGTTCTATGTGCCAGTAGGCACAAAGAACACATTGGAACTCAGTGGACGATTTGTGAGGTATTCTTGTTAATGTATCCAGCCTACACCCTCGCGGCTTAAGGTTGAAAATATTGCTTCACCTACAAATTAAATTTGGATTGGTCCACTATACTGTATCGTGGTTGCAAAAAGCGGATAAAAATTTCGACCCGATTCTCTCCGTTTTCACCCCTCACAAAACTGTAGACTCTCCTGTAATGTTTAATACCGGGAACGGGAATTCCACAGCTCTGCCGCTCCAGGTTCTGAAAGTCCATCATTATACCCTGGGGAATTCAAAGACCATTGTATCAATAATTGCGTATTATAGTTTATGAGATTCCGGCGAATATCAGTTTCTTCCGGTTCTGTCCTATGCATTTCCTGGTTATCGGGACTGATATTCAGAAACGACAACCGGAAAACTCCCGGTATCGTGACTGACTTTCAAAAACGAGAACCAGAAAATTCCCTTTTCCAGGATTAATCCCTACTCCCCTCTGAAGAAAATGTGAAAACAATGAACGAAACACTAGAGAAACAGAATTTACTGCATCCAGTAAAATCAAGTCTGTGTGAAAAGCGTTAAAGTATCAGGAATAAACTCTATAGAAAGAGAATTTATGGAGGCTTATCTTCTGGTGTAAAATATTTTTTAACAAATCAGAAATGGGTTTTTCGTTAACAGTATTTACAGATATTCATACAGGAATCAGAACAATTTATATAAGAAACCAGAAAAGGCATATATGTGACCAGCATTTAAAGGGTTCGATACACGAATCAGAAATGGACAATTTTGGCTCTGCCCACTAATTTGAGTGATGAAATACATTCATAAACTTTAGAAATACATTAAGGTGTAAATGCATTTCCCAGTCTTTCTGAATAATATGCACTTGATGACCTCATTCAGGTGGACCATATATTGAATCTCCAGCAATGTTTAACTCAGTCGGTGTAGTCCCATGTCCACATCTACATTGAAGAATGAGCGCAACCCACTTTGAAATAATGGCTCCACCAACTTCAGATCTGTCATCTGACATTCAGATCGAACGGGTGAAAAAAACATAGATAAGTGCAAACTGGTTATTGTTAACCAGCATGCCAAATTGCATAGAGATAGGACGGTCCGTATTTGAGTTGTCGCGCTGACAAAGGGTGCATAAACTCTATGTCGGAAAAAAACCCAAGAGCTCATTTGAAAGCCTGCTCTTAAAAGCATCTAGTGACCTAAACAAGGCATACATAAAACTAGAACTTCTCTAATAAATTAATTTTAAACAGTCATAGCACTAACACAGTTAACAGAACATTCAACTATGTCAGTATTGCATCTTTTACCGGCATCCTGACAGTATTGTGATAGGTTTCAATAACAAATCTAGAGTGTAGTTTTACAATTACATGTACACTGGAATTCTTCATTATCAAGTTGTTTGTTTTTACATTAACTTGGTTTGGGAATTAATTCTGTACAATGAGATTAAATAAATAGATCATGTTATTGTATTTGACAGTCACAGCTTTCTCCCCATTGCTTTTTGTGAAATTCTTTCATGGAGAAAATATTCATACAGGAATCAGAACAATTTTTCTAAGAAACCCGCAAAGGCATATATGTTCACACCATTTATAGGGTTCGATCAAGGAATCAGAAATGGACATTACTGCCGCTACCATTTATTTGAATGATGAGATACATGTATAATCTTCAGAACTGCATTAATTGGTATAAAATGAAATTCCCAATAGGTCGAAAAAGTATGCATTTAATGACCTCTCTTGACCGCATAGAGGTGGACCACATTTTGAACCTCCAGCAAGTTTCAACTCATTTGGTGTAGGTACCATTACTATAGGTCATACTAAACCTGAAGTATGAGCATAAACTACTTTATAAATATTGGCTCCACCAACTCCGGATCTGCCATATTTGTAGATGATGGCAAATGTTCATATTAGCAAGGCAATGATGAAGTGCATGCATGGTACCTCTGGAAAATATATTGCAAGTAAAAAGGTTCAGTAATGTTGGAATGTAGATGTTGAAAGTCCTTGAAGACCCCTAAGAGCCTGTCTGAAGACTTATTGGCATAAAATACCGAGGTCCCATCTATATCCATGTGTGTTTAGAACAACACTGTGAGAGTGGAAATGGTTTTCATTATTCTCAATGAATTTTTCGAAGAGAGGTGCACCATCGAAGTGCAGTACGCTTTAGTACACAGCACCACCGTGCCCCCATATTAAGATTTTCAGAGGGTTAAAATATTCGCTTTAAATATTCCATTTTAATCCTTTAACCCTTTACCCAGATGGTAGAGGTGCAGGCTGCAAGCCGAGAGGTCCTCGGTTCGAATCCCACCTGTGGCAACAGCGTTGTGTCCTTGGGCAAGACACTTCACCCCCATTGCCCACGTAGGGGCACGGTGACGCTGTGTACTAAGGCGTACTGTACGTCGATGGTGCACCTGTCTTCAACCAATGCTAACCCTGCTTGTGTGGAGTTGGTATGTTGGGGAGCTGACAGTTGCTCGCCGTTGCTCCGTGGTTCTCTCCGGGTACTCTGGCTTTCTCCACCCGTAAAACTGTCACGGTCATGGTTAGCCATTGTGCAGAAATATGTGACCTTAAAACACCAATAAAAATATAAAAAAAACCTTTACCCAACGAATCGGCCGCATCCGCCCGCGTAATATGCAAATTGAGAAGTTGAAAAAATATTAGTTCCAACGAGGGGTCCCATGATATGGTTTTGTTGAAATTGTTTGGAAAATTTGAAAAAAATGATATTTGAAATAATAAATTTTGCTATCGTCTCCGTTGGGTAAAGGGTTAAATGGGGGCGCAATGGCTGAGTTGACAGAGGTGCAGGCTGCAAGTCCAGCGGTCCTCACTCTGTCCATGGGCAAGAAACTTCACCCCATTGCCTACGTGGGTGCATGGTGGCGATGTGTACTAAAGCGTACTGCACATCGATGGTGCACCTGTATTCAACCAATGCTGACCCTGCTTGTGTGGAGTTAGTATGTGGGGAATCTGATAGTTGCTCGCTGTTGCCCGGAGGTCCTCCTCCCCGGGTACTCTGGCTTCCTCCGCCCGTAAAACTATCCTGGTCATGGTAAACCACTGTGCAGAAATATGTGAAATTAAACACCAATAAATAAATAATCCTTTAAAAAATGAGCTCATTCCAATGAAGGGTCATAAGCTATGTTTTTCAAGCAAAAATGAAAAGTAATTAAAACTGAATAGACATTTCTGTGTATAAAGCTGACCGGTTTTTGCCGTTATGTTGGTTAAAGGGTTAAGAATCCCTTAGTTTGGAAAGCACACTGAAAAGGTGTCCCATTTCACATAGAATTAAATGTTTCAGAAAAGAGAGCGAAAAACATTCTGTAGCCATGAGTTATATTAAAGATATTTTTTTACTCACATCGAAGTATTAAGAGGGTTAAAATCTGACCATTCAAATATTCCATTTTATTACTTTGTAACTGTGATAGGTGTTTCGAGAAAGCCACACACCACTCCATCCCAAAACCTCTCAATCCTGAGTTATGATTGAGAATAAATAGATTTTTAAAAAAAAAATGCTTTGAAAAGTGAAGGTTTCTCTATCTCTTCAATGACTGAGACTGAAGTTTTCTAACATGATACAACATAAATATACAGTGCTGTTCAATGTAACAAAGAATTCTATCTCAGCTTTCTCTCTGGAGATTTCTGTTTTAGATAATGGTTACTGCTTCAGCTAACTCATTTCCCAGTAAATGTTGTAAACATATTTTTAACATCTAGAGCCCGAAGGCCCACATGCCTCCAAATCATAGATGACCAAATACCAATGGCAGGCAGTCTATCAGTATACCAAAAACATTGAGATAGGATTGATTGTATTTGGGTTATCATGTTGACAAACAGTGCATAGAAGACATTCTATGAATGTTATTAATTTATTGGGGTTTAACGACACTCAACAGCTAGGCCCGCCTCGTGTCGTACAGTTTTTATGGATGGAGGAAACCAGAGAACACAGAGAACCACCAAACAACAACAACAAGCAACAGTCTGGATCCCCAACATGCTAACTCCACACAAGCAGGGTTAGTGCAAGTGTATCATTGGCATGCAGTATGTTTTAGTACACAACATCACTATGACATTATGTGGGCAATGGGGGTGAAGTGTTTTTGCCCAAAGACACAAGGCAGTTGCCGCAGATAGGATTCGAACTGAGAACCTCTCGGCTTGCAGCCTGCACCTCTAACTGCTTAGCCACCGTGCCCCTCTATGAATGTAATGGGAATACTTTAGAGGCTTATTTTGGGGATAAAATAGTTTTAAAGAAATAAGAAATAGGTTTTCAATGACAGTATTTATAGATATTCATTCAAAAATCAGTTAATTTTTTCCAAGAAACCAGATAAGGTATATATCTTCACAGTATTCAAAGGGACCAATCAAGGGAATTCACAAGTAGGTTCAAAAATATGATTTCCAGCAATTCCGGTAATAGCCCTCGTGACTCGTGTTCGACTTTGGCCCAAATTTTGAATCTCCATCGAGTGTCGACTCGTTGGTATTGGTCCCAGGTCCATACATCATACCATGCTTGAAATATGAGCATGACCCACTTTCACGAATTTTGGCCACACCAACTTTTTATGTAAAAATGGATGTATGGACTTCAGGAATGCTTTAGAGAGTCAAAAAATGTGATTTCCAGCAATTCTAAAAAAATGCACTCAAATACCACAAGTGACCTCCGTAACCTTGACCCACATTTTTGAACCTCCATCAAGTGTCAACTTATTTAGTGTTGGCTCCAGGTCCATGCATCACACCATCCTTGAGATATGAGCGTGACCCACTTTCAAAAATTTTGGCCACGCCCACTTTTTTCCTGAAAAAATGCACATCTGAATTTTGGGGAAGCATTTGGAGGTCAAAAAATGTGATTTCCAGCAATTATGAAAAATGGACTCATTGACCCCTGAGTGACCTCGGTGACCTTGACCCATATTTTGAATCTCCATCAAGTGTCGACTCATTTGCTGTTGGTCCCAGGTCCATACGTCATACCATGCTTGAGATATGAGTGTGACCCACTTTCAAAAATGTTGGCCACGCCCACTTTTTTTACGTCAAAATGCATGTGTGTATGTCAGGAATGCTTTAGGGTGTCAAAAAATGTGATTTCTAGCAATTATAAAGAATGCACTTAATGAACCCTAGGTGACCTCCATGACCTTGACCCATATTCTGAATCTCCATCGAGTGTCGACTCATTTGGTGTTGATCCCAGGTCCATACGTCATACCATGCTTGAGATATGAGCGTGACCCACATTCAAAAATTTTGGCCACGCCCACTTTTTTCATGAAAAAATGCACATCTGAATTTTGGGGAAGCATTTGGAGGTCAAAAAATGTGATTTCCAGCAATTATGAAAAATGCACTCATTGACCCCTAAGTGACCTCGGTGACCTTGACTCATATTTTGAATCTCCATCGAGTGTCGACTCATTTGGTGTTGGTCCCAGGTCCATACGTCATACCATGCTTGAGATATGAGCGTGACCCACTTTCAAAAATTTTGGCCACGCCCACTTTTTTACGTCAAAATGCATGTGTGTATGTCAGGAATGCTTTAGGGTGTCAAAAAATGTGATTTCTAGTAATTATAAAAAATGCACTTAATGACCCCTAGGTGACCTCCATGACATTGACCCATATTTTGAATCTCCATCGAGTTTCGACTCATTTGGTGTTGATCCCAGGTCCATACGACATACCATGCTTGAGATATGAGCGTGACCCACTTTCAAAAATTTTGGCCACGCCCACTTTTTTTACATCAAAATACATGTGTGTACGTCAGGAATGCTTTAGGGGGTCAAAAAATGTGATTTCAAGCAATTATGAAAAATGCACTTAATGACCCCAAGTGACCTCCGTGACCTTGACCCATATTTTGAATCTCCATCGAGTGTCGACTCATTTGGTGTTGGTCCCAGGTCCATATGTCATACCATGCTTGAGATATGAGCGTGACCCACATTCAAAAATTTTGGCCACGCCCACTTTTTTTTACGTCAAAATGCATGTGTGTATGTCAGGAATGTTTTAGGGGTCAAAAAATGTGATTTCTAGCAATTATAGAAAATGCACTTAATGACCCCTAGGTGACCTCCGTGACCTTGACCCATATTTTGAATCTCCATCGAGTGTCGACTCATTTGGTGTTGGTCCCAGGTCCATACGTCATACCATGCTTGAGATATGAGCGTGACCCACTTTCAAAAATATTGGCCACGCCCACTTTTTTCACGTCAAAATGCATGTGCGTATGTCAGGAATGCTTTAGGGGGTCAAAAAATGTGATTTCTAGCAATTATGAAAAATGTACTTAATGACCCCTAGGTTACCTCCGTGACCTTGACCCATATTTTGAATCTCCATCGAGTGTCGACTCATTTGGTGTTGGTCCCAGGTCCATACGTCATACCATGCTTGATATATGAGCGTGACCCACTTTCAAAATTTTTGGCCACGCCCACTTTTTTTACGTCAAAATGCATGTGTGTACGTCAGGAATACTTTAGGGGGTCAAAAAATGTGATTTTCAGCAATTCTGAAAAATGCACTCAATGACCCCTAGATGACCTCCGTGACCTTGACCCATATTTTGAACCTCCATCGAATGTCGACTCATTTGGTGTTGGTCCCAGGTCTGTAGGGCATACCACGCCTGAGATATGGGCGTGACCCACTTTCCAAACATCCCTACAGACACCCCTGATACCCCAGGAATCTGAAAAATATTCAGTGCCGAGAACTTGTGGCTGTCTATCAGCATGCCAAAAATCAACGAGATAGGGCAATTCGTTTTCGAGTTATCTTGCGGACAAAAAAGTGATGAGAAGACAGAAGACAGGAGAAGAAGAAGAAGAAGAAGAAGAAGAAGAAGAAGAAGAAGAAGAAAAAGAAGAAGAAGAAGAAGAAGAAGAAGAAGAAGAAGAAGAAAAAGAAAAAAAAGAGAAAAAAGAAAAAAAAAAAAAGAAAAAGAAACCGTGCAAAAACAATAGTCTGTGTGTTTCACACAGACTAATAAATCATCCGCAATAGAAAAACAACGTTAAAACATATCCTTCGCTGCAGGGGCGGATCCAGGGGGGGGGTGCTCTGGGTGCTCGAGCACCCCCCCCCCCCCCCCACACACACACACACACACAGGCCTACTCACTACTCACAGTCATCCAAAAAAATTTGAATTTGCAGACATTCTGAAAGAGTGAGAACTTCATCCCAATCACAAGTATTACTGTAATAAGCATACGCGATTACTGTATTTCCGATCCAGCCTCCAATAATCTATCTTGAAGATTTAATTTCAATAAAATGTAATTGTTATAAGAATGAGCCTGGAATTTAACCAGTTACCAATCACAGCTTTTCCCAAAATGGATGGCATTTGAATCAGTTGACGAGCTGATTCCAATGTCATCCATATATTTACGGTCTTATGGACAAAGTTTCCACGTTTATCAGCTCTGTTCGTAAATATATCTTTGTTCAGCTTAATCAGTGATGCTATAGTGACGTTCGCCTTCAGCAATAGTTTTACACTATGACAGATGATTGAATGGGACAATTTAATATTTAACAAAGAGCATTTAACATTGGTGAATGACTTATTTCTTCGATAACATGAATAAAATAATTAAGCTACTTACCAGTTAAGATCAGTTGATGGAACAATGTATTTACACAGTGTACAAGTTTGTGCGTTCACATAGCACGGTTGAAGCGCACAAACTGAGACAGGACTTGGGTGTTTCAGAAGCGGATCCAGGATTTTAAAATAGAGGGACGTCGCCCTCTATACTTATATGGTCACAAACTGTTGTGATGCAAGTGTGCACATACTATTAATTTATAGTACGCACTGGCTTCAATTATTTTATTAGAATTGACTGGGGCGTACCTTTGCCTTTGGCACGCTCCAGTCAATTCTAACAAAATAATTTTCAACGACATATACTTTTTATATCTGATTAATAGACGGGGACGCACGCGGCATGCGCCCCTCTATTTTCTCAGAAATAATTTCTGAGAAAATAGAGGGGCGCACGCCATGTGCGCCCCCGTCTAAATCTGCCTTTGGGGCGTTTAACATTTAAATAGTCTATGCATCTCAAAGTTGACCAGAAGAAATGTGACCCCCCCCTCGGCCACTCACCCAGTGGCACCAACCCATCCACACATTCACCCACCTACACACACTCATACTTCTTGGAACTTCTGTCGCCCCTGCGTACAACAGGTATGTCATGGTGAAAATTATTATGTTTCTTCCTGGCAATCCCCGCATTTCAGTTAATTTGATGCAAAATCCAGGGGTGATTATATTTGCTTCTTGGTAGGTAACAATTTCGAATGATTATTTTGTTTTTCATTGGGCAGTGTCAGTACCATAATTGTTTTTACCAAATTTCAAGCCAAATCGGCAGAAAATAGGTTTAAGAGAAAGGACAAATATATGACCAGCATACGTCTCAGATAGCATCTGATGGGTTCCTAATTCAAATTTTTTTTCTGGGGGAGGACCCCCAGACCCCCGCTAATTGCTTCGCGCCTTCGGCGCTCGCAAGGACGGCGCAGAGCGCCGTCACGCTGCGCGCCTTCGGCGCTTGCCGACCAACAATAGCACCCCCCCTTATAAAATCCTGGATCCGCGCCTGCGCTGGATAGGTAAGACTATTCTGTTGTCATCTCGCCCTCGAAGAAACACAGAAAGATCGAAATACCGATGGCATGGCTCTTAAACTAATGATTTAATAGAATACACTTCCCTCCTCCTATGTTATATGAGAAAAACAAGCATCAGTTGTATGACGCATCAGTTGTATGACACGGGTAACGAAAATTAAAACGAAAATGTTTATGTTCGCTCCTTGTACGCTTTTGTACAAATCACTATTTCCGCAAACGTCATATACTCAGGGACGTGGCGACAGAGTGGGTGTGCGGGTGTCACCCCCCCCCCCCCTAACCTCACCCCATCCTCGCCAACATTTCCTATAGCTGGAAATTCGGAGGGCAAGTCATGGGTAGTTGGAAATTCCATCCATCCGGATTTTAGAGCTTCTTTGGTGAAGCTGATGTCTCCTTTACTTCCCAAAATTCCAACTCAGTTTCAAATCGGCAAAACTTCCACTGTTGCAATGTACAACTGCAGTGTACGGAATATCGAGCTTCATAAGTATGCATGATGTCAGTGTGTTTTCCATACATAGCACGTTACTTATCGTAATAAAAAAATCCTCGAAATGCATTTCAAGAAAATCACATCATGTGAAATCGTTTTCCTGAGTTAATTCCATCATTCACTGTTACAAAATGATGAAACATCGAAAACTGATCATTCCTACGTAAGATCTGATTTAATGTTAGGAGTGTGTGATTTGCTTTAAAGTTCTCAGCCTGAGCATTTGTTTAGCACATATTCAATTCCCAGAAGAATACCAAATAATAATAACCTGATAATTCTATCATAAATGTGTTGGTAT
Source organism: Pictodentalium vernedei (assembly GCA_031216915.1). Classification (NCBI taxonomy): domain Eukaryota; kingdom Metazoa; phylum Mollusca; class Scaphopoda; order Dentaliida; family Dentaliidae; genus Pictodentalium; species Pictodentalium vernedei. The sequence continues at coordinate 773,747,914 of CM062296.1, read as the reverse complement.
TTCAGTTACTAGAACCAATTTTATGCCTCCTTTCATGGCTTCATTTTCAAAAATTTTCTCGGTAGTGAATTTCCAACTAGGAGTAGGGAACATTCACTACCCTACACTAACCCCCCCCCCCCCCCCCCCCAATCTATCCTAATTTGACTCTGTCAAAACAACCTATTTGATAAAAATGTTTTAGAATTTTCTCTTTCTAACTTGGTAACATTAAGATCAAATCTAAATGATATACTACGTGGAAACTAATCCCAACTTATCAAGCCACCAGACTAATTATGTTAGGAATTCGATATAGTTTTGGGGTGAGACCAGTCTAGCCCTTAAATAATACACTGGTATGCTACGCGGAAGATAACACCCAACTTCTCAAAACCACCAATCTAATTATTTAAGAAATTCGAAGCAGTTATAGGGTGAGACCAGTCTAGCCCTTAAAAAGCCCATCGCCAACGCTTCGATGAACTCGTCTGTAACCTTGGGTTCGTTTTTCCGACCAACTGATTTGTCCTAGATGAATGAATCTAGAAAATACCATAAATATTTATTTTCTTTAAATCAACGCTAGAAATGCAGCTAATTTATTTATTTATTTATTTATTTATTTATTTTATTTATTTATTTATTTATTTATTTATTTATTTATTTATTTATTTATTTATTTATTTTTTTATTTATTTATTTATTTAACGACGCTTTCAACAACCAAGGTCACCTCGTATCGGACAGTTTTACGGGTAGTGGAAGCCGGAGTATCCAGAGAGAACCACCTAGCAGTGGCGAGCAACTGCCAGACTCCCCAACGTACTTACTCCACACAAGCAGGGTTAGCAATGGTTGAAGACAGGTGCACCATCAACTTTCAGTACGCCTTAGTATACAGCGCCACCACGCCCCCATGTGGGCGATCGAGATGAAGTTCCTTGCCAAGGACACAACGCAGTTACCGCTGGAGGGGAGCGAACCGTGGGCCTTTCAGTTTGAACTCCATTTCCGTAACCACTGAGTCACCGCGCTCCCTATGTTACTCAATCGAGATTTGATATGACTGAATGTTTGAAGACAATACCACTAAAACTGAAGACTCGCCACACCCGCAGTTTTGTGATCACACCGTGTAGTGCCACTAATAGTGTCAATATTTGGGTGTTTTCAAGGCGAATTAAATACTTTTTGGTGGTGATATCTTTAACCCTTTACCCAACGCTGACGATAGCCAAATTTATTATTTGAAAAAAATTTTTTTTTTAATTTTTCACAAAATTTCAACAAAACCATATCATGTGACCCCTCATTGGAACGAGCTCGAAGAGCTCGTTCCAAAGAGGGATCACATGATATGGTTTAGTTGAAAGTTTTTGAGAAATAATGTTTTTCAGATGCTAAATTTGCATATTACGCGGGCGGATGTGGCCGATTCGTTGGGTAAAGGGTTGAATAGACCACGGAAAATATATGTATATGTTTATGAGTAAAGGGAGTTCACAGTACACCAACAGTAGTCTACGCGCAAATTTCCACGATTGTATAAACAAACAGCCTAAAAAAGCGTCGAATTCCGGATATAAATAGACAAGTGGGCTGACAACTTGACTGACCCCATCGAAACGAGCTTACATCAAGTCAAAATTAATTAGGTATTGGATGAAAATAAGTATTAGCATCATTAAGTACGCTTAATTCACTTATTAGACCACCGAAAAGCCGAGGAAATCACAATAACCTGTGAAAGCTGAATTGTCCGACTCATAGTCGATTACGCAGTATAAAAATATAAATAAATTCCAAATACAAAACAGTGCTGTGTATTTGGGCGAGTCACAGATGAACCGAGTTCAGCGGTTCGTATTGTGTGTGATACTTTGGTTTTGGTATTACGGGACTAAATATTTTCCCATAGGCGACCATTATAACGTTCAGGCGGAAAAAAAATGATCGCATCACTTTAGTTTTAGCATTCAAATATCTGTGTCAAGTACAGCCCTTCAGACAATAAACTGATAAGGGAATTCCCTTCAAAAACACACAAAAAATAAATTGTGTTTTTTAGGTCCAAAAGTCATCAAATCACCCTCTTTTTTATCAGGAATATTCAACAATAATGCAAGATGTCAACAGAATGTTTCAAACATTTATTGAAACAATATATTTTCCCAAAGCGGTTTAATTTTAGAGATTGCATCATTTCCGTGTTGGTAACTCTGATTTAAATATTTAGTTCCGCGATACCTATAATCATCCTATTTTATTACTTCCATGAGATAAAAGAGTCATTTCTGCATTAGACTTCAACTTTTGGCTTTGGCTGAGACAAAAACATGGTAAATTTGTTCTTTTAAGGAAAAGTGTCCAAACTGTGTCAAATGGGCTTAAAAACTGGTATTGCCTTCCAAAAGAATTTTTCTATCCTGTTACCTTATAAATTAACTGAGAGGAATGAGAATTTACAGCTTTCTTTAAAAAAAGTACCCTGATCCCAAAATAAAACTACAATCTGCATCAGCACACAATATTTTTTGAAAAAAATCTGTCTGATTTAACCACACTGCAAGCAAAACAGTGTTCCAACCCACACGAAACAATTGTGCTGCAAATTCCTACAACCTTTGTTTTAATCCCCACAGACACCCATTCTGACAGAAAGAGTGGAATTGTAGAAAATATGTTTCTAAAGAGGATGAATCAGACATTTGCTTCAAGAATATAGTGGTATTTGATTTTTAATATATTTGTGTGTGTCGTGGGGGGGGGGGGGGGTGAAAGTTAGTCAGCTGCCAGTTATTTAGGTAAATGAAAAGCAAAGAAACACCTTGTCTGATGAAGAGATAGAAGACAGATAGGTAGGCTTGCAGGCACACATGTAGGAAGTCTACATGAGAGTACTGAATGGCATACAATGAAAAATATAGTGAAAGAGTCAGAGCAAGGTTGTTAAATGGAAAATTAATTCAGTGGACCATGAGTGTTGCAGTCTCAAAATAAATCATAAGAAACTGAAAGTGTATGATATTAACTTCAGCCTCTAAAAACATGCTGTTCAGTCCTTCCAAATTTTTATCTTCAGCAGAAGGGTAAAATATGTGTGGGAAGGGGACTTGGATCAAGGAAAGAGCAATATTCCACAACTGTCAGTGTAAACTTGTGCCGTGTCATGGGAACCATGACAGCACAAGTACCAGACAACTATATTGGTAGCTATGCACAAATGCCATTCACTCACATTTGTCATGTTATTATGTTATTTTTCACTGTAGCTCCCCACCCCCCTCCCACCACCTCTCCAAATTTGTGCTCAATGAAGGAATTGTTTCCCAACATTTTGAAGAGCATAACATTGAAGCGAAAAACTTCTAAATACTAGCGAATAGAAGTACAGTGTTGGTTTTCTGTCTGTGTTTGAATGGTGATTTGGGAGGGGGTTGGAAGATTTGGAATCCTCCCTGCCCCTGGTACTATGAGGGGAGATCATGGTTTAAATAGATATTTTAATAGGGTAAGAGAGGCTGTTAGTTAGCAGCTGCCAGAGGTTATAGTGTGCTCCTGGGGAACACACTTGCTCAAGATGTGAATTTGCTTGCATTAACAGGCTTATATTTGGCAATTTTTAGCATGTATTGCTGACTGTGACAAAATTGTAACTTTTCAAAACAATAAAATAGTTTGGTAAGGTGTGTGGTCCCCGGATAAATATTTAAATGTGAAATAATCCCCCAAAATAATAATTGAATCTGGTTTGGAAGCCACAAAACATCTTTCTTATTGATATCACGGAACTAAATATTTTCCCAAAGGCGACCATTATAACGTTAAGACAGAAAAAAACTATGATCACATCACTTTAATTTTGGTGACATTCAAATATTTTTTTCTGATCCGAAAACAGGAGGTCATGCAAAAAATAAGAGAGAAACACTGACACAAAGGGAAGTACCGGTCCATGCAGATATATATTTTTCAGGGAATTCCCTACAAAAACAAACAAAAAGTAAATTGTATTTTTTAGGTCGAAAAGTTATCAAATCACCCTCTTTTTTATCAGGAATACTCAACAATAATGCAAGATGTCAATAGAATGTTTCAAACGTTTATTGAAACAATATATTTTCCCAAGGCTGTTTATTTTTAGAGACTGCATCATTTCCGGTGGGTAACTCTAATTCAAATATTTAGTTCCGCGATACCTTTTATTTGTGGATCGGGTTTTTGAAGGGAGAGTGCTCCCCCCTTGTTATGTAGTGCTTGGAGAAGAATAAAAATGTATTTTGTGAAGATATATTAATCGAAGTTATCTTTGTTATGATGTTTGATTTACGACCAATCCCCAGTCGTAACATGGTGGAGAATCCAAACTGATTTCCGAAAAATTGTTCAACATTCAATACAATATTATTTCGTCGCATTTTGCGCCTTCGTTTGTATTCCTTGAAATAACACCGTATTGCCTACCTTCGATATACATGTGTTTTGGGACATTGACATGGCGATCAGATTGAGATTCAGGAAAGCTTTCCTTTTATTCGGCCCCTGGCACATTTCACCTTGTCGTCGCCTACCCCTAGTCAGACATTTGTTGTACAAACACCGCAACCATTGTCTGGACGAAAATTCAAACCGTTTTATGGATACATGCAGGAAGATGGAACACAGTTTTTGTCAGAATTCTGCTCTTATTTGTTACTTGCATCAATTGATGAAGATTCCACTCGTGCAGCTGCTGCTTTTCACTTGAATTTGCATAGCCCGGCCTTAATATGGTTCAATTTTTTACAAGATGGTCTGAAGACCAACGGGTCACTTCTTCGATCAGCGTTTCAGTCCGAGTACTGTACATTACATACAATCCGTCCTTAATTGCCGACGAAGCTGCTTTCCAGCACATGGCAATGACTTTCCACCAAAGTATTCAAGACTTTCACGCTACGATCTTAGCAAAAGGACATAAACTCAAGAAATCAGATACCGATATGCAATTAAATTTGCAGGGGGGTTACCACCTCAGTTGGCATTTTTTGTGCGCGCAGACGTCCGGATTCACTACGAGAAGCTTTGCATCTTGCTCGAATCAGCGATGCTCATGGGTTTAGAAATTCCGAAGAAGATACCCAATATCAAATTAATCTTATTCCCAAACCTCAATCAGACATTCGTTCTTTGTTGAAGGATATCAACCAAGGCCTGGCGAAACTTGAGACAAATGACTCACATACGAAACAACATTCACAATCACAGGAGGACTAATGTGGTTATGCCATTTCTATCCATATTCACCCTCAGTAGTGATTGACAGTCATCCACCATTGCCAAGCTCTGGATATATTCCACCACAACATCCACAACGACCGACTTCTTCATGTGCGCGTTCGTCAGTGCTATAAGTGTTCTGGAAAGAATCGCATACAACCCAGAGTAACTGGAATGGTCAGGGTGACAATACTCCAACTATCTGTTGTCAACTGAGTTCTAAATTTGGACGCACGGTTCCAAATTGTTTAGCTACTCAGGATAAAGCTGTACTACGCCCACACAGAAAAACCCGCGTGCAATGTCAAAGCTGTCATCGCTACAACCATACCGCCAAAGATTGTTATGACTTAAACAAGCAAATCCACGACCCAGTCAGGTCTAAATTGTGTAAATGCTTCATCTCACTCATTGCGTGGTCCTAATTTCGACTTCATTTTTAATCGGAATTACATGTTTTTAACAGTGCACATTGGAAATTGACCCATTATGGCCCTTTTGGATTCTGGCAGTACCGTTAATGTCATATCACAAGATTTATATGATTCTCTTCCTTTCAATTCAAAAGCAACATGTGATAATAGGGTTGAAACGATAGTGTTGGCCAATAACCAAACCACACACATCTCGGGGGCTGCCTACATTAAACTGTTGGTTTCTTCAACTCGAAAAATTCATAGTGTGCCTGTTTATATCTTACAGTAATCATCTCATCCTTTGATTCTTGGATCAAAATATATGAAAGAGGATCACAAGATCCTTTTGGATTTTTGTTAGAACAAAGGTTTTTCTCACTACAAAGAGCATTCAAAAGTTAGGTGTTGCCATTCCACTTATATTGAGCCAAATTTAGAACACGTCCTTTATGGAAAAGTTTTTAAAGAGTTTTATCTTGGTATACAAGGTGTTTGTATTAGCCATAATGAGCTTGTTAATAACGGTCTAGTAGTAGTAAAAACCTTGGTTACATGCTACAACATACAGAACAGTCGCCGTGGATTGGTCGTTATCCACACGTGGTCAGTTATGTCCACGCTTGAGTTTACCAGGTAGTAAACATCCTCATCAGCAAAATGTTAATTAATGAAGCACAGAGTTGTACCCGGTGCTCCATTAATTAAATTGTTGATGATTATTGCTGTAATTAGTGTTTGGAATCTAATATTTTTGCGTCCGTGGACATATTGCCCACGCGTGGAAAGTGACCAGTCCACAGTGTCTGTACTGTAGTACCAGTTCGACTTTAAAAACCTGGGAATAGCCCAATCCATGTGCCGAGCGGACAATTCTAGCAACATTTAACATTTGTGACAATTCAACAGACATTTTGCCCCCAAAATCACATAATGGGTTTTCTGATTCACATCTACCTTCCTGCAATAGTTTTTTCACCAAACAATGGGTTAAATAATCAGTCCCAAACCCACCGAGCAGAGTTTGAGCTGAAATTTGCTCACAGTCTTTCTACCAACTTAACTGAGACAGAACGAGAACAATTATATTATTGCTTATACAAACATGAGATGCATTTGTGATAAAATGTAATCCCAAACTTGGTTTAGCACAGGCGGTAGAACATGTAATTCATTTAAAACTAGATGCAAAGGCCAAACACCATCGACCTTATCATGTCTCTCCAGCAAAAATGGGAAGTTTTACGACACCATCTGGATGAATTGTTGCAACAGGGTATCATCGCACCTGTGTCTCCAGGTGAGAGTGTTCCTATTACTAGTCTTATCGTGTAGGTGTTTAAACGGAATAAGCCCAAACATGATCATCAGAATTGGACATTAACAAGTATGATGCTGACACAGGAGACAATATTATTGATTCAGATTCAGGGTCCTTGTTTTCTCATGATGTACATGTACAAGTGATAGTAGTGTTTTGTCTGATGATTCAGAGTCACTAAATTTATGTCACCCAACTGCTAACATGGCAACAGAGACTGGCGATTTCATAAATTTTGACAGTGACTACATGGATGACAAGGAGTAGTGGACCAGATTGTTTAACCAACAATATTGACTCCTCGGGGGACAAGTACTGGATCATACAAATTTTTATATGAACCTGAACTCTGTGGGAGTCCCTGATAATTCACCAGAGTGTACTGAATCGCCTCATGCTCCTGGTAATAACCAGAACAATTCTATTATTGCTCAGACTTCACGGCAGAGTGTAAAAGAAAATGATTTTTCTTCTTTCAGCAAAGACATAAACACATCTGTAGACAATCTGCTTCAATTGCAACGGTGTGACACGAATTTGGCACCATTTATTGATTTTTTTACTAAAGGAAATTTACCCCAATCTTAAAAGCTGCAAGAGCAATTCTCTTGCAGCAGTCGGGTTATTCTATCATTGACGATTTATTGTTTCATTTGAGAAAAACTACATCAAAGCGGTCCACATTGCTGCCTAGGTATCAGTTAGTCTTGCCTCAAGCCTTAATTCAACATGTCCTTCAATTACACAATGACTTACCGTTGGCGGTTCATCACGGCAATCATGACATGATTAAAAGGGTGCAGGAGCATTATTATTTTCGTGGTTTAACCAAAATTGTCAGTGACTATGCACGGTCATGCCGCGAATGTCAGACTAAAAAGATCACACCAGCTCATGCCAAAAATGCAATTACTGCATATTCCTGTCCCACTGGCCCATTTTCAATTTGGCAGATTGATTTATATGGACCATTACCTTGTACTGGCAACGTTAATTCTTACATATTCACAGCTGTTGACATGTTTTCTAAATATTTGCATGCTGTGCCTATACCAAATAAGGATGCCATGACAATGTCTGAAGTTTAATTTGACATATTTACTTTGTATGGAATATGTGATGTTCTCATTAGTGATCAGGTTCCAGAATTCACCGCCAGTGACCAGGAACCTGTACAAATTATTACAGGTTCTACAGCTCACTTCTCACAATTATTCAAACTAATGTTCAGGAAAATTTGGAGAAAACACAAGATCGCATGCCTGATAGAACACACAAACATGCGGGAAAGTTAGCATTGGCTACATGTATAAAGACCTACTGGCCCTGATAAAAAGTTACACCATTGTTATACTGGACCATACACAGTTAAGGCTGTCCACAGTTCTCATACGGTTAACCTTTTCTACCCTGCAGGAAAGAAAGAAAAAAATTACTCAACCAGTGCATATTGATAGACTGAAAGCAGCTTATGTTCGATCACCCACTCATGCGCGATTTTTCACCGTTAACATTTCCGCACCAGCTGTACTACCAAGGCCTGTTGCAGTGCTAACATCAGATGCCCCTGCTGCTGATGTTGGTGTCGAAACAGATTGATGCTCATTCTGGTCTGTCATTCCAACCTTTGGATAAAAGACCTAAAAGGTTCATTCGGAAACCGGTTAGATACAGAGATTCTGACCACTTGGATCCATCTGATCTTAACATTTCTTCGGATGTAGGTAACAGGAAAGTTAAACGAGTATTAGTTCAATCTTCCACCTTGGGTGGTCAACATTATTTAGTTCGTACCGCAGGGGACCTGCACAAAATGCTTTCTGGGTCCCTCTAAGCAGATTAAACCCCAAAGCCCAGAAGTGTACTCAACAGCGGCCACCATCAACTATATAAAAGCAACTAGTTATTGCTCTACTGTACAAACATGAACCCTCGTGTATTTTCCATTCTTCACTGCATGGTTGATAGATTACCCAGTTGCTCATCTTGTAATTTTAGTATTGTATTTTCTGAGGATGATAAACTCATTTTTTCTGAAGTTCATTCTCATGTTGTTACCAAATAGGTACTCATTGGATTGGTTTTTGAAAGTTGTCAAATTGACATTCCATGTGTCAAGGAACAACATAATAGAATGTGGCATTCTAGGTGCCAGTATGTTTTTTTGCGTATCGGTTTTAACTTTGAAACATAGGAAGCAACGTATGAGATAGCACTGCTTAGATGATTGTTCGAGAAGTAGAATAGAACTGTTTAATATATGAATTTATCATATGACTCGTCCGTTTTGTTCACTTTAAATCATTTGATATTTTGCTTTCATATTAATCAGTGATAAATAAAGCCTTCCTTCAATTTCATTGATCAGTTTCAAAACTAGACAATTTGATTGGCTAAACAAAATAAAACTGGGCCACATTTTCATCTTTTGCATAATTAGAGTTGGGATATTTCATTGTTCAATTTCAAAACTGGACAATTTCATTGGCTAAACAAAATACAACTGGGTGACATTTGCATAATTTCAGTAGGGAGAATTTACGTTATCTGTCCTGTTGAGAGTGGGTTATATTGTATTAATCTTTTACCTACAAGAAAAACGCCATTCATTTTTTTTATATTTTCACTTTTTGCTTCCAAAACATAGGTTATGACCCCTCGTTGGAACGAGCTCGACGAACTCGTTCCAATGAGGGGTCATAACCTATGTTTTGCAAGCAAAAAATGAAATTTTTTAGTTATACGAGGATGTTCTTTTCCAAGTGCCGTTTGCAACTCAAGTTCGGTGATGGCTAATTTGTGCGTGTGTGTGTCATATGAATAAATAGAATATGAAATGAGTGTTTTTATCATATAATATTTAAGAAACTCGTTCGAATTTTCCGTTTGGGCTCGCCAGAGGCTCGCCAAAACGGAAAATTCTTAGACTCGTTTCATAAATATTATATGAGAAAAACACTCATTCCATATCCTCTATTTATAGTGTACCCCATTTCCCATTAGTAGAGACCACATAACATTGCTCATTATATATGACAGCAAATGTGATAGTAAATTCATTCAGGATTGTTTTGTTAGGGTAATTTTATTGGTGACGTTGAGATATAGACAGACATTGATACAGAGACAACCTGTATCGTTGGTGGTAAAATGTATTGTGCAACAGATATCTGTCTTGTATAGTCGACTGATCTTTAAGCCGTTAAGCCAGAAAAATGTTAATATTTCCTTGTACCACGTAAGTTCTTTCTGCTGCTCTTCTGTCCTTCTGTGACTCGTGAAAAAAAATTTTCTTCGGATCACAAATTTTAACTTTGAGGCGGAGATGTTGTGTATTTGGGCGAGTCACAGATGGACAAATAAGAGCAGAATTCTGACAAAAACTGTGTTCCATCTTCCTGCATGTATCCATAAAACGGTGCGGATCGCATTGTGTATGCTACTATGGTTTTATTTGTGGATCTGGTTTTTGAAGGAAGAGTGCTCCCCTTTGTTATGTTGTGCTTGGAGAAGAATAAAAATGTATTCTGTGAAAGATATATTAATCGAAGTTATGTTTGTTATGATGTTTGATTCACGGTCAATCCCTAGTCGTAACAACAGGTTGTGTAACCCAATGTGAAGGACAGAGAATACTTCACTCATGTAATCATGTACTTAAGAACTAGGGATATTACATTCCCTATTAATTGTATTTTATTTGTTCATGCAGGTACATGTTATGTTACAAAATAAAAAGTATTCTATTCTATTCAATCATGACGGGAGCGGAATGTCTCGTGCTGGCCAACTTCTAACATAATCAACATGGAGCATGCAAATTGATCCATATATATATGTTAATCTGTTTCTATTTTATTGTATATAGTAGTATCGATACCATACTAGGTTTGGTGTTTTACGAAAGTCTGAAAGTATGTTCTGTCACGGATGAACCAATGAATCTTTCCAAAAGAGACTTTTCGTGTTTTCGGCGAGCGCGATGGGCCATACAGTACATGGAGAGTGTATTATCACTAAATCACCCGCGGAGTGGAGACTCCACCCAAGCAATAATTGCAACTTTTTTGCAAGCATAACAAGCCCAAGCAAAGTTTCAGCCAATGGACCTCAGGGTTAAACCCGGAGGTCCATTGGCTGTGAAACATTGCTTGTATTTTTAGTCGATATATACAAAATTTGAAAGTTATAGTTTGGGTGATAACTCCTCTCCACGGGTGATTTAGTTACAATTCACTCTCCACGTACTGTATTTGTACTTAAATGATAAGAGTAAAACGTACTGTAACTGATAAAGTTAGGAATTTATAATATATTTATCAAGAGAATGACATAGTTGTGAACGAATGCAGCCGAATGAGAAACAAAACATCACGAGTGCTTATCCACGCCGTTTCACCTGTTACATTTGGAATCGAACGCACCCGTCTGCGTAATTTACAAATTTAGCTGTTTAAACAAAAACAAAAATTTTCACGAAAATTAAAAACAATTCCACAATTCTTCAAGCTCGTTCCATTGAGGAGTCACATGATATGTTTTTTTGGAAATGTTTTGAAAAAGAAATAATTAAAATAATACATTTTGATAGCATGTGCGTTGGGTAAAGGGTTAATTTTAAGGCAAGATCTAAATGCATACGCTGGTCAGCAAAAATGACTAAGCAATGGAGAAAAATTCAAGACAGAATTTCAAAAACTTTGCTGTGAAACTCAACATATGCTAGTTTAACCCTTTACCTAACGAATCGGCCGCATCCGCCCACGTAATATGCAAATACAGCAGTTGAAAAAATATTATTTTTCAAAAAATGTCAACAAAATCATATCATGTGACCCCTCGTTGGAACGAGCTCGTCGAGCTCGTTCCAACGAGGGGGTCACATGATATGGTTTTGTTGAAATTGTTTGAAAAATTTTAAAAAATTATATTTAAAATAATAAATTTTGATATCGTCTGCGTTGGGTGAAGGATTAAGGCTTCCAGGACGTTTCTTGGTCCCTTTTGTCGAATTATTTTGAGACTTTAACATTAAAGATCGCACTGGTTTTCTTGATTAATGTTTATAAATTTTCAAAATTTTCTCGTTTGACTTCTGCCTGTAGCGCAGCTAGAAGTAATTTTTAAATCATTGTCCGAGTCTACAAAATATTTTTTAAACCGTCCAAGTTTTATCAGATGACCAAGAAACCAATTTATTAACATGAGAAAACCGCGAGTTGTTGTATAGCCAGCAGAAAGGACATATGAATACTTTTCGAAAGCCTGATGCAATAAAATAGCAAAAAAAAAAAGGTTTATTCAATCGACGTTTTACAGAACACGGAGTGTGGGAAATTACTGTCAAAATATAGACCAGCACCAGATAGTTCAAAAGACACATGAATCTGAAAAAAGAAGGGAAATACATATCTTCATCTGAACATTCGCAGAAGAGTTTGTTGAACATTGCCCTTAGTGTTATTTTCCACTGATACCCACAATACTTCAACCAGAGGCCAATACTATAAATTTTTTTCTAGAATTGTATTTTCGAGTTATGACTTTGAATAAGATGAAATGAACCCATCAGCATTTTCAAAGATATGACAATTTGCCAGTTTCCATATCTTTTAAAATGCTAATGATTCACTTCAGACAGTTATATTAATAAGTAGAAAATACAGTTCTAGAAAATACAATTGTAAAAGCGTTATAGTACTGGATGCAGGACTTTGTTCACAGGCTGAAGTTCACGCTGAAATAACTCAACTCAACAAAGAAAACAATTATCACAGTATCATCATTTTCATCTGGAACTTTATGTATAGAATTATACTTTAACCCTTTACCTAACATGAAAAGCAGACGACAGTTGCAAAAATAATTCTTGAATAACTAATTTTTTTCATTTTTTGTCTCAAAAACATAGGTTATGACCCCTCGTTGGAACGAGCTCGACGAGCTCGTTCCAACGAGGGGTCATAACCTATGTTTTTGAGACAAAAAATGAAAAAAATAGTGAAAATTAATTGGCGATTTTTGAGAATAGCGCTGGCCGGTTTTGGCCGTTACGTTGGTTAAAGGGTTAAAGCTGAGAAGATACAGTACGGCCGCCGTGGACGGGTCGATTTCCCCGTGTGGGCAATATTTCCACGGACGCAATAATATTCCAAACACCAATTAAAGGAATAATAATCAAAAAATTAATTAATTAATACAACCCGGTGCTTCATTAATTAAAATTTTGCTGATGATGACTTGTATTACCTGGTAAACGCATGCGTGGACTTAACTGTCCACGCGTGGATTACAACCAGTCCACGGCGACTGTAGTATTTATGTAAATAAACCAAATGAATCATCAGAATCTTATGAGATGCTAATGATAAAATAACAAAATTTTGTTGGGCGTTACGGGTTATTAACCCTTTACCCAACGCAGACGATATCAAAATTTATTATTTTAAATATAATTTTTTTTAAATTTTTCACAAAATTTCAACAAAACCATATCATGTGACCCCTCGTTGGAATGAGCTCGACGAGCTCGTTCCAACGAGGGGTCACATGATATGATTTTGCTGAATTTTTTTGAAAAATAATATTTTTTCAACTGCTGAATTTGCATATTACGCGGGCGGTTGCGACCGATTCGTTAGTTAAAGGGTTAACAGCCTTGTGGGCATGATTAACAGATAAAACGTTCAATGTAATATTTCCACCACTGTTGTTTAAACTGGCTCCACCACCGCTCTAATGTTATCCAAAGGACCGTGATCTTATAATTTAGATCTCTTGATTTCCGACTTGAATTGGGTATACCACGTGTCTATTTGCGACACAATTTTTGGTGTATTTATCGTGTAAAGATATACGGAAAACAATCGTAATCCTTTCAACGCTCACGCCCTGGAAGGTATCATTTCAGTCAATACTGTCAACGGCGAAATGGGCAAAACGGTGCCAAAACCACCCTGGTTTGTTGGGGGGTTCAGTAATAATTTAATCAAACAGCTCTTTCGAGCTGCTGGATTAAATTATTACCAAGCCTTGCTTCCGAATTTTTGCTCTTTATACCGTCTGCGCGACCACGACCAATTTTTTTTCAAATTTAAGCACACTGGGTTGAAAGGGTTAAGACACAGTTTTATTTTATTTCGAAATAATAATTTTAAGTAGGTTTTGCACTGGGAAAGTGTATTCCTGTAAAAGGTGTGTCGTCAATAACGTCATAGCATCGCCATAAAGACGTTACAACTCAGTGCTTCCTTTTTGTGAAACACAATGAATCGTAAACTCTGTACGGTAAATGCGGATAAGTGTTTTTCACCTCCAGGCAATGGAAGAAAAATACGAAGAGGTAAATAAAATACATCATAGTGTTCATAGGTTTCTGACTTAGTCATGCACTATATTGTAAATATTGCATAGCTTGGGATTGAAATAGCCCACGTGCTGGAGCGAGTGGACTATTCTTCCTCGGGGATCACTATTTTGACATAATCAATGGCATGTCGTGCAGTAATTACTATATTATATCGAACAATGCGAGGAAGAATCTTGCTGCCCACCATGATCCCAATCCTAAGTACATAGCCTATTGTCAAGGGCCTTGCCCAAGACAAGCATTTTCATTCTTGAACTAAGATATAACGAAACAGAAGTCCAGAAAAATATCTTAATAGGGTGCGTTGTGCTTTGTCAGCCGGTCCGTAACGTGAAGGAGACTGGGAGGTTGAAAGTAACTTTTTTACGTTTTTTCTACATTCTCTGTCCGTTCCCTCTCCCACGCCCCCACCGCCCATAACTCTATGGAGCCTCACCTCTTAAAAGCGAGAACATTGAAGCTCGGATGCAATATTCGCTTGTTTTCCGTATTAATGAATCTTGACTAAAAGGCGTAAATTTGTCAAGAAATCTGGTGTTTTGGGGAAGACGGGAAGACAGCCTCAGTGGCTATGCCGTGTCCTTGCAGTGTGCACTTACTTTGTTATTTTTGTTCATTGATACTGTTTTTGTGTATGCTGCAAAATAAACTTTCATATCAATGTGTCGTAACCAGATAGCGATCGGATCGAGAAAAGACCAGTTTTGTTACCAGGGTATTGCAGATATCAACATGACTATTTTTAGCATTTTTATACCTGTTTTTCTGCGGTAACCCATAACGGTTCTCCGTCGTTCCACCAAAAAGATTCGTAGTCTGTTGGACCTTTACCCATTTGGAATGTCTTGTTACGATCCTTGTCAAACATGTAATTTCCCACCATTCCATGCTTCTCTGGATATAATCCTACAGAATATAAAGATACAAAAATACAGACACTAAGTCAACAAGCTCGCTTTAACTCTTAACCCGCTGAGTATTTTCAAGATATTTTTCGTCAAATCTAGTCATGGCTGCTGTAAAGCAGCAGCCATGACTAGATTTAATGAAAAATTCAGTGACATTCATTCGAGAGAGATCATTTGTCAAAAAAGTTTATTCAACTTACAGGGGACAATTTGGTTAACAGTGCCCAAATTATACTTATTTTAGTGACAATGGATTTCCTGTTCTGAACAGGAATATCCGTCAGCACCATGCAATGAGTTAATGTGTCCCGCATATACAAATAATAAAAACATTAACTAAAGGCGCACAACAGATGCTGCATTTTTTAGGACAGAAACTGTAATTACGAAGCCATAAGTATATTATTCAATGAAGGGTCCTGCGAGTATTCAAATTTCGATTCAATTTTCGAATCGGCATTCCGATTCATTTCGGTTAATTACCGAATCACGGACACGCGATCGAATCGAATCAGCTGCGATGAACTACGATCGTGTTAATCTTTTACCGAGCTCGAAAAACAGACGACACTTGCAAACAAAATTCTTGAATATTTTTTTGTTTATGTTATGTGTCAAAAACCTTGCTTATGATCCCTCCGTGGAATGAGCTCAACGAGATCGTTTCACTAAGGGGTCATAGGCTATGTTTTGAGTCAGAAAATAAAAAAAATAATGAAAATTAAATAGTGATTTTTGTAAATAGCGCTGCCCAGTTTTGGCTGTTACGTTGTGTTAATGGTTAAGTGTTTCACACCACTATCCATCTCCGTCCGATTTCCGCAAAGTTCACAAAATTCCCACTGTAATCATGACGTCATTATCATTGCGGTATACATAGCGTCAAAATGCTACGAATTTCCAGCTTTTCTGTGAATCCCACATCGTCTTCTTTTGAAATATGCCTCTCTTTGAGTGCAACACGGCGCATTGCAGATGACATATTGTTACACACATGAAGAAACACCGTGCTGTTTTCCAGACAATGTCCAGCGCAAGACATAGAGTGAATTATTCTTGAAGAAACAGTTCCATTCGGGTCCATTTGTGAACGTTTAACGTGCCATCGCATCCACTACATAACGTGTCATCGCATCCACTGTATAACGTGACAACGCATCTACTACATGACGTGTCATCGCATCCACAGCATAACTTGGTGAAAACGGGATGTCGCGAATGTTATGATTCAACAAAATCGATTTGCGAATCGGTTGCCCGATTTGTTTCGAGTATCGATTCGAAGTCCAATTTCCAATTCGCAGGTTCAAAATTCATTTTTTTTCTCATAGTTTACATTTCGGAAAGGTACGTATATGTAAACTCAGTTTCACGAATCGCAGAGTGTAGGAAACTTTCCCAACGTTCTCTTTGCACTTTATACGATGTCCTCGTTGCATACCACAGCCCCACGTTCAACTTCAAAGAAGGACATTGTTTCTTGTTAACCCTAATGTAGCTTAAACAACGATTTTTTGTAATATGTATCATAAAAGAAACAAAATAAGAAAGTCATGGTCGCCTCAGATAATATTTAGGAAACAAAGGCGGCTCCATCTTTCTTCTTTGCTTCGCCGCCCATTTCATCATGGTCTGGAATATCTGACGCAGTTTTAGCCTCCACATGATATATTGAAGGTAAACTCTTTTGACCACGGTTGTAAACTGCATAATAAATTACAATATCCCTGACTTATCTCGTCATGAAAATCAACTTACGATAAAGTTGTCTCCCCTGAAATTATAAGACGTGCAAGGAAGATGCAATTAAGAAGAATGTAATTTTTGAGAAAAAACCTATGACATCAGTAGACAATAAAGCCATGTTTCCTTTTGTCACTTCTAATAAACGAAAACAACAGACAGCTCTGAGAGCTGTCTGTTGTTTTCGTTTATTAAAAGTTACAAAAGGAAACTTGGCTTTTTATGGCAAGCTAATAAGAAGTAACTTATTAAATGTCCACTTTGGCTCTTTGTTTCGCGAATGTGTTTTTAGAGTAATTTGCAGTTTTTTATTCTTTCCTGGAAAAAACATTTGCAAATCTTACCTCTAGTCTGTAATATCAATGGAAAGGATCGTGTCTGTATTAAATGCCACGATGCGCACACTGCTGATATAATGAACAAAAAATCGTTACAGAATTTCACAAGATGGTGAAAGCGCTGTTTTCTTATTTTTTAAATACGTTTAGACAGAGAATAATAGCCAAACGCTCAACTGATTGTGAAAAAAATGTAAAAAGCCAGCTTCTGTGTTTTTATACTACTCTACGAGAAACGTTTGTCATATAATGTGCACATCGACGATGCACCTTCGCTAATTTTAATATTTATATCAACAAATTCCCCGGTATTCTTTGTGGTAAATTTATTGGCAACTTCAAAAAAATTAAGGGGAGCTAACTTTCCTGCAAATCTCTTCCAATGACGAAAATTGTCAGCCCGGAAATTGAAGTTATTAATCCTGTGACCTTTATCTATTACTTATTGACCTCCTGTAAATTCCCAATTTATCAGTACACCATAGGACCAACTTGTTGTTCAAGGATAGTTCCTGTAGCTTTAGCGATTGCTGAGATATCATACGGATATAGACACATACGAAGAAACTAACGAACGTGCGAACAAAAAGACAACAGCTATCGTTATTCTATCACCAACTTACATTAGAAGAATTTTTTGATTGGGTTTACAGTTAGGGGCGTAGCCAAGGGACGATTAGGTGAGTTGACACCCCCTCCTCAACCAATATTTGTTTTCCAGTCCGGACATATACGTCTGGGGATGGAGACCTACAGTACAGTCGCTTTGGACTGGCCGTAATCCACGCGTGGGTAGAGGTGTCCACGCATGCGCTTACCGGGTTATAACAATTATCATCAGCAAAATTTTAATTAATGAAGCACCGGGTTGTACCCGGTGCTTCACTGATTAAATTTTGGATGATTATTCCTATAATTAGTGTTTGGAGTCTAATATTGTTGCCTCCCGTGGAAATGATGCACACACGTGGAAAGTGACCAGTCCACAGAGGCCGTACTGCAAGTGATCAGATACTTTCTTACGAGACTAGATTTAATACTTGAGCTGAAATCACACACACACAGTCGGTCGTACAGTTGTGCGCATAACCAATTAATCCCCAGTCACACTGGGGCTAACGATAGGATAAGACAATATTAGACTATCTCCGACCACAAAGTCGTGAGCAATCTTTAACAAGTCATGGAGAATCTTCAGTAATCTCTGGAAGTCTTGGAGAATCTTTTGCAGTGATTTAAGTCGTGGCCAGGTTTTTGAGCTTGCACAAAAACCTGGCTACGACTGATTTGATCGTCAACAATCGTAACTTATCTTATGTTATCTTTAATCATCTTTTTTCATCTTACACAATCTCTAGTCTTACACAATTTTCAACAATCCTAAGCTCTTATGATCAGCCAAAAGAACACTGACAAGTTCCACGGAACACGGTATATATACTACTCAAAATTTGCTAAGTACCAAGTATATCCAACTACCGGTTTTACGTTTTAGTTATATAGTAATGAAAAGTGTATATGTTTTTTATTTAATTATATCTTTAATGATTTAAGTACAGAAATTAAGATATCTTTTTTGTGTTTGACATTATTTTTTAGCTTTTGAATACGATAACCATGGAAAATGGATATTTGGTTTCAATTTGCCAAAAAGTTGACGGAGCGAACTGGTATGGGTTCAATATCGAGTATGAGAACCATTATTGTTAATTACAGCTTGATAACGCCTTCCCATGCTCCCAATCGGGTTCCTGGTGGTCCTTTGTGGGATATTGTTCCATTTTTGGACCAGCGTGGCACCAGCTCCTGGACACTTCTTGGCTGGACTGGACGGGCTGACATTGCAAGCTGCAACTCATTCCAGACATGTTTGATTGGATTGAGGTCAGGGGATCTTGCTGGCCAGTCCATACGCTCAATCCCCTCCCTCTGTCGGTACTCCCCGACAGCAACATGAGGACGGGCATTATCGTCCACCAAAATGAATCTATTACCCACTGCACCTGCATACAATCTGACGCGGACATCCAGGATCTCATCAATATACCGCTGTGCAGTCAATTTACCACGTTCAAGAACACAGAGCTCTGTACGTCCATCCCTGCTGATGCCGCCCCAGACCATGGTTGACCTCCACCAAAGCGGTCATGCTCAGCAATGTTGGCTGCATGGAATCGCTCTCCTGGTCTGCTCCATAATCTAGAACGCCTATCCGTGTGGTCTAGGCAGTACCTTCACTTATCTGTAAAAAGGACAGGTCGCCAATCTTCTCTGGTCCATCCATCGTGGTCCATGACCATTCATATCGTGCTGGCGGAATGCGAATACATGGTCTTCTCGATCAGAGACCACCTTCGTGCAACCTTGGCCGGATAGTCTGCGTCGAAACATTTACCCCGGACGCATTCTGAAGGTCACTGCGAAGCTGGGTTGCTGTAGCAAAGCGGTTCCTACGGGCCTGTATGATCAAAAACAGGTCTTCAGCTGCAGATGTTGCCCTGTCTCCGCCACCACCATGCCGTCTTACTGGTGTCCCATACTGCTGAAATCTTGCCCAGGCCCTGGTGATCACCGTATGGTGCACATCAAGGGATTCAACAACCTGACGATGCGTAGCCCATTGCTCCACCATCCCTACAGCCCGCCACATTTCTGCTTCAGACAAATATCTTCTTACATTTGCATTTGCAATATTCAATTATTAAATCACAAGGGTTTGTGTTGAAATGAGGATTGAATACCCTACACATGTCATGTACATGTAGACAGTACACGAAAACAACATGAAAATCAAGGGGTACATGCTTTCCATGACTATCACGAAAAGTCTGCCTGACAAGAGAGCTAATGTAAACACCGGGGACCATCTCAATACATTCCTCAATCATATCCACCAAAAATATCGCAAATATGTCACAAGCAAATTTCACAGTGATGTGTCAAATATTTGGTGCTTAGCAAACTGTGAGTAGTATATGTGAGCGAATCGGATATGGCTGCAGAAAAGTAAATTATATGTAAGAAACTATAGGAGGCGATCGAAGAGAAGAGACTTTGAGGGGAGATCATAGTGATTTCTGGAAGGGAAGGTGAGCCGCGGGCTACCTTTTTACGCTATCTCAACTGATAGAATAAATGGACGCCAAACAAAAAAAAAAAACGTTTTAGAACCATTAGGGATGTAAATCAAGTGACATGGTATGGAGGGAGGGAATGTGACGAAAGTTTGAAGCAGTAAACTCCATCTGGCTAACGTAGTTGCAGAACGGGTCTCTTCGAGAGATAGGCCAAGAGCAGGATGGGGTGTATCTTTTCAGCGATTCTTTTTGCATTGATTGTGTATCAAACATTTAGGAAACGAGTTCCAGCATAGTGGAGAGCAGGAATCATTTGGGAACCTGTACATAGATCTCTTAATGTTATTTTTGCAGATGATACGGTACCTGGTCGAAGGTTAAAAACTGTTTAGTGTAGGGGCGACGGGGGGTGGGGTTACTATGAATATTTGGGAATCAATATGACCATCACAGGAAGAGACAACTACCAAAGGTACACGAATGAACTAAGTACTAAGGTCAAGTGAATTACTTGTCAGATTAGATGTTTAGGAAGGAATAACTTCAATAAGGCTTTTAAGGGAAAAACCATTTAGGATATTATGGGAATACCAAGTATACGCGGAGAGTAATAAGTACAAGAAACTCTTTTATTACTTTCCATAGTGTGATTAACTGGGATTTCCGGGTTTGATTATAAACGATAACCTCACAAGCGAATTATGCAATCAACAATTGTGTCAAGTGTCCGTGCGCGCAAACGAAGACGCTTTGCCGTGAATGTAATGGGGACTTCGTTGTTTTGGGTTTTGTTTTAACCCTTTACCTAATATGAAAAGTAGACGACACTTGCAAAAAAAATTCTTGAATAGCTATTATTTTCATTTTTGTTTAAAAAAAATAGGTTATGACCCCCCTCATTGGAACGAGCTCGACAAGCCCGTTCCAATGAGGGGGTTATAACCTATGTTTTAGAGACAAAAAAATTGAAAAAATAATGAAAATTAATTGGCGATTTTTGAGAATAGCGCTGACCGTTACGTTAGGTAAAGGGTTAAACAATATAATTATCGTTAATAATGAAAAGTAATAAACAGAGTAATCACTTGACTGGACTAGTTACGTGAAACAATTCATTCGAGGCAGGGACTATATTGTAAAACACTCGTGCGCATTCGCGCTCTCGTGTTTGTACAACGTTCCTCACCTCTCACGAATTATTTCACGAAACCAGTCCAGTCAAGCGATTACTCTCTGTATCTTGTCTCTGTTTAAACTGATGGGACCCAATATTTAGGCTTTATTGCTCAACTGGTTGAGTGCTGGAAGGCCATTTTGGGGCTTTATCCGGAAGTGTGGGTACCACAGCTTAAAGGCTTCATATTCTGTGGATGTGCTTTAATTAATTTTTGATGTAATATCTTTTAGTCTGGGTGGATTTGCCTTGTTACAATTTATGGGAGAGTGGCTATTTTATAACAAGACAATAACATGTGAACAAAATTTGAAGGTTTGAAGTCCAATGCCGGGACCACTGAGCCACCGCGCTCCCGGAAATGTTGGTACAGAATGGAATGGGGTACTTATTCGAGTGAACATAAATCTGTTTGTCCAGTAGAGCTCTCCATATACCTTTGTTTACTTTACAGCCTTTTTTTCAGGGATCGCGGTGGCTCATTAGTTAGAACATTGTACTTTAAATCGGAAGGTCGACTGGTCGATCCTTACTTGCGCTATCTGCGCTGTGTCTTTGAGTAAGACACTTCGGCCTGATTGCCCGCGGTGGCGGTATGTACAGTTGGAACTAGAAGTCCTGTCCCAATTAGCGCAGAAAACATTCTCTTTAGTTAATGTGCTCCTTGCTGCAGAAGAATAGCGAAGTTTGAAGTATACAAGAGCGTTTACGCTGTAGAATACAAAATTCAATGTGTTATAAGCGAGGTCGGGAGTGAAAGCACTAGCTGAACCGATCAGACAAAGAAAATATCGAGACCACAGTATGTGAGAGAGGACTATTGCTAAATCGCTGTGGGATAGATTTTTCACTTCGTGAGTGTTTACAATTTCTGAATTCACTTAGTAAGTTTTTACAATTTTTGAAGACAAAACACAAGAATCACTTGCAAACTTCCATCACATGGACCACCGGGTTGTACCCGGTGGTTCAAGTGATGAAAGTTTGAAAGTGTTTTTTGTGCTGTTATAAACAATTATAAATACTTTTAGAGTAAAGAATATATGGCGCTGCGATTAATTAGTAATCCACTCTCTTTATTCTGTACATGCAGTCGAATTTTAATATCTCTTTACTTCATTACATGCACAGGTATCTCAGTGGAGGTTTGGAATGATGTCAGTGATCTCTATTTACTAGTATAGAATTGTACAGAGTTGGGGCACGTTGTTTTACTACAGGAATTGAGTTACGCTAATGGTGCAGTTTGACAGGGACAAAAGTGCACTAACTCAGCGCTATAACTTCAGAATAGTGCACAATATATAGCCACAAGACGTCTTGTTTCAACTGTACTAAGGCGTACTGCACTTCGATGGTTTGCCTTCACCGCTGCTAACGGGATAGCTTGTTGCAGCGTCTGAAAGTTACTCGTCGCCGCTCGGCGGTTCTCATCGGTTGCTTCGGCTTCCCCCGTCCGCCGTAAAACTGTTCCACGCGATATGACCCTCGTCTTTAAAAGCGTCGTTAAAACC
Source organism: Pictodentalium vernedei (assembly GCA_031216915.1). Taxonomy (NCBI): domain Eukaryota; kingdom Metazoa; phylum Mollusca; class Scaphopoda; order Dentaliida; family Dentaliidae; genus Pictodentalium; species Pictodentalium vernedei. The sequence goes on along the minus strand of CM062296.1, from coordinate 773,724,816 downwards.
CCCAAAAACAGACAAACCGCTTGGTTTTTTCGGGTGATATCAAGATGAAAATAGCATCAAAATATGTTAAAATTGTTCTTACCTGTTACAATGGAATACATATTAGGAAAAGTTAGCGAAGGGTATACCGGCACCATATATTCGGCCTTCACTCCATTTTTAATGAAAGAGTCGAATCCCGGTAAATCGAGGTCCAAATCGAAGTAATCCCATCGAAATCCATCAATCATAATGAGCAAAAGTTTATCGCCATTGGCGGCGCTTGCTATTTGCAGCCCACAGGCAAACAAAATGAGTTCGGAGAGTATCATTGCTTCAGATAAGTGTATTTATACCTATCTTGTTTACATGCCTGCTGTAATGTGTAGACAACTCGGCCAGCTGTTGTCTTTTATATCGATTTACAAGTTAAATATCCTCCAATCAGCCCTAAATCATATAAATTATCGAAAACGTGATTTCTGAATAGTAGTCGGTCTGGAATATTGAAAATGAATGTTGTTTCTCATGCTCTCATTGGTGTTTCACCTGACTGTACATGTAATTAAATTTTAATCGTCTTGCAGTAATTTCTGTTAAAGCGAGGTCGTCCGTAACGACCTTCGTATGTCGTCTATTGAAATTTCTTTTCAATGAACAGCTGTGTGAGTAAATATTATAACATATTTTTTTTATCTCAAGGACAATATTTGGTTTACGCCCTATTTCTGCTCTGAAGTACATGTACTCGTTGAGACAGTCCACTGGATAGTTGGGTATTTTCATTCTCAGCAATGCGATCAGACACTTCGTCCCCTGAGTTCCAATGTGTTCTATGTGCCAGTAGGCACATAAAACACATTGGAACTCGGGGGACGACTTGTTCCATTTTTCATATACTATCCATTCAGTTGCGAAATATCTGAGCAATTTCACGCACAGTAACTACTTTATGTCCCTCGCCTAAATCTCGAGATTGATAAGTAAATGTCTTGATGTAAATAGTTTTAAGACATTCAGCGAAGTTGCAATAACTAATCGCGATCGTCCTCCTGTTTTTCTGTTTCTGGCCTTTTAGTCAGCCACGCTATGGTGGTTATCACTGAACTGATCCGCTTGAAATTTGGAACACGTATACAGTGTGTGGAGAGTGTATCATCTCTAAATCACCCGTAGAGTGGAGATTCCACCCAAGCAATAATTGCAAATTTGTTGAAAAGCATAACAAACAAGAACAAGCAAGATTCCCGCCAATGGATCTACGGGTTAAACCCGGAGGTCCATTGGCTGAAACGTTGCTTGTGTTTTTTGTCCACATGTACAGAATTTGAAAGTGGTACTTTGGGTGATAATTCCCCTCCTCGGGCGATTTAGTTACAATCCACTCTTGTCACATAATGCCCTCCCGTGGGTCCTTATTGGTGAGCATAGAGCTTTTCCTCATCCCCAAGGGGAGGGGGTCCCAAGGACCGGCTATATAATTTGGTTTGCGTGTAACGTATGATTTTACTTTCATGTAATTCTCACTGAGAAACATATCTTCTTTCTCAAGTAAACAAGTATTTTAGCGATTCATGTGTAGTGTAATTTTCTGTAAATAATTAAATAACACAGATGTTGAATAGAGGTCATCGGTATTTAAGACCTCCCATTAAGAGATAAATAATAAGCTATTTCATCTCTACGCCGATTACAAATACCTGTCTGGCCATATACCATACATCAAGATAACAGGTTAATAGGTGTTTGCTTGTTAATAAGTCTTAATTACGTCGTGTCAGAGGTATTGCATGATGTAAGTGTCGGCCACGGATGTTATAGCCATAACTCTTCGCTGATAATAATTTAATGGTTCTCGAGATTAAGACTCGGCAAATTTAACAGTATACTGGCTGTTCACTTTTAAAGGAAGGGGGAGCTATCTCTTAATACAGTACACGTAAAGACGTCTGGCCGGTTCCAACAGGGTTATACAGAATTACTGCTGAGGGTTGGGAATCCAATTCACACACCTGGTCAACATCTGGTCCGATAAACTATCTTCTGACACAGCTTGGATATTATAAGCAAAGTGACTGCCCCAGGAAGTCAGTTTTCCGACCGAACTCCTCTGATGCAGTTAGGACGCGAATTGGTGAAAGATTTCCTGCTTCTCTGGAAACGTTAGACGAACTTTTTCTTCAGTGAACGTATATCTGAAATTTTGTTTTGCATCAGTCTTTTTACAAGTGTAGGGCGCGAAAATTTAATTGAGGAAAGTATATTACAAAGAAATCGTAAGTACTCTTCTCTGTTTGACTTTAACCATGTCCAGCTGAAGTGTTCCCGAGGAATCCATGGTGAATGTTTCAAGAGTAACCACGAACTTGGTTTTAACCCATTACTTCAGGCATTATCTTTACGTTTGCGTGTGGGGGAGTGATTACGAACCTCCTCCCCAGAACAAACATTTTGGAATCATAGCTAAAATCCACTAGTCGACGGGGGTGCAACGATCGCGGCCATATCGATCCATTAACCCCTCTACTGTGCCACACTCTCAACATCCTGTAATCCTTGACTTCTCGTTCTCACAGCTGCTTTCGTTTTTTGTTACACCTTTATCCGAAACAAGGTCCAGTTCACGTGTTTTTAATATCAACGCCTGTATCAAGCCTCCCTCCTTCAAACTTTGGACAGCCCATCTCCAACAAAAACCTTATCTTTAAATGTCGTACAAAACGGCCAGCGCTATTCTCAAAAATCGTCAATTAATTTTCATTTTTGTCTCAAAAATATAGGTTATGAACCCTCGTTCCAACGAGGGGTCATAATCTATGTTTTTGAGACAAAAATGAAAAAGATTAGTTATTCAAGAATTTTTTTGCAAGTGTCGTCTGCTTTTCATGTTAGGTGAAGGATTAAAACAATTTAATCCGACCTCAAATACAGCAGATATAACGTCAACACCGACAGGCTTTATCCCTCTAATCTGGCGACAGTCCTACATCAAGCACTACATATCATAGCAGTAAAATAATATCACAGACGCCACGAGGCGTACAGTATGGCCGCCGTGGATTGGTCACCTTCCACGGTTGGGAAATATTTCCACGGATGTAATAATATTAGATTCCAAACACTAATTATAGGAATAATGAGTGAAAATTTAATTAATGAAGCACCGGGTTCAGCCCGGTGCTTCATGAATTAAACTTTTGCTGCTGATGATGTTTATTACCTGGTGAAGGCATGCGTGGATATCATGGCCCACGTGTGGATTATGGCCAGTCCACGTCGACCGTACTGTAGATGAGGGCCAGCATTGGGAGGTTTCATCCAAAATTATCGAAAATTAACTTTATTATGCTATTGGCTATGGAGGGACGGGAAACGTAAAAATCAAATTTCACTTCTACCTTCATCTTAAACAAGCTGCAAACATTTTTTTTAAATAATTCATCAAATAACGGAGATATGACACAAATACCGACAGGCGTTACCTCCGGCTATCGGAAGAAGGTCCTAACCCCCCCCCCCCCCCCCCACCCACCCCCCCCCCCCCCCCCCCACACACACACACTACATTACATGTTCCTATAGTACTATTACACACGTCAAAGGGAATAGTAATGGCGATAGAAAATCTGAAAATATCTGCATCAAATTTCACAACTAACAGTTGAAATTAAGAGACATTATAGTACGCAAGATACAGACATTTTAAACGCACAGTGGGCCCGCTCGGTGGCAAGGATCACTTGGTATTGGACGTGTTTTGTTGAACGGCTTGAGGAAATTAACTGGTGATTTAAAAACAATCTTGTTCTCTGTCGAAACCCATTCACAAATAAGAAAGCGGCGCTTTCGCCAGCTTTTGATGTTCTGTATTTGTTTCTGTTCATTATATTAACAGTGTGTGCATCGTGACATATAAGATACAGACTGTCATTTCCATTAATATAAAAGTCTAAGTGAGATTTGCTATTTTTTTACCCGGGAAGAATAAAACTTCCAAATTACTGTAAAACCACATTCCCTGAACAAAGAGCCAGTATGAGCGTTTAGTGTTGGTAGATGAAATTCTGATGGATATTCTTAATGTCTGATTATCTGTGAACTACAGTTAAAACTAGAAGTCCTGTCACCAATAGTGCGCTTATCTAGGCTTAATTGCGCGTTGGAATTGCGCGCAATTTCCATATCGAATAGCATCCAAAGCACGTCAGGTTCTCCTGGTTACTCATAGCAAACACATGCAATGTTTCTGCCAATGGACCGCCGGGTTACCCGGAGGTCCATTGGCTGAAACATTGCTTGTGCACTGGCCATATGTACAGAATGTGATAGCTTTACTTGGGCCATAACACGTACATTAACGCGCATATCGACGTGCTATTTGTGCGCATTTCATGACAGGACTTTTAGTTTTAACTGTAGATGCTTCTAATTATTTTTTGGTAAAAAGACAAGTTTTTGTTTTGTTACTTTTAATAAACGGAGACAACAGACAACATTTTGTTACTTTTAATAAACGAAAACAATAGACAGCTCTGAGAGCTGTCTATTGTTTTTGTTTATTAAAAATAACAAAAGTAAATGACTTTATTTTCAACTGATGTCATAGCGTTTGTTTTTGTTTATTAAAAATAACAAAAGTAAATGACTTTATTTTCAACTGATGTCATAGCGTTTTTCCCAACAGTTGTTTGCTTCTTAATTGGAACTTTCTTGCTCGTCTAATAATTTGAAGAGGGATAACATTCGAAAGTCAATTTTCATGATGATAAAAGTTAGGGATGTGTATAATGTCGTGCGGCAAAATGTCGTGGGACCAGATATTGAAAGCACAAACTATAAAATTGATCAAATTTGACTGGTACATTTTGTGAATAGGGAAGGCCATATATATACTACCAAAAATGCCTTACGAAAAAGGTAGGTTTTCATGCCACACTCGATTGAAGAAGTAGGAGAGCGATGAAACGTGACATTTGGGGGGATCTCATGTGTGAACCAGTTACGTCATGTTTTGTTGTCATGGTAGTCCGTGTGAGGGGTCATCTCGTGACGCCATCCCCAGAGCGATACGTGGTCTTAGTGCACATGCGCATTCCTTCTTTTTCCTTAATAGGCACGTTCCTTTGTCTAAGAGTATCTTTACTGTTCTAATTTTCCCAAATCACCGGTTACTTCCTAGAATTACCTCAAACAATCCGACAATTATTTATTTGGCTCGAATTTTCCACTAAATCATTGGTTTCTACCTGTTTATGTTAGCGTGGATTCCTGGAGAATCCTCGTTTTTGTCCAACAATAAGGCGCGTTCCTTTGTCTAGAGTCAATCTAATTACCACAAACAACGCGACAATCCGACAAATTACCAAAACCACCGAAATGGACTTGACGAAGCCATCATATAGGGCTTTTAATAATAGCACTTAGTTCTATATAAGTCGCGTTCCATGTATAAGAGTAAATGTTAATTACCACAAACAACCCAACAACTATTTATCTGGTCCGGATGCCTTAAGAATCCTCTGCTTTAAACTATTTTGGCTACTCTCAAAAAAACATTCCGGACCTGTACTACCTATGCAATGACCTTTATCTGCTTTATCCTACTCAGTTGTTCTGGAAACAGTATTAGTTTTGTGATGCATTTTTTTTTAGCTTTCCTGGACCGTTCTGATCGGTTCTAAATAATGGTATACTTCATTTTGTAGTTCAGGGGTACTCCATTATAGCGGAGGAACCTCTAACTTGGAACAGTTTTACATTTCAAATCTAGTCTGTCACTACCGACTATTATAGACGCTATTCTGACTACTCTGGTAAGCTATTCTATAGTAATCTACCACTCTTACAGACTTGTAGTAATGTGATCGTACAGGGCTGTAAGGGTAGTAGAAGAACACAGTCTTGAGTGATGTGAAGCCATCGCTGGTTTGAAGCAAAACGATGAAGTTGGGAGGGGTTATACCTTCGAGAGCCTTGTCGTTTGCCAGGCACCCCACTTGCAGCACCCCATTTATAGAGTGTGTGGAGTCACTCGGTCGAGCAATTGCTGTACAGGTCATTTTCTAGATAAGATAGGAGTCGTTCGAGCAATGACTTTTCCAGTCACTGCTCGATGGCTCATTCGATGAAATCATGTCCATGTTCCATGGCACCCCACTTTTGGCACTCCATCACATACCTGGGTTGTTGCTGGCGCCCTTTGTCTGAATGAATCGTACAGTCGTATGTGAAGTCACTTGTTCTAGAAATTACTCGATAGTTCATTTGCTCGATGGGAATTTCGTCGGCCGAGCTATGTCTGTTCCAGTTACTCGATAACTCATTAGGGGAATTGGAATAGATATGATAAAGTTATTCAAGCAAGCAGACGGTATTCAACTGCTTTTAGTAGCGGAAGACAAGTATGATATAGATATGAACTGGGACTCGTAACGTAAGTAGTGTAAGGATAGGTACTAAGTGCCGTAGTAGTACAACAACTTAGTACTGGTGAGACTCTCTAACACCGGACAGAATAGTGGTAGCCAATACAAATGGTACAAGGCAATAATGGCATACAACTATAAGGGTGGTAGAAGGCTATTGTAATGGTGGCTACAGTGAAAGCTGATCATACGACAGATGATGATGACAATGGATAAATCAGCAGTAGTCTTGGAGCTATGAAGGCCATAGGGTTGCCTAGATGCAAGGAACTGAACAGACGCAAGGAGCCGTAGCCAAAGCATCTTCAGATAGATATACTCCGATAAGTATCCTCTAAAAGGTATACTCCAGTACAACATCATCAAGTTATAGGTATCCTCCAATATCCAGATGAGCATAAGAGCCGTAAGTGGAGTCACTCGTTCGAGTAATTACTCGATGACTTATTTGCTCGATAAGATTCGAGTCGTTCGAACAATGACTGTTCCAGTCACTACTCGATAGCTTATTTGCTGGATAAAATTCGAGCCATTTGAGCAATGTCTGTTCCTGTTTGATTGTCTTTCGGGTTTCAGAATCACATAGGAATTCGTTATACACAAGGGATATAATTCTATAGAGACAGGTACAGATTATGGGAAATGAAGCAGTCTGATCGTTGGAAGGTAAATGGTAGCACCAGAGGACTAGGCAGGCTACTAGGGTAGTCGGAATAGCGTCTGGAATGCTAGGTAGTGACAGACTAGGCTTGGAATGTAAAACAGTTCCAAGTTTGAGGTTCTTCCTCTGTAAGAGAAATTGAGTATACCATTGTTTTCAGTCTTTGGAAATAAGGATCTCAGAAGGGTAGTACAGTCCCGTACACCGTGCTGGCACATCGTGTAACTAATAATGTATCGTATATAAATATTAATATTATATCTCACGTCATCTTCTGGGCTCCTGATTGGACGAATGCTGCACCCCTAGTTCGTGTAGTTTGCATCCACAGAACTGACCAGGCACTACACCCAGGCACTACACGTTTTCTATTTTTAGAACACTACTATATCAGTTTTCTTTTCATACTGGGCGAATAAAACTAATCAGGCTAAATTTAAATATCGATTCACAGAGGCACAACATCCACACAACGACTCGGAAAGAAATCATTGTGGAAAAATGTATAGCTTTTCCATTGTCGAAGTCACATTTTTCGAGGCGTTCATTTTATTCCTTGAGAAGATGATCCATATCTCGTTTCGAAGAGAATGATCCACACCTGGGTACAACTTTCATGAGAACGCGTCCGGAAATGAAAACTCGTTTGTTTTCGCTGCTCATATTATTTCGCTATTTAATTGTATGTTTTGGGCAGTAAACGAATAAATAATGGAATTCAGTTGAATCTTCGGAGTTTGCATCCCGTACTGTCCCATTCGGTAATGTATATGTGTGACAAATGTGTGGAAATTATCAAACTGCGTTGTCAAATTTCGAAAATTTTAGTTTTCATTCGCGAGTTGCGCGATTCTAGAATACACAGTTCCGTTTGGGGGAAATGTTTTGTTTACTCTTGGCGACCGATTCAAAATCTGTCTTCTGTTCATATCAATAATCCAAGTTAGCCGTGTTTTGGAAGAAGAAAATGTTTTTTAAGAACTACATGGTATTTTTTTCTATATAACGCTGGTTGGTAGGGCTGCTACCTTGGTAATAGATTAACAAATCGGACAAATGTTTTTCTTGATGGATGTTCGATATAATATAAGGAATAGTGCATGTCTTGTCGTTGACTATGCCCATATAGTGCCTAGTGAGGTGGTGTAGTTCCCTCCGCTTCGCGACGGGAACTACACCACCTCACTGGGCACTATGTGGGCGTAGTCAACTCCAAGCCATGCACTATTCCTTAAATAATATAGATTAAAGCCAGGGACACAAACCGATCATATTTCATACTACTCCAGTCTAGCATAACTAAAAACGGGTATTTTTGTTCGTTTTTTGCCCCGACGGATATTCATGTTACTTTTTTATTAACTTTTCATCACATCCAGTGATGCTTGCTTCACAGTAGCCATGACTGGATTCAATGATGTTTTTAATACTCGGCAGACCTAGAGTTAGACCCATCATCCAAATCAACAAAAACAAAGAATCGTCCTGCAAAGTTGCGGCAATCCAGACATCAATCTGAACCCCCTTTCTGGTCAGTGCTGGGATTCCCAGCTCTCAGTTACAGTGGCGGGTGACATAAGCTTATACGAGATGAATACTTCAACTTTATCTCCAAGTATAATGACAAAGCACAAATACAAATCACGGAAGACGATTCAGAGTCTCCTTTTCTCTTCAATAATCTTGAATGCTGCTTTCATGTACCTGATGAATTCAGGGGCATATTCAGGGGCATGTGCGAAGGGTGGGAACATACCTCCTCACAAAATTGGCTTCCACTTGAGGGACTATCTCCCATTTCTGATTTGGAAATTCTGATAAAATGGGGCGATCTCACTTACTCCCTTACATCGTACTCTCTGAAACGCCTAGGCATGACTTTGATATTTTTTTGCAGCCTCGACAATAAAAAATATGTCAAAATGTCTTGACGTTTCACAGAAACTAGTTGCATGGGCCTGGTGTTTCAGCACCTGTATGTGCCGGTACTTGGAGCTTGTCGCAGTTTAATTCTGCCTGAGCCACATGTTAACAGAATTATTTATATTAGGTATAATGAGCGCGGTGGCTCAGTGGTAGTCTGTTGGACTTCTATGCTAGGGGTTCTGAGTTCGATCACCGTCTTGGGCGACCCGCGTTGTGTCCTTGGGCAAGACACTTTACCCCGGTTGCCTACATGGAGGCACGATGACGCCGTGTACTTGGGCGTACTGCACGTCGATGGTGCACATGTCTTCAACCGCTGTAACCCTGCTTGAGTGGAGATTGATCAGAGTTAGAATGTTGAGGAGCTGACAGTTGATCGTCGATGCTTGGTGGTTCTCTCCGGGTACTCCGGTTTCCTCCACCCGTAAAACTTTCACGGTCACGATTAGCCATTGTGCATAACTATGTGACCTTAAACACCAATAAATAAATCAAATTTGTATAATATATGTCATATTAAAAAAAATATAATATGCTTCTCAACTCTGTCGATCTATTTTGTATGTAATTTGTCACATACAATAGTGAAAAAGTGCTTTTATTACGCACTAAAATATGAAATTCAAAATTTTGACCAATTCCAACCCAATTTAAACTGAAAAACGGAGAAAACGGGGTTCATGTAACGGGATTGTTAGATAAATGTATTATCATGACCAAATGCATGTCCTGTCATTTGTATCAGATTCTCGGTCGTGTTTACAATCGGATCACAACTCGCCCTGACGGGCTCGTTGCGATCTGATTGTAAACACGACCTCGAATCTGATGCAAATTACAGGACATGCACATGGTCATGATAATGTATATATATCTTATATGTCACATATTTTTCCAGATGCTTCCATGGAACTCCATTTGTTACTCCTTGATTTAATTTCTATTCGCCGGGACGAAGCATGATCACTCCGGGGAGAGCCGGTGATCACCCATCGCCACTTTGCGGACTTCCCCAACACAATTCCTTCCTATTCCTAATTGACGATTTTTTTTTTTTATTTTAAACTTAAATTGAATAAGTTTAAAAGCACATTGTAACGCGCTGAATATTTTACTATTACACTTTCGGAATAAAGGCGATGTTTTCATGCTTTTAACTTAAAACAGATATCTAAAATCTGCAATACTCTACAAAAAGCCCCAGTGGATTTTATAACTTACAGATTAAAATGAGAGGCGGTGACGGCAGGGATGGAGTCGGTCTCTACATGTAGGAGAGTAAACGCAACACGTGCGGAATGATTTGTCAATATTTATTTTTTATATATGTGGGACACTCTTTGTTGAAATCCTTAAAAAAACAAACACCAGCGAAAATAGTCTTTGTTGTCTACTAAGGGCCGACCTTGACCTATTACTGAATAAAATCAATAATGAAGGTGGTTAGTGCCGAAAACAAACAATGTTTTCTCGTTGGTGACGAAGGTGTATACTGATTCCAACTTCCGGCGCAAAAGCAAACAGCTGACTTTGTCGATGTGATTTTAAGTGCGGGCTTTTGCCAGCTAGTACGACACCAACTGGGACCGAGGGCAGATGAGAGGTCAGCGGAATCGTGATTCCATGGGCTCGTGCCTGGGACAGACCTTGCAACATAAGTTGCCATTAAACTGGAATGAAGGCTGCACTCATTTACAGACGAAATTTGAGGGTTCAATGAGCACATTCAATCAGTTATCTGTATAATTTCATGTATTCTACGCAATCATCCGACGAGGAAGTGCCGACTTTGTCCTCGATTCATTCTCTTTTCACAGAAAACCTTCTAACTAGACTTCACAAATGTCTTGGAATTCAGCTGTCCAAACAAAAATACCGTCGCCTATAAATAAAACTAAGCTTTATAATAATCAATAAAAACATTCAATGGTAAATAATTTAATCATTTGCCCCGCCTCTGCGTTTGATTGGTTGAAAGCATACAACGTAAAAGTCGTCAAAATCGCATAAACCAAATCACGTAATGGTTTGGAATGTCCACACGTTCGCACATGTATCCGATCCAACTTTGAAGACCCTGGAAGCCCCGCCCACTCAATCCAATTGTCACCGTGAGGGCGTGAGGGCAGACTGATAGATGGATAACAAGCTTGTAAACAAGATCAATGATCGATTTTTCATCGCCTCCAGTCAGCGAGAATATAATGATAATTTCTCGGAAACAATTGAATTTAATAAAATATACCGAAGTGGGAGACGAATAAAATATCATACATCCAAACATGATTTTGGGGTAACTTGAAAAAAATGTTTTTAATGATATTGTTACGTGACTTGCTAAATATCTGTCATCTGCGATCGAAAATCAAAACAACAAACAACTTGACAATGATTGACGTGGCCTGTTTGTGGCACACTTTCCTGAGTTTGACTGATGTATTTTGCGAAAATTAAAAGTTTTTCGTTCACGTACACATAGTTTTTATATTTTAATATTACAGCCGGATTAAATTATAAGAAATAACTGTTGTTTTCCTTCGGTTTATGCGATATAAACCGGAAATTTTCAGCACAAGCTTAATCATAACTCGCTGTTATGAAGCTTATGCTGAATATTTTCGGTTTATATCGCTTAAACCGAAGGAAAACAACAGTTATTTCTTAATCATAACTCGCTACGCGAGTTATGAAGCTTGTGCTGAAAATTTTCGGTTTATATCGCATAAACCGAAGGAAAACAACAGTTATTTCTTAAACAAAACTAAGCTTTATAATAATCAATAAAAAGATTCAACGGTAATACATCAAAAAACTTAATAACAGCTTTTTCCTATTTTTGGCTCAACAACATGCTAAAATGTCCTGAGAATCGGAAGACATATAACTTTTGATGACGTTGTCATCATGACCGTCACCCTTAAATTCGACCATAACCGCTGTAAAATCGTTGGGAATTTCCAGGTTGGTGCCTGATTTTAGATATGGTTTCCATTGAGGATAGTTGCTATTAATGATAAAAGTGACGCTGTTTTGGAGAAAGGTTGAAATTTGAAAATATTAAAATGGCTTGCACTAGATCTCCAAGGCGCGAAGATTGTTACGTTGTTCCATAGCTATAGATACGGTAATGGGGGAATTAGCGTGTCACGGTTTGGATGTTGTAGATTATAAACGCTAAAAAGTGGTAACACTTCAGTCGACTTAAAAACGTCAAAATTAGGGATAAATCGAAAAAACTAAAAAACAGCCATCTCTTAATTTTCTTGAGCTCTACAACATACTAAAATGTCAAGAGAATCCAACGTCATTTAATTTGTATGACGTTGAAGTCATAACGTCATCCTAAATACGGCCATAACCATTGGGAACTCCTCAGGTCAATACCGAATTTGAGATACAGTTTTGGTGGAGATGGTGTATCCACAATTTAAAAGAGGGAGGTTTGATACAGGCGTTGATATTAGAAAAGTACGAAAAAACGTTCAAAGTGACGTTGTTTTGGACAGAGGGTGAAATTTGAAAAACTTAAAATGGCGTTCAATAGATCTCTCAAGTATGAACAATGTCAGGTTGTTTCCTACCTGCAGAAATAGTAATGGGGAAGTTATGCGGGTTGCCGTTTCGGCGTTTTAGGTTATAGAAGCTAAAAAGAGATAAAACTTCAATGGACGTAAAAACGTCAAAAATAGTCGAAAACTAAAAAAACAGGTATCCCGTAATTCGTTAAGCTCTTCAACATAATAAAATGTCATGAGACTACGACCGCATTATGACGTTGACGTCAATAACCTCACAATTAATTCGGCCATAACCGTTGCCCAGATCGGTGCCGAATTTTTAGATATGGCTTTTGTTGGAGATGATATGCCCAAAATTTGAAGGAGGGAGGTTTGATACAGGCTTTGATATTAAAAGTTGGAAGAAAAAATAAATTGGTCGCTGTTTTGGATTTATTATTTGGATTTAAAGACACTTTTGAAAATCAGGGTCACCTGGTGTCGGACAGTTGTACAGGTGGAGGAAGCCGGGGAACGGCGAGCAGTGTCAAACTCCCCAACGTACTAACTTCATACAAACAGCGTTGGCATTGGTGCAATTGACGTGCTGTACTCCTTAGTACACAACGCCACGGTAACCTCACGTGGGCATTTGGGATTAAATGTCTTGCCCATGGACACAGCGCGGTTGCTTCAGGTGGGATTCGAACCGAGGACGTCTCGGCTTGCAGCCTGCATCTCTACCTACTGAGCCACTGCGCTCCCGCTGTATTGGATGAAGCCGGGAATTTGAAAATGTTAAAATGGCGTGCACATGATTTCCTAATCATGCAGAAGATTACGATGTTTTATAGCAGTAGATATAGTAATGGCGGAGGGGCGCGGTGGCGTTGCGATACCGGTTCTCGTCAGTTCACCGAAGTTAATCAACGTCGAGCCCGGTTAGTCCTTGGATGGGTGACCGCCTGAGCGATCGATTCGGACTCCCGCGTTGTGTCCTTGGGTAAGGCACTTCACCCCGATTGTCCCCATGGGGGCACGATGACGCCCTGTACTAAGGCGTACTGCGCGTCGATGGTGCGCTTGTCTTCAACCAATCTACCTCTGTCTGTGCTGCAGTGCGGAGTTACGAGGTTGAGGGAGCTGGCAGCTGCTCGTTGTCGCTCGGTAATTCTCTACGGGTACTCCCCATTCCTCCACCCGTAAAACTGTCACCGACACGGATGACCTCCGCTGTTAAAGTGTCGTCGTTAAACGCTAATAAATAAATAAATGAGCAATGACGGAGTTATGCGTGTCGCCGTTTTGGCGTTTTCAGGTTTTAAAAACCAAAAAGTGTTAAAACTTCAGCTGACGTAACAACGTCAAAAATGAGCATAAATCGAGAAACTAAAAATAGCTGTCTCCTTACAGTACGTGGAGGTGTATTATCACCAACTCACCCGCATAGTGGAGATTCCATCCAAACAATCATTGAACATTTGTTGCAAAGCATAACAAGCAAAGTACCAGGCAATGGACCACCGGGTTAAACTCGGGGGTCCATTGCTGAAACATTGTGTTTGTTGTCCATATGTCCATAATTTAAAAGTGATACTTTGGGTGATAACTCCACTCCTCGGACGATTTAGTTACAATCCACTCTCGACATATTGTAATATATTAAACTTTCATGAGAATTGGTCGTCATTTATTTTTTATGACATTGTTGTCAATAAAGTCGCCCTAAATACGGTCATGACTGTTGGGAATTCCTCCTGTCGGTACCGAAAGCTTAGATATGGTTTTTGTTGGAGACAGTATATCGAAAATTTGAAAGAGGGAGGCTTAATACAGAAGCTAATATTAACTCTTTGAACACGAGCGACCACTTTTCCGGCCCAGGCACATGATACACCATAATTTCATTAAGGACTGTCTGAAACCGGGGCTTAGTCGCTGCTGGGGGACATAGATTCACGCCGCGTATTCAGCCAAAACTCAAGGGGTGTCGCCTGAATCCCTGCGTGAAGGTATGTCTCGCCGTAACGAACCCGCCCGTTTCACTTTTGTTAGGGTAGTTCTTATCCTGAAGGGGTTATATAAATTTTCCTCGGAAAGCATAAATAAACAGGGGTTCACTGAAAACAAGAATTTTAATACATATACATATAAATAAATGTGGTAATTTGTGACTTACATGGAATCCAATGAATCTGAAAAACAAAACGTCAATCACCCCCTACCCACACAGTTTTTGAGTCACTTGCGGGCCCACATTCTCTGTTGTCGCAGGTTTTTCCTCCTTCTCGCTGGTATTTGTTCTTTGGTCCCTTCTTCACTTCACTCTTTCACTGCCGTCCCACGGCCACTAACTTATTGTCACTTTACCGGACTTTTTACTCAACACGTGACGGAATGTCACTCTACGCCTGCCGTCGTACGGCCGCTAACGTGTTGTCACTTTACTAGGTGGCATTCCCTCTAACAAGTGACGGAAGGTCACTCTTCCACTGCCGTCGCACGGCCACTAGCTTATTGTCACTTCACTTGACGCTTTTCGCTCAAGCAGTCGCCACTAATGGGGTTAAACGCTCCCCTACGTTTATCTCACAATAATGTTCATACAGGCAAAGCCTACTCTGCCTACGTACGGCTTGCCTTCTAAAACAGGTAATGCCGTTTACCAAAATGCGAATAGCCCCATGAGGTCGAACTTCGTGTTTCTGATCCTATTGTCATATAATGGCCACCGACTTGGCCCGCTAATGCTCCTATTCTCAATATGAGCTCTGTGGCACCCCTACATCACATCGTGCCTATACTTTCGCACCGATGCGGCACCTCCTCTAACCTATAGCATGGGACAGCCCCCATCTACTCGTAACGACCCACAGTCTTACGCACCTTCAGAGTGGAATGACTTTTTCGAGAAACCCCACTATTTTTATTTCCATAGCCAGAACATAAATTCTCAGTTTAATCGCTTCTCTTGAACTTTGCCGCTTAGATCTATCTTAATTTAATATTCGCTTTAAACTTCCTTTGAAAGACACACATTTTGGTATCTTTTGACATTCTGTGATAGGCTAGCTGCGTAATATGGTGTGTGTCCAGAACATATGCAATGTACTGTATTTACAAAAATTACCTATTAACTGGCCATAATTACACAGAAAACGAGCTTACTCGTTTAATCAGTTATCAGAGAGCCCATGTGGCGTTCAACAAGTGCGCCATAATGGACATTAAATTTCACGCTTTATTAGCAGCGCTTGAATTATTGCTGGTCTGTTTAAGTGACAAATCGGTTTCTGGGGTCCGTCATATAAACGCACATTCTTATACTTTGGCCCGGACGAGAAAAATTATCAAAGATATATACACTTTTATACAACAAAAATCGAAAATTCAAACTATCACCTTGACAAGGAGGATGGCTGATAAGTGAATGTGTGGCGTAGACCAATTAATATTTTCAACGTGCAGCTCCAGAGCTGCACGTTGAAAATATTAATTGGTCTCCCCCCCCCCCCAGAAAAATGAATATGGACTCTTCCAATTGCTGCTACTGAACTGATATGGAAGATACCACCAGTGTTTAAAGGGTTAAAAGGTGAATGAAAAATCTAAATTGGACGTTGTGTTGGTTAAATGTGGAAATTTGAAAGTGTTAAAACGATTTTGAAATCTGCCATTTATTGTCAATATACGTGTGCCATATGTCGTTACACAAACAATTAAGTGCGATGCTGTCCCTTTATCAGATAATACTAATAATAATATTCATTAGGCTTTTCCCTCTTCCCTTTTCCCTATTGTTTTTCTACGGATTATTTTTTTTTTTTTTTTTTGGGGGGGGGGGGGGGGGGGGGGTTTCCACACATTTTGTCCGTACGATTCAGAAGCCATTTTCGAACCGATTTTCACGAAATTTTGCACACGCATAGAGGGGCACAAAATCTAAAACTGTACCTAAGCGGAATTTTCGATTTAACCCTTATTTCGTCAAAATTGGCAAAAAACTGTCAAAATTGGGGTTTATCGGCACTTTCTCGAAACAAATCTTGTAGATTATTTTTATACATTCGTCACTACTAGACCTCTCTGTGACACACCCTTTGATATACACGACATATCAGGCGATGCATATGGTAACCCTCCACAGGCTGCCAAACATCGAAATTTTGATGAAATAGGCCGGTTTCAGCCCCCACTGCACCCAAACAATACACGAGAGATAAACATAACTTCCTTTTTTGGGAGTGGAATTCACCGAGGATCATTTTTGTGAGTAAGAAGGGTGTTCAGAAAACCAAGCGTTAACCATTTTGGGCTGGTTAAACAACAATACCCTATAAAGCTCAAAAATTTGTGTTTTCCGTGGATTTCTCTAAACGAGTCTTGTAGATTTTCAAGAAAAATTTGTCACTCCCAGGCCTTGGTGTAACAATAGAAGTTGCGTGGACAAAATACTGCGGTGAGCATTTGTTAACCCTCCACGGGCTGCTAAATGTCAAAATTGTGATAAAATGGGCTACTTTTGGACGCCAACAGCACCCAATGGGTACGCCACAAAGAAAAGTGCCTTCTTTTATCGAGCGCACAATCTATATGGAAACATTTTTGTAAGTAGTAAGGGTATTCAAAAGTCGAAGTCTTAACCCATTTTGGGCAGGTTAAAGAGAGAGACCCCTTAAAATCTTAAAATTCCCATTTTCTGTGGATTTCTCTAAATACATCCTGTAGGTTCTCAAGAAAAATTGACTACTCGCAGGTCTTTGTGTGACATTATAAGATAAATGGACAAAAAATTCTGGTGAGCGTTTATTAACCCTCTACAGACTGCCAAGCATCGTAATTTTGTTGCAATGGGCTGTTTTCAGACACGCACAGCACCCAACGTGTACCTGAGAAATACACATTATCTCCTTTGTTGAAAGTGGAATTCACTGAGGACCATTTTTGAAAGTAAAAAGGGTATTCAAAAAACCAAGCGTTAACCCCTTTTGTGGTTGTTAATAGTGATATCCATCAAAGGCTTAAAAAATTATGTTTTCCCTGGATTTCTTTACAAACATCTGGTAGCGTTTTCAAGAGAAAATGGCCATTGATAGGTCATGGTGTCACATTACCAGCTGATTGGATAAATTATTCCGGTAAGCATTTGTTAACCCCCTCCCCCCCCCCCCCCCATGGGCTGCTAAATGTCAAAATTTTTGAAAAAAATAGTCTGTTTTTGAACAACAACATCAAAAGGGAATGCAACGGAAAAACGTAACTTCTTTTACCGGCTGTAAAACTGACATGGAAACATTTTTGTAAGTAGTAAATGTATTCAAAAATCGAGGTCTTAACCCATTTTTGACTGGTTAAGGAGATATACTCCTTAAAAGCTTAAAATTCCAGTTTTCTGTGGATTTCTCAAAAAAAAATTTCAAGAACAATTGACCATTCGCAGGTCTTCGAGTGACATTACAAGCATGAACAAAATGTTTCG
The DNA here is from genome assembly GCA_031216915.1 of Pictodentalium vernedei. Taxonomy (NCBI): domain Eukaryota; kingdom Metazoa; phylum Mollusca; class Scaphopoda; order Dentaliida; family Dentaliidae; genus Pictodentalium; species Pictodentalium vernedei. The sequence continues at coordinate 773,706,849 of CM062296.1, read as the reverse complement.
GTAAACATTTGTTAACCTTCCAGAGGCTGCCAAGCATAGACGTTTGGAGAAAATGGGCTGTTCTTGGGCAACCATAACACCAAATGTGTACCTACGAGATAAACATAACCTCCTTCATTGGAAGTGGAATTCACCTTCGATCATTTTTGTAGGTAATGAAGGTATTCACAAAACCAAGCATTAACCCTTTAGAGCTGGTTACAGAGAGATACCACTCAAAAGGTTAAAAATTTGTGTTATCTGAGGATTTCTTTAAAAACATCCCGTATATTTTCAAGAAAAAATGGCCATTCTCAGATCTTAGTGTGACATTACAAGTTGCATGTACAAAATATTCCTGTAAGCATTTGTTAACCCTATGCAGGTTCTCAAACATCAAAATGTTGATAAAATGGGATGTGTTTGCATACCCACAGCACCCGAAATTGGGAGGAGAGGTCAAAATAAGTGGAAGTAGAATTCACTGAGAATTATTTTTGGAAGTAATAAGAGTATTCAAACATCAACACTTAACCCGTCTTGGACTGGATAAACAATGATACCCATCAAAAGCTTAAAATTCATGTTCTCCCTGGATTTCTCTGAAAACATCTTGTAGATTTTAAAGAAAAAAATGGCCATTCACAGTTCTTGGTGTGACATTACAAGTTGCATGAATAAATATTCCTGTTAGCACTTGTTAACCCTCTACAAGTTGCCAGACATCAATATTTGGGATACATTTGAGATAAAATGAACCATTTTTAAATTAACACAGCACTCAGTGGGTATGTGTCAAACAAACATAACTCCTTTTGTCGGTCATTGTCTTGTTGGACAACAATATTGGCATTAAACCACTCCACCGTTAATGATGGTTTGCACCTGAACAATTTTTTATCAAACTCTGTCATTTGAGATTACTATCTTCACCTTTCTCATAACACCAATGAAGGGACTTCAGTGAGACAGTTATAAACAATTCATCAGACGCAGTGGGGTCATGAAAAATCAAGGAATCTCATCGGGAAAAGCCATGATTCTCCAGAATCATAAAGTCTAGTTTGAAAGTGGTATTCAAACCAATCGATTGAAAATTGGTGAGATAATACGAATATTCAAAACTGGTGATTTTCCGATTCTAAAGGATTACCGACCAATCAGGATTCTCCCACTTTTCTCCAGAATTGGGCAAAATTTGAGCATCTGAAACCTATTGATTCTATTATCCAACATGCCAGTATATATGCACATCAGTATGGCATTTGAATACCAACACAGCCTCTAAAATATCCGCAGAAAACAACACCAAATCCCCAAAACACTGGCTTTGTCGTGTTTCTAGATTTAGCAAAGGCATTTTTGACACTGTAAATCACGACATTTTTCTAAACAAATCGGAGTTTAATGGCATAAGAAGAGCGGGAAATAGATTGTCCCACAGTTATTTGACTCAGGAAACCTCTCAGAAATCACATATTACTTGCGTAGTTCCCCGTGGGTCTTTTTCGGGGACCGATTATTTATTTATTTATTTATTTATTTATTTATTTATTTATTTATTTATTTATTTATTTATTTACATATTGGGGTTTAACGACACTTTTCGACAGTCAGTGTCACCTCGTGACGGACATTTTTACGTGTGGAGGGAGTCGGAGTACTTAGAGAGAACTAAGCTAAGAGAACTCCAAGCTAACACAAGCACATGGGCGATAAGGGTGAAGTGTCTTGCCCAAGGACACAACGCGGTTGCCGCAGGTGGGATTCGAACAGAGGACCTCCCACACGGGGGACCGTAATATTTACGTAAATGATACCTCTCAGGAAATGGCTCTTAATCCTCTTTCCATGCATAATGACATCGCCCCCAAAACATCGAAGTCTATCATTAGTGAGGTACACAAGGTAGATTTCGAAGTAACGAAACTTGATTCAGAGGTAAACGCGCTAACCGTCTTCTTCAAAACGCCACCAAAAGTTAATTTATCATTTTAAACTCTCCCATCATCATCTGCGTAAAAAATTACCAATATTTACTATAAATTGTGAATCAATGACTGCATGAGGGAGCCCGGTGGCTCAGTGGTTACGGCATTGAACTTCAAACCGCGGGATCCACGTTTCGATCCCCAACAGGAGTAACTGCGTTGTATCCTTGGGTAAGGCACTTAATCCCGATTGCCCACGTGGTGGGAACGCGGTGTCGCTCTGAACTAAGGCGTACCGCACGTCGATGGTGCACTTGTCTTCAACCTAAGCTAACCCTCCTTGTGTGGAGTTAGTACTTTAGGGAGCCTGACAGTTGCTCGCCGTTGCTCGGTGGTTCTCTTCAGATACTCCGGCTTCCGCCACTCATAAACCTGTCCTACACGAGGTGGCCCTGGCTGTCGAAAGTGTTGTTAAACTCCAATAAATAAATAAATGACTGCAGGGGGACCAACGACTCAATCTGATGTTTCATAGTAAAGATCTGTGACAAATTGAACAACAATATTGTGGACATAAAAGGAGACAGTGGATTTCAACCGGATCGCGATTTTGTCGTGATCCGGTCATATTCTCTGTCCGCTCTCCCACCCACAGAACTGTGGAATCTTTCCTTTCGAGAAAGACACACTAGAACATAGAATCGCAAAATATATTTTTTCGCTTGTTTTATTTTATTCTGTCTGTATTTCAGGAAATATTTTTATCGAAAAATCTCGACCCACCGGTGTGTTTCGCTACCAGGTACCGATGTGATCTAGAAACCACATTTGTGAGTATAGTATATATACAGCAGCGATGAGCAAAGTTTTGCTCTAAAGTTGCTCACGCAATTCATGCAATGAATGAGGTCAAAAAGTGTGTTTCTGCAAAGTTCTCTCTTATTTATTTATTTGTCCTATCACACACTCATGTATTACGTGGAATTCAAATATGGGATTATATGGTCTTACTGATGAATTATTTTCACTTCATAAACGTGTCGTCCGTACAATGAACAATGCAAAACTATAACTGGCACCCCATTGTGTCCTCCTCCTCCCCTCCACACCCAATATGTCTAACTTGTTGTGGTTGACATTTGTTCTAATTAAGCTCCAGTTTCATGGGCATATTATTCACCCGAGGACACCTCCTCATACACCTCTCAGTTAAAGATACCTGACCATCGTCTCAGCATTGGCAGTGGTGAGACGGTGATCTGACTTTGAGATTGTTATGCTAAAAATTATTTAAGGTACCAATCTGAGTCCTCTACACCAAAAATTGGTTAATAATACTTTGTTATTATACCCTCAGTGTGTTCCCCACAGCAATCTGAAGTGGTGGGTCTGTGAGATTATATTGTAGACATAATGCTTGGAATGAATGAGGCACCACACTATGTTGCCATCCGCCCTCCAAAATTTGTGTTGACAGATGTTTAAATTAAGCCCCAGTTTACCACACTGAATGGGTGAATGATGCTTTGCTAGTATGTCCTAAACCTGTATTCTAAAGCAACCAGGAAGTGTTGGGTTAGCGATATTCGACTGTAAAGTTAATGTTTAATGGAATGAGGCACCACACTGTGTTGTCCCCCCCCCCCCCCAAGTTTACCACCCCAAATGGGTTAATGTTGCTTTGTTAGTATGCCCTAAACCTGTGTTCCAAAGCAACCTGGAAGTGTTGGGTTACTAAAATTCTACTGTAGACATAATGTTTGAAAGAATGAGGCATCACACTGAGTTGCCCCCCCCCCCCCCCCACCCCCACCCCAATATGTCAAAAATTGTTGCAATTGACATATGTCCAAATTGGGATCCAGTTTCATGGACATAGTATTCACTTGAGGGCACTTCTATACATCACCTTATTTAACTGATACCAGACCATTGTCTCAGCATTGGCCGACTGCTACAGCAATCTGACAGTGGTGGGACAGTGATCTGACATTAAGTTTGCATGCTCAAAATTAATAAAGGTACTCAAACTGTGTTTTCACCACCTAAAATGGGTTAATAATGCCTGTTTAGTGTGTCCTCAACCTGTGCCCCATAACAATGTGAAATGTTGGGTCTGTGATATTATATTGTAAACATGATGCTTGGAATGAATGAGGCACCACGTTGGGCTGCGCCCCCCCCCCCCCCCCCACCCCCTCCAAAATGTCAATGTGTTGTAACCACCCAAAATGGGTTAATCTTACTTTGTTAGTATGTCCTTAACCTTTGCTCCGTACCAATGTGAAGTGATGGGCCCGTGAGATTATATTGTAAACATCATATTGTTAACATAATGCTTGGAACGAATGATGCACCACACTGTGTTTCCACCCCAATATGTCAATATTATTGTTTTGACATATGTTCAAATCAAGCTCCGCTTTCAAGGACATAAGATTCATCCGAAAACACCTCTATACACCACCCTTCACTTAATGATAACTGACCAATGTCTCGCCATTGCCAGATTGCAATCTGGCGGTGGCTGAACGGTGATCTGACATCGAGGTTTTTATGCTAAATATTCATAAAGCACCAAGATTGTGTAGTTATTACCCAAAGTGGGTTAATACTGCTTAAAGATTTGTTAGTATGTCCTCTACCTATATTCCACAGCAGTCTGCAATCTGGAAGTGATGGGCCAGTGCAGTTTATATTGTGATCAAAATGGTTGGAGTGTCATTATGAATGTGACGCCACACTGTGCCCCTCCCCCCCCCCCAACAAAAAAAGATAAAACAAAAAAGAAAAAAAAAACGCACAGGATGAAGGGGGCACCACACCGTGTTGCCCCTCCCCTGTCCAATATGTCAATACTGTTGAGTTTGAAATATGTATACATTAAGTTTCAGTTTGATGGGCATAGTATTCACCGCTACATATCACTCTTTCTTGAGTAATGCAAGACCACTGTCTCAGCAATGCCTGATTGCAATAGCAGTCTGTCGTTGGTGAGTCTGTGATCTGACACTGTGGATGTTATGCTTTAATAAATGAGGCACGAATCCGTGTTGTTAACACCCTAAATGGGTTAATATTGCTTTGGCAGTGTGTCCTCAATCTGTGTTCCTTTGCAATTTGAAATTGGTGGGTACGGTGAGATTGTACTGTAGACATAATGCTTGTATAAATGAGACACATCAGTTTGTTGCACCCCCCTCCACCCACCCAACCCAACATATCATCATTGTTGTGTTTGACATATGTTCAAAGTAAGCTCTAGTTTCAATGGGATAGTATTTACTTCGGACATATCTACACACTACTCTTTCCTGAACAGTGCATCCGCATATTATCCTGCGCTGAACGAAGCACGTAGCGTAAGAGGGTCAAAACTCGTCAGGAATGCAAACGGCAACTGGTTTCTCCATCTCGATTACTGACCCAGATTTGTGGTTAAAGTCGGTCAATATATATTATCAGTTAAACCATGCTTCTCTATGCTGATTCGCTCAACCGCGTCAGGCAATGGTGTGATCAATCAAATTTCTCGTGCGTCCTCTTCTCGTTGCAGAGTCTACTTCATGTTTGACGAGAGATTTATGATCATGTCAGTTCAAGTCGGTCAATAAAGTCAACGGTACACTGATATGATATGGAGCTAGTGGGAACCCTTGGGGTGAGGTAGTGTTTGTTCACCTCGGTAAACAAACACAGCCTCACATCACTTGGTTGCCCTCATCCATAACTAAATCCAACATTTCATTCGTGTGTATAAGCTTTTACCGTGGTGCAACCTTTGTGTTGCAGCATGGCAAATGCTAAATTTTACCTGATCACCATTAACGAAAAGGAATTTCCAAGCTGTTCCATACAGTCACCTACTCAAAGAAAATATATCATATTTAACTTTTATCGCCATCGATATTCGCAATCATTTTCGTACTGGAAACGATATTCGTACCAATATTCATTCATTTGACTTGCCCGAAAATGACCAATGACATTGCCCCCACAAGCTCCCAGTATCTTTGTCATCCAAGTCAGTAGCGCTTTATAGTTCTAACCTGACTCTTTATATTTTTTTTAAAAAATCTTGTTTATATCATACTTTTAAATAAGTTACTACTGTCTTCCAATTGCTTAACATTGTTTGTCGTACATTATCTGCACTGTTTGCCAGCCTGAATACAATCTTGTTTATAAAAAAACAATTTGCCTTAAGGGCCTATATAAGTAATGAAATTTTGTTTATTTTGAAAATTCTCACCTCTGATATTCCTTCAATTCAAATTAAATATACACAAAATGTACCTCAAAATGAGGGTTGGGATGTATAGAACACGAAACACATGTGTAATCAACTCATCGAGTCGTCTGTAGGCACCACAGGTTCCCGGAAGTCTGCTGCCGTATTCCCCACCAGAACTGATAATTTAATAATATTTCACAAAAACAACTTGTGGCCAAATGTGCTTTACATATCAAGAACAAAGCAAGGGGATAAAAATTCTACAAAACACGGCGACAGAGCTGCACGGGGGGAAAATCCCAAAGCCTTTGCTTTTGTTCATGTAATATTATACTTTCGATTTCCGGTCGACGTCATCGGACAGAAAAAGCATGTAAAACAACGCCATCTAAAATCAAATAATGAAAAAGATCGCCTTCATACAGTATACTGTTATTAGATAGAGATTGTACAGTTGCCATATTCAATACAAGGTATCATGATACCTGTTGAAATTTCTTAGAATTACGATTTTGTTTTTTGATGGAAATTCGTGGTAACGAGTGATTTGCGCATGTCTGTCGAGCATGGAAACCATCTTCAATAAAAAATGCAGACAGTGTTGTCCTTTTCCAAAATGCAGACCTATCGCTGTATTCGAAAGTGTTTTGAATGCCTAGCTTTGTTCTTGGATATATGAAGCACATTTGGCCACAAGCTGTTCTGATGAAATATTATTTTATTATCAGTTCTGGTGCGAATACGATAGCAGACTTCCAGGAACCAGTGGTGCCTACAGTCGACTCTATGAGTTGATTACATAGGTGTTTCGTGTTCTATACATCACAACCTTCATTTTGATGCATCATTTGTGTATATTTCATCTGAATTTAAGGAATATGAGAGGTGAGAATTTCAAAATAAACAAAATTCCATTACTTATATAGGCCCTTAACTGCGTCACCTAGTTATGAATAGCTCACCATGTGCTCCCTTGAATGTTATCGTGCTTGGATTGCTACATTTAACTTCAAAGTTTTTTGTAGGAGTTCGAAGTTCTCCTTATCGAAGAAGAGATCCATTTGTGTCCTAATCTATCTTTTCTTACGCCTCAGTGGGGTTGGTCTGCATCAAAGCCTTAATGTTGTGGTCACTTTGTACACTGGGCTGTCCAATAAATTGTTAATATCGCGCTTAGTTAATCCTCTGGATGAACCTTTATATCCTTACAGCGTTGGAGTTTTCAACGACTGTACTCATAAGGAAAGTACATGTACTGATACTTTGTCATTTCGCTGTTCAACGTGACTGTGATTCTTCTACTGTCTGGTGATATTGAAACCAACCCTGGCCCAAATTCTCTCAACTCCGATTACAACCAGAATACCTTAAAAATTGTCCATCTGAACATTCAGACTTTAAAACCCAAAGTTGCATTATCCAATATGCATTTGCATCATTTGATGTCGTGGCTTTGTCTGAGACATGGTTGGATAATAATGACTCCACATCCGATATTCTTGTTCACGGGTTCCAGGAGCCATTGCGACTTGACCGTTCGACAAGGGGAGGTGGAGTAGCTATTTATATCAAAGATGGAATATCATTTCGACCTAGACCAGACCTACACAATTCGAACACAGAGTGCCTGTGGGCGGAGGTGTTTACACAACGAACTAGATCGTTGCTGTTGGGTGTGTTCTACCAGCCACCAAACAGTCCCCGCGAAACGTGGGAATCCATATCAGGATCCCTTGAAAAAGCCGAGACTCCTCAATTGCCGACCTAATTATAACAGGGGACTTTAATGACAATCAAGTGACTCCCTCAAGAAGTGGCGTTTCTGAAATACTCCGCTATTTCAATCTGAGACAAGTCGTGAGTGAGCCGACTTATTTCACCGAGACTTCGGCTTCGTTATTAGATCTATTTGTTCTCAGTGATTCAATAAACATGAAAACTTGTGAGGTCCTTGAACCAATTATCCCAGACATGATCCGATACCATTGTCCAATCTCACTCGAAGTAGAATTCTTGAAACCACCAACCTTATCATTCAAGAGGATAATTTGGCTCTATTCCCAGGGTAATTATGAAGCGTTGAATGAGGCCTTCTCCCATGCCGATTGGAATGCCCTCCTTGATGACCCATGTCTCGATAACATAGTGTCCAAATTTACTGACAAAATACTTGAAACTGCATCCGCCCACATACCTAACAAATTCATTACCACGCGAATAGACCAGCCGAAATGGATGCACAATGAAATAAGATTACTGCTCAGACAGCGGAAACGTTTATATCGCATTGCTAAACGTACCAATGTCCCGTATGCCTGGGCAAACTACAAACTAAAACGGAATAATGTTGTATCTGCTATAAGGAAGCCCAAAGCTTTATACTTGTCGAAAATCCAATCCACGCTAATAAGTAGTAAAACGCCGCCATCACAGTGGTGGAAGACCTTGAAAACAGTCGTCGGGTGCAGTTACTCTGGAATTCCTACTCTCACCCATTGCGACCAAATATACTCGTCAAATGTTGAAAAGCTGAAGCGATTAATGACTACTTCAGTTCTATCTCAACAGTTGATGATTCGAATGCTTCCTTGCCATACGCATCAACACGTGTTTCTGCAATTATTGATTGTATCACTTTACATTGTAATGAAGTGCATACAGCAATGAAATCGTTAAAAATTACTAAGGCATCCGGTCCAGATCTAATTAGCCCGCGTCTTCTAAAAGAATGTAAATCATCCTTATGTGAGCCACACTCCATCCTATTCAACATACTATTGAACAACTCGTATTTCCCATCATTGTGGAAAAAAGCTAATGTCCCCCCGATTTTGAAAAAACACCCTTCCAATTCTGTGACGAATTATCGGTCAATATCTTTGATTCGCTGTGTTGGAAAATTACTTGAAAAAATGTGTACTCAAACGCTTGTGGGAGTTTTTGATTGACAATAAAGTTCTCAGCCAATTTCAGTCAGGTTTTACACCCGGTGATTCAACAGTCCTCCAGCTCACAGACAAATACGATGCATTTTGTCACGCCCTTGATGATGGCAAAGAAGTTAGGGTTGTCTTCTGTGATGTCAGCAAGGCCTTTGACAAAGTATGGCATGTAGGTCTTATCAACAAGTTGGAAAATATTGGCGTTTCGGGTGAACTTCTGTTGTTCCTCAAATCGTATCTTACAGATAGATTGCAACGAGTTGTGATATCGTCTGAGACTTCTTCCTGGAGAACCATAAATGCAGGTGTTCCACAAGGGTCTATTCTCGGACCCTTGTTGTTCCTTATATATATCAATGATATAACCAAAGATCTTCTGAGCAGTATACGCCTATTTGCAAACGATACTTCTTTATGTCTAATTATAGAAAACCCTGAACAAGCCTCGACAATACTTAATCAAGATCTGGCCACATTTGAACAATGGGCTAAAACGTGGTTGGTAGAGTTCAATCCAAATAAAACTGAGAGTATGCTAATATCTCGAAAAAGGAGCCCTAATTTCCATCCACCATTATTCTTTGGCTGTTCTCAGATATCTGAAGTCGTTAATCATAAACATCTGGGAGTCATATTAAACAGCACGTGTACTTGGAATGACCATATCGATCATATTTGCGCAAAGCCCTGGTCCCGGTCAGACATACTTAGGAAGCACAAATTTAACTTAGACCGTAGTGTCTTAGAAAAAATATATTTTGCTTTTATCAGGCCCCTCCTTGAATCCGCCGACACTGTTTGGGATAACTGCTCTGTAACTAAAGTGGAGGAAATGGAAAAAATCCAGATTGCTGCGGCAAGGATTATTACTGGGGCAACCGTCAGTGCTAGTAAGTCCTTACTTTATACGGAAACAGGATGGGAACCGTTGCAAGATAGACGTTACAAACACAAGTTAATTCAGTTCTTCAAAATGTACCACCGTATGGTTCCTCCGCACATCTCCACGTGCTTCCTCGACCAGTCCTTCACTTAGTCTTCGATCAGGTCAAAACCACCGTGTTCCGTTCTGTCGGACTGAGCTGTATAAATCTTCCTTCATACCCACCGTTACTGACCAATGGAATAATTTGTCCTTGTCCGTGCGTGAAAACTCATCATTGACAAACTTCAAGACTTTTCTAAACGATGGCAATCGACGACCGCCAAGGTTCTACTGTAGATCGAAATCTCGCACAGCCCAAATATATCACTGTAGATTAAGACTAGGGTGTAGTAACCTCAATTTTCACTTATATCACAACCACTTATCACCAACCCCCCTATGCCAGTGTGGAGAGGAAGAGACTCCCGCTCATTTTCTCCTGCATTGTCCAATTTTCTCCGATGCTCGTAATTATTCAATTAATCTCCTTCCGTTTGGAGCGGACTCCTCTACACTTTTATTCGGTTCAAAATTCCTGAGTAATGACGACAACCGCCTTATCTTTGAAGTGGTACACGACTTTATTTTATCAAGTAAGCGATTCATTAATTAACCCCAATGTAGTACTAGCCCATTTTTTATAATCATACACTATAATAAATACTAACCCACAATTAATATCAAGATGATCTCCTTGTCAATGCCTGTAAATAAAGCTACACTTGTTTACAGTGGTAAACAGGCGAAGCCTTACTGATCAACCTTGACTGTTGCCAATGCTTGGGTCAAAGTCCTCCAAACAGGCATCTTGGGTGGTAAATAATTGGAGTTACCTTGATTATATTTCTATCTTACGTCACGTTTAGTCATTTTGCATAGGTGTGTGACTTTAGACACAAATAAATAACTCTACGCAATGAATGCATCCATCCCGCACTTTCCACCTTTTCTTGCAGCTCAACCCATCCCTGACTGTTTCTATACAATATTAGTTACTGTCGCTTTTCAAACGCTTGTATAATGCAGATAAACACTGTTTGTACTTAAGGGGTCGTCCAACCTAACTTTGGTCAATTTTTTGACATTTTTCCCAATGCCTCAGAAACAGATAAGAGAAGTAAGGAAAGGCAAATTATATATCAAAATAATGAGTAAAGTGCATAGAAAAGGTACATATAATTTTTTCAGGACAAAAAGTGAATTTTATGATTTTGAAGAAGATTAATTTGCCAATGGCATAATTAACGAACCGGTAAAATCACAAAATAATCGGTAATTCGAAAGCCTTGTCCTCAATATAATGGTAACATACTACAGACTCAGAGAAAGCATTTTTTGACACACACTCTGGTGGGTTTTGATGTTTGAATGTAATAACACACCAACACAAATTTTGGATGTTCCGGACGTGGCCATGTTTCAATGATGTTTATTCCGGTCATGTGATTACGATGTGGTTCTGGCAGAAATACTCAATTTGGGCAATCGTAAGAATGCAAGGACGTGATCACGCCCTTTATTTGTTCGAGACAATGTATGAGCGGATTTGCAAACAGGTGACAGCAAATACTTGAGCTGTTAATGTCATAACTGCAAAATATGGTTCGAAATACCCTCTCGTGTTGACAGGCCGTCTGAACTTTTTTGTTGACAAAAAATCTGAATCTGAATTATTCCGCACTAGAAACACAAAATGAACCACTTGTAAAAGAATAACCGAGTGTATAAAATCGGGACGATACACATAAAATAAGGCAATATTCATAACAAAGTAAGCAGAATGCTTCAGAAATCACTTTTTCACGATGTATATTCCAAGTGACCTGGAACTATATTGAGCGTGTTGATTTCCCCCGATGGTGTGAAGTTATTTACTTCCTAGTAACCATGGAACTTGTCGCGTCTGTGTTTGATGTCTGCAAAGGACCGATTGAAGATGGGTTGAAAATGATGCATTCGCGTTTTTAAATAAGATGCGCTTGGGCGATGCTGAGAATTTAGTTTTTTCTTGCAACCAACTATACTAACACAAGCGTCGATCAGTGTCTTTTGCCATCGTTTTACACTGACAAATGTGACAAATCTCGTTCACCGGAAACTAATTTCCAATTTGCATATCACAATAAACATAACCGCTGTCAGCGTGACCGACCATGTGGTCAAAACCGAAACGAATTATCGAATCCACGGTCAAAATTAGCTGCAATTGGCTTTCAAACAAATGAAATACACGAAATATTCGCGATTTCTTCATTATCCATGCCGAGTTACTTTTTAACCAGACCACATGCGTTCAGTTTCATTTGTCGGCATCAAACTGATATTGTTTGTGGTAATTAATAGTACGTGAAGGCGTAAGAAGCCAAATATTTCCCATCATTTATAAATTAATTAAAATTGATAATTCCTTTTATTTTACTGAAATTATGAATTGACAAGGTGGGTGTGTTGCGATCATATGCCCCAGACCTGGAATTTGGAAAATCAAAGGTGCATCCAGGGCCGTGCAGTGGTGACCTCTGTCCTCTTACCCACATATCATTACATGTACCAACATTCTCCCTTGTTTCTCAACCACCGCTACTCCAATTTGAAGGATATTTGGTGTTGTGATCGAGCATCATGGGGAAACGATGGCTGTGTAGCTGCTGTAGCATGTGTTTCTTCCCACATTTTTTCAGAGTTGTACTTTTTCACTCTTTTGAGTTAGAAAATTTTGTTTATAACTAGTTGATTTGTTACAATTTGTTGGAAAGTGCCTGCTGATACACTCAATTATATTGCCACAAAATATTTCTCGTGAAGATGTTGTTCCTATTACTTATCAAGCAACAACCTAATGAATATTCTGTTTTAAGCCACCAATCTGATGTTTGACACTTTTATCGGAGCTGTTATGAAGGCTTATGGCACTCAAAATGTTGATTATGGCAGGACTTTTCTATTCACCCATTAATCGATAAATTAAGTGTTATAGTTGGAAGTAAGAAAGGTCCAGAACTTAAGTCTAAATGAATGTTTTGTAATGTAACATGATTTTTGCAGATACACTTATTTGGGGGGTTACCTGTCTGATAGTGTTTGGAATATGTGTGGCCAGGATCTTCAAAAAGAAAAAAAAGAGTTAAACCTTGAGAAAGAAGGCATATGCCTTGAGTGACGGAGGAATTTTTTTGTGTCAAATGGAGCTCAATTGTCGCCTTTGGGGGATTGCTTGTGTACTGCGTTCTTGAAAAAAATACGTGAGACCCTCTGGATGTGCCCTTCTGATCTCAATATGCCAATAAGCCTCCTTGGGGAAAGTACATGCAATAATGGTTATGTAAGGTTGATTTGATGTGTTTTGAATAACAATGTACTTTTAAGTACATTAGATGGTTTATTGCAGTGACAGGTTACAGTTACCCTTATTTCTTCTCCAACAGATATCGTGAGTGTATTGGTGTCCAAGAGTAAACAAAGCTATTATACTTATTGATAAACCAGACCAATTTAATCACTATCAAATTGATGCATGGGATAAAAGGGGTTACATTACAGTGTAAGGGGTTTGTAAATATATTTATTCAACTACAATGTATGACCTTGCAGTGCATTCTACATAGGAGAATACCATAGTTCTTTCCAAACTACCACAGTGACATATACATCTTTATATTGGGAGAAACTCTTTTGTCCTTCCATACTTCTTCTGGTGGACTCCTTCAAGTTGACCTTTGTTGAACTCCCCAAATCAAAACATAAACAAAAGAAAATGTCTGCCTTCAATCAGTGAGCACTCCACTTATAACATTTGGTCTCAATCTGTATTACTTTCATGAATTAGGAAAAGATTTCTTCGAGTATGTACTTCAATGTTTCTAGAATACAGCTGTTATTTTATTTTGAGGTATTTTATTGTAAAAAGTTTGTTCTCTTACTTATGTCATAGCAGACTTTCTGGTGGTACTATTTACACATGGCAGCAGTTCCATGGCAAATTTCACTTTCCACTTGTTCTATGTTTCATTCCAAGCATTTTGGTATATAATTTATTGGGGTTATTCATTTTGAGCCTTTTTTAGACTTGAAAGAAAATTACATGAAATTTGACCAAAGTTAGGTTGGACGTCCCCTTAATACTCATACCTGCTATTGTCATCGACGAATCTTTGTGTTCTTGTGTTGGTGGAAACGGCCTTGTATAAGCTTTCAGCTTACTGTCGAATTCACATTAATGTTTGCAATTTATCTGTTATCGCTTGTCTTTTTTGTAATAAATACTGTTTAAACTACAACTATAACTGCCACACGGATCGTTTGTTTCTAAAAGGAAGAAAATCATCAATTGCAGCATTTTTATCATCTCATTGTGCTATTATTTATCTTACAATATGCATGTATTGAGTACGTAATTACAGGAATTTATTTATTTATTGGAGTTTAGGGGCCTATATAAGTAAAGAAATTTTGTTTATTTTGAAAATTCTCACCTCTGATATTCCTTCATTTCAAATTAAATATACACAAAATGTACATCAAAATGAGGGTTGGGATGTATAAAATTCGACACACATGTGTAATCAACTCATAGAGTCGACTGTAGGCACCAATGATTCCTGGAAGTCTGCTGCCCTATTCGCACCAGAACTGATAATTTAATAATATTTCACGAAAACAACTTGTGGCCAAATGTGCTTTACATATCCAAGAACAAAGCTAGGGGATAAAAATTCTTCAAAACACGGTGACAGAGCTGCATGGGGGAAAATTCCAAAGCCTTTGCTTTTGTTTACGTATGAGTATACTTTCGATTTCCGGTCGACGTCATCGGACAGAAAAAGCATGTAAAAACAACGCCGTCTAAAATCAAATAATGAAAACGATCGCCTTAATTCTGCATACTGTTATTTTTTTGAGATTGTACAGTTGCCATATTCAATGCAAGGTATCATGACACCTGTTGAAATTTCTTCGAATTACGATTTTGTTTTCCGATGGAAATTCGTGGTAACGAGTGATTTGTGCATGTCTGTCGAACATGGAAACCATCTTCAACAAAAAATGCAGACAGTGTTGTCCTTTTCCAAAATGCAGTCCTATCGAAAGTGTTTTGAATGCCTAGCTTTGTCATTTATTATTTGTTATTAAATATCTGAAGCACATTCGGCCACGAGTTGTTCTTGCGAAATATTATTTTATTATCAGTTCTGGTACGAATACGATAGCAGACTTCCAGGAACCAGTGGTGCCTGGTGTCGACTCTGGTGTACGGACAAAATGTCAATGGACAAAATGCCAATCAGACAAAATGCCAATGGACTAAATGCCAATCGGACAAAATGCCAACTGGACAAAAATGCCAATCAGCCAAAATGCCAATGGATTTTTAAAAAAAAATTGTTTTCCTTAAATGAATTTTTTTTTTCATTGACGTTTAAAATGCCAATGGATTTTTTTTTAAATGTTTCATTAAATTTTAAAATAATGGGTCAGATGGCCAGTTTTTTTTTCTCATAGACATTTTAATATTGCTAGAATGGGGCAGATGGCTTGGATGGTGGATTTTGTCTTTCTTTGAGTAGCTTTTTTCAAAGTCACTGTTGTTTTTTAAAATTGGATTAAATTCCGAATCATTTCTTTCTGTTGTTTATTTTAACACAACATGGTGGTGTAAGCTTTAATGGTGGGCTTTTTCTTTGAGTGGCTTATTTCACAGTCAGTGTTGTTTTACCATTAAATCAAAGTAGATTTTAATATAAAAAGATAGGATGGTGAACATTTTAAATCACTTCGGCGCGCTAAAACCTTTCATTCATTCATTTTAAATCACTTGTGTCTATGTTGGTAGAACTATGGAGTTAATACCAAGCAACAAAGGAGAAGTAAAACTTTGTTTCGATGGAAACGTATACGCACTGAAGTGAAAAAGTACCAAGAAAGACTTCAAAATCTTTGTCAGTCAAAAGAAGCTGGTGATAAATGTTTAGAGGATTTTATGAAAGGACTTTGTCACTGCATCAGATTAAATTCTGTATAAACACTGGGCAAATACATATTGTAGTAGTATTATAAAAAGTGACACTATGTGGATTACATGGAAATTTCCGTACCGTAAACTGGGGTGTATAGGGACAGGGGTATGAATAGGGACAGAAAACTGAAAAGTTATTTCAAGTTTTGTAAACACGCCTAGATATTTTTTTCTTCACTTATAGACCCATCTGGAAATAATATATAAAGATTCTTAAAAACATATCTAGGCATGTTTACAAAACTTGAAATAACTTTTCAGTTTCCTGTCCCTATTCATACCCCTGTCCCTATACACCCCAGATACATGTATCTGACATCACTTTCTGCTACTGAATGAAAACTTGTCTCAGTCTATTTTCTTTTATGTACTTTTTGTTAGGTAAAGGCTTAACCTATAGGAAATTTATGGAAACCAGTGTAAAATTTTCACAAACATCACCAAAAAATTTAAGAAATGTATAAGTTGTGTACATATATTAACTATCCTATGTTATGCTATTGTATTTGTTAGGAAAATATTCAATAAATGTTGTCTGATAAAGTGCTATTATTATTGAACAATAAACATTTAATTCACTTTATGTTTTTCTTATTTGTACTTCAGTATTAGATTCGATTGGCATTTTGTCCGATTGGAATTTTGTCCGGTTGGCATTTTGTCCGATTGGCATTTTGTCCATTGGCATTTTGTCCTGGATTCGTCAACTCTATGAGTTGATTACACGTGTGTTTCGTGTTCTATACACCCCAACCTTCATTTTTGATGTATAATTTGTGTATATTTAATCTGAATTTAAGGAATATGAGAGGTGAGAATTTCAAAATAAACAAAATTCCATTACTTATATAGCCCCTTAACCCTTTACCTGACATGAAAAGCAGACGATACTTGAAAACAAAATTCTTGAATAACTATTTTTTTCATTTTCTGTCTCAACAACATAGGTTATGACGCCTCATTGGAACGAGCTCCATGAGCTCGTTCCAAAGAGGTGTCATAACCTATGTTTTTGAGACAAAAAATTTAAAAAATAATGAAAATTAATTGTTTTTTGTGAATAGCGTTGTCCGGTTTTTTCCGTTACGTTGAATAAAGGGTTACTACACTTTCGACAGCCAGGGTCACCTCGTGTCGGGTAGTGTTACGGTGGAGGAATCCGGAGTACTCGTCGAGAACCACTGAGCAACAGAGGGCAACTGTCAGACTCCCCAACGTATTAACCCCACACAAACAGGGTTAGCATTGATGGTGCACCATGGATGTGCAGTACTCCTTAGTATACAGCGCCATAGTGCCCCTGCGAGGCAGTGGCGGCGATACGGGGGGGGCATGGGGGTCATTTGCCCCCCCTCCCCAAACGAAGGCTTTGCCCCCTACCCCCAGCCCCCCCCCCCCCCAACCATCTCGCATGCATTTCCATCCACCCTCACACACAAACACATTCAGTCACTCTCTCTCACACACACACACACACCTCTCCCTTTTTTTATTCCCAATAATTTCCCATACACACTTAGCCCAAAGCCTCAGGCTAGCTGATGAACACATCCAGGCAGTAGAGATTTAAAGACTCGGATGCAGATACTTATAAGTTATAATTAAGTTATGAGCCAACAAAGGCATGTCTATCCATATCCCTTGTCTAAAAAAATTCATGGATCTCGCATTATGACAGACGGGCATTATGAGTCTCTCTCTCTCTCTCTCTCTCTCTCTCTCTCTCTCTCTCTCTCTCTCTCTCTCTCTCTCTCACGCACAGCCAGACGCGGATCCAGGATTTTTTCCATAGGACGTACCAAACCAAAAAAGTATATTACGGACTTTGGGTCCAAGTTTGGACTACCTCATAACAAAGTAATGATATGATCCTTTACGTATTTGCCCCCCTTCATGGGAGTCTGCCCCCCCCCCCCTAGTTGCCCCCCCCCCCCCCCCCCCCCCCCCCCCCACAAAAAAATTTCTGGCGCCGCCACTGCAGCGAGGGCAATCGGGAATAAATGCCTTGCCCGAGAACATAACGCAGTTACCCCTGGCGGGGATCGCACCGTGAATCTTTCGGTTTGAAATTCAGTGCCGTAACCAGGAGCACCTGACATAAGTTGTATCTTTCAGCTGCATAATACAACAGCGTACATGGGTAGGATTTGTTTCTATTACTGTTTATATAACATCACAAGCTTTCGGAAGCCTCATGGCCAAGAAAATATTTCCCTTGAGGCGATTCTCTATAACATTACCTCCCCTTAATTTAGTAAAGCTGTTCGGGCATTTAACACTGAGAGAGATGGGAACTTCATATAAAAACTTATTTTTTTTTAATATTCGTGTATTTTTATCATCGATGTGCGCATCATTTCACAAACTACAATTCTTTTCCTGTGGCGTAGTATAAGCAAATAAAAGCTATCTTGTTACACCTTTTTTCCCAATCAATTTGAACATTGGACTATTGGGGTCCAGGACATTTTCCCCTACGATATTTTCCCCTAGGACATTTCCCACTAGGACATTATCCCCTAGGGCATTTTCCCCTATGACATTTTCCCCTAATAATTCATCCCTGGACTTTTTCCCCTAGACTGATTACTCCTAGATTTTTCACCCAGGACATGTTCCCATAGATTTTTTTTTTAATTTCACATGGAATAAAATAGAAAAAAATTGGAAGAATAAAAATAAAAATGTAATTAAGGTTTCATGTAATAGTTAACTCTTTTTAAAATAGCTAGCACAAGATAATAATATACATGTAGCAAGTAGCACAAATAAAACTATGATAAATCAAACAACGATAATACAGCTAGGGATAAATTTACAAGACGACATAGATGAGAACACCCTTGGTGCAAGTACGTAATGTAATTTTATGTACAAACCCATAAAATTATATTACGAGTTGCATCCATATATTATCACTGTGCCCCACCCTTCTGTGTTTCTTCACCTTGGTGCAAGTACTTGTTGCCCAACCAATTAGCACTAAACCCAAGTATCACAAATAAAACTGTGATAATGCATCAAGGAAGTACAGACCCATAAAATTATATTACGAGTTGCAAGAATTGTTCAGTGAGTATTAGTTGATAAAGATCCTATTTCAATCTTAATATTGTTATGCCATACAGCCCATTGTGTGTGACAGATCGACTAGCTTGCTGTTTATACAGTAATTCAACTTGATGTTGTATGAATTATCTATGCCTATTTTATTTGCATTTAGTACTTTGAAAACAGTGTGACATTAAATGGAACAAATTCTTTCTTTTTCTTGTAATAAAATCTTGAAATTAATTTGTTTTTAGTTTGGGGAAAATGTCCACTCTTTTCTTCCTAATAGGGGCAAATGTCCACCCTTTCATTTGAAATTGTGGGAAAGTGCCCTATGTGACACGTTTTTTAGGGGAAAATGTCCTAGGGGAAAATGTCCGGAACCCGGACTATTGTTCTCAGTAGAAACCCATTTAAAAAAAATAGAAAACTGCCTTTTCAGACCCTTTTGATGATCTATAACTTTTTTTATATTCATTGTATCAACAGTGTGCGCATCGTTGCATAAAATACAGACACTGTTCTTTTTAATAATCTAAAAGTCTGTCAGATGTGGTTTTCCAATTTTTTTCCTCTGATGGATTAAAACTTCCAAATTGCTACGAAAACACATTCTCGGACTGTACAATATTTATTTATTGATGTCTAAGGTCACATATTTATGCACAATGACTAATCATAACCATGACCGTTTTACGGGTAGAGGAAACCGGAGTACCCGGAGAGAACCACCGAGCAACGACGAGCAGCTGCCAGCTCCCCAACATCGTAACTCCGCACTGCAGCACAGACAGGGTTAGATTGGTTGAAGACAAGCGTACCATCGACGTGCAGTACGCCTTAGTACACGGTGTCATCGTGCCCCCACATGGGCAATGGGGATGAAGAGTCTTGCACAAGGACACAACGCGGTTGCCGCAGGTGGGATTCGAACCGAGGACCTCACGGCTTGCAGCCTGCACCTCTACCTACTGAGCCACCGCGCCCCCATGGACTGTACAATAATGCAGAGATGGATGAGAAATTACACAGTAATTGCTTTAATTGGTGTCGCTAGTGGCTCAGTAGGTAGTGGTAAATTCACACCTCACCACCCACATTTACTGCTTTCTTAATTGGATTTCGAAGTTCAGTAATCTCAAGGGAGATAATTTTCGCGTAAGATATTATTTTAATCAATATTGTTGGGTATGTTTGCGAGGGACCAAGTACGTTTTTATATGTTTAAAAAAGAGGGGAAAAACACTTCTAAAAGATATAATTATTAAATTACGGAACCATATTCCTTTTATGATTTTTTGACTGGAACAAAACGCAGTAATACTGTTGAAGCTCAAGTCTTTTAGAATGTTGAACATCAGTGTTCAACCGATTACCAAAAATGGCCGCTGACCAATTACTGGTTATTTGTGCTCACAATCGGTCGATTCCGATGCCGATTCCGATTGTAATACCGTGCACTACTAGACAAGTCGAGGCTCGCAAAGAACTACATTAACTTGAACATATTTTACTGTGTTTACAGTCCGTTCACGACTAGATATGTCGAGACTCGAAAAACCTATATCCAGTTGAACAAATGGCACAGCGTTAAACTCCGTTGACTCAGGTCCCGTAAAATTACCAGTCGCGCGCACTTGGGCGGTAAACGTGGCTCTCAGATCTCTCAGAGCCACGTTTACCACCCAAGTGCGCGCAACTGGTAATTTTTACTGCGACTTGCGTCAATGGAGTGTAGCCTTCATTTTTCCGGTATGAACTGGCGATTGCCGCAAGTATGCTCAATTGTGAGCTTTATATGTCGTTTAACTTGTATATCCCATAAAAGGGCGTCTAGAGAGATTAAGAATGGTGTTTTTTTCAACTTCAATGTATCACTGACATCATTCTACATTAACAATTGAATCAATTGCAGGAGATAATAAAGTGCAGTGTGTGAATCATCACAAAATGCTTTGCAACAATCGGTTGAACCGATGTACCAGGAGCCGTTGCCATTGTTATCTGATCGCCCACAATGGGCCGATTGTGGTGGCCGGTTGCGATCATCGGTTGAACACTATTAAACATGAGCGCGCTCAATACGTTTCTCTGAGGTACGGATTGCGAAAGGCGCACAAGTTCATGGCAGCCGCATACAGTTTCAACCGAAACAAGCAATTTTATGAGTCTGAAAATAAAATCTGAAATTAAAATGCCAGTTAATACATGATGTCACAATTCTGTATTTTAATTAATTTTTGTAAAACATTTCCAAAAATTCCAACACTATTATATCATGTGATCCCCCCCCCCCCCCCCACGCCCTCTCCCCACCATTGGAACGAAGTGGTCGGTCTCGTTCCGATGATGAGTCACATGATCTGGTTTTGTTGAATGTTTTGGAAAAATAATGTTTTTTTAACAGCTCAATTTTGAAAATTATGTGGGAGGATGCAGCCAGTTTGTTTGGTGAAATGTTAATCAAGTTATTGCAGTTGGGAATTGTAAAACGAATCTATCATTATCATTATGTTTATGGAGAAAATGTTGTACCAGTGTCTCCCTCTTGTATCTAGGGATATATCTTAGCACTTCGAGATATATGGACTTAGAAACAAGAGCCTGATGGTGATACTATTAGTTATCCTTGTGTTTTCCAGGGTGTTTGGGAATTTACACCGGTTCAGGAACTCAAAGCCGAAGGGTGTATGAGTTCCCAGACCGGTGTAAACTCCCATACACCCTAGAAAACACAAGGATGACGGATTTATTTCCAAGACTTTTGGTGTACTTAATACCTTAACTTACACTGTGAGCAAAAACTGACAAAAATTGGTACTTTGTAAGTTTGTTAATAAAACCAGACAACTAGGGATGTCATTGGAACTGGCTTAATGAGCCAGTTCCAATGACATCCATATCTGTAATATTTTATTGCACATACATATTAAATTTCCTGTATTTTTATTTTTGTTCTAACATAACCGAGCAGAAGGTATGAGTTAATAGTTAACCACTGTGTAAAAATAAGCTATACAGGATTGCAAATTACACCATACCTCTCAGCCAATCAAAATGCAGTATTTTGTTTCATTTGGAAATAAAGCATTTTCTTCATAAACATAATGATGATAACATATTTTTCATATGAGTGGAGACAAGAACTTTCCCTGAAGCTTCCAAAATTATTTTTGTACGGAATATTACTATAGTGGGTGCTACTGCGAGGCGGAAGCGCGATGGCGCAGCGGTTAAGGCATTGGGCTTCACATCTAAAGGTCCAAGGTTCGATCCCCGACAGGGGTAACTGCGTTGTTTCCATGTGCAAAGCACTTGATCCCGATTGCCCAAGTTGGGGCACGGTGACGCTATACACTAAGGCGTTCAGCACGTCGATGGTGCACTTATCTTCAGCTATTACGAACCGCACTTGTGTGTACTTAGTAGGTTGGGAAGCCGGGCAGTTGATCGCCGTTGCTCAGTGGTTCTCTCCGGGCACTCCGGCATCCTCCACACGTAAAACTGTCCGACACGAGGTTACACTGGCTGTCGAAAGTGTTCTTTAAACCCAAAAATAAATATATAAACTAGACTTTATGATTCTGGAGAATCATGGATTTTCCCGATGAGATTCCATGATTTTTCATGACCCCACAGTGTCTGGTGAATTGTTTTTAACTGTCTCACTGAAGTTCCTTCATTGATGTTATGAGAAAGGTGAGTATAGTAATCTCAGATGACTCAATTTATTAACAAATTGTTTAGGTAAAAACCACCATTAACGTTGTAGTGGGTTAATGTCAATATCGTCGTCCAACAAGTCAATGGCGATAAAAGGAGTTATGTTTGTTTGACACATACCCACTGTGTGCTGTTCCTATTTGAAAATGGTCCGTTTTATCTCCAATGTATCCAAAATATTGACTACTGGCAGCTTGTATAGGGTTAACAAGTGCTAACAAGAATATTAATTCATGCAACTTGTAATGTCACACCAAGAACTGTGAATGTCCATTTTTTCTTTAAAATATACAAGATGTTTTCAGAGAAATTCAGAGAGAACATGAATTTTAAGCTTTTCATGGGTATCATTGTTCATCCAGCCAAAAACAGGTTAAGTGTTGTTTTTGGAATTCTCTTATTACTTCCAAAAATAATTCTCAGTGAATTCTACTTCCACTTATTTTGATCTCTCCTCTCAACTTCGGGTTCTGTGGGTATGCAAACACAGCTCATTTTATCAACATTTTGATGTTTGAGAACCTGCATAGGGTTAACAAATGCTTACTGGAATATTTTGTACATGCAACTTGTAATGTCACACTAAGATCTGAGAATGGCCATTTTTTCACACCAAGAATTTCAAGCTTTTGATGGGTATCATTGTTTATCCAGCCCAAAACGGGTTATGTGTTGTTTTTTGAATACTCTTATTACTTCCAAAAATAATTCTCAGTGAATTCTACTTCCACTTATTTTGATCTCCCCTCTCAAATTCGGGTGCTGTGGGTATGCAAACACAGCTCATTTTATCAACATTTTGATGTTTGAGAACCTGCATAGGGTTAACAAATGCTTACTGGAATATTTTGTACATGCAACTTGTAATGTCACACTAAGATCTGAGAATGGCCATTTTTTCTTGAAAATCTATAAGATGTTTTCAGAGAAATCCTCGGATACCATGAATTTTTAACCTTTTGAGGGGTATCGCTCTGTAACCAGCCCTAAAGGGTTAATGTTTGGTTTTGTGAATACCTTCGTTACGTACAAAAATGATCGCCGGTGATTCCACTTCCAATGAAGGAGATTATGTTTATCTCGCAGGTACACATTAGGTGTTATGGTTACCCAAGACCAACCCATTTTCTCCAAATGTCTATGCTTGGCAGTCTCTGGAGGGTTAACAAATGCTTACGGAAATATTTTGTCCATGCAACTTGTAATGTCACTCCAAGACCTGCGAATGGTCAATTTTTCTTGAATTTCTTTTTGAGAAATCAACAGAAAACTGGAATTTTAAGCCTTTAAGGGGTATATCTCCGTAACTAGTCAAAAATGGGTTAAGACCTCGATTTTTGAATACACTTACTACTTACAAAAATGTTTCCCTGTCAGTTTTGCGTCCGGTAAAATAAGTTATGTTTCTCTGTTGCATTTCCTTTTGATGTTGTTGGTGTTCAAGAACAGACTATTTTTTCAAAATTTTGACATTTAGCAGCCCATGGAGGGTTAACAAATGCTTACCGGAATAATTTATCCAATCAGCTGGTAATGTGACACCAGGCTTATCGATGGCCATTTTCTCTGGAAAACCCTACCAGATGTTTGTAAAGAAATCCAGGGAAAACATAATTTTTTTATGCTTTTGATGGGTATCACTATTAACAACCACGAAAGGGGTTAACGCTTGGTTTTTTGAATACCCTTATTACTTACAAAAATGGTCCCTCGGTGAATTCCACTTCCAACAAAGCAGGTTATGTTTATTTCTTCAGCTACAGGCTGGGTGTTGTGTGTGTCCGAAAACAGCCCATTTCAACAAAATTATGATGCTTGGCACCCTGTAGAGGGTTAATAAACGCTCACCGGAATATTTTGTCCATGCAACTTGTATTGTCCCACAAAGACCTGCGAGTAGTCCAATTTTTTTGAAAACCTACATGATGTTTTTATAGAAATCCACAGAAAATGGGATTTTTTTTATTTTAAGTGGTCTCTGTCTTTAGCCTGCCCAAAATGGGTTAAGACTTCGACTTTTGAATACCCTTACTGCTTAC
Source organism: Pictodentalium vernedei (assembly GCA_031216915.1). Classification (NCBI taxonomy): domain Eukaryota; kingdom Metazoa; phylum Mollusca; class Scaphopoda; order Dentaliida; family Dentaliidae; genus Pictodentalium; species Pictodentalium vernedei. Next base: position 773,682,012 of record CM062296.1, on the reverse strand, counting down.
AAAAATGTTTTCGTATAGATTGTGCGCTCGATAAAAGAAGACATTTTTCTTTGTGGCGTACCGATTGGGTGCTGTTGGCGTCCAAAACAGCCCATTTTTTCACAATTTTGACTTTTAGTAGCCTGTGGAGGGTAACAACTGCTCACCGCAGTATTTTGTCCATGCAACTTCTATTGTCACACTAAGTCCTGGGAGTGACAATTTTTTCTTGAAAATCTACAAGACTCGTTTAGAGAAATCTACTGAAAACATGATTTTTTTAGCTTTATGGGGGGTATTGCTGTTTAACCAGCCCAAAACGGGTTAACGCTTGGTTTTTTGAACACCCTTATTACCTACAAAAATGATCCTCGGTGAATTACACTTCCAATAAAGGAAGTTATGTTTATCTCTCGTGTATCGTTTGGGTGCTGTGGGTGCCTGAAACTGGCCCATTTCATCAAAATTTCGATGCTTGGCAGCCTGTGGAGGGTTACCATATGCATCGCCTGATATGTCGTGTGTATCAAAGGTCGTGTCATAGACAGGTCTAATAATGATGAATGTTTAAAAAAAATCTACAAGACGTGTTTCGAGAAACTGCCTATAAACCCCAATTTTGGCAGTTTTTTGCCAATTCTGACGAAATAAGGGTTAAATCGAAAATTCCGCTTCGGTACATTTTTAGATTTTGTGACCCTCTATGCGTGTGCAAAATTTGGTGAAAATCGGTCCGAAAATGGCTTCTGAATCGTACAGATAAAATGTGTCGAAAAAAAAAACAAAAAAAAAAATAGACTTTATGATTCTGGAGAATCATGGCTTTTCCCGATTAGATTCCATGATTTTCATGACCCCACAGTGTCTGATGAATTGTTTTTAACTGTCTCACTGAAGTTCCCTCATTGATGTTATGAGAAAGGTGAGTATAGTAGTCTCAAATGACTCGGTTTGGGTTTGATAAAAAAAAAATGTTTAGGTAAAACCCATCATTAATGGTAGAATGGGTTAATATCAAGATCAATGTTTCCCTATCAGTTTTGCGTCCGGTAAAAGAAGTTACGTTTCTCTGTGGCATTTCCATTTGTGGTGTCCAAAAACAGACTATTTCTTCAATTATTTTTTTTTACATTTAGCAGCCCATGGAGGGTTAACAAATGCCTACGAGAATAATTTATCCATGCAACTGGTCATATGACACCAAGACCTACCAACGGCCATTTTCTCTTGGAAACCCCACAAAATGTTTGTAAAGAAATCCAGGGAAAACGATTTGTTAAGCTATCGATGGGTATCCATGTTAACCTCCCCAACAGGGGTTAATGCTTGGTTTTTTTAATACCCTTATTACTTACAAAATGGTCCTCTGTGAATTCCACTTCCAACAAAGGAGATTATGTTTATCTCTCATGTATACATTGGGTTCTGTGCGTGTCTGAAAACAGCCCCATGTTAACAAAATTACAATGCTTGGCTGCTTGTAGATGGTTAATAAACGCTCACCGGAGTATTTTGTCCATGCAACTTGTAATGTCACATAAAGACCTACGAATAGTCCAATTTGTCTTGAAGGCACTTTTCTTTGTGCTGTACCCTTTGGGTGCTGTTGGTGTCCAAAAACAGCCCATTTTATCACAATTGTGACCTTCAACAGCCCGGGGAGGGTTAACTAATGCTGACCGGAATATTTTGTTCATGCAACTTGTAATGTCACACCAAGACCTGCAAATAAACCGATTTTTTCTTGAAAACCTACAAAATGTTGATGGAGAAATCCACAGAAAACGGGTATTTTAAGATTTTAATGGGTATCTCTACTTAAACCAGCCCAAAAATGGGTTAAGACGTCAAATTTTGAATACCCTTACCACTTTTAAAAATATTTTCCGATCAATTTTGCGTCCGATAAATGAAGGCCTCTTTCTCTCTGGTATACCGTTTGGGTGCTGTTGGCGTCTCAAAACAGCCCATTTTATCACAATTTTTACGTCTAGCAGCGCGGGGGGGGGGGGGGGGGGTTAACTAATGCTGACCGGAATATTTTATCCATGCAACTTGTAATGTCACACCAAGACCTGAGAGTGACCAATTTTTCTTGAAAATCTACAAGACTCGTTTAGAGAAATCCACGGAAAACACGAACTTTTGAGCATTATGGGGGTATTGCTGTTTAACCAGCTCAAAATGGGTTAACGCTTGGTTTTCTGAACACCCTTATTACTGACAAAAATGATCCTCGGTGAATTCTACTCCCAATAAAGGAAGTTATGTTTATCTCTCGTGTATTGTTTGGGTGCAGTGGGGGCCTGAAACCGGCCTATTTCATCAAAATTTCGATGTTTGGCAGCCTGTGGAGGGTTACCATATGCATCGCCTGATATGTCGTGTGTACCAAAGGGTGTGTCACAGACAGGTCTAGCAATGACGAATGTATAAAAAAAAATCTACAAGACATGTTTCGAGAAAGTGCCGATAAACCCCAATTTTGGCAGTTTTTGCCAATTCTGAGGAAATAAGGGTTAAATCGAAAATTCCGCTTGGGTACATTTTTAGATTTTGTGCCCCTCTATGCGTGTGCAAAATTTCGCGAAAATCGGTTCAAAAATGGCTTCTGAATCGTACGGACAAAATGTGTGGAAAAAAAAAAAAAAAAAAAACCCAAAAAAACCCCCAAAAAATAATAATCCGTAGAAAAACAATAGTCTTTTCCAGAGGGAAAAGCCTAAAAAAAAAAAAAAAAAAAAAAAACCCAAAAATAATAATCCGCAGAAAAACAATAGTCTTTTCCAGAGGGAAAAGCCTAATAAATAAATAAATAAACTAGACTTTATGATTCTGGAGAATCATGGCTTTTCCCGATGAGATTCCTTGATTTTTCATGCCCCCACAGTGTCTGATGAATTGTTTTTAATTGTCTCACTGAAGTTCATTCATTGATGTTATGAGAAAGGTGGTTATAGTAGTCTCAAATGACTCAGTTTTATAAAAAAATTGTTTAGGTAAAAACCATCATTAATGGTAGAGTGGGTTAGTATCAATATCGTCGTCCCACAAGTTAATGACCGACAAAAGGAGTTCTGTTTGTTTGACACATACCCTTTGAGTGCTCTGTCTATTTGAAAATGGTCCATTTTATCTGAAATGTATCTAAAATATTGATGTCTGGCAGATTGTAGAGGGTTAACATGTGCTAACAAGCATATGTATTCATGCAACTTGCAATTTCAAACCAAAAAGTGCGAATGGCCATTTTTACTTAAAATCTATAAGATGTTTTCAGAGAAATCCATGCGCATGCACTCTTTTCGAATTCGACGTGACGAAATGCGAAATTTGTATCGCTCTTCATGGAAAGTGATGCCGCAACTATCCATGAACAACGAGTGAAAATTTCATGGAAATCTGCCTAGAATTGGTTGGGATATAGCGTTTTGAAGAGAGGAGGTAACTGTTTGAATTTGGTCCTTCCTTTTCAAGCCAGTTCAAAAAAAGACGTCATGAATGGGTGCAGACTCCTTTAGAGCCCCCCCCCCCCCCCCTCTCTCTCTCTCTCTCTCTCTCTGTAAATGGAAGTTGCTTCTTTAAGACCGCCACCCAGGGATCCCAACACAACCTTTAAACCTAAGAGAATCGTCAGAAGTTTAAAGTGAAAAGAAATTGGCGGTGATTGGGTTTCTGGCAGGCAGGAAAAGATTGACGAAGATTTGTATATTGGACATTAAAATAGCACTTCTGACATACACGAACCGTGTCCAGACCGCTGGAGGCAGCGACTTGAAATTTTCAGAACTTGTTCTACGAACCCTGGCCGACATTTTGGGATCTGTTTGGAGCGTCCGAGCCGCCTGGAAAACACCACGCATCGCTTGGAATGAGAGAGTACTATTCGTCCCGACTCTATCAGTTCAGAATGGACATGGGCAGTGTTGTAGACCACTGTGGAGCTGCGATTGAGCATAAAGTTCAAGGTTTCGGTGCCTCATTGCCTAAGCGGCTCCATTGTATGATTTTTTGTCTCAGTATCGTCCTAACTACTTGTAGTTTATACCGTTGCCGTACGTTAATGTAGCCTCTTGCCATTTTCGAGACTTTCAACCCAGAACGCCGCCAAAGTGAGGAAGTGCGGGGGGGGGGGCTGTAGCGGCGGGGGGGGGGGGGGGGCTGGGGGGGGGGTATCCTGACACTATCTTTAAACCTTAGACAATCGGAAGAAGTTGCAGTGAAAAGAAATCGGCGGTGAGTAGGTGTTTTGGCGGGAAACGATTAACGAAAATTTTCCAATTTGACATTAAAATTGCACTTCTCACAAACACGAACCGTGTCCAGACCGCCGAAGGCAGCGACTTCTAATTTTCAGAACTTGTTCTACGCTCCCTGGCCGACATTTTGGCATCGGTTGCAAGTGTCGAGACCGCGTGGAGAACACCACGCATCGCGTGGAAAGTGAGAGTACTATTCGTCCGACTCTATCAGTTTGGAATGGAATTGGGCACTATTGTAGACTACTGTAGAGCAGCGATTGAGCATAAAATCGGAGTTTTTTGTGCCAAATTACCTAACCGGCTCCAAGGTATGATCTTTCGTCTGTACATCGCCCAGATCGTCTGAAGTTTATACCGTTACCATATGTTGAAGTAGCCTTTTGTCATTTTCGCCACTTTCGACCTAGATTTGAGGGTACCTTCCTTCAGCGAAATCTAGCCATGCTCACAACCACGCCCTCTCCCCGTCGGCCCGGGTGCTTCTAAAGATAGAAAGGTCAATGGGGAGGGGCCCGTTAGCAAACAAACGGGGGCAGGTGTAGTTGGTGAAAAACAGCAGGGGGGGCACGTGTCCTAGGTAAAAGAAACAATAGGGGGCAGGTGTACTAGGTAAAAAAAACAGCAGGAAGGGGGGGGGGGGCAGATGTCCCCGCTAATTAATTTTAATAACAGGCAGGTGTTCATGGGGCAGGCCCACTGCTCGGTGTTTTGAATTTTCTATGGTACTTGGCCTTGACGGAAACAACACTTCAACAAGAAACAACGGGAAACCTATTTGCAGTAAAGCTGCAAATATAAACATGATTTTAGGACCATTCCATGGCCAGTTTAAAGCCTACTGCGATATCAGTGTTTATTACTCTCGTCCTTTCACTGCATCACTGCAGTATTTTACCCGAGTCGAGTTCTGACGTCATGCAAGTTTGACGGACATGCTTTCAATTTTGTTATTGACAACAACATATTTATAATTTCGTGATTACTGATCGGAATTTTGAAAACGACACATGCAATCGCGAAAGAGTTTTCTGAAAAACACGATTCTGCAAAAGGTTTTAGTGAAATTTGATTATTTTTTTTTTATTTTCAATTTCGATGGCTCTTGTCGAAAAGGTGTTAATCACTGATCGTCCCAAACGAGATCAAAGACTGACGCTGTATATTAATAACACACAGAGAATCTTCTAAGAATATACACGCGCAATCCTAAAATGAAATAAATCAAGTCTTTTTTCAGGTTTTACGAGAGAAATATGTCCAATTGTATCATTGAATCATGTTTAGGTATATGTGGGCGAGACATTTTCTATACGGACAAAATACAGACTAAATAAAATATTTGCCATTATTTTCCGCAGACGTATTTTTGTCTTTGCTTCTTGGGGAAATCCATGCTGATAATACAACGAAGGAGTGTTATCTAATGAGGTCAGAACCGTCAGGTGGTCGGGTCCGACACCGCACCTCGAAGTAGATTTAGTGGGGTGTCGATTTTACAAGTAATGTAGGCAGCGTACACGGCATGGGCTGTCTGTCTTTAATCCTATAAACAGGGTTAAGGCTTGGTTTTTGAATACCCTTATTTATTTATTTATTTATTTATTTATTTATTTATTTATTTATTTATTTGTTTGTTTATTGGTGTTTAAGGTCACATACTTATGCACAATGGCTAATCGTGGCCGTGACAGTTTTATAGGTGGAGGAAGCCGGAGTACACGGGGAGAACAACCAAGCATCGACGAGCAACTGTCAGCTCCTCAACATTCTAACTCTGTTCAAGCTCCGCTCAAGCAGGGTTACAGAGGGTGAAGACATATGTACCATCGACGTGCAGTATGCCTTAGTACACGGCGTCATCGTGCCCCCATGTCGGCAACCGGGCTAAAGTGCCTTGCCCAAGAACACAACTTGAGTCGTCCCGGGCGGAGATCGGACTCGGGACCTCTAGCATAGAAGTACCACAGTCTACCACTGAGCCACCACGCTCCCTTGAATACCCTTAACACTATCATACATTATCCCTCATGAATTCTGAGTCTGATAAAAGAGGTTATGTTTACCTATTACATACCCATTTGCTGCCCGAAAACAGCCGATTTTATCAAAATTTTGACGTTTAGCAGCCTGCAGCGGGATTAACAAACGACTAGCGGAATATTCTATCTATGCAATTTGTAAGACCTGCCAATGTCCAATTGTTCTTGAAAATCGCCAACAAGCAGTTAGCGAAATCCACAGAAAATGTAAATTTTAAGCTTTTAAGGGGTGTCTCTCCTTATCCAGTCTAAAATAGGTTAAGTTTCATTCTTTTAAATACCCTTACTACTTACAAGACTGATCCTCTGTGAATTCTACGCGCAGTAAAAGAAGTTATATTTCTCTGTTACATATCCATTGGGTGCTCTTGGTGTCTGAAAACAATCCATTTTATCAACATTTTGATGTTTATCAATTCGAGGAGAGTTAACGAATGCTCAACGGAATATTTTGTCCATGTAACTTGTAATGTCACATGAAGACCCGTGAATGGCCATTTTTTCTTGAAATCTACAAGATGTTTTAAAGAAATCCAGGGAAAGCATGAAATTTTAAGTCTTTGATGGGTACCGCTGTTTAACCAGCCCAAAACGGGTTAAGACCAGCCCTAAATGGGTTAATGCTTGGTCTGATGAATTCCACTTCCAAAGAAGGAGGTTATGTTTATCTCGCAGGTACACATTGCGTGCAATGGGTGCCCAAGAACAGTCCATTTTCTCAAATTTCTATGCTTTGCAGCCTCTCGAGAGTTAACTAACGCTTACCGGAATATTTTTGTCTATGTAACTTGTAATGTCACTCCAAGACCTGCAAATGGTCAATTTTTCTTGAATACTTACTAGATTTTTTGGAGAAATCCACAGAAAACTGGAATTTTAAGCTTTTAAGGGGTACATCTTAACCAGGCGAAAATGGGTTAAGACCCTCGATTTTTTGAATACCCTTACTACTTATAAATTTTTCTCTGTCAGTTTTGCATCCGGTAAAAGAAGTTATGTATCTCTGTGGCATTCCCATTTGTTGTTGTTGGTGTCCAAAAACAGACTATTTTTTTTAAAATGTTGACATTTAGCAGCTCATGGAGGGTTAACAAATGCTTACTGGAATATTTTATCCATGGCAACCGGTAATGTGACTCCAAGACCTATCAATGGCCATTTTCTGTTGAAAACTTACAAGATGTTTGTAACGAAATCCACGGAAAACATGATTTTTTTTTAGCTTTTGATGGGTATCGCTAATAACCACCCCAAATGGGGTTAACGCTGGGTTTTTGAATACCCTTATTACTTACAAAAATGGTCCTCAGTGAATTCCACTTCCAACATAGGAGATTATGTGTAACTCTCGGACATACATTGCGTGCTGTGTGTGTCCGAAAACAGCCCATTTCAACAAAATTATGATTCTTGGCATTCTGTAGAGGGTTAATAAACGCTCAGCGGAATATTTTGTCCATGCCACTTGTAATGTCACACAAAGACCTGCAAAGTAGTCATTTTTCTTGAAAACCTATGGAATGTATTTAGAGAAATCAACAGAAAATGGGAATTTTTAGATTTTAAGGGGTCTCTCTCTTCAGCCTGTACAAAATGGGTTAAGACTTCGTTTTTTGAATACCCTTACTACTTACAAAAATGCTTCCCTATAGATTGTGCGCTCGATAAAAGAAATCACTTTTCTTTGTGGCGTACCCGTTGGGTGCCGTTGGCGTCCAAAACAGCCCATTTTATCACAATTTTGACTTTTAGTAGCCCGTGGAGGGTTAACAAATGCTCACCGAAGTATTTTGTCCATGCAACTTCTATTGTCAATTCAAGGCCTGGGAGTGACAATTTTCTCATGAAAATCTACAAGACTCGTTTAGAGAAATCCACGGAAAACCTGAATATTTGAGCTTTTTGGGGGTATTGCTGTTGAACCAGCCCAAAACGGGTTAATGCTTGGTTTTTTGAACACCATTATTACTTACAAAAATGATCTCCGGTGAATTCCACTTCAAATAAAGGAAGTTATGTTTATCTCTCGTGTATCGTTTGGGTGCTCTGGGGGCCTGAAACCGGCCCATTTCATCGAAATTGCGATGGTTGGCAGCCTGTGGAGGGTTACCATATGCATCGCCTGATATGTCATGTGTATCAAAGGTCGTGGCACAGACAGGTCTATCAATGATGAAGGTTTAAAAAAAATCTACAAGACGTGTTTCGAGAAAGTGCCGATAAACCCCAATTTTGACAGTTTTTTGCCAATTCTGACGAAATAAGGGTTAAATCGAAAATTCCGCTTCGGTACATTTTTAGATTTTGTGCCTCTCTATGCGTGTGCAAAATTTTGTGAAAATCGGTCCGAAAATGGCTTCGGAATCGTGCGGACAAAATGTGTAGAAAAAAAAAAACCCAACTAGACTTTATGATTCTGGAGAATCATGGCTTTTCCCGATGAGATTCCATGATTTTTCATGACCTCACAGTGTCTGATGAATTGTTTTTAACTGTCTCACTGAAGTTCCTTCATTGATGTTATGAGAAAGGTGAGTATAGTAGTCTCAAATACTCAGTTTGACAAAAAAAAATTGTTTTGGTACAAACCATCATTAACGGTGGAGTGGGTTAATGTCAATATCGTCGTCCAACAAGTTAATGACCGACAAAAGGAGTTATGTTTGTTTGACACATACCCACGTAGTGCTGTGGCTATTTGAAAATGGTCCATTTTATCTCAAATGTATCCAAAATATTGAGGTCTGGCAGCTTGTAGAGGGTTGACAAGTGCTAACAGGAATATTCATTCATGCAACTTCTAATGTCACACCAAGAATTTCAAGCTTTTGATGGGTATCATTGTTTATCCAGCCCAAAACGGGTTATGTGTTGTTTTTTGAATACTCTTATTACTTCCAAAAATAATTCTCAGTGAATTCTACTTCCACTTATTTTGATCTCCCCTCTCAAATTCGGGTGCTGTGGGTATGCAAACACAGCCCATTTTATCAACATTTTGATGTTTGAGAACCTGCATAGGGTTAACAAATGCTTCTAGGAATATTTTGTACATGCAATTTGTAATGTCACACTAAGATCTGAGAATGGCCATTTTTTCTTTAAATCTATGAGATGTTTTTTGAGAAATCCTCGGATAACAAGAATTTTTAACCTTTTGAGGGGAATCGTTCTGTAATCAGCCCTAAACGGGTTAATGCTTGGTTTTGTGAATACCTTCATTACATACGAAAATGATCATCGGTGAATTCCACTTCCAATGAAGGGGGTTATGTTTATCTCGCAGGTACACATTTGGTGTTATGGTTGCCCAAGAACAGCCCATTTTCTCCAAATGTCTATGCTTGGCAGCCCCTGGAGGGTTAACAAATGCTTACCGAAATATTTTGTCCATGCAACTTGAACTATCACTCCAAGACCTGCGAAAGGTCAATTTTTCTTGAAATTTAGTTTTGAGAAATCCACAAAAACTGGAATTTTAAGCTTTTAAGGGGTATATCTCTTTAACTAGTCAAAAATGGGTTAAGACCTCGATTTTTGAATACACTTACTACTTACAAAAATGTTTCCCTGTCAGTTTTGCGTCCTGTAAAAGAAGTTATGCATCTCTGTTGCATTCCCATTTGATGTTGCTGGTGTCCAAAAACCGACTATTTTTTCAAAATTTTGACATTTAGCAGCCCATGATGGAGGGTTAACAAATGCTTACAGGAATAATTTATCCTATCAACTGGTAATGTGACACCAAGACCTATCAGTGGCCATTTTCTCTTGAAATCTCTACCAGATGTTTGCAAAGAAATCCAGGGAAAACATAAATTTTTAAGCTTTTGATGGGTATCACTATTGAAAACCACAAAAGGGGTTAACGCTTGGTTTTTTGAATACTCTTATTACTTACAGAAATGACCCTCGATGAATTTCACTTCCAATAAAGGAGATTATGATTATTTCTCAGGTACACATTGGGTGCTGTGCGTGTCCGAAAACAGCCCATTTCAACAAAATTACGATGCTTGGCAGCCTCTAGAGGGTTAATAAACGCTCACCGGAATATTTTGCCCATGCAGCTTGTAATATCACACAAAGACCTGCTAGTAGTCTATTTTTCTTGAAAACCTACTGGATGTTTTTAGAGAAATCCACAGAAAATGGGAATTTTAAGATTTTAAGAGGTCTCTCTCTTTAGCCTGTCCAAAATGGGTTAAGACTTCGACTTTTGAATACCCTTACTACTTACAAAAATGTTTGCGTATAGATTGTGCGCTCGATAAAAGAAGGCTCCCTTCCTTGCCGTCCAAAAACAGCCCATTTTATCAAATTTTGACTTTTAGCAGCCCGTGGAGGGTTAACAAATGCTCACCGCAGTATTTTGTTCATGCAACTTCTATTGCCACACCAAGGCCTGGGAGTGACAAATTTTTCTTGAAAATCTACAAGACTCGTTTTGAGAAATCCACGAAAAACATGAATTTTTTACCATTATGGGGGTATTGCTGTTTAACCAGCCCAAAACGGGTTAATGCTTGGTTTTTTGAACACCCTTATTACTTACAAAAATGATCCTCGGTGAATTCCACTTCCAATAAAGGAAGTTATTTTTATCTCTCGTGAATTGTGTGGGTGCAGTGGGGGCGTGAAACCGGCCTATTTCATCAAAATATCGATGTTTGGCAGCCTGTGGAGGGTTACCATATGCATCGCCTGATATGTCGTGTGTATCAAACGGCGTGTCACAGACAGGTCTAGCAATGACGAATGTATAAAAAAAATCTACAAGACGTGTTTCGAGAAAGTGCCGATAAACCCGAATTTTGGCAGTTTTTTGCCAATTATGACGAAACAAGGGTTAAATCGAAAATTCCGCTTCAATACATTTTTAGATTTTGTGCCCCTCTATGCGTGTGCAAAATTTCGTGAAAATCGGTTCGAAAATGGCTTCTGAATCGTACGGACAAAATGTGTGGAAAAAAAAAAAAAAAAAAAAACCCAAAAAAATGATAATCCGTAGAAAAACAATAGTCTTTTCCAGAGGGAAAAGCCTAAAAAAAAAAAAAAAAAAAAAAAAAAAAAAGAAACAATAATAATCCGTAGAAAAACAATAGTCTTTTCCAGAGGGAAAAGCCTAATAAATAAACTAGACTTTATGATTCTGGAGAATCATGGCTTTTCCCGATGAGATTCCATGATTTTTCATGACCCCACAGTGTCTGATGAATTGTTTTTAACTGTCTCACTGAAGTCCCTTCATTGATGTTATGAGAAAGGTGAAGATAGTAATCTCAAATGACAGAGTTTGATAAAAAATTGTTTACATAAAAACCATCATTAACGGTGGAGTGGGTTAATGTCAATATCGTCGTCCAACAAGTCAATGACCGACAAAAGGAGTTATGTTTCTTTGACACATACCCACTGAGTGCTGTGTCAATTTAAAAATGGTTCATTTTATCTCAAATGTTTCTCAAATATTGATGTCTGGCAGCTTGTAGAGGGTTGTTAACAAGTGCTAACAGGAATATTTATTCATGCAACTTGTAATGTCAATCCAAGAACTGTGAATGGCCATTCTTTTCTTTAAAATCTACAAGATGTTTTCAGAGAAATCCAGGGAGAACATGAATTTTAAGCTTATGGTGGGTATCATTGTTTATCCAGCCCAAAACGGGTTAAGTGTTGTTTTTTGAATACTCTTATTACTTCCAAAAATAATTCTCAGTGAATTCTACTTCCACTTATTTTGATCTCTCCTCCCAACTTTGGGTGCTGTGGGTACGCAAACACAGCCCATTTTATCAACATTTTGATGTTTGAGAACCTGCATAGGGTTAACAAATGCTTACAGGAATATTTTGTACATGCAACTTGTAATGTCACACTAAGATCTGAGAATGGCCATTTTTTCTTGAAAATCTACTGGATGTTTTTAAAAGAAATCCTCAGATAATATGAATTTTCAACCTTTTGAGGGGTATCTCTCTGTAACCAGCTCTAAAGGGTTAATGCTTGGTTTTGTTAATACCTTCATTACTTACAAAAATGATCGACTGTGAATTCCATTTCCAATGAATGAGGTTATATTTATCTCGTAGGTACACATTTGGTGTTATGGTTGCCCAAGCACAGCCCATTTTCTCGAAATGTATATGCCTGGCAGCCTCTGGGGGGTTAACATATGTTTACCGAAACATTTTGTTCATGCTTGTAATGTCACTCGAAGACCTGCGAATGGTCAATTGTTCTTGATTTTTTTTTTGAGAAATCCACAGAAAACTGGAATTTTAAGCTTTTAAGGGGTATATCTCCTTAACCAGTCAAAAATGGGTTAAGACCTCGATTTGTGAATACATTTACTACTTACAAAAATGTTTCCCTGTCAGTTTTGCGTCCGGTAAAAGAAGTTACGTTTCTCTGTTGGATTCCCTTTTGATGTTGTTGTTGTTCAAAAACAGACTATTTTTCAAAATTTTGACATTTAGCAGCCCAAGGATGGTTAATAAATGCTTACAGAATAATTTATCCAATCAGCTGGTAATGTGACACTATGAACTATCAATGGCCATTTTCTCCTGAAAACGCTACCAGATGTTTGTAAAGAAATCCATTGAAAACATAAATTTTGAAGCCTTTGATGGGTATCACTATTAACAACCACAAAAGGGGTTAACGATTGTTTTTCTGAATACCCTTATTACTTACAAAAATGGTCCTCGGTGAATTTCACTTCCAACAAAGGAGATTATGTGTATTTCTCAGGTACACATTGGTTGCTGTGCGTGTCTGAAAACAGCCCATTTCAACAAAATTACGATGCTTGGCAGTCTGTAGAGGGTTAATAAACGCTCACCGGAATATTTTGTCCATGCAGCTTACAATGTCACACAAAGACCTGCGAGTAGTCAATTTTTCTTGAGAACCTACAGGATGTATTTAGAGAAATCCACAGAAAATGGGAATCTTAAGATTTTAAGGGGTCTCTCTCTTTAGCCTCCCCAAAATGGGTTAAGACTTCGACTTTTGAATACCCTTACTACTTACAAAAATGTTTCCATATAGATTGTCCGCTCGATAAAAGAAGGCACTTTTCTTTGTGGCGTAACCATTGGGTGCTGTTGGCGTCCAAAAACAGCCCATTTTATCACAATTTGGACATTTAGTAGCCCGTGGAGGGTTAACAAATGCTCACCGCAGTATTTTGTCCACGCAACATCTATTGTCACACAAAGGCCTGGGAGTGACAAATTTTTCTTGAAAATCTACAAGACTCATTTAGAGAAATCCACGAAAAACACCAATTTTTTAGCTTTATGGGGGTATTGCTGTTTAACCAGCTCAAAATGGGTTAACGCTTGCTTTTCTGAACACCCTTGTTACTGACAAAAATGATCCACGGTGAATTTCACTCCCAATAAAGGAAGTTATGTTTATCTTTCATGTATTGTTTGGGTGCAGTGGGGGCCTGAAACCGGCCTATTTCATCAAAATTTCGATGTTTGGCAGCCTGTGGAGGGTTACCATATGCATCGCCTGATATGTCGTGTGTATCAAAGGGCGTGTCACGGACAGGTCTAGCAATGACGAATGTATAAAAAAAATCAACAAGACGTGTTTCGGGTAAGTGCCGATAAACCCCAATTTCTGCAGTTTTTTGCCAATTCTGACGAAATAAGGGATAAATCGAAAATTCCGCTTCAGTACATTTTTAGATTTTGTACTCCTCTATGCGTGTGCAAAATTTCGTGAAAATCGGTTCGAAAATGGCTTCTGAATCGTACGGACAAAATGTGTGGAAAAAAAAAAAAAAAAAAAAAAAAAAATAATAATCCGTAGAAAAACAATAGTCTTTTCCAGAGGGAAAAGCCTAATAAATAAATAAATAAATAAATAAAATTATTGCAAGACATTCCGGGTGAACCAAGAACACTGATAATAGTCCCGTTACTGAATAACCTCTTCCCCATAATTTGGAACGAGAACGGCATTCGCGTTCGAACTGTCATTTTTTACCGCCCGAGATCAATTCCGAGTGCGGAAAAAATGACAGTTCCAGCGCGTATGTTGTTCTGTATTTATTGCACGCCTACAGTTTACGAAACACTTATTAATCGATTTTGGCAGAGGGGTAATACTGAACTCGAAGCCTCAGGCTTCTTATTCAATGTTATCCCTCCGCCGAAATCGATCTCGTGCAGTAAAAAATGACAGTTCAAACGCGTATGCTGTTCTGCATTTATTGTACGCCTGCGGTGCACTAAAAAAATAAAAACACAAATTATTGCCTAAAATAACCCAAACGTAAAAAGGAAATAGTTAAATAGACCGCCCACGTAATCCGTATTGTTCAATGACAATACAAACTAGACTTTATGATTCTGGAGAATCATGGCTTTTCCCGATGAGATTCCATGATTTTTCATGACCCCACAGTGTCTGATGAATTGTTTTTAACTGGCTCACTGAAGTTCCTTCATTGATGTTATGAGAAAGGTGAAGATAGTAGTCTCAAATGACACAGTTTGATAAAAAATTGTTTAGGTAAAAGCCATCATTAACGGTGGAGTGAGTTAATGTCAATATCGTCGTCCAACAAGTCAATGACCGACAAAAGGAGTTATGTTTGTTTGACACAAACTCACTGAGTGCTTTGTCAATTTAAAAATGGTCCATGTTATCTCAAATGTATCCAAAGTATTGATGTCTGGCAGCTTGAAGAGGGTTAACAAGTGCCAACAGGAATATTTATTCATGCAACTTGTAATGTCACACCAAGAACTGTGAATGGCCATTAAAATCTACAAGATGTTTCTCAGAGAAATCCAGGGAGAACAGGAATTTTAAGCTTTTAATGGGTATCATTGTTTTTCCAGCCCAAAACGGGTTAAGTGTTCTTTATGGAATACTCTTATTACTTCCAAAAATAATTCTCAGTGAATTCAACTTCCACTTATTTTGATCTCTCCTCCCAACTTCAGGTGCTGTGGGTACGCAAACACAGCCTATTTTATCAACATTTTGATGTTTGAGAACCTGCATAAGGTTAACAAATGTTTACAGGAATATTTTGTACATGCAACTTGTAATGTCACACTAAGATATGAGAATGGCCATTTTTTCCTGCAAATCTACGGGATGTTTTAAAGAAATCCTCAGATAACATGAATTTTTAACCTTTTGAGGGGTATCTCTCTTTAACCAGCTCTAAAGGGTTAATGCTTGGTTTTGTGAATATCTTCATTACTTACAAAAATGATCGACGGTGAATTCCACTTCCAATGAAGGAGGTTATGTTTATCTAGTAGGTACACATTTGGTGTTATGGTTGCCCAAGAACAGCCCATTTTCTCCAAATGTCAATGCTTGGCAGCCTCTGGGGGGTTAACAAATGGTTACCGAAACATTTTGATCATGCAACTTGTAATGTCACTCGAAGACCTGCAAATGGTTAATTGCTCTTGAATTTTTTTTTTCAGAAATCCACAGAAAACTGGAATTTTAAGCTTTTAAGGGGTATATCTCCTTAACCAGTTAAAAATGGGTTAAGACCTCGATTTTTGAATACATTTGCTACCTACAAAAATGTTTCCCTGTCAGTTTTGCGCCCGGTAAAAGAAGTTACGTTTCTCTGTTGTATTCCCATTTGATGTTGTTGTTCAAAAACAGACTATTTTTTCAAAATTTTGACATTTAGCAGCCCATGGAGGGTTAACAAATGCTTACCGGAATAATTTATCCAATGAACTGGCAATGTGACACCGTGACCTATCAATGGCCATTTTCTCTTGAAAACCCTGCCAGATATTTGTAAAGAAATCCAGGGAAAACATAAATTTTTAAGCTTTGATGGGTATCACTATTAACAACCACAAAATGGGTTAACGCTTGGTTTTTTGAATACCCTTATTACTTACAAAACTGGTCTTTGGTGAATTCCACTTCCAACAAAGGAGATTATGTTTATTTCTCAGGTACACGTTGGGTGATGTGCGTGCCTGAAAACAGCCCATTTCAACAAAATTACGATGCTTGGCAGCCTCTAGAGGGTTGATAAACGCTCACCGGAATATTTTGTCCATGCAACTTGTAATATCACACAAAGACCTGCGAGTAGTCAATTTGTCTTGAAAACCTACAGGATGTTTTTAGAGAAATCCACAGAAAATGGGAATTTTAAGATTTTAAGGGGTCTCTCTCTCTTTAGCCTGTCCAAAATGGGTTAAGACTTCGACTTTTGAATACCCTTACTACTTACAAAAATGTTTGCGTATAGATTGTCCGCTCGATAAAAGAAGGCACTTTTCTTTGTGGCGTACCCATTGGGTGCTGTTGGCGTCCAAAAACAGCCCATTTTATCACAATTTGGACATTTAGCAGCCCGTGGAGGGTTAACAAATGCTCACCGCAGTATTTTGTCCACGCAACATCTATTGTCACACCAAGGCCTGGGAGTGACAAATTTTTCTTGAAAATCTACAACACTCATTTAGAGAAATCCACGGAAAACACCAATTTTTTAGCTTTATGGGGGTATTGCTGTTTAACCAGCTCAAAATGGGTTAACGCTTGCTTTTCTGAACACCCTTATTACTGACAAAAATGATCCACGGTGAATTTCACTCCCAATAAAGGAACTTATGTTTATCTCTCGTGTATTGTTTGGGTGCAGTGGGGGCCTGAAACCGGCCTATTTCATCAAAATTTCGATGTTTGGCAGCCTGTGGAGGGTTACCATATGCATCGCCTGATATGTCGTGTGTATCAAAGGGCGTGTCACGGACAGGTCTAGCAATGACGAATGTATAAAAAAAATCTGCAAGACGTGTTTCGAGTAAGTGCCGATAAACCCCAATTTCTGCAGTTTTTTGCCAATTCTGACGAAATAAGGGATAAATCGAAAATTCCGCTTCAATACATTTTTAGATTTTGTACTCCTCTATGCGTGTGCAAACTTTCGTGAAAATCGGTTCGAAAATGGCTTCTGAATCGTACAGACAAAATGTGTGGAAAAAAAAAAAAAAAAAAAAAAAAAAAATAATAATCTGTAGAAAAACAATAGTCTTTTCCAGAGGGAAAAGCCTAATAAATAAATAAATAAATAAATAAAATTATTGCAAGACATTCCGGGTGAACCAAGAACACTGATAATAGTCCCGTTACCGAATAACCTCTTCCCCATAATTTGGAACGAGAACGCCATTCGCGTTCGAACTGTCATTTTTTACCGCCCGAGATCAATTCCGAGTGCGGAAAAAATGACAGTTCCAGCGCGTATGTTGTTCTGTATTTATTGCACGCCTACAGTTTACGAAACACTTATTAATCGATTTTGGCAGAGGGGTAATACTGAACTCGAAGCCTCAGGCTTCTTATTCAATGTTATCCCTCCGCCGAAATCGATCTCGTGCAGTAAAAAATGACAGTTCAAATGCGTATGCTGTTCTGCATTTATTGTATGCCTGCGGTGCACTAAAAAAATAAAAACACATATTATTGCCTAAAATAACCCAAACGTAAAAAGGAAATAGTTAAATAGACCGCCCACATAATCCGTATTGTTCAATGACAATACAAACTAGACTTTATGATTCTGGAGAATCATGGCTTTTCCCGATGAGATTCCATGATTTTTCATGACCCCACAGTGTCTGATGAATTGTTTTTAACTGTCTCACTGAAGTTCCTTCATTGATGTTATGAGAAAGGTGAAGATAGTAGTCTCAAATGACACAGTTTGATAAAAAATTGTTTAGGTAAAAGCCATCATTAACGGTGGAGTGAGTTAATGTCAATATCGTCGTCCAACAAGTCAATGACCGACAAAAGGAGTTATGTTTGTTTGACACAAACTCACTGAGTGCTGTGTCAATTTAAAAATGGTCCATGTTATCTCAAATGTATCCAAAGTATTGATGTCTGGCAGCTTGAAGAGGGTTAACAAGTGCCAACAGGAATATTTATTCATGCAACTTGTAATGTCACACCAAGAACTGTGAATGGCCATTAAAATCTACAAGATGTTTTTCAGAGAAATCCAGGGAGAACAGGAATTTTAAGCTTTTAATGGGTATCATTGTTTTTCCAGCCCAAAACGGGTTAAGTGTTGTTTATGGAATACTCTTATTACTTTCAAAAATAATTCTCAGTGAATTCAACTTCCACTTATTTTGATCTCTCCTCCCAACTTCAGGTGCTGTGGGTACGCAAACACAGCCTATTTTATCAACATTTTGATGTTTGAGAACCTGCATAAGGTTAACAAATGTTTACAGGAATATTTTGTACATGCAACTTGTAATGTCACACTAAGATATGAGAATGGCCATTTTTTCCTGCAAATCTACGGGATGTTTTAAAGAAATCCTCAGATAACATGAATTTTTAACCTTTTGAGGGGTATCTCTCTTTAACCAGCTCTAAAGGGTTAATGCTTGGTTTCGTGAATATCTTCATTACTTACAAAAATGATCGACGGTGAATTCCACTTCCAATGAAGGAGGTTATGTTTATCTAGTAGGTACACATTTGGTGTTATGGTTGCCCAAGAACAGCCCATTTTCTCCAAATGTCAATGCTTGGCAGCCTCTGGGGGGTTAACAAATGGTTACCGAAACATTTTGATCATGCAACTTGTAATGTCACTCGAAGACCTGCAAATGGTTAATTGCTCTTGAATTTTTTTTTTTTGAGAAATCCACAGAAAACTGGAATTTTAAGCTTTTAAGGGGTATATCTCCTTAACCAGTTAAAAATGGGTTAAGACCTCGATTTTTGAATACATTTCCTACCTACAAAAATGTTTCCCTGTCAGTTTTGCGCCCGGTAAAAGAAGTTACGTTTCTCTGTTGTATTCCCATTTGATGTTGTTGTTGTTCAAAAACAGACTATTTTTTCAAAATTTTGACATTTAGCAGCCCATGGAGGGTTAACAAATGCTTACCGGAATAATTTATCCAATGAACTGGCAATGTGACACCGTGACCTATCAATGGCCATTTTCTCTTGAAAACCCTACCAGATATTTGTAAAGAAATCCAGGGAAAACATAAATTTTTAAGCTTTGATGGGTATCACTATTAACAACCACAAAATGGGTTAACGCTTGGTTTTTTGAATACCCTTATTACTTACAAAACTGGTCTTTGATGAATTCCACTTCCAACAAAGGAGATTATGTTTATTTCTCAGGTACACGTTGGGTGATGTGCGTGCCAGAAAACAGCCCATTTCAACAAAATTACGATGCTTGGCAGCCTCTAGAGGGTTAATAAACGCTCACCGGAATATTTTGTCCATGCAACTTGTAATATCACACAAAGACCTGCGAGTAGTCAATTTGTCTTGAAAACCTACAGGATGTTTTTAGAGAAATCCACAGAAAATGGGAATTTTAAGATTTTAAGGGGTCTCTCTCTCTTTAGCCTGTCCAAAATGGGTTAAGACTTCGACTTTTGAATACCCTTACTACTTACAAAAATGTTTGCGTATAGATTGTCCGCTCGATAAAAGAAGGCACTTTTCTTTGTGGCGTACCCATTGGGTGCTGTTGGCGTCCAAAAACAGCCCATTTTATCACAATTTGGACATTTAGCAGCCCGTGGTGGGTTAACAAATGCTCACCGCAGTATTTTGTCCACGCAACATCTATTGTCACACCAAGGCCTGGGAGTGACAAATTTTTCTTGAAAATCTACAACACTCATTTAGAGAAATCCACGGAAAACACCAATTTTTTAGCTTTATGGGAGTATTGCTGTTTAACCAGCTCAAAATGGGTTAACGCTTGCTTTTCTGAACACCCTTATTACTGACAAAAATGATCCACGGTGAATTTCACTCCCAATAAAGGAAGTTATGTTTATCTCTCGTGTATTGTTTGGGTGCAGTGGGGGCCTGAAACCGGCCTATTTCATCAAAATTTCGATGTTTGGCAGCCTGTGGAGGGTTACCATATGCATCGCCTGATATGTCGTGTGTATCAAAGGGCGTGTCACGGACAGGTCTAGCAATGACGAATGTATAAAAAAAATCTACAAGACGTGTTTCGAGTAAGTGCCGATAAACCCCAATTTCTGCAGTTTTTTGCCAATTCTGACGAAATAAGGGATAAATCGAAAATTCCGCTTCAATACATTTTTAGATTTTGTACTCCTCTACGCGTGTGCAAACTTTCGTGAAAATCGGTTCGAAAATGGCTTCTGAATCGTACGGACAAAATGTGTGGAAAAAAAAAAAAAAAAAAAAAAAAAAAATAATAATCTGTAGAAAAACAATAGTCTTTTCCAGAGGGAAAAGCCTAATAAATAAATAAATAAATAAATAAATAAAATTATTGCAAGACATTCCGGGTGAAGCAAGAACACTGATAATAGTCCCATTACCGAATAACCTCTTCCCCATAATTTGGAACGAGAACGGCATTCGCGTTCGAACTGTCATTTTTTACCGCCCGAGATCAATTCCGAGTGCGGAAAAAATGACAGTTCCAGCGCGTATGTTGTTCTGTATTTATTGCACGCCTACAGTTTACGAAACACTTATTAATCGATTTTGGCAGAGGGGTAATACTGAACTCGAAGCCTCAGGCTTCTTATTCAATGTTATCCCTCCGCCGAAATCGATCTCGTGCAGTAAAAAATGACAGTTCAAACGCGTATGCTGTTCTGCATTTATTGTACGCCTGCGGTGCACGAAAAAATAAAAACACAAATTATTGCCTAAAATAACCCAAACGTAAAAAGGAAATAGTTAAATAGACTGCCCACGTAATCTGTATTGTTCAATGACAATACAAACTAGACTTTATGATTCTGGAGAATCATGGCTTTTCCCGATGAGATTCCATGATTTTTCATGACCCCACAGTGTCTGATGAATTGTTTTTAACTGTCTCACTGAAGTTCCTTCATTGATGTTATGAGAAAGGTGAAGATAGTAGTCTCAAATGACACAGTTTGATAAAAAATTGTTTAGGTAAAAGCCATCATTAACGGTGGAGTGAGTTAATGTCAATATCGTCGTCCAACAAGTCAATGACCGACAAAAGGAGTTATGTTTGTTTGACACAAACTCACTGAGTGCTGTGTCAATTTAAAAATGGTCCATGTTATCTCAAATGTATCCAAAGTATTGATGTCTGGCAGCTTGTAGAGGGTTAACAAGTGCCAACAGGAATATTTATTCATGCAACTTGTAATGTCACACCAAGAACTGTGAATGGCCATTAAAATCTACAAGATGTTTTTCAGAGAAATCTAGGGAGAACAGGAATTTTAAGCTTTTAATGGGTATCATTGTTTTTCCAGCCCAAAACGGGTTAAGTGTTGTTTTTGGAATACTCTTATTACTTCCAAAAATAATTATCAGTGAATTCAACTTCCACTTATTTTGATCTCTCCTCCCAACTTCAGGTGCTGTGGGCATGCAAACACAGCCTATTTTATCAACATTTTGATGTTTGAGAACCTGCATAAGGTTAACAAATGTTTACAGGAATATTTTGTACATGCAACTTGTAATGTCACACTAAGATATGAGAATGGCCATTTTTTCCTGCAAATCTACGGGATGTTTTAAAGAAATCCTCAGATAACATGAATTTTTAACCTTTTGAGGGGTATCTCTCTAACCAGCTCTAAAGGGTTAATGCTTGGTTTTGTGAATATCTTCATTACTTACAAAAATGATCGACGGTGAATTCCACTTCCAATGAAGGAGGTTATGTTTATCTAGTAGGTACACATTTGGTGTTATGGTTGCCCAAGAACAGCCATTTTCTCCAAATGTCAATGCTTGGCAGCCTCTGGGGGGTTAACAAATGGTTACCGAAACATTTTGATCATGCAACTTGTAATGTCACTCGAAGACCTGCAAATGGTTAATTGCTCTTGAATTTTTTTTTTTTTGAGAAATCCACAGAAAACTGGAATTTTAAGCTTTTAAGGGGTATATCTCCTTAACCAGTACAAAATGGGTTAAGACCTCGATTTTTGAATACATTTGCTACCTACAAAAATGTTTCCCTGTCAGTTTTGCGCCCGGTAAAAGAAGTTACGTTTCTCTGTTGTATTCCCATTTGATGTTGTTGTTGTTCAAAAACAGACTATTTTTTCAAAATTTTGACATTTAGCAGCCCATGGAGGGTTAACAAATGCTTACCGGAATAATTTATCCAATGAACTGGCAATGTGACACCATGACCTATCAATGGCCATTTTCTCTTGAAAACCCTACCAGATATTTGTAAAGAAATCCAGGGAAAACATAAATTTTTAAGCTTTGATGGGTATCACTATTAACAACCACAAAATGGGTTAACGCTTGGTTTTTTGAATACCCTTATTACTTATAAAACTGGTCTTTGGTGAATTCCACTTCCAACAAAGGAGATTATGTTTATTTCTCAGGTACACGTTGGGTGATGTGCGTGCCTGAAAACAGCCCATTTCAACAAAATTACGACGCTTGGCAGCCTCTAGAGGGTTAATAAACGCTCACCGGAATATTTTGTCCATGCAACTTGTAATATTACACAAAGACCTGCGAGTAGTCAATTTGTCTTGAAAACCTACAGGATGTTTTTA
This sequence comes from Pictodentalium vernedei, assembly GCA_031216915.1. Lineage (NCBI taxonomy): Eukaryota > Metazoa > Mollusca > Scaphopoda > Dentaliida > Dentaliidae > Pictodentalium > Pictodentalium vernedei. The sequence continues at coordinate 773,659,155 of CM062296.1, read as the reverse complement.
GAGAAATCCACAGAAAATGGGAATTTTAAGATTTTAAGGGGTCTCTCTCTCTTTAGCCTGTCCAAAATGGGTTAAGACTTCGACTTTTGAATACCCTTACTACTTACAAAAATGATTGCGTATAGATTGTCCGCTCGATAAAAGAAGGCACTTTTCTTTGTGACGTACCCATTGGGTGCTGTTGGCGTCCAAAAACAGCCCATTTTATCACAATTTGGACATTTAGCAGCCCGTGGAGGGTTAACAAATGCTCACCGCAGTATTTTGTCCACGCAACATCTATTGTCACACCAAAGCCTGGGAGTGACAAATTTTTCTTGAAAATCTACAAGACTCATTTAGAGAAATCCACGGAAAACACCAATATTTTAGCTTTATGGGGGTATTGCTGTTTAACCAGCTCAAAATGGGTTAACGCTTGCTTTTCTGAACACCCTTATTACTGACAAAAATGATCCACGGTGAATTTCACTCCCAATAAAGGAAGTTATGTTTATCTCTCGTGTATTGTTTGGGTGCAGTGGGGGCCTGAAACCGGCCTATTTCATCAAAATTTCGATGTTTGGCAGCCTGTGGAGGGTTACCATATGCATCGCCTGATATGTCGTGTGTATCAAAGAACGTGTCACGGACAGGTCTAGCAATGACGAATGTATAAAAAAATCTACAAGACGTGTTTCGAGTAAGTGCCGATAAACCCCAATTTCTGCAGTTTTTTGCCAATTCTGACGAAATAAGGGATAAATCGAAAATTCCGCTTCAATACATTTTTAGATTTTGTACTCCTCTATGCGTGTGCAAAATTTCGTGAAAATCGGTTCGAAAATGGCTTCTGAATCGTACGGACAAAATGTGTGGGAAAAAAAATAAAAAAATAAAAAAAATAACAATCCGTAGAAAAACAATAGTCTTTTCCAGAGGGAAAAGCCTAATAAATAAATAAATAAATAAATAAATAAAATTATTGCAAGACATTCCGGGTGAACCAAGAACACTGATAATAGACCCGTTACCGAATAACCTCTTCCCCATAATTTGGAACGAAAACGGCATTCGCGTTCGAACTGTCATTTTTTACCGCCCGAGATCAATTCCGAGTGCGGATAAAATGACAGTTCCAGCGCGTATGTTGTTCTGTATTTATTGCACGCCTACAGTTTATGAAACACTTATTAATCGATTTTGGCAGAGGGGTAATACTGAACTCGAAGCCTCAGGCTTCTTATTCAATGTTATCCCTCCGCCGAAATCGATCTCGTGCACTAAAAAATGACAGTTCGAACGGGTATGCTGTTCTGCATTTATTGTATGCCTGCGGTGCACTAAAAAAATAAAAACACAAATTATTGCCTAAAATAACCCAAACGTAAAAAGGAAATAGTTAAATAGACCGCCCACGTAATCCGTATTGTTCAATGACAATACAAACTTGACTTTATGATTCTGGAGAATCATGGCTTTTCCCGATGAGATTCCATGATTTTTCATGACCCCACAGTGTCTGATGAATTGTTTTTAACTGTCTCACTGAAGTTCCTTCATTGATGTTATGAGAAAGGTGAAGATAGTAGTCTCAAATGACACAGTTTGATAAAAAATTGTTTAGGTAAAAGCCATCATTAACGGTGGAGTGAGTTAATGTCAATATCGTCGTCCAACAAGTCAATGACCGACAAAAGGAGTTATGTTTGTTTGACACATACTCACTGAGTGCTGTGTCAATTTAAAAATGGTCCATGTTATCTCAAATGTATCCAAAGTATTGATGTCTGGCAGCTTGTAGAGGGTTAACAAGTGCCAACAGGAATATTTATTCATGCAACTTGTAATGTCACACCAAGAACTGTGAATGGCCATTTTTTTCTTTAAAATCTACAAGATGTTTTCAGAGAAATCCAGGGAGAACAGGAATTTTAAGCTTTTGATGGGTATCATTGTTTTTCCATCCCAAAACGGGTTAAGTGTTGTTTTTGGAATACTCTTATTACTTCCAAAAATAATTCTCAGTGAATTCTACTTCCACTTATTTTGATCTCTCCTCCCAACTTCAGGTGCTGTGGGTACGCAAACACAGCCTATTTTATCAACATTTTGATGTTTGAGAACCTGCATAGGGTTAACAAATGTTTACAGGAATATTTTGTACATGCAACTTGTAATGTCACACTAAGATATGAGAATGGCCATTTTTTCCTGAAAATCTACGGGATGTTTTAAAGAAATCCTCAGATAACATGAATTTTTAACCTTTTGAGGGGTATCTCTCTTTAACCAGCTCTAAAGGGTTAATGCTTGGTTTTGTGAATATCTTCATTACTTACAAAAATGATCGACGGTGAATTCCACTTCCAATGAAGGAGGTTATGTTTATCTCGTAGGTACACATTTGGTGTTATGGTTGCCCAAGAACAGCCCATTTTCTCCAAATGTCTATGCTTGGCAGTCTCTGGGGGGTTAACAAATGGTTACCGAAACATTTTGTTCATGCAACTTGTAATGTCACTCGAAGACCTGCGAATGGTTAATTGCTCTTGAATTTTTTTTTTGAGAAATCCACAGAAAACTGGAATTTTAAGCCTTTAAGGGGTATATCTCCTTAACCAGTTAAAAATGGGTTAAGACCTCGATTTTTGAATACATTTACTTCTTACAAAAATGTTTCCCTGTCAGTTTTGCGCCCGGTAAAAGAAGTTACGTTTCTCTGTTGTATTCCCATTTGATGTTGTTGTTGTTCAAAAACAGACTATTTTTTCAAAATTTTGACATTTAGCAGCCCATGGAGGGTTAACAAATGCTTACCGGAATAATTTATCCAATGAACTGGTAATGTGACACCGTGACCTATCAATGGCCATTTTCTCTTGAAAACCCTAACAGATATTTGTAAAGAAATCCAGGGAAAACATAAATTTTTAAGCTTTGATGGGTATCACTATTAACAACCACAAAATGGGTTAACGCTTGGTTTTTTGAATACCCTTATTACTTACAAAAATGGTCTTTGGTGAATTCCACTTCCATCAAAGGAGATTATGTTTATTTCTCAGGTACACGTTGGGTGATGTGCGTGCCTGAAAAGAGCGCATTTCAACAAAATTACGATGCTTGGCAGCCTCTAGAGGGTTAATAAACGCTCACCGGAATATTTTGTCCATGCAACTTGTAATATCACACAAAGACCTGCGAGTAGTCAATTTGTCTTGAAAACCTAAAGGATGTTTTTAGAGAAATCCACAGAAAATGGGAATTTTAAGATTTTAAGGGGTCTCTCTCTTTAGCCTGTCCAAAATGGGTTAAGACTTCGACTTTTGAATATCCTTACTACTTACAAAAATGTTTGCGTATAGATTGTGCGCTCGATAAAAGAAGGCACGTTTCTTTGAGGCGTACCCATTGGGTGCTGTTGGCGTCCAAAAACATCCCATTTTATCACAATTTTGACTTTTAGCAGCCCGTGGAGGGTTAACAAATGCTCACCGCAGTATTTTGTCCATGCAACTTCTATTGTCACACCAAGGCCTGGGAGTGACAAATTTTTCTTGAAAATCTACAAGACTCGTTTAGAGAAATCCACGGAAAATACAAATTTTTGAGCTTTATGGGGGTATTGCTGTTTAACCAGCCCAAAACGGGTTAACGCTTGGTTTTTTGAACACCCTTATTACTTACAAAAATGATCCTCGGTGAAATCCACTCCCAGTAAAGAAAGTTATATTTATCTCTCATGTATTGTTTGGGTGCGGTGGGGGCCTGAAACTGGCCTATTTTTATCAAAATTTCGATGTTTGGCAGCCTGTGGAGGGTTACCATATGCATCGCCTGATATGTCGTGTGTACCAAAGGGCGTGTCACAGACAGGTCTATCAATGACGAATGTATAAAAAAAATCTACAAGACGTGTTTCGAGAAAGTGCCGATAAACCCCCAATTTTGGAAGTTTTTTGCCAATTCTGAGGAAATAAGGGTTAAATCGAAAATTCCGCTTGGGTATATTTTTAGATTTTGTGCCCCTCTATGCGTGTGCAAAATTTCGTGAAAATCGGTTCGAAAATGGCTTCTGAATCGTACGGACAAACTGTGTGGAAAAAAAAAAAAGAAAAAAACCAAACCCCCCCCCCCCCCCCCCCAAAAAAAAAATAATAATAATAATCCGTAGAAAAACAATAGTCTTTTCCAGAGGGAAAAGCCTAACAAATTTATTGTTCGCTTCGGTTTCTGCAGAAAAAGCGTGTATTTTATGAAAATAAAAGCATAGGCTTGCAATAAGTTGAAATATCGTTCATAAAAATAAAAACCCACGTTAAGAAGTAAGTCCAAAGCTGATTAGTTTTTAGTCACAAACAGAAAGTCGTTTTAATCAGAGTTCTGACTTTAAGCATGTCGGGCTGTTGCACCGATCAATGCTTTTGGAGAGTGAAAAATGAATAACGTGAACAGTTGGATGTGGTACAATTTATAGACTTAGGAGGGAGTTTCACTCGAACCACAACATTCGTTTGTGGTTGCTCGCATCAAGTGATTTAACCCTACATCTATTATGATCGACGACGACCTTTATAATTCTTTTCTCCACACTGCAAAAAATATTGGTTCTCTTTAGAACCAAAACTGGTTCTAATCTTGTCCCTGAGATGGAACCAGTTCTGTTTAAACAGTATTTATTTCAAATCAAATAAATTTACCAAGATTAGCATTAAATTTTAACAGAATATTACATGAACCGAAGTAGATTCAGCAGTAAGCTTGGAGCTTATTCAACGCAGTCGCCAAACATTTTGAAACAAAGGCGATATGAACAGTTGGCATATCGAACCAGTTTTGGTTCTGTATAGAACCAAAACTGGTTCGATATGCCAACTGTTCATATCTCCTTTGCTTAATAATGATTTGAGACAACTTCGTATAAGCTCTAAACTTACGGCTGAAACCCCCTCAATTTATGTTTAATTCTGTTAATATTTAATGTTAATCTTTATAAATTTATTTGATTTGAAATAAATACTGTTTAAACAGAACTGGTTCCATCTCAGGGACAAGATTAGAACCAGTTTTGGTTCTAAAGAGAACCTATATTTTTTGCAGTGCAGTTAACTACAAAATTCCATTTTTGCTCCCATAACACATCTTGTGAACTCTCATTGGAAGTACCTGCAATAGATTATTCCACTGATGACGGTGGAGTCTTGGAGGAAGAATTTAAAACTAAAATAAGATATGAATTACGATTTTCAAAATTATATAACGCCAGGCATGATTTGGCCAGTGCGTTGTGTAATTAGTTAAATTTGTCACTTCTCTACAAGCTAGTCATTCTTACTTTGAACTCAAAATGTAATTTCTAAACTCTAAAATCATTTGGGTTAAAAACTAACCCAAATAAATTGGGTTGAGCGAATATGATTTCAATTGATTTTTGACACAAGTGATTTTAGAGTGTGAGGTCAGATATTCGTTTGTATTATGTTATCTTAGCTTCTGGGGGCGCGATGGCTCAGTGGTTCCGGCGTTGGACTTCAAACCGAAAGGTTCACAGTTCAATCCCCGCCAGCTGCAATTTCGTTGAGTCCTTGGGCAAGGCACTTAATTCCGATTGCACGGGGCGGGGGGGGGGGGGGGCACGGTTGCAATGTGTACTAAGCCGTACTTGTCTTCAACCATTGTTTATCCTGCATGTGTGGCGTTAGTACATAGGGGAATTTGATAGTTGCTCGCCGCTGCTCGGTGCTTCTATCCAGGTAGTCCGGCTTCCTCCACTCGTAAAACTGTCCGACATGAGGTGACCCAAGCTGTCGAACGTTTCGAACGTTTTGTTGAATCCCAATAAATAAATAACTCACAGCTTCACTTTTTCAGAATGAAATATCCTTTCGTGTGTTCAACGTACACCACATTATGAGATATTTATTAATTAATTTATTTATTTATTTATTTATTTATTTATTTATTTAATTATCTATTTATTGGTGTTTAAGGTCACATACTTATGCACAATGGTTAATCATGACCGTGACAGTTTTACGAGTGGAGGAAGACGGAGTATCCGGAAGAGAACCATCGAACATCGACGAGCTACTGTCAGCTCCCCAACATTCTAACTCTGTTCAAGCTCCGCTCAAGCAGGGTTACAACGGTTGAAGACATGTGCACCATCGACGTGCAGTACGCCTTAGTACACGGCGTCATCGTGCCCCCTGGCAGGCAACCTGGATAAAGTGCCTTGCCCAAGGTCACAACGCGGGTCGTCCCGGGAAATCGTGAGATTTGAGAGATATGGCAAATAATATTTTGCACGAAGGGATGAAGAGTTTTACCTTCATCGAATGACGTATGAAGTATTTAAAATCCTATTAATAACCCGATTGGTGGGGCGGGATGTAGGAATGGCGATAATTTTTCAATTACAGCTGCGGGTTCAATTGTAGAGCTGGGATGTTTTCCGGTTCGGTTCCTGTTCTGGAGGCAAACCGGAAACCCGAACCGCAAAGCCCGGCGAAAACCGACCGAACGGTTTTACTGTGTTTGTGCGTAAGCCTGTCAAACTATCTTTCTGGGAAGGAAGATGACTAGTGGGACGTATGGACACTCGTCGCATAGTCTATCAGGAAAAGGGGGCGAATACGTCGTGTTCTCACTGTCACGTTTTCGCCCTTATTGACTCGTCCGCCGGCGCCGGACGAGTCAATAAGGGAGAAATGTGACACTGCGAACACAACACAGATTAGATGAACTTTATAAGTTGATACCTGAAATTAGGTTTTTTCTGACTCAATGGACTTGGCAAGTGATCCACGAGAACACGTAAGAAAGATTAAAGGGAAGTTACTGTCTTGTTCATATTTGTCGTGGCTTTAGACTATTTCACATATCTTCCGTTCTGTTTGTTATTCAGTTATGAGCAACCAATCAAAATTAAAGATTAGGTGAATGAGAAAATTTCGCATGGCTACCTTATCTTCATTTTCCATTGATTTTCACTCAAAGGCTTACCGCCGTTGTCATTTAACGCCAGCAGGTGACATGTTTGTTTACCAATGACATAGCGGATACTGTATTTTAACCTGAAAGTTTCGAAGTTGTTGCGAGGAGTTGTGTTTTGATGGATTTGGATACAGATCAAAAAGTAATCTGAACCGTACGAGACATCAGAATGTTTGTTTCGAAAATCGGTCCCAAATAAAACTTACGACCACAAAAGTGATGACCGTTTCACTAAAATAAATAAAATACGACATAAAATAACTGTAGATGCTTTCAAAATAAATTTTTACGCTTTATCAATCTGTCGGCGAGATCCAATTCCGGTTCGGGTAAAAAATGTACACACGGTAAATGTGATCACCAGAAATGAATAAATGTCTATCCAAGATTAAAAATTGATAAAGGTATACGGTTACTATTTGAATATGCCCCTCCGTAGATAATGGGACCTCGAAAATTTCATAATAAATCGGAGAATTGTCGCTCGTAACACTTTCCACTGAATATCAAGTTGTCCGACTAAGTGTTTTTCGGCCTTTTCTGCGACTTCTCCCAGTTATTATGAAGACGCCAAAGAACGCCCAACGGTCGTGTAATACACCATTGTAAAGCTTTCTCCTTTCCGCTGACATCTGGTACTGCGGGATACGTTGGGTGAATCAAATTGGGGGGGGGGGGGGAGGGAGGGGGGGGGGGTATAATGAAGATGAGTGCTATCGTTTTCGAAAATCGAGTCGTACCGAATACCTTTGTTCAAGACGAGTCATGTTTTGACTAACAACCCCACCCCCAACCCCAATCCGAGCTAGTTCAATAACATTTGTGTTTTACATATGCTGGGATCGTCAGAGTTTAATATCGTTCAAATCAATGTCGAGAAAATATTTGTAACATGTTTTCGCGAGGGTACGTTCACTTTATCCTCCCAAATCTTACCGTAAATACTGTTTTCAGACTGTCTATATAAAATATCTTCCACATTCCTAAGAGAAAAACTGAAAAATGTTACAACGTCTCAATTGAAGAAGTGAAGAAAGTCTCAAATTTTGAACTTTATAAACAAAATCTTTGAAAATGAAACAGAAATAAATAAAACGAAACCAAAGTCACAAGGCGGGAGGAGCGGGAGTACTAACATAGCATTAACTAACTGACGGGAGGTCATTTTAATTTGATCTGAAAACCACGGCGTATGAGATGAGGGTAAAGGGAAATCAGTTATCATAGTATAGCTGAATTAGATTAAGTAACTTCACGTCCTGTTATGTCGTAAAAAACTCATGTTCCTCAATGATGTGCGCGTTCGTTTTTTTTTTCTTTACCCAGGCAAGGTCGTCTCTAGGAGATGGGTGAGGGAGACCGTGGTGATGGTTGAAATTCTTCGACTGGGGGGGGGGGGGGGGTAGTCTTGAAATTGGGGTGGGCAAAGTATTTTCCAACAAGCCAACATTAAACGAAAGAGTTGTGGGTAGGGGTGGAGAGCCCCTGGAGCACTATACTTAGGAGACACCCCCCCCCCCCCCCAACAAAAAAATCAACCATTAGAAATTTGAAGATTCGAATCACAAACAGCAGGAAACTTCACTCCTGGTAAATTTCCCGAAATACTTCTCTGACAGCAATGTAAAAATTACATCTTGTGTGTTGGGGGGGGGGGGGGGCAAATTCCGGAAAAAAAACTTGGAGAACGCGCATAACCAGACGAGTCACGACCCATATGAGATGGATTTCATCGGTGGGTCTCATGTGGCGTTCTAGTCACGTGAATCCGTTACAACTTGGGAGGCTGTCCATATTAGAGCCTTCCCCATCAAGCAAGCATTGGAGGCTGAGTCTTACTTTAATTGTAAGATATAGCTTGTTTAACCATTTACCTCACGTAACGATCAAAACCGGCCAGCGCGATTCTCAAAAATCGCCAATTAATTTTCATTATTTTTTTCATTTTTTGTCTCAAAAACATAGGTTATGACCCCTCGTTGGAACGAGCTCGTCGAGCTCGTTCCAACGAGGGGTCATAACCTATGTTTTTGAGACAAAAAATGAAAAAAAATTAGTTATTCAAGAATTATTTTTGCAAGTGTCGTCTGCTTTTCAGGTTAGGTAAAGGGTTAAAAGTGTGCTGAAAAGGGTCTGCATTCCACCTGTAATTACAGTGATCTCCTGGATGGTTGCTCACCAACAAACACAAAATTAGTTCTTTTAAACAAAAATCGACTTCACCGATGGGACATAAAACATTCAAATTGTGACCAAAGATCTTTGGCACTGTAGATTATACAGGCAGGAAAAAAACTTTTTTCCTTTTCTTTTTTTTTTGGGGGGGGGGGGGGAGAGTTTGGGTTTCCTCACAAATTATGAAAGCTGTTAAATCGATTTACACAATGCAACTTGAGACTTGAAGTAACGAAAATTGTCCTTAAAAAGATTTTCCCGAATCGAGTTGTTTTTTGGGGGGGTTTTTGTTGTTTTTTTTTTTTGGGGGGGGGGGGGGTGATGTTGCTGCTGCTGCTGCTGCTGCTGCTGCTGCTGCTGCTGCTGCTGCTGCTGCTGCTGCTGCTGCCGCACCAACGCAAAGTCACCTGCCTTATTTTGTGCGAGGGTCCGACTGTCGTTATCACATTAGAATATTGCATACGGGTTTTCACAAGAGAAGAATGTATCACAATTTGGCCATAGAAAACCAAGAGGGTCCCAAGACACTGTAGAGGAAGCAAGGTCACATTGTGGATAATTATTGGGGTCTCTGTCACCAGCAACTTGAGAAGAATCTTTCCAGTGAACTCCCGTATGGGAGATTAGAGGAGGTGATCGAAGAGGAGTCTCTGCAAGGTAGACATCCTGTGCGGCTTCAGAAAAGGAATGAGAATCAATGATCATCTTCTCACACCATCCCAAATGTTAGAATCTGCAAACGCCAGAAAGAAAAAGATATTTATGGCCTTTCTGGATATGAAAAGGTATATGATAGCATGCATATGGAGGGAGGGTATGTGGCGAACGTTTGGGGCCTTTGGTTTGGCGGGGAGTTTGTTGGAATGTACACAGCAAACTTAGCCTGGGTAACGTAACAATAAAACAGGGTTGTATCCTTTCGACAGTTCCTTTTTCATTGTACTTCAAAGATATAGACGAACTCCTGCATGGCGACAGGGGGGTAGCAGTTGGGAATATGCAGATGCCAGGGCTATTTTTCGCAGTCGACGTTTCGTTTCGGACAGTTTTAAGGGGGCAAGAAGCTGGAGAACCCAGAGAGAACCGCCGATCAACGGTGATCAGCTGCTAGACACCCCACCCAACTAACTCTACACAAGCATTGATTGAAAACGAGTGCACCATTGACATTCAGTGCGTCTTATAAGTACAGAGTCACCGTGCCCCCACGTGGGCAATCGGGATTAAATGCCCCGCCCATGGACACAGCGTAGTTACCTTTGGCGGGGAACGAACCGTAGACCTCTCAAGTTTGAAGTTCAAAGCAGTAACCACTGAGCCACCACGCTCCCAATGATAATATAATTCATTGGGCGTATAATTTGGAAGTGGGATTGGAGAATGAAGAACATATGGTTAGTGGCTGACACAAAGGGGATGGTTAGTATGCTTATCGAAGAGGTAAGAGAGAATGGGGTACGGCGTGTCTTCAAGCAGTTTGTCTCCGAATGTTGGGAGGAAAGAGGTGTGGGGATACTGATAGGGGCATTTGGGAGCACAGGGGGATAACCAAGAGCTTCTCACCCGAGAACCACGGCCAATAGTGACCAGCCAAAGTGTTATTAATATTATGTCGCCCTAGGTACACATTGTCAACGCCTTATCCATTTATAGGGTTCGATCTTATGGACACACAGACCTAACATTGTCCCAGCGGATTCCTGAGAAACATGGTATATTGTTTATTCCAGTTTTTTTAATCCTGACGAGATTGTTTGAACAAATTCAGCCAGGCACCTCTGATTTTCTTTCATTTACAATGTCTAAAAGGTAGCCTGGATGCTCGAGAATCCCTCCCAGAGCATCAGATTTTTGAAAATTTTCCGGGGGGGGGGGCTACACTGGCACCACTATGGGGGGACACGCTCCCCAACACTCACCCCACCTAAGGCTTTCTCACGTAGCTGATGCCCGTGGCATCATTTTTCTGGCAAAATCTTCCAGCCCCTTCCCCAAAAGGCCTACAAAATTGGCCCATTGGCCTACGCCTATGCTGGGTATAATCAGAGAACTCAAAATATGATTAATATTATATAAATTTTCTGATTAAGTTTGTCGAGTAAGTTCTTCCTCAGTAGAAATATCAGGAGCGTTGCTAAGGGGTGGGAGCGCCTCCGTGTGCCCCCCCCCCCTCCCTCACAATCTTCCAATGGATGTTCTAGTTGTGACGTATTCGTTGGGATTTGATTCGATGACATCCATTCTCCAATGCTATTAATCATATGCTTTCTGAAAAGAAGATTTGATACTTTGATCTGTGTCACACAAACAGTCATATATATTGGAGGTCTGTAGCACCCGATTAGGGCTGTTGTTGGCCAGGCATGACAAATATGGAATACTGGTACGGTACATCTACTATACATGTATATTTTATTTATTCCCTAATTACAAGTCGTCCCCTGAGTTCCAATGTGTTCTGTGTGCCTACTGGCACATAGAACATATTGGAACTCAGAGGACGAAGTCTTGACTTCCATTTTGTGCCATAATTACAACAAATTAGATTAATTAATATTCCAACTATACGTCAAGACACAACCCCTGGAAAGGCACGCCGTGATGATGTAGCTGGAATATTAGTCAGTCTGGACCTGAGCCATCAAGGGCGGGACCATCAGATTCGCCCCCCCCCCCCCCCCCGCACCCCTAATTGGTTGTCTTCTCAACGCCGATGTTTGCACATGACAAGGCACATCACTCCAGTTAAAAAAAACTCTTTCTATCCATCAGAAATTTGAATTACATGGGTTTTCCGAACACCATAAGTTACTGGCAATCGGAGATACCAATCTTCACACTTATGTATCAGTTGACTGTCGAGTGTTCTTGAGACATTATTAATTGATGAGGTTTTTCAGGGAATAATGTGAAGTGTGACAGAACAATGAACGCCGAATAAACTGGACAACCTCCTAAATTGTGCGTTTTACGAGAGATTTCCTTTTGAAACTAAACGTAAACTTTGACTTCCCCCCCCCCCCACCCCACCCCATTGCAACCTCCACAACTTACACACCAACCCATCTCTCTCTCTTTCTCTCTCCCTCTCCACTTTTATGTTGAAAATAAAGAAATACGAATACGACCGCGCAACTAGGCTCAGTGGGCTCTGTTAGTCCCCCTCACAACTTATTAGGCACCTGGTACCCTGCTGTGATTCATACCTTCAGACACCAATTACAACAAATCTTAACGTGTAAGTTGTTCGACCGTACTCGCAATTCTTCATTTTCGGCATGCAAAAAGGGGAAATAGCCCTTAAAAACCACAAGAAAGCTTCATTTCAAATCCAATTATAATCTTTCGGGAGGAATCCTCAGACCCCCCCCCCCCCAAAAAAAAAAAATCCCTCTCAGATGTTTAAGATATGTCTTGAATATTATTCCATGCGGCAACTTGCGAATTTGCCTCCCCCCCCCCTCCCAAAAAAAGAAAAGAAAAAAGAAATTCAAGTATCCACCACAGACACACGACGTATTATCAGTCAATTTTAATAAAATAGATATTGTATTATCAATACTGAAAAAAGTAGATGTATTTATTCTCATTTTTCACTTTTTATCGAGTGAATGAGACGGTTGGCTATCGACGCCCACTGCTATAAGGTAACCGAGCAATAAATGGCATGCTACGCGTTCATTGGTCAATATAAAATTCAACTCATTATTTTTCAATCTAAATATAATTCAAAGTAAACATTAAAAACGTGGTCTGCGTAAACTGAAGTTCATTCGAAGATGTCGCGTTTAGAAATCGAAATTGCTGCTGAAAAAGGGCACAACATTATAATAACTGGACAGGCTGGTGTGTGAAAAACATTTTTACTCAATAAAATCAACATTGTATTTTAACACATATAAACAGAAACGTTTTACACTCTGCACAGGAATCACCGAAATGTTTTTGGAGGCATCCAGGTGATTTTATGTGGAGATTTCGTTCAGCTTCTGGCAGTGCCTAATGTAAATTATAATGACCCAGAGGATTTCATCATATCTGCAGAAGAACTTAGATACCCAGGGAGAGCTTTCCAAGAAACTACTTGCATGTCAATTGTTGGAATTATCACAGATATGTGTTTTTTATTATAAAAGGAGGGTGTGTGTGCTTATTATGTTATTTATTATTGACAGTCGCCCAATGCTGATTAATTTCCAGGTTTCTGTGTTGTGGGCATGATATAGCCAAAGATGCTGAAAATGACCCTAAACACCAATTAACAAGAAAAAAGAAGAAAAAACAGAATTTTAACAGATTATTAAAAGTGGGATAATATTTTTTCGTGGATAAGCAAAAAATTATTGCACCCCCTCCTGTTAGTTTCACAAGAAATGAAGTGAAGGGTCATAACTTCCAAGGAAGGAAAATGTTGCGCATTGAAGGATTTCTCTTGTTGTTGTTATTGGTTATTAAAATGATTAAATCTGGTAACTCCAATGAGTGCATCAGTAATTGTTTTGGAAGAATTGACTGGGAATTTCCCCGTGGGAACCCGAGAATTGTAGCCGTGCCTTTTCACTGTGGTAAACAAGCTCTGCTTTACTGGTAATATATGACCTGGTAACCAACGCCTGGATTGGTTGTCCAAATAAATAAATAAATAAATAAATAAATAAATAAATAAATAAATAAATAAATAAATCGGGAAGTCAGATGTGTACTCTGCAATGCGAATCTAATAAAGTCATTCTATGTTGACAAAGCACAACTTGGGTCAATATTCACAGAATGTTGGGCTTTCATTGTGGTACTATCACTGTTTTTCAGATGTACATATATAGTATGTGGAGAGTGGACGGTAACTACATCACCCGCGGAGTGGAGTTATCACCCAAGCTATAACTTGGCAGAATGAGGTCACCAGAGGGTGAATTTGATGATGGTATCCCATACAGTGGACTAATTTATCCTCTGGGTACCTCTTTCTGCTTAGTTTTGAGACCCTGATTCAGATTGAGGTTCACAGAGGGTAAATTTAGTGATGCTACCCTGCTGTGCAGGGTAGCATCACTAAATTGGCCCTCCGGGGACCTCATTTTGCAGATGACAGTCTGCTTATTTTCTGCCTTGATTTCAGCCACTGCATCTTTAAGTGAAACCCATAGTTCCAGAGGCTGAAAGAGTGTTTGAAATTCTAGAAATTAACAGATGAAGCGAAATTTATGATCATTGAGTGTTCACTTTCATCAAGTCTACGGTTCTGGCATCTTTTGTGTCCCAAACTGTAACAAAATGTCACCAATTGATCATAAAAGCCCATTTAGAAGCATTATTAACAAAACTAACCCCCTTAATATAAAAGTATTGGAAAATTTCATCCAAAACTGACTTATGGATGGGGGTGGGTGCCCAATATTGAACGGAAAAAAGATTCCCGACAAGTCAACAAAAAGAACATCCAATATTTGTAGTCATAAAATCATGGTTCTTTCTATGTTTTCACTTCAACCACACACCAAGAACATTTTTTTGGAATGGGACACGATTGAAGTTGAAGAAACAGGTCGAATCGAATGAATAAGCAAATCTTTCCTGCTCTCAAATGGACCATCCCAGTAACGTCACTTGTGCCTTGTTTCGAAATGGACGCTGTTCCGAAAATACACGCAACTTCCAATAGTGAATTAAACTATCCGTTCATATAAATTTCGAGTTACCTACAATCACAAGAACCTAACGATGGTGAAGTGAAATATATATCAAGTAATCGGGATATGAAAACTAAAAGAAACTTTCTTGATTTTGTATTATTCCCGTGTTTATTTACCGATGGGGAGTTTCGGACAGACAGTAGGCTAAACCCAATGGCGATACTTAACAGCCAGGGCTTCTTGTAGTGAGGGGTGTCGTATAAACTATTCCGGAGCCTGAAGAGTTGTTTACTCTTTGGCTTTACACATAGAATAACTGAACAGAAACCGAGGTTCTTTCCTCAAACCGAATCGAAGCCGAAACCTAATCTGAAGAATAAAAACCGCCCAGCTCTGGTTTGTATTAGCCAATGTTGAACTGCATAAAACTGTCGTCTACATAAAAGGTCATCCCACCGATTAAGAGTCCGTATATCATCATTCAAAATGTTCATTGAAATAAATATCCATAGCATGATGGAGGAGACTTCGCCCACCTCATGGTATTTTTTTTTATTTAGTACAGTACATTTTAAATATGTCATCTTTATCATATAACTCAACAAACTTCCACAGTTGTTGCTTACATTTCATAAATCATATGACGTTCATAACCATCGACGGTCAATAAATCCTTCGACTAAAGTGAGAAACCTCTTCGAAACGTTTTGGCTCATTGATCACAGAAGCCGCGGAATCCTTGTTGGGGTGTTTTAGTGAACTACAAGGGTTTCAGTTTTTAGTGCCTTGACTTTAACTGTAACAGTTCATGCACTATGGAATGCACATGGAATAGTTAAAATGTACAACAATGAACGAAAATTAAACCTTAGGCGGTCAAAAACTCCACCATGTTGTTTGTGTACAACATGAAATCCGAACGGCAATCTACAATTCCATCACCGTGGATTCTACAACCTCGTTTAGGGGTAAGATGTTTGTTGACAAATATATACGAAGTAATTGGATAGGAGAGGCGTGTTTATGTAGGTCTCAATTATAAATGTGTTGAAAATCTTATCCTTTAATAGTGAAGATAGATCATGCTTATATTTTTCCAAACTTTGCGAAAATAAATAACCAAACATGATAATAACATACTCAAAATTAAACTATGAGAATAAAAATAAATTATCCGTCGTTTTTTTCTGAGTGTGACTGTAGTCTGTGCGTGTTTTGTCCCCTCTGAAATGTAGCTTATGACCTGTCATTGGAACGAGTTATGTTTTTGACGCCAAAAATTGAATAAAATTAGTTATTCAAGAACCGGACCGGTCAATAAGGGAGGAAATGTGACACTGAGAACACAACACAGATTAGATGAACTTTATTTCTTGTTACCCGAATTTACGTTTTACTTACTCAATAGGCTTGATCCCCTATAACACATAAGAATGATTAACCCTTTACCCAAAGAATTGACCACATCCGCACGCGTAAAATGCAGATTTAGCAGCTGAAAAAAACATTATTTTTCAAGACATTTCAACAAAACCATATCATGTGACCTCTCTTTGGAACGAGCTAACGAACTCGTTCCAATGAGGGGGTCACATGAATATGGTTTGGTTGGAATTTTTTGAAAACTTTTAAAAAATGATATTTAAAATCATGAATAAATTTTGATATCGTCTGCGTTGGGTAAAGGGTTAAAGAGAAGTTAGGCTGAATCCGATTGAGATACTGATAAACAGGGCTTCTTGTGGTGAGTGTTGTCGTACTCGTATAAACTATTGTGGAGTCTGAAGTGTTGTTTACTTTATGCCTTTATACAGAGAAAAACTGAACCGAAACCGCAGTTGTTTCCTCAGGCCGAATCGAAACCGAAACCTAATCTGAAAAATCAAAACCGCCCAGCTCTGGTGTGTATTAGCCAATGTTGAACACTATAAAACTGTCGTCTGCATAAAAGCTCATCCCACCGATCAAGAGTCTGTATATATACGTCATCATTCGAAATGTCCTTTGAAAAGTGGGTCAAACGAGGCCGCACCCATTATAATACTGATGAATTAATTTACAAGTCATTAACTTACGTGGGGTTGTGCACACCAGTTATCCATAACGTACCAGAGACTGCTGGGACATACTTCGGTTTTCAATTTGGGTACCGGTTTTTGCAGCGTGAAACAGAAATACAAAACCACAAAGCCTAGCAAAAACCGACCGAACGGTTTTACTGCGTTTGCGCATAAACTGATCAAACTATCAATCTGAGAGGTATGTGAACTAGTGACACGTATGGACTCTCGTGACTTTTGAATCAATAAGAGAGAAAATGTGACACTGAGAACACAACATAGATTAGGCCTAAAAAGTTAAAAATCGGTTTCTCATGCCCTCCCGCATGGTCCGTTTGGCTACCCCATGCTCTCTTTTTATAACAATTGCAAAGTTCAAAAAATAAAAATTAAAAATGGTTTATGTCTTTTTTTCACTCAAGTTAATAAAATTGATAAATTTGTCTCTTGAGTGCAACAAGGCTTTGCAATACTTCAACATTGCAAAGCCTTCTTGCACTCAAGGGACGAAATACACCACCAACCATGCTGTTCTGGACGGTAGATTATGAGGCCTAAGACAGAAAACAACCATGAACATGAACTTTTGATGGCAAAGAAATAATTACAAAAAAGAAGAAAGAAAATAAAAAGCCGTCCCCCGCATGTAATTTTACAAAAATGGCCTGAGAAACAGAAAATCAACTTTATTAGTTGTTACCCGAATTTACGTTTTTACTGACTCAATCGGCTTGGCACTTGATCCCCTAGAACCAGTAAGAATGATTAAAGAGAAGTTAGGTTGAACCTAATGGAGATACTTACAAACAGGGCTTTTGTGGTGAGTGGTGTAAACTATTGCAGAGCCTGAAGGGTTGTTTACTATATGTTTTTACACATAGAAAAACTGAATCGAAAACGAGTTTTTTCCCTGAAACTGAACCGAAACCCAATCTAAAGAATTAAAACCGCGCAGCTCTAATCAGTTGTGACGATCATCAACCATATCCCAAACGCTGGATCATGAGATACTTGTCGTAATCCGCTGTATGTTTTACAATTATGGCAGGAAGGAGGTCGAGGTTCCCAGTCATCTATGTGTTCAAAACAAAACAGGATGTCAGCATATTATGCATGCTTTTATTACTTCACAATTATTACTAAGTTATTCAACGAAGTTGAAGAAGACTGATAGCGATCTTTTGCCTTGTTTTCGTTTTAAGGAATGGTCGTTTCTTTTTGTCTATTTCTTGAGTTATGAACCCCTAAAAACAAAGTCCTTGGAAACGATCATTCCTTATAATTAAACGTTCGCGACCCAAATAAATAAATAGTGTTAGTCGTCCTCTACTTCAGCGAACAAACACTTAAAAACTAAAACTGGTTGACATATTATTTTTCTGGCATAAAAGAGGGCGCATATTATTGAAATGCAGGTAGTAATTGACACACTTTCCAAGTCAAATGCACTTATGTCATTAAATTTTTTATTGACCAATGAATTACGTAATGCAATGAAAACGTCATAAGCCACGCCTCCCTCAAATTTCATTCAACTGTTCACTTCACGTAAAAGTTACGTTCCGTGGTTGGTGGAAGTAGGTCATCAGTATTACATTGTATTTTGGTTTTGACCGTTTCCCGAGACCTGAAAAACACAGTTTGTAAAAGTAGTGTTAGATATAAAGCCAGATGACATTGCCGTATTCAAATTTGCAATGTCAAAATTGCCGTATTCGTCGTGACCAGCCATTGTTTACAATTGATTTGGGTAAAACGATGAACGCTGTCGATCACCCAGTGTGCGTAAAAATTGAAATGCCAAATAAATACAGTTGTGAAGAAAAAGAAAAATTGACCCACCACGGTCATTTAAATATTTTATAAATAATTTCATGGTGATAAATTAGTAATATAAATTTATTTTTCTTTTTCACATTTAGAACGTGCCAGTGTTCTAACTTCTATTGATTTGACACCATGTTGCAACTCCAAAGACTGGTATTTTAGGGGCGTGGCTGGGGGCGGACCTAATTGTGTTTTTTTTCGGTTCATTGAGTTATGAAAAGAAAAAACAGAATCGTGTGAGCCAATCGTTTTATCTGAAAACGCATGAACCGAAAAAAAGTTTAATTACTTTCTTATGATCAGAATTTTAAGGTTCATCCCCTTCCGCTACAGTCATGAGATTTCGTAAACCTCTTGGCAACGAATTGCAGATGACAAAGTCGATTTACATATTCAAATTTCCATCTTAATCCAAATAAAATAATTTTTAACGGTTTTTTTCTCTATATATTAATATTAACTCATCTATTGAGCTCACCTTCAAAGAAGTTTGGGAATATCTTTCAACAAAAATCATATCTGAAAATGTGGTTCTGACCTGGGAAATTCTCAACGGTTATGGCCGAAGTTTTGGGTGACGTTATTAACATCAACGGCAAGAAAATTATTTTTTTTCAGATTGTCCTGGATTTTTAGTACGTTGTAGAGCTAAAACAAATTAGGAACTCAGTATTTTTCTTTAGTTTTTCTATTAACCTTCATTTTGTACAGCTTTACCCCAAATGAAGTTTTCGCCCTTTTCTTGGATCTTTCAGCCTCAAAACGCCAAACGGTGACACGCATAACAGTAGTATATAGGGTGCTCGAACGACCCCCATTACCTGGACTTTTGCCGGAGCAGCTAGTGTTAAATTTCCATAGGAACTGGACTTTTACCGGAGCAACTTTTGCCGATGTAAAAGTACGGCTTCATCCAGCTGGATCTGGCAAGTGGTGGAACTAACATAATACATAGTATGGTATTGTATGTATAGTGACATAATTATGTGGCCGTGGGTATGTGCTGGAAAATTGATGGTGAAGTTGGGTTTCCTTGAACGTTTTTTCCGCGAAACCGTTGACGTCGCTATTGACGCCGTAACGTCATAAGGTGCCTGCGACGTCATAGAAACGTTGGCCGCTGCTGTTGTCCACTATACATTCCGACATAACGTTATTCGGGTCAGGTATTAACTCGTTCTTCAATAGTGTCTGGTCGAAACATTACTTTTGAGGTATGCGAAGACTGACACGTGTTTGTTTACGTGCCGTTGGCATGTTGGAAGCTGGCAACAGACAGACCTCAGTGGCTCAAATTCTCAACGTTACTCAATCGGTGATTAGCAGGTTGTGGTCACACTACCGTCAGACAGGCAATGCTGATGACAGACGTCTGTCAGGTCGTCCAAGGGCGGCAACTGCTAACCAGGATCGTGACATCCGAACCACAACATTACGTAACCGCCAGCAAAGTGCCTCAGAAATTGGACAGCAGCTGCACCGAGTGACAGATATGCGAGTCATTGGTCAGACTATCCGAAATCGCCCACACAGCTGGAATTTGTACGCTCGACGACCTCGAATAATTCCACGTTTGACTGAATGTCACATCACAGCAAGGCGTAAATGGTGTGGAGCACGACAGCGCTGGGACAATCGTCGGTGGTGCAACGACATGTTTTCCGATGAATCGATGTTCACTCTCGACTTCCATGACAGGCGAAACAGAGTGTGGCGGTGGCGGAACGAACGATACCATGATGTTACCGTTAGGCAGCATGATCGTTTTGGTGGTGGATTGGTTGTGGTGTGCGGAGGCATAACCATGACAAGCGGAACGGCATTACATGTCAACCAAGGGCGTGTCACAGGGCAGTACTGCCGTGACAACATGTTAGCAGCTCATGTGGTGTCATTTGCGCGACGTCACGGCCGTCGATTCATTTTCCAAGATGACAATGTAAGAACACACAGGGCCCGTGTCGCTAAAGAGTTCCTCCAGGAGCAGAACATCACTACACTGCCAAGGCCAGCACTAAGTCCAGACCTTTCACCAATCGAACACATCTGGGATATGCTTGGCAGGCGCCTACAATAACGCCAACAGCTCCCTACCAATGTCCAGGAACTCGCCGCTGTACTGCAGGAAGAATGGAATAACGTCAGTCAAGCTGATATTGGACGGATGGTGAGGAGTATGCCACGTCGTATACACGCTTGTCTCGTGAACCGATGAGGATTTACAAGGTATTGAGGTCTTGGACCGAATGTGGTAAATGTTCTGACTGACCGTCCATGTCGTCTACAGCTCAGTGCGTGGAATGTGTGCT
Organism: Pictodentalium vernedei; assembly: GCA_031216915.1. Taxonomy (NCBI): domain Eukaryota; kingdom Metazoa; phylum Mollusca; class Scaphopoda; order Dentaliida; family Dentaliidae; genus Pictodentalium; species Pictodentalium vernedei. The sequence continues at coordinate 773,638,173 of CM062296.1, read as the reverse complement.
TGTCAGACACCCAGCTATCGCTCAGATCTTTCACCAGATGTCACAGTGCAATGCCTCAACTGCCTTTTTGATGAAAATATAAATATATTTCTTCATATATCTCACTTTTATCAAATATCCCCTTTATTTATTACTCATAACGTTCACATTACTGAAACTTGGAATACAGTTTTTTAATGCTCGCCGTATTCGGATTTTAAAATTTCAACATTTGTCAAAACAATGTCAAATTTTATATATCTTTCTTGGACTTTTAATACCAACTTATTTGTTGAGACCCCATTTTAGTAATTTGGTGAATATATTCTCCAACAGGCGTGCCCCGCCCATGCCACAAAAAATTTCTAGTTGCATTGCATATCATGGGAGATAATTAAAGTTTGAATTTCTAGCTGGACACGGACTGAATCATGATGTCACTGAGTCACGAAATTATGCACTCCCCATATATATAGTACATAAAATGTGTTGAAGACCTGGGACGTTATTGACGGTTAAATTCAAACTTTTAGTAACGTTATCGAACGCTGACGTCCAGAAAATTAACGTGCGTTGGATTTCCATGAAATTTTAGTCATTTGTAGAATTGCAAAAATAGAACGCATATGATTTTATTTTTTTTAATTTATCTTCGCGTTTTACTTTCCTCGTCATTTTAGAGCATTTTTTTTACATTTTTTCATTATGTACGCCACACAGTGACACGCCTAAAATCCGACTTACTCAAGGCACAACTATGAAACTTCGGACACTGATGTTTTGGTGCTTATTCTAGTACACAGTGCTTTTTGGATCTACAAATTTCAACCTTTATCCAAAACAACGTCCAAACAATAGAGGACACATTCTTTTATATTTTCATCTTATCGCCACTTTTTACCTTTTTGGTCGTTTTAATTTTTTATCCATTTTTTTTTTTTATTTTTCATTTTTCATGAAGGTTTAATAACGCTTTGTAACCTTAAACGTTAATACACACTTTAGACTTGTTCGCCAAAGGCGTTGGTCGTGCTTTCGTTGAATGACTTCCAGAGATTCTTTTTTGTGGTCGTAAGTCGTTCAGGTTTTCTATTTTTTTCGGGATACTTCTTCACCTAAACTCGGGAAATTTCGCACACAACTAGCAAATGAATGGTAGTTCATGCAATCGTTTGAGGATTTACACCTTTACACCATTATCCAAAATGTCGTCAAATTTGCGTCTTTTCCTCTAACCTTTAATACGAAGTCGGGTATCAAACCTTCTCACTTCGAAATGTTTGGAAATATATTCTCCAATAAAACAAACACATATCTAAATTGTGTTGCCGACCAGGGAAATTCTCCACGACTAAGGCCGAAATGTCGTCATCCGAGGACAACATTTAAAGAATTAACGTCAGTCTGAGTTTCAGAAATGGTTAGTATGTTGTAGGGCTTCAAAATTATTAACACCGTATTTTTTATATTTTTTCAGTTAACTTTATTTTGACGTTGGTATGTAAAGTTTCTGCACTTTTTGTCACCTTTAGTTGTTGACGCTATGACGTAAATGCCTATCGAGTGTCGGAAAACTATTGGAGATATAACGTCAATATCGACAAGGGTTACAACCTTCCATCTATTGACAACCCTCCCCAAACAACCTAATATACCACTCTAATAACATCGCAGACACTTAAGAACTAGCTGAGAAAACATTGTGCATTTGTATTTACAGTGTCAGAAAATTGTTAACGCTAGAACGGTATTGGCGATCGAAGGCCGGAAACAACAAAACTGAATTTCACTCCGTAACGTTCAAATCAAGGGAACCTTTAGTACTCGTGATCCTGAAAAGCTTGTTGAAAACAAATTTCTTAACCTTTTACCCAACGCAGACAATATCAAAATTTATTATTTTAAATATCATTTTTTTTTATTTTTTCAAAAAAATTCAGCAAAACCATATCATGTGACCCCTCTTTGGAACGAGCTCGTCAAGCTCGTTCCAAAGAGGGGTCACATGATATGGTTTTGTTGAACTGTTTCGGAAAATAATATTTTTTCAGCTGCTGAATTTGCATATTACGCGGGCGGATGCGGGCGATTCGTTGGGTAAAGGGTTAATCAGACTTCAAATACCTGAGATATGATGTCAATACCGGCAGGCGTCACTCCTCTCCCATTTGGTTACAGCCTTACCCCTCAAAACCAACGGGGATACAACTATAATAATATTACAGACGGGGAATGGACAGGTTGATGGCAAATATGTGTATTTTTATCTACATTGTCGGAATGTTGTTAACTTTATGACGTTATTGACCTAGATTCCGAATCCCTGGGATTAAATATAGAATATACCCATAGTAGCTTGGTGTACCGAATGTTCACCACGAGTGGTGAACATTTGATACACCAAGCTACTTTGGGTATATTTTATTTATACCGTGATCGTCAGATTATTAAGAGTCGCTATTATTTTTTTTTTCCATTTTACTGAGCAGCAGACGTACATACGTGCAATCTGTTTTTGTTTACATGAGCATCAGTGATCGGTGGGCGGTACTTCCGCTGTCAATTTTATCTCCGAAACGAAATGGAAAAAGAAACGGGGCCTTTTTCATTTTAATAACATAATAACATACTATTTCGAGTTATGGATGCTTTATTAACATGAAACAATGTATGTTTGTTAATTTTTGGTGTCTTATGGATTAAACTCATTTAAAAACGTAATAATTGCCATTTTCATTTCACTCTTCGCTAGGTGACGTGCGATAAATTTCGCATTCAGGTCGATGTCACCAAAGGTCAACTTGGATGTAGTTCCACTGTAGGTGTAAATTTTAACTATTGAAATCCCATAGCTGTCGCGTTAACCACAGTTGGTGTGTAAAGCTAAAATTTATGTCAGAGGCTTTTCATATATAGTCGAATAGGTAATCATGGTACATAATGTCACTAATGTTCCCTGTAGGTTTGTTCTTCATTTGGTTGTCGGGTCCAGATAGCCGTTCACACTGTGCACTGGGCACAATCGGTGTTCGGCTACTGTGTCCACGAGCTTATTTCTTCTTTGTTTTGGGGTTTGGTTTTTTGAGGGTTTTGGGGGAGTGGGGTGTTGGGGGCTTTTTGTTTGTTTGGGTTTTTTTTACTGTTTTTCCGACCGTCAGACTCCTTTTTAAAAGTGTCAAAACACGATTATCAAAAATAGCCAGGAAGTAGCTTCTGCGGGCAATTGTTGTATTTGTCCTCGAAATCTGAACCTAGCTCTCTAGTAGTCCGTTAGATATATTTGTGGAAAGTAAGGGCATGGCAGATTTCATGTCAGCAAAGTCTTTTCTTGAAAGAAAGAGCAAGGCAGGTTCGATGTCTGTTTACTACGACATCACACAAAGCAGTGTTAAGATCCCAAGTATATTCATGGCAATGGTTCGTGTTCCGATAAGTCCAGGGGCTGAGCTCAGCATATCTTTTACGACAGCCCAACTTCCGTTATTGTTTTTGGGTTCCATGTTCAAAAGCCGACACATTACATTGTAAAGGCACACATTCTCAAATGACGGCACTTTGTAATTCTTTTTAAACCCTGAAAAGAAGAGAGGGGAATGTTTTCAATCAAGTGGCTTGTCTTTCTTAATGACAATAACGCGTGCTGCAATCTTGAAAAGAAATTCATCAAGCCTACACTGATTCATTTCTTCAATTAGCCCTTTACCTAAGATGAAAAGCAGACGACACTTGCAAACGAAATTCTTTATTAACTAATTTTTTCATTTGTTGTCTCAAAAACGTAGGTTATGACCCCTCATTAGAACGAGCTCGTTCCAAAGAGGGGTAATAACCTATGTATTTGAGACAAAAAATGAAAAAAATAATGAACATTAATTGGCGATTTTTCACGGTGAATAGCGCTGGCCGGTTTTGGCCATTCCGTTGGGTAAAGGTTAAGGTTTCAATTGATTCTTTTAGTGCGCGTTGGTACGTTTTATTGGCATTTTTCAAATATCACCGTTGGTTGTGCCACGAAAATAGGAAACGTAAGTCGCAAATTCCTGGATCGATTTCAACGGGATCTAGAGCTAAGAAGCGTGAATCTATATATTGGGGTCGGTTTCAATAATTGTTTATCTTGTAAAATTCCACAGCTTCCGAAAATACGAAGACGCTGAATTAAACGAAACGAACACGTGCGTTTATGTACACAAGCTTTTGAGTGAAAGGGGCGTGGTGGTGTCGAGGTGACCGGGTCTCGTCAGATCACCGAAGTAAAGCAACGCCGAGCGCGGTTAATAGTTGGATGGGTGACCATTTCAGCGACTGATTCGCGCTCCCGCGTTGTGTCCTTGGGCAAGGCACTTAACACCAACTGCCTTTATGGGGGCACGATGACGCTGTGTACTAAGGCGTGCTGCACGTCGATGGTGTGCCTGTCTTCAACCAATCTAACCCTGCCTTGGCCGCGGGGCAGAGTACGATGTTGCGATGTTGAAGAGCTGACAGCTGCTCGTCGTTGCTCGGAGGTTCTCTCCCGGTACTCCGGCTTCCTCCACCCGTGAAACTGTCACGGTCACGATTAGCCATTGTGCATAAGTATGTGACCTTAAACACCAAATAAATAAATAAATAATTCGAATGAAAATGTTACTGTTTGGGATATATTACTAACTACAAGTATACATGCATTGAATGACATCCTCATTCGAGAGATTTTGTCGGTTAGTTCAACTTTTGGACGGTGTTATACTTCTTCTGTTTCGCATTTTAGTATCGAAAAAAAATGTATCTCCATACAATATTAGTTCAGCTATCTAAACGTAGCGGCATCCCCTCAACGTAGCCGCTACGTTCAGATCGCTGAACTATATATAACCTATGACACTCTGGGCTGGATCACCATGGTCATGTTCTTTATAATTGATAGTCCCGACGCTAATAAAAAATAAAAATAAAATCCTCCCTCCCTCCCTCACTGATTTGAAAAAAAAATTCTGAGAATCAAAACTTTTGGGGGGTTGTAGAGAGGGGGGAACTATTTTATTCGTACTTCAGGTAACTTTCAGCAGCAATTTTGACTATATTTTAGCGGTGGAAGAAGCATCACGATGAGGACTTACTTGGGGTACAATTTGTCCCGATTGTGGTGGCTCAAATTGCAACTGACTAATATTCCAACTACGTCAGCAAGGCATGCCTTCAACGAAGAGATAGGGATCAGATAACCCAAATAAGGCGAACTGACAAAAATATTGGCTATTTGACGAGACAAACAGCAGAAAGCAGAATTATCGCTTTGTTTTACAGCAAAAATGATTTGACCGCCACTCCCCCCTCCTTACAAAGACATAATGCAACAAATGGGAAGGTGATTTGCAGGTATTTTCTTTGTTTTACTGCAGGCGCATGACTCATTTTCGTGACGCAGCTGGAACATTAGTCAAAACGTACAGAAAAATTTATTAGTGAATAAATAATATATACAAACAGTGGTCGCACCTCCACTTCTTTTCTAATTAGCACACCCTGTGTCGCGCTGGGCCCCCATTGACCCTCCAGCAGCCCGAATCGGGTACATGATGCATTCATTTGTATGACCAACTGTGTGTGTTTAATAACAATAGAGATATGATACCTTATACTTCAATCCTAACGGAACTCTTCCGACTGTAAAATTAATGGAGGTTGTCGCATGCCCTACTCCCCCACCCCATCTTAGTGACACCCACTTGGAACCGGCCACCACAATCGGCTGATTGTGGGCAATCGGATGACAACGGCAACGGCTCCTGGAACATCGGTTCAACCGATTGTTGAAAAGCATTTTGTGATGATTCATAATCCGCATTTTATTATCTTCTGGAATTGTTTAATTGTTAATGTAAAATGATGTCAGTGATACATTAAAGTTGAAAAACCACCATAATGAGTATTCATAATCTCTCTAGACGCCCCTTTATGGGATATACAAGTTAAACGACATAAATTATAAAGCTTACAATTGAGCGTACTTGCGGCAATCGCCAGTTCATACCGGAAAAGTGAAGGGTGCACTCCATTGACTCGGGTTGCAGTAAAAATTATCAGTTGCGCGCACTTCTCCGGTGAACGTGGCTCTGAGAGCCAAGTTTACCGTCCAAGTGTGCGCGACTGGTAATTTTACTGGACCTGAGTCAACGGAGTTTAACACTGTGACCTATGTTCACTTGAATGGAGTCCTTTCGAGTCTCGACTTATCTTGCAGTGAACGGACTGTAAACACTATAAAATATGTTCAATTTAATGTAGTTCTTTGGGGCTTTGCGAGCCCCGACACAGCAAAGTTACTACATCAGATTATACCAGAAATGGGGTGTGTTGGTCTGAGCCAGTCAGCAACACCTCACTTTCCGTGATTCTGTAATGGACATTCATTCCTCTGCTCAAAGCTCTTCTCTGGCATGATTGTACCCACCGAGAAAGAACAAGAAACAGGAATGAAACAAGAGTTTTCAGTCCGAGACATTATTACAAACGTTAAATTACGTAACCCTTCCAATGCTGAGTTGGCGAATGGGGATTTCTGGCTAGGGCGGTTGGGCGAATCCATTTTGTATCTGTAGGGAGGTTCAGGGAAAGTTTAATCCAACAGCTCTGTGTGGATGTTGGATTAAATAAGTACTGACCATCCCTAACTAATGTAGTTTGCTTACCGACCACCGAATTTCCTTTGACACACAAATTGTGCGTTACGGGTTTAAAGGATTTTGGTATATTTAGTTTATAATAGTATTTACAGAGAGCGCTCTCGCTTTAGGAATTCACAATTTATAGGTTTTTTACACTCTATTTGAAGTGTCATAAAATTTTATAATCTGTGTGGAGTGTAATTTGCGTCATTGGAAGAGATTTACGGGAAAGTTAGCGCCTTTTATTTACCTGAAGCTGTCAGTAAATTTAATACAAAGCAAAACCGTAAAACTGCCACGGTTATGGTTAGCAATTGTGAAGAAATATGTGACCTTAAACACCAATAAATAAATAAATAATATCGTGTTCATTTTCAGAATCACTAGTATTATCACCAATACCTCCTCCAACATCATCACCATCTTCACTGCAGTCACCAGTCTCCTCTGCTTGAAGCAGAGGAGACTGGTGACGGCAGTGAAGAGGGAATGATGTTGAAGGATGTTAGTGATACTAGAGATCCTGAATATGAAGACGAGTTTGAACATTGAAGCGGGTGGATATCTTGTACTTGAGGAAGGGAGTCCCTCAGAACTGGTTGATAAGTACAGTGATTTGGTGAAAATGGTTCGTCAGGAATCAGAAATATAAGAAGTTCAGGCGTGGAAGGGCTGACGAAATCTTACCAAGTTATGTTGGGGCACTAATTTTTTCAATTCAGAAAACTTTAGTTCAATACACAAACAGTGTCATGCTTGATTCCCGGTTCCCTGCTACAAATGTCCCAGGTATCGGCACCGGCTTTTCGCACCGGGAACCGTGGAATTTCCGTTCCCGTGATTGAACCCTAATATTAATGCTTCTTTACAATTAATTAAGTACTACAGCAACCCACTTTACACAATCGGATGAGAGCCTCTATTTAAAGAGAAAACACGGGCCCCAAAGTGAATCAGCATCCAACCGGTACCATTCTGATACCCTATGTGCACATACATGGATAACACTATTGTTTGCCTTTCTTTTCTACCTTCAGTACTGTGTCGCAGAAACGGCCTCGTTCTGGAGCAGATCGCGATATACTTACACCAGTAGGTTAAGATTTCATATGTAAACATGAGGGCGGCCACGCCCCGTGGCATACACCCACGATGCATACCGCCAAACAATGACAAGAGAAGAACTAAACCATGATACCGCCGTGAAAGCCTTTCCCATAAACAATCTTCATTTCAAATTTCATTGAGATCAGATAACCCAAATAAGGCGAACAGACAAAAAATGGCCATTTTACGAGGCAAACAGCAAAATTATCGTCTTTGGTTTACAGCAAAACATTAATTTATCACCACCCTCAAAGACATAATGCAACAAGTGGGGAGGTGATTTGCGGGTATTTTCGCTGTTTTACAGCAGGCGCATGACTCATTTGAAAGCCTTTCCAATAAACAATTTTCTTTCCAAATTTCACTGAAATCTGAGAAGTAATGTTCAAGTTATAATGCAAACAGTCATCGGAGTGCAGACGGACATACATACGGACGGACACATGCATAGATTTCAACCAATATCCCTCACCTAATGGACCTCCCAGCAACAAATCTCAAGGGGAAAAAGTTTTTTGTGTGAAATCCTTGAAGTGTTCACAAACCCATTTTAAAACCTATACCACCAAAGTAACTCTACAGAGTCATGTAATTTTAATTTTAAGAAGAGTATGCTAAGCATGGCATATGCACCCCCCCCCCCCCCCCCCCACTGCGAAAATGGACTTATTTTTCACACTAGGCATACACACATGAGGTGTTTATTATTTTTGTTTTACTGCCGAGAGAAATCCAACCCAGTAGAAATTGTGAGATTCACGTACACCACTAGTTTATGTCAATCAGATCATCGACATGCGAGATGTGAAATTATTGTCTTTGTTTTACAGCAAAAATTACACCCCCCCCCCCCCCCCCCACACACACACACCTAGTAGTAACTGTAAAGCCCAGTCTAGTGACGACTGGACCATGCACAAAAGACAGAGAGAACAAAGATATAGTGACACATGTGGGGAGGTGATTTGCATGTATTGTCTGTGCTTTACTGCAGGGACATGACTCATTTGAAAGCCTTGTCCATAAGCAATTCCAAATTTCATGGAAATCTGATAACTCAAACCTGAAATATGAGGCGAACAGACAAACTATCGGCTATTTTACGAAGCAAACAGCAAATTTTCAAAGTTAAAAAGGGGGGATAAGTCTGAAAAAGTGAAAAGTAAGAAATATGATTAGAGACTCATTTGAAAGCCTTTCCCATAAACAATCTTCATTCCAAATTTCATTGAGATCCGATAACCGAAGCCTAAGATACGAGGTGAACAGACAAAAAATAGGCTATTTTGTATATTCAAAGGGCCAGAAATCACAGAAAAGAAAATTTCAATAGCAAAACGGCTGATGTCCTTAAAGATCTTAGGATAGTGAACACCTGTATGAAATTTCATCGAACGGTCGTACGGACTCGTGGACGCACAGACAGGCGCAATCCAGTATACCCCACTTTTTGAAAAAAGTGGGAGTATAATTAAGACAGAATATTAGTTACCCCGTGTCTGTTCACGTAGTACAAGTTATTACCTACCCGAAGCCAGCCGTGTGTGAGGGTAGGTGAAAACCTGTTCAACGTGAACAGACATGGGGTGACGATTTCATCTATTGACAACTAACACTGTCAATATTTGTAGACACTCTATGAAATAAACTTTTTTAGTCTGATGTTTCTCCGTTTTCGTCAAGAAATGCCTTCAATTATCATTAGTTTTTATGGTGGCTTTCGGGATTAGTCTCTGTTTCTTTTCACTTATATCCGCATTTTAAAAATCTGCAAATCGTTTAACTTTTGACAGTACGTGAATGACAGTTTGACTCATCTGCCACGATATTTCTTCCGCATCACGACTTATCGCCGCCTGAGTGGTAGAATGTTCTATGTCCCCTAAGGGACATAGAACATTCTAGCACTCAGGCGACGTTATGTCTTCATACGATATGAGATTCCAGAACGAAATAAATACACGATACGGAAAATTGTCGTATGGGTGAGCGGACATATCGCGGTGTCGGACGTTTTCTTCACGATACGGGTTTATATCCTTTATCTCTTAACCAATCAAATTTCCGTTTACATTACAGTCAATAGATAATGAAGAAAAAGAAAAGAAATGCACCTGAGAGCCAATGTTCTCGCATGTCTGCTTCGACAGGTTTGATTTCGCAACATTGCGTACAGAAACGTGGACAAGAGACTTTCAACCGGATCGCGACCCCGATGCGTTCCAATCAAAAATCTCTGTCCACTTTTCTAATCACACAACTGTAATTTATTTTACTTTAACAGAGAATATGCGGATCGTCAAATAATAACCAACCATAAAACACCAAAACATCCCACACACTCTAAAATCGGTTGGGTTAAAAATTAACCCAAATCAACTGGTTTGAGTGACTATGAACCCAGTTGTGGTCATTTTCACTCAATTCGGTCGATTCGGGTTGATTTTTAACCCAACTGATTTTAGGGTGCATTTGTATATGCAGTTCTGTTGATCTCTTCAGTTCACGAGCAAACAGAGCTGCTGTTTTATTTAATCTTTTCCTTTTAAGGGGAGCATACTTCTACACTGTATACATACGGAAGAAATAAAGAGAGGTGAAGAGGTCAAGAATGCGTCGTTACTTATCCTTTTGTCTTTTTCTTCCTCTGTCTTTTCCGGGTGTGTTTTGTGAGAAATCAGCAGGGGTTGATTCCCAAATGCTCATTGGAGCAAGCCAGGGTAGGAAACCAAAACGGCTTGTGTGGTAATCACTCGGTCCCACAAAGCATCATTATAACGGCAAACAAGGGAATGGTCATAGAGGTAATGTACAATAGGAATTATTAAGCATCGCCCCATCATAAATGATGTTTTTATTGTTGTTTAACGACACTTTCAACAGCCAGAGTTACACTGTGTAAGCAGATCTGCGGATGGGCGAAGCTGGAGTACCAGGAGATAACACTCGAACAGCGACGAGCAACTGCTCTGCTCTCCCACTTGCTAACTCAACACCAGGATAGTTAGCAGCGTTTGAAGGCAGGTGCGCCATCGACGTGCAGTACGCCTTAGTGTCCAGGGCTCTTGTGTCCCCACATGGTCAATCGGGATTAAGTATTTTACCCAAGGATACAACGCAGTTACCGCTGTTTAGAATCGAACCGTCGACCTTTCTGCTTAAAGTCTAATACCCCAACCACTGAGCCATCGCGCTCCCCGTCATAACTGATCAAGTTTTTTTAGGTATTTAAAAATAAATTGTAAAACAGCCACAGTCTGAAGCCAATGTTGCAGTCCACTTTTTCTCCGGCGACGACTAGTGGAGAGCCAGTCTGGCAATATCATCTCATAATAGTACTCATATACTGTAGTAGCCTCATTTGTATTGTAAAATTAAATTATCTATAATAAAATCTGTCCACGAGATTACCTCCAGTCGCAAGTGTTATCTATACCTCGAATGATTCCTCGCTGGAATATGTTGATCGATGATACCGAAAGATGAAATGTCACTGAAAGATTTGGTTTGGGGGAGAATGTAATAGCGTAATATGGGTGATTAACCCTTTACCTAAAATGAAAAACAGACGGCACTTGCAAACAAAATTCTTGAATAACTATTTTTTTTCCTTTTTTGTCTGAAAAACATAGGTTGTCGGAAAAACATAATGAAAATTAATTGGCGATTTTTGTGAATAGCGCTGGCCGGTTTTTGCCGTTACGTTGGGTAAAGGGTTAAACTTGGCTGACATGATGCCGATCTCGGGCGACATGAACCAGGCTAGAGTTGTCTCACTGGATGCGTTACCAGGCACGACCAATTGGTTTGGAACGAACTGATTCAGAGTAGTTCATCGAATGCAATCGGGTAAAAAGTCGGTACATTGCATGGTGGATTCGTTTGAAACTGAAGCTTTGTATGATGAGAAATTAATGATGGCGATAAGTAAGGGTTAGGAGGATGAAGAGAAGAAAGAAGAGAGTTGTATAGATAATTCAACACAAACTAAGTCGTGAGCGGAGATCGTCGAAGTTGAAGATGAGCTAGTTCAGCCATTCGAACGTCGCGGCTTCCCCAGTGGGGGAGCCGCGACGTTCGGATAGCTAAACTTGGAAACGAGGAAACTTCGGACTTTGTGAAAAGAATGAGAAACAACAAGACTGTCAGAAAACTGTAACAGATCTGAGAGTATAAAATAATTATTTGTCGTGGTTTAATAACGAAAAAGATTATTATCTGACTGGTTTCATATCGACAAAGATATCAGCCCCCGGTAATTTCACATCAGCCTTCGACCTTCGATCTCGGGCTAATATCTCGGCCGATATGAAACTAACCAAGTGGCGGCCTCAGACTATTTGTATGCAGAGCAACAGTTTGACAGATCCGTTTTGTTGAGTGAAGAGTTGAAAGATTTTCCTTTGAATTTGTTCAGACCGTTTACCATTATGAGTAGCCCTTCATGGCCCTTTACCTTACGTGAAGGTCATATCTGACAAGTGTTATTCATAAAACACCATTCAAATGTTATTTTCCCAACATTTGCCCCCAAAATATTGATTTTGATCCCTCCTTGGAACGAGCTACACTGCAAAAAATATAGGTTCTCTTTAGAACCCAAACTGGTTCTAATCTTGTCCCTGAGATGGAACCAGTTCTGTTTAAGACGTATTCATTTCAAATCAAATAAATTTATAAAGATTAACATTAAATATTAACAGAATTAAACATAAATTGAGGGGATTTCAGCCGTAAGTTTAGAGCTTATACGAGGTTGTCTCAAATCATTATTAAGCAAAGGAGATATGAACAGTTGGCATATCGAACCAGTTTTGGTTCTATACAGAACCAAAACTGGTTCGATATGCCAACTGTTCATATCTCCTTTGTTTCAAAATGTTTGGCGACTGCGTTGAATAAGCTCCAAGTTTACTGCTGAATCTACTTCAGTTCATGTAATATTCTGTTAAAATTGAATGGTAATCTTGGTAAATTTATTTGATTTGAAATAAATACTGTTTAAACATAACTAGTTCCATCTCAGGGACAAGATTAGAACCAGTTTTGGTTCTAAAGAGAACCTGTATTTTTTGCAGTGTAGCCGATATCGTTCCAATGAGTGGTCATAGGCTTTTTAAGCAACAAACGAAATGTCTCAGTTATTCAAAGATAATTTGAGATTATTATTCGGGCCGTGCGAATTTCAAATCGATTCGAACGTCGGATATAAACGGCGAAATCGAACTGAAGCTCGAATCTTATCTCACGGCTGTTCAATTTGTAAATATTGCACTTTTTTGGAACAGTAAAAATCGTCAGTCTTCACTCATGGGTTGTATTCAGCAGTCTGTTTTTTGGTGTGTCAATCAAAAAGCAGAATACTCCAGGGCGAAACAAAGTAAAGTTCGAAAGCGGAACTTCCCTAAAGTCTTCTTCTATAACTAGGTCTCCTACAATGGAGGAGAGCTGGCGATAAACGAAAAGTTGAAGACAAGACACTCTATAGAATTTTGAGAACAACTCGACAATTTCCGAATCTTTGCATATTCAATCGAATTGAATCATCGGAACGATTTCGAATCGAATCGAAATTCAAAGTTTCGCAGGTCTCTAGATTTCGTTTTTATTTCCTCTAACCCTGTATACATAAACACTGTTAAATGAGTAGAAGCACACACACCTGGTCCTCTGGCAGCAAACATTCCTCTCATTTTCGGTTCCTGATTGTCGTAACCATGAATTGAAGCCGACTGGAAATTCTACAAACAAAAATAAAATACACGTATATCAGTCTATTCACGTTACAGAGACATGAGGGGGCGCGGTGGCTCAGTAGGTAGAGGTGCAGGCTGCAAGCCGAGAGGTCCTCGGTTCGAATCCCACCTGCGGCGACCGCGTTGTGTCCTTGGGCAAGACACTTCACCCCCATTGCCCATGTGGGGGCCTTGTGATGTTGTGTACTAAGGCGTATTGCACGTCGATGGTGCACCTGTCTTCAACCAATGCTAGCTAACCTTGCTTGTGTGGAGTTAGTATGTTGGGGAGCTGACAGTTGCTCGCCGTTGCTTGGTGGTTCTCTCCGGGTACTCCAGCTTCCTCCACCCGTAAATCTGTCGAGTTCATGATTAGCAATTGTGCAGAAATATGTGACCTTAAACACCAATAAATAAATAATTAATTACAGAGACATGCGACTAAATTCTTCAACTGATATTAAAAAGTATAAAAGGATTGTTCGTATGAATAATGAATTCATTTGTGTTCTGATCGTCGAAGAGAGAGGATGTCTAAGGCAACGATGGAGCTAAAATTAAAAGGTGACTTACACATACAAATATTCAAGAAAGATGATGGAGTAAAGCTAACTTTCCAAGAATTGGCCTAAGTAAATAGATAGAATGACACACGCGTGTGAATGGGTTAATCGATATGGCACGAGTGCCAGCGCGGAAGGATAAAACGAGAGGCCACAAGCCTCGAGTTTTATCCTTTCGCGATGGCTCAAGTACCATATTGATTAACCCATTCACACGCTAGTGTCGTTCCGTGTTTATTACACGCCTTCACGTCAAAAAAAAACAATTATTAGAAGGACACACAGCAATTCATTTGACAACTATCAACAAAAACAATTCATTTTATCGCCAACTAAATTTGAGAGGAGAACCCGTGTTACTAATTAGACCCCTGAGATCCAATGTGTTCCATGTGCCTACCGGCACACAAAACACATTGAAACTCGGGGGACGATTTTTAGCTATCGCTGGGGATTCGAATTGTAATTGCTGTAGAAAATTCCAGTAAAATTTCGTTTCTATTTTAAAATATTCCGTCAACGATTTCCTTTCCGCACATATGTGCCGAACAGATTTTCATTCTCCGCATGGTTTAGGGTTGCTGTAGATGGGGATTACATAGAACAGACGTGTAATAAATCATATATTGGACGGAGTCAAGAGAAGAAAATAGGACCAGCTCACGTTGGTTGTGGTAAAGAAACAAAATATATGGAGACATCGTATGGTGTGGGCCCGATTGTTTACCAAAGGGAAGCTAAAAAATGTCACTCAAACGAAGGAAGTTTCTTCCCAGTCAGCAGCACAAATCAAGAACAATGTACAGAAAACTGAAGATTCAATGCTGGACCAACCTGTAACAACCAGTAGTGAAATATTCAACCAGTAGTGTAATATTAACCAGTAGTGTAATAAACATTAACCAGTTGTGTAATAATCAACCAGTGGTGTAATACAAATCAACCAGTAGTGTAATAACCAGTAGTGTAATAAACTTAACCAGTAATAAACATCCATGAAAACCAACAATTTTTCAACAAAATTTGAAAATATTTTGGGGTGGCTCAAATCATAGTTTGAGCACTCCTGGTTAGGTTTATTACACTACTGGTTATTACACTACTGCTTGATTTGTATTACACTTCTGGTTGATTATTACACTACCGGTTAATTTTTATTACACTACTGGTTAATATTACACTACTGGTTGATTATTACACTACTGGTTATTTTTTATTACACTACTGATTAACATTACACTACTGGTTAGGGCTGTCGCGACTATCATTTTTTGTAATCGACTAATCGTGACCAGTAATCGACGGTTAGTCGATTAATAGTCGCTTCCCATGATTTTTTAGCAAATCATTCTTCTGTTCGTAAAACTCAGAAAATGACGATGGCACCAGTGTGTTCAGACGAAGTGGGGTTGTGGGAACAACAAATCGGTCCCGATTGAAGCTACATGTAGTCCAATCTTGGACCCACAGTCCGTAATATAATTTTTGGGGTTGGTACGTCCTGTAGGACGTACCAACCCCAAAAATAATATTACTGACTGCGGGTCCAAGTTTGAACTAGATTCAAGCCGATGAATTAAAATGAATTTACCAAAGAACGTTCCTGCATATGTTTCCTTTCTGCAATAAGTTTCTCGAAATTTTGAACATTGAGATCTATGCATTCCCTCGTCAGTTGTTAAAATTGGATCTTAGTCTGAAGTTCCGAACTTTGAGAAGTGATCTGATGTTCTGACTTTCCTCATAATTTTGTCACTTCCGCGCTTTGGGTTTTCCAATGGGTGCATTCGTGTGTACAAGACTGGAGAAATTCAGAAGAATCTATTCTTCTCGAGTAAATGTGAGTGTTCTTTCTTACACAGTCAGTGACAGTCGTACAGTCTTCCGGATATGAATGTTAACTATGGTTAGATATTTAAAGTTATTCACCTTCATTGATCATTCACCTCACAAAACAATGCAATTTAGCCCCGACGTGTAGTAGACGTGTACCACCTTGAAAATGAACGACGATCGACTAAAAATAAAAAACGTCGACTACTTCAATAGTCGACGGTTAGTCGACTAATCGAATAATCGCGACAGCCCTACTACTGGTTGATTATTACACTACTGGTTGTTACACAACCCAAAGAACGACGTAACGGACTTACTGCCGACAACACGCCAGAAATCAAATCAACCAACAAAGCCAAACTGAACTGCCAGTGTTCAACAAACAAACACCCAGCACGAAGAACCCAATCAGTATCAAGCAATAGGAAGAATGTCTGTTAGAGAAAAAGAAGTCTTTGATAGATGGTAATAAACCTATCCAAAAAGAAGAGGACTGAACAATTACATTCCACTCCGAGATGACGAAGATGTCTTGGGCAGTTGACTATGAAATGAACAAAGTAATTATATGTGACGATACCTATGGCAGCTGACTATGAACTTAATAAACTGTATAATAGTGACAAAATAAAAATAAATTGAATGTTAGATATTGTTGTCTTTTGAAATTACCACACTGAAGTAACCGGATGTAGGAACACAGATTTCTACTATCATTCAAAAGGTGTCCCCCAAAATGTAACCCCCAACAGGTACCTCCAATAGGTATCCTCCAATAGTACATCACCATGTCATAGGTATCCTCGAATACCCAGATGAGCTTAAGAATCGTAACAGGATTCACTCGGTCGAGTAATTGTTCGATGGCTCATTGTTCGATAAGATTCGAGTCGCCCGTGCAATGCCTGTTCCAGTCACTACTCTTTAGGTCATTTAACTCTTGGCACCCTTCTTACAGAATCCCTTTCAGGACATGGAACCCCTTTATGTCCGAGGCGTCGCAAGGCTCAATAATGCAGATTTGTGGGATGTGTCATGTTGTGGCAGCTACGAAGACTCCATCAACTTGAGTCTCAACCTAACGAATGTCAAAATTAATTTAGGGTCGACTTCACTGGCGTAGCCATAGGACAGGGAGAGGGGGCATGGCTCTCCAAAAACATATAGTGCCTCCCCACCCCCCCCCCTCGAATCAAATCTCGCAGCTCTTCAAGTTGAAAATATGGCACCATCTCCCAGTCATGCATATTGCCCTTCTCCACTCAGGAATTGTATTTAATTGCATCGTCTGTTTTAGGTAAGTCAATCCAAAAAGCGTACTGTGCCAGAAACGGAATCTTAAGTAATTTCGGAAGCGGAACCTCCTTGAACTCTTCTTCTGCCATCAGGTGTCCTGTCCTGTCATAGACGATGAGTACAAGAGGAGATGTTTGGTAAGATTCCGTGGAAATTTCCGAATCTGCGCGACTCGAATCGAATCATCGGGATGATTTCGAATCGAATCGAATTTCGAAGCATCGCAGGGCTCTATTTGAACACTTCGAAGACATATTTAGTATCTCCACACAGGCACAAGGGCAGTAGTAGGGGCACTGAGCAATTACTCTCATGGCTCTTTTGCTCAATCGATGAAATCATGATCCAAGTTTTTTAGCTCGTTTGATGAAATCTTGATCCGTGTTTCTCGGCACATCGCTTACAGAAAATCTTTTAGAACCCAGAACCTCATTTTTCGAAGAGTCGCTCATTGAGCGATTACTCTCGTGGTTATTTAGCTCATTCCATGAAATCACCATCCACGTTTCTCGGCAGTCTATTCACAGAATCCCTTTTAGGACACAGAATCCATTTTTTTCCGAAATGAGCCGAAGAGTGTCAAGGGCATTTGCTCATGGAGCAACTACTCTCGTGAGTCTTTAGCTCATTTGACTGCTCAGAAACCACGCGTATCACCAAAGGCAGATAACTGCGTATGGACCGAGAATGGGTTTAAAGGAATGGAGTGATTTGATTGAGTAGTTGGTTGCAGTAAAGTGATCTGATTGGATGATCTAGATCACCGAAACAGAACTTACGTTATTTAAACAAGAACACGGGTACCTGGAATATGGTTAAAACTAGCCAGATCAGACCAGAGAAGCTAAATATGGTATCGATAAGATAATTTTTTTCCAGTTGAAAGTATCTTCTACGCTGCTGGGGTATACACCAGAATAAATGAGGGGTGTTCGGTAGACAGAAACATTGCATGTAGATACATAGATAAAAGCAGAGCAGATGATTTTGACGGAATCCGAATTAGATAAGTAGGAAATAACCGAGGATTTGGGATAATTAGATTTACTCTTATATAAAGGAATGGTGCTATTATTGGATAAAAAGGGGGATTCTGGGGGAAATCCGAATCAAATAAAGTTCGTATCGGTGAGTTGGGGGAAATTGTCGTGTTGTTTGTGGTAATTAGTCATTATCAGATTGAATCGAATGCACATTTTAGGGGCATATAACACTACGTGCTACCAAGTTATAATTGAATCAAAGAAGATTCTGAAAGAATCTGGACCCATTTCGGTGATTTTGTGGTCTTTTGGCAATTTGTGGTGATTGTCGGATTTATTGGGTAATTAGATTTACTCCTGTTCAATCGGACGCATCCTCCGAACATACCCCGTTGTAGGCATTTGGGTCATATCGTCGCATATAGTGATGCGCAGTGTACAAGTCGATGTTAATTGTCATGTCATATTGATAGTCATACACATTTCCCCTGTGGAAAATTCCCCGACAACCTCCTCTACATATCCAACCATTGTCATACACATTTTCCCTGGGGAAAATATCTCCGGCAACCACCTCTACCAACCCAACCTGGTGGGTGGATTGATGGAGGAGTCTCCGGGGTGTTCATCTCCTAGGACAAAATTGAAAATGCGAGATCAAATCGAGTCGTAATATTTACAATATCGCAAACACCAACCGGTAGTTATTACTCCAAGAACGACAACACACTTCCCGATATACGTTGTACTGTGTTTTTTTTTCATGGATCTTCGGACGTTGGAAATGCCCCTTCCCGAACAATTTATATCAAATACTCCCCGCTATCCCTGTTCCATTCTCAACCTGCATCAGATGAAATCTCTCTCTTGTGAATAATTATAATTAGTCTACATGTTTCAAAAACTTCAACCACTGTGTACCTTTTTTCATCAATTTGTAAATGATCATGGGAAGAACACAGGTTCGTACCCCATTTTGGAGGTTTTGAGCTCCCAAATAAGTGAGCACGTGACTTGAAACACTTGGCACCTAAAGTTGTGAGTACACTCTAAAATCAGTTGGGTTAAAAATCAACCCAAACCGACTCGGTTGAGTGAATATGAACCCAATTGGGTTCATAT
Organism: Pictodentalium vernedei; assembly: GCA_031216915.1. Taxonomy (NCBI): domain Eukaryota; kingdom Metazoa; phylum Mollusca; class Scaphopoda; order Dentaliida; family Dentaliidae; genus Pictodentalium; species Pictodentalium vernedei. The sequence goes on along the minus strand of CM062296.1, from coordinate 773,618,902 downwards.
TCACTCAACCCAGTCGATTTGGGTTGATTTTTAACCCAACTAATTTAGAGTGTAGGATTAAATAGGGTCGATCAGTCCATTGGTTCAATATATTTTGGCTTTGAAACCATTAATTGAAATTTTGATTTGTCCACTTTAGAAAGAATGAATGTTTGTAATTTTGTGCCGGAATGTGTGAGGATCTCTCAAAAACCTGAGGCATGAAAAAAAAATGTCAAGGTCATTCACTGCAAGACCATACGGTAGCAGTGAAAACGCGAAATTGAAATTGAAATTTGATGTGGGACCAAATATTTTTTTCAGTTTATTTTTTTCAAGAGATGATGGATGTTCTTTATTGAAGTATAGGTATTTTTTCAGAACAACTTGGTGTTTTGCACAGAGAGCGAAAGGTTAGCATTGTTGTCAATGCGATTTTTTAGGCGTTGATAACCTGGAATGCGTGTTCTACAACTTTCGATTAGATCGTTATATTGGCACAAAGACAGTTTATAAGCTTCGGGTCTACATTTTCTTTGTAAACGTAGTACTTTAACCGGTAGTTTGCAGCCCTTTGAATTTTTAATGCAAAGCTGATTATAATAAAACAGAGCCATGGTAGATTCTAATTTTTACTATTAACTGGAAGTGCTGTAAATTTGAAGGGTAGGTGGATTATCTCAAAATGCGACGAACTCGGGGGATTGGAACGAATTCGGCAGCTGCTTCGTTGGCTGGTAGGCTGGGTAACTTGAGGACAATCATAAATTCTTGTACAGGTATTTCTACAGATTTTTCGGTCGGTACTCTTTCACAATGAACCTGATGATAAAAGAGGTCCAGCTACCGATACTACTTTTTATACTATGATTACCTATTCTACTGTATATAAAAAGCCTATAACATAAATTTTAGCTCTATACGCCAACCGTGGTGAACACGACGGCAATGGGATTTCAATAGTTAAAATTTACACCTACAGTGGAACTACATCCAAGTTGACCTTTGGTGACGTCGACCTGAATGCGAACTTGTCTAAATTTATCGCTCGTCGCCTAGCGAAAAGTGAAATGAAAGAGGCAATTGTTTGTTACGTTTTTAAATGAGTTTAACCCATAAAACACCAAAAATTAACAAACATTCATTGCCTCTGTTAATAAGGCATCCGTAACTCGAAATAGAATGTTTTTATGTTATTAAAATGAAAAAGGGCTCTGTTTCTTTATCTTTTTATTTCGTTTCGGTGATAAAATTATCAGTGGAAGTACCGCCCATCGATGCTCATGTAAACAAAAACAAATTCCCACGTATGTACGGCTGCTGCTCAGTGAAATCGAGAAAAAATAATAGTGACTCTTTATAATCTGACGATCATGGTACAAATAAAATATACCCAAAGAAGTGGTGTTAACCGCGCGCCGAAGGCTCGCGGTTAACACCACTTCACCACGAGTGGTGAACATTTGGTACACTAAGCTACTATGGGTATATCTAATATATAAATGCGAATCTCTCTCTCTCTCTCTCTCTCTCTCTCTCTCTCTCTCTCTCTCTCTCTCTCTCTCTCTCTCTCTCTCTCTCTCTCTCTATCTTTGTTCCGGGTGAACTCCTCCGTTTCTCAACCGATCGATCTCAACTTTTCTACACGGGGGTAATTCGTCCCTGCGAGTAACATGGGATGGGTGCCGTGCACGTGTGAGGTGACCTTGACCTTGAAATTGACCACCTTGACCTTTTATTTCGAAAACGGCTGGGCCGATCGGGCTCTATACGCCAACCGTGGTGAACACGACGGCAATGGGATTTCAATAGTTAAAATTTACACCTACAGTGGAACTACATCCAAGTTGACCTTTGGTGACGTCGACCTGAATGCGAACTTGTCTAAATTTATCGCTCGTCGCCTAGCGAAAAGTGAAATGAAAGAGGCAATTGTTTGTTACGTTTTTAAATGAGTTTAACCCATAAAACACCAAAAATTAACAAACATTCATTGCCTCTGTTAATAAGGCATCCGTAACTCGAAATAGAATGTTTTTATGTTATTAAAATGAAAAAGGGCTCTGTTTCTTTATCTTTTTATTTCGTTTCGGTGATAAAATTATCAGTGGAAGTACCGCCCATCGATGCTCATGTAAACAAAAACAAATTCCCACGTATGTACGGCTGCTGCTCAGTGAAATCGAGAAAAAATAATAGTGACTCTTTATAATCTGACGATCATGGTACAAATAAAATATACCCAAAGAAGTGGTGTTAACCGCGCGCCGAAGGCTCGCGGTTAACACCACTTCACCACGAGTGGTGAACATTTGGTACACTAAGCTACTATGGGTATATCTAATATATAAATGCGAATCTCTCTCTCTCTCTCTCTCTCTCTCTCTCTCTCTCTCTCTCTCTCTATCTCTCTCTCTCTCTCTATCTTTGTTCCGGGTGAACTCCTCCGTTTCTCAACCGATCGATCTCAACTTTTCTACACGGGGGTAATTCGTCCCTGCGAGTAACATGGGATGGGTGCCGTGCACGTGTGAGGTGACCTTGACCTTGAAATTGACCACCTTGACCTTTTATTTCGAAAACGGCTGGGCCGATCGGGCTAACATTTCATATGTGCGCGTATATTAACCCATCGATCATTTTGGCTTTATCGGGGTGCCCGTGCTGGGTGACCTTGACCTTGAAATTGGTGACCTTGATCTTTTATTTCGAAAACGGCTGGGCCGATAAGTCTAAAATTTCATATGTGCGGGTATGTTGACCCATCGATCATTTTGACTTTATCAGGGTGCCCGCGTAGGGTGACCTTGACCTTGAAATTGGTGACCTTGACCTTTTATTTCGAAAACGGCTGATATAACCATCTTCTCCCGTGCAACGCCGGGTATCACCTGCTAGTACTATATAAATCCGTTTCTGGCTTATTCCGCTTTTGTGATTGACTTGTCCAAACAGACGAGTCGTCATTGAATACAATGCTTAAATAGGGACAGTAATATTTGTTATATTCCACGTTTGTAAGAAGGTGCAATGTGTGCCACTTACAAAATGCTTAGAAATCTTCTGTCTGATTCGATTCAAAATTTGATTCGATTCGAAAGTTGAGATTCGCGTGGCTCTATTGTCGACTTCGCCTAACCGTCCGAATTCGCCCCATTTTACGGCATTAGTTTACTTTACTTTTACTGCGACAACAACTTTAACTTTAACCATATATGAACGCCTGTATGCGAGGAAGTTTAATAAAATTTACGGCATACTTGAAACTCTATCATCTGATTAATTATCCACAATTAATCAGATGGTATCTTTGATCTGTGCAGTCCAGAACGTATAGATAATCATCATAAAATATGTGATAATAGACGCTTTCGGCAGCGTAAGTGTTAAGCTTCTATTTATGCCTACAGGTAGAAACAAGAATAACTGATGAAGGTTTTTGATATGAAGACGATATGAAGTACCAAGTGCGCCGGAAATATCCGAGGACGAGGGGAGCAGGCGTATCAAAATTGGCACTCCAGTCCGTGTCTGGGTGGTTCAATTCAATTCAATTTATTTCACAGCATACAGATACAAACATGAGGTGAAAAACAAAGTTACAAAATCATAGACAGATGTATACTGTGGGGAATGACATAGTCTTACGATTGTCTTCCTGTCATCCCCTGGACAGTCTAATCATAGGGTTTATAGACAACAGTATAAACCCAGGTTATGTCAGGGATGCGTTTTAATTTTGCCTTATAAATTTTTGGAGTTAGCTCCCTTAGAATATAATCGATAGTGGGAAGCAGAGCCCGCAAGAGGATCATTCATCAGAATTTTTTCATCGAAAAGCTTTGGATAAAATTTTTCAAATGCAATGCAATGTTTTTAACTGCTGGGTTTAATGTGTTGTTGGGTTACGATTATTGTTTTCCCACCACTCCCGTCCATTGAGTTCTGTTTGCTGCTGGGTTTTTCAATTTCTTTTGCAGAAATTCCGTTAATGTTTGACCATGAAAAGAACATTGCAGCAATGTGTGTTCAGACAGCTGAAACTTACAAATGGTTCGACGCGGCCTTCATTACTTTGAACTTTGGCGTGTTATGCGAGCGCCGTGAAAAATGGACTTCTTTTCTGAGCCGCTGAATTTACACAGGGTTCAGATTTGTTAAAAGTGTTTATTGACAGTAAATATACCAGGGCCCAGGGATGTGGCGACAGAGGGGGTGGGGTTGTCTCTCCCCCCCCCCCCCCCCCCCCCCCAGCAAGGAGTATTTTTTTCAATAGTTGGAAATTCCGAAGTCAACAAGCAAACAGTTGGAAATTCAATAAATTAACATTGTTCATGAAAATATTAAAATTCCAATTTAATGATGAGAAATTTTGATCTTTTATTTCCAACTGGAAACTTCAGCTTCAAATTTCCTACTCTAAAATTGACATTGGCCTCAAAATTTCGACTCTGACATCAATCCGGTAAATTTTCTGACCCAGACACATTATAAATGATGCTTTTTCCGTTTCAGGACTAGTGAACATTTTCATAAGGGTTCATAAGCATGTGTGTATATATATATAATCACTTTAACCCTTTACCCAACGCAGACGATTTCAAAATTCATTATTTTAAATATCATTTTTTTAAATTTTAAAACAAATTTCAACAAAACCATATCATGTGACCCCTCTTTGGAACGAGCTCGACGAGCCCGTTCCAAAGAGGGGTCACATGATATGGTTTTGTTGAATTTTTTCGAAAAATATTTTTTCAGCAGCTGTATTTGCATATTACGCGGGTGGATGCGGGCGATTCGTTGGTTAAAGGGTTAAAAGATATCACCCAGCGCCGCAGTGCAACCACCTATCGAAACTACTCACAGTTGGAATTTACACCGGTGGCACCCCCTCCCTCCCTCCCAGCTGAAACCCTCTAGCCACATCCCTGTCAGGACCGTGATCAGAATTTATGCCATACGGGTTTTGTAAGTTACATAGGGGTAGATTAAAGTATAGATAACAGCTATCGTATGTATAGTTTTTGCTTTCTTTGCATGCTCTGTCATAATGTGAATTAAAAGAACAGAATGGCAAATGTCAAATGTTAAAGTTAAATAAAATATATCTGGACAGCAAGTAGTTGTTACTTTTGTGTTGAGATTGAGTTGATTGGAACTGGTTATTATTTTCTTCATTATGGATCAAACTCCGAAATGTTCTATTATTAGTTATTTTGATTTGGGACATTGAATGAGTATTCGAGTAATTGGTTAATCAATTGATCAGTCAATTGGACAATTGAGCAATCAACTAATCAATCAGTTAGCCAATTAATTAACTGACCGTGTTTCTGAATAAATAAAATAACAATAATATCTTTTTGCAAGTAGACCAGTAAGGTAATGGGGTGATGTATAATCGGAAAACCGTAAATCGTAAATGGGAGGGGTACATGTTCCTAAGCTCCTGAGGAGAAAAAGAAGGCGATAACGACCCGAGAGTCTACTTATTAGGCGGCAGTTGGTCAATTAAGCAATCAACTAATCAATCAATTAATTAACTGACTGTGTTTCCGAATAAATGAAATAATTTTTGTTTGCTGAGTAGACCAGTAAGGTAATGGGGTGATATATAATCGGAAACCCGTAAATGGCAGGGTAACATGTTCCTGAGCTCGCGAGAAGATAAAAAGGCGATAACAACCCCGGAGACTAACTATTAGGCAGCAGACAGTCGGGACATCTCGGGAACAGCTAATATCAGCGTTATATGTGTTTAGAAATAACCTGGTTAACCCTTTACCCAACGAATCGGCCGCATCCGCCCGCGTAATATCCAAATTCTGCAGTTGAAAAAATATTGTTTTTCAAAAAATTTCAGCAAAACCATATCATGTGACCCCTCGTTGGAACGAGCTCGTCGAGCTCGTTCCAACGAGGGTTCACATGATATGGTTTTGTTGAAATTTTTTGAAAAATTTAAAAAAAATGATATTTAAAATAATAAATTTTGGTATCATCTGCGTTTGGTAAAGGGTTAAACGCATCATAATGATGTAATGTGACACTCAATATTATTTACATAATATATTCGTCCATTGAGAGGATGTTAAACCCAAGGGACGATATAATACTTAGAAATCCCTCCGCCGATTGTATACGTTCTTTGTGTGGTAATTATCGACCACTATCTGAATCATTATACCCGATACACCCACATTGGTACACGTAAAATACGTTAGAAGCTAATTAATTACAGCGCCTGAAGGTAGCCCACTCCCCTCCCCTGCTTCCGTCGTGCTTGTACAGTACTTTTACCAGCCAGCAGAGATACCCGTATGGACAATATGGACGAAAAGTTGACGGAGAAAGAACTTAAAGTGGCCTTTGACAACTTGGCCTGCCGCTACACAACTTTAGGATGTTATCTTATTCCTACGAATATAATAGTTTTTTCTGAAATCCAAGACTAAAAGGGATATTTACAGAATGCTAAGTCCGGAAAAGAATAAATAATGTGGGTTTAGCTTTTTTCCATGTCGTATTCGAGTCCTACCCAACGACAAACTACGCACCTTCTCAGCTGTGATAATGAACCAATGCAAATCTGCTTCCAGAAATATGGGAGACATTCGTGGGTTGTTTTTGAGATGAAACCTCTCTGGTATTTCTTGTTTTCGGTAAACATGCAGGTGGGAATTGTTAATCTTCTTCAAATCAGAGTAGACCTGAAAATATGAAGTACATATCTCTTCAGAAATCATATTAAACTATACTCTAGGCTAGATCTCAAGCTACGACTTACAAACCTTAGGATATCTTTCAATTTGTGGCCAAGGAATACGTCATATGGTCACAATAGGAGTCCTAATGGTCATCATGAAGAAAAATCAGGTTATCGATGGTTTATTCTGACTGAAAACGTACTACAAGCACAGAAATCCATCCATTCTGTACTTTAACAAGTCGCCCCCCCCCCCCCCCCCCCCCCCCCCCAGTAGGCACATAGAACACATTGGAATCCAGGGGACGCAGTGTGTGTAGAATGATGAAAAGCCTCCAAAAATATGGCAAAAGGAATTTTTTGCCCCGAATTTTTTTCGTTCTAGAGAGCAATACCCATCCCAATTTCAGCTCCTTTTCATGTGATATTTTCACACAAAATAATACCTGGGGGTATCTGTCAGTTCTATATAACATGTTTATTAAAGTGTTCTGCAAAATAATAAGGCAATCGATGCTTCGGCAAAAGCTGAAAAGTTGAATTGGCTGCTGTGTTGTTTTAACATTCGATGCTCTTAGATCTGGGTGATGGAATGACCTCTCACATTCCTTGTTAATTATATACTGTCCAAAACAAGTTACCCCCCCCCCCCCCCTATAATACTTGTGGGTATACGAATAGCTCATATTGTGACATTCTACATTCCTATATTGGATCAGGCATGCATCCTTAAAACAGGTGAATATTTGCTGGATATTGACCACTTCACTGCCGTGTGCTTATAGAGAAATGAGACATCACAGTGAGAGAAATTCGGAAGGTCATGGACAGCATGTCACGCAGATTAACCCATTACCCAACGTAACGGCAAAATATGGGCAGCGCTATTCTCAAAAAGTTCCATCGAGGGGTCATAACCTATGGTTTTGAGACAAAAAATGAAAAAAAATAGATATTTAAGAATTTTGTTTGCAATTGTCGTCTGCTTTTCATGTTAGGTAAAGGGTTAAGGTGTGTTAGATATGCTCGAGGCTGTTCCATAAGGTACTGAACAACGTGACGTTTTTTAACGCTGTGATGACGTCGGCGGTGCCTAATTCATTTAATAAAAAAAAGCTCTAGAAACCCTTGCTTCACTAATAAGGCATATTCCCCCTTAGTGCAAACGGCAGGTTTTCTCAGGAGAATTTACCCATTTACTATATGCCCACCAGTATTATAAGGAGGTGGTGAGGGGGGGGGGGGGGGGGCTTAACTTTTTTTGGACAGTAGTTTTATTTTTCCCAATACTTTCCCTGTATTTAAATCTATTTTATCTCATTGTCTCCAAATTGAACACGTTCTTGCGACCTATTTCAGACCATCTCGCTATTTTTTCGATTGCAGAATTTTAACCAACAAAATTATTTCTGAACTGTTTCTAACTTTGAGAGTAAACTTAATATCTCTTCTAGAACCATGTTTCTCTCACTTATTTTAACGGTACGTCGCTTCATTTTGCAAGATTATTGGTCCACGTGTATACATCTCTATGTGCATAAATTTCAGACTATTTAGCCCATCTTCAACAATTTTAATCATTCATCGGTTCAAATAATTGCTGTATAGACAATAACCTTTTGCGGAAGGAATATTTTTATCATGTGTTATCTGTTCTTCGTCGACCTTGTATTGGAGCTGGACGTGGGTTTTGATTCTTCAGATTCGATTTCGGTTCGTTGTCAGGAAAAAGCCTCGGTTTCGGTTCAGTTTTTCGATGTGTAAAAACATGAGGTAAACAACCCTTCAGGCTCCACAATACATTATAGGACACCACTAACAACAAAAACAAAAACCCATGTCTGTAAATATCTCCATTGGGTTCAGCTAAACTTCAAAGGTAATTTGTAACATCGGAATTTTTTTTCAAAGCATCCGTGCTACCAGCAAGAGTAGCCCTCGTTTAGCAAAATTTTGTTCACAAATAATTATTTTGTTACAATTTATTGGAGAGTGCCTTTTGGCTTTCCCCAATAAATTGTAACAAAACAATTCTATATAAACAAGTTTATTTTACTGCTTCGCAATTAACAAGTGTATGCATGCAGTGTAACGCAACTAAACTGACTTGCAGTACTTTTCAATAGCGCTATGATAATGGCTTCTAGAGCTCAACCAGTTCATACAGTACGTGGAGAGTGTATTATCACTAAATCACCCGCAGAGTGGAGATTCCACCCAAGCAATAATTGCGAATTTGTTGCAAAGCACAACCAGCACCAGCAATGTTTCAGTCAATGGACCTCCGGGTTAAACCCGGAGGTCCATTGGCTGAAACATTTCTTGTGTTTTCTTGTCGATATGAACAAAATTTGAAAGTTATAGCTTGGGTGATAACCCCACTCCGCGGGTGATTTACTTACAATCCACTCTCCACGTACTGTACGTTTCAATATTTACTCAACACCAGAAATCAGTTTTCGATACCAACGCCAATAACTATTCCACAAGTATGGACGTATCTGCACTAAATGAAGTTTTGGTGAGGGAGGGGAAAAACAATTTTGCCCCCCTCCCCCGGCTAATCATTCTAACGGTTTCTAAAGGATAGTTGTCAAGTCTATTGAGTCAGAAAAAAACTATATTCGGGTAACAACTGATAAAGTTTATCTAATCTATATTGTGTCCTCGGTGTAACATTTTCTCCCCTATTGACTCGTCCGGTGGACATGTCAATAAGGGTGAAAATGTGGCAGTGAGAACACGACGTATTCGCCCCGTTGCCCGATAGACCAAGTGACGAGAGTACATACGGACCGCTAGTACAGTTCCCTCCAGTGACGGCGCTACGGGGGGGAGGGAATGGGGGGGGGGGATTTGCCCCCCCCAAAAAAAAAACGAAGGCTTTGCCCCCCCCCCCCCAGTTGCCCCCCCCCCCCCCCCCTCCCCAACCATCTCGCATGGATTTCCTTCCACCCTCACACACAAACACATTCAGTCACTCTCTCTCACACACACACACACCCCTCTCTTTTTTTATTCCCAATAATTTCCCATACACACTTAGCCCAAAGCCTCGGGCTAGCTGATTAACACATCCAGGCAGTAGAGATTTAAAGACTCGGATGCAGATACTTATAAGTTATAAGTAAGTTATGAGCCAACAAAGGCATGTCTATCCATATCCCTTGTCTAAAAAAATTCATGGATTTCGCATTATGGCAGACGGGCATTATGAGTCTCTCTCTCTCTCTCTCTCTCTCTCTCTCTCTCTCTCTCTCTCTCTCTCTCTCTCTCTCTCTCTCTCTCTCTCTCTCTCTCACGCACAGACCCACCAGACGCGGATCCAGGATTTTTTGAAAGGAGGACCGCTAATTACCATTACATTTAGTCGAAACTTGGACCCAAAGTCCGTAATATAATTTTTTGGTTTGGTACGTCCACAGGACGTACCAAACCAAAAAAGTATATTACGGACTTTGGGTCCAAGTTTGGACTACCTCATAAGAAAGTAATGAGATGATCCTTTACGTATTTGCCCCCCTTCATGGGAGTCTGCCCCCCCTAGTTGCCCCCCCCCCCCCCCCCCACAAAAAAAAATTTCTGGCGCCGCCACTGGTTCCCTCCCAGAAAGATAGTTTGATCAGTTTATGCACAAACACATTAAACCGTTCGGTCGGTTTTTTGGCCTTGCGGTTTGGTTTTCCGGTTTACTGCAAAAACCGGAACCAAACCGGAAAACCGAAACTCGTCCCCGCTCTACCCTACGTCCGTCACATGTTGCCTTTTTGCATTCCTGTCTCCTTCAGAAACACTGAGCCGTATCCAAAAAGTTTATCCTTATTGTGTGGGGTGGTAGGTTAAATACTTTTCAAATTTTTTTTCGTATTAAGAGATGTTAACACCATAGTTAAGGGCCCTCCCAGCGAAGTAGAGCAGTGAGGTTTTGATTTTTTAGATTCGATTTTGGTTTTGGTTCGGTTTCAGGACCAACAAAATTCTTTCAGCTTCGGTTCGGTTTTTTCTGTGTTAAGAACAAGTTGTAAATAATACAACAGCCTCCTTCATTTGGAAAAACTCCACTATTTTCTGTACGCAACCACTCTCCACAAAGGCCCTGTCTGTACTGGGTTCAACCTAACTTCCCTTTAGACCCCGAAGCCGCCGCCATGAGCCGCCGCCGCTGCCAGCCATATTTTTCGTAAGCCACCGCCAGCCACATTTTTCGTCAGCCACCCGTATTATAAATCAACCGCCACGAAATTTTGCGCCGGTGTTACAGGAATGGAAGTCCGTAGGAAAATTAGTCCCTCTGGACTATTATTCCGCGGAATTATAGTCCTAGGTCTAACATTTCTAGGAATAGTAGTCCGCCGGACTACTATTCCTAGAAATGTTAGACCTAGGACTATAATTCCGCGGAATAATAGTCCAGAGGGACTAACCGCGTTCCTACGGACTTCCATTCCTTTTACACCGGCTTAAGCCGTGTAAATTGTCAAAATTTCATAATTAACTCTTCACCTAACGCGAGTAGCAGACGACACTCGTAACAAAAATTCTCCTGTAACTAACAATTTTCATTTTTTTGCTTCCAAAACATGGGTTATGACCCCTCATTGGAACGAGCGCGACGCGCTCGTTCCAATGATGGGTCATAACCCATGTTTTGGAAGCAAAAATGAAAATATTTTCAAAAAAAGTTTCGCACTGGCCGGTTTTGACGGTTACGTTAAGTAAAATGATTAAACGTTAAAAAAATGTCTCCATGTGTCGATTCCCTTGCCCTAATTCCTATTAGTCTACCTTCGTAAGATTTATACATCTGCCTTTCTAGTGCATTTTAGTTTTGTTTCATTCCATCAATCTGGGATAGCCGTGTTTTACACCTCTCGGTCAGCCGAGTCGCCATGAGCCGCCAGCCGTTAAAGTTAAAACTTAGCCAGCTGAGCTGGCTAGCCAGCCATATATTCCTTCAGCAAGCCACGAAAATGAATTTACATGGCTTCGGTGTCTACTTCCCTTTGATCAGTCTTAGAAGTTCTAGGGGGTCAGTTGCTTAGCATATTCAATCAGAAAAAAACAAACATCTGCGTAACAAATGAATGAAGCACATGATGCTCAGATGTGTAATTTGGGCGTGGTGGAGACCCTGGAACACTTTCTTCTAGAATGCCCAAAATACCAGTCTAAAAGAACAAGATTCACGGGGAGTATAATGGGGAAGTGGGATGGGAGAATGAAGGACATGTGGTTAGGGGGCGACTCTAAGGAGAGGGTTAATATGCTAATTGGAGAGATTGGGAAGAATGGGGCAAGAGGATATCATCAAGCAGTTCGTCTCCGAGTGTTGGGAGGAGAGAAGAAGCGTAGGAATAGGGAGGCAGTTGGTAGAACAGGGGTAACCAAGGCCTTCTCATACGAGAACCGCGACAAATCAGCGGTCAGTGTTATTATTATTACATCGAATCAATTTTTGTGTTCTGATTGTCCCATTTCTCCCTTATTGACTCATCCATCGGACTAGACAATAAGGGAGAAAATGTGACAATGAAAACATGACGTATTTGTCCCATTGCCGGAAAGACTAACTGACGAGACTCCATGGTGGTCTTTAGCCCATTTCCCAACAGGCAGATTGTTTGATCAGAATATACACAAACAGTAAAGCCGTTCGGCCAGTTTTGCTGAGTTTAGACCTTCGGTTTTCCGATTTACTGCAAAACCCGGAACCGAATCGAACCGACCCCCCCCCCCCCCTCCCAGCCCTACGTCAAAGCTTGAAGGTATTTTAATCCTTTACCCAACGTAATGGCAAAAACCGGCCAGCGCTATTCGCAACAATTACCAATTAATGTTCATTATATATTTCTGTTTTGTCTCAAAAACATAGATTGTGACCCCTCTTTGGAACGAGACAAAAAATTGATTGCCATGGTAACCCGCTTAAGCGGTCATCTTGTGACGTCATCTCCATAGTGATACGTGGTGTGAGTGCGCATGCGCAGAGCGTGTTGTTAGGGTGACAAGTGTTTCCGTCGTCCATTCTGTATACTAGAGGCCGCCATCTTGGTTTCTATGGTGGCACGTGGTTGCTATGTGACCCAAAACCTTCTAACAAGACAAGGATATGTTCGGAGGGTATGTTCCTTTGTAGAAGAGTAAATTCCGATTCTCATCACCTCTATATCCAATGGCCATATCCCATGGCCATATTCCATGGGATAAGCCATTGGATATAGAGGTGATGAGAATCGGATAGAACTTTGTTGTTATAAGGGGAGATAACTCTGCATAAAAATTACGGGAAATCAAGCAATCTGATTGGCTGGTTATAATCTATATAAAGGATCTAGATAAAGGAAACTACAAGAGTATTCGGAATAGGGCCAGAACTAACAAGAATAGACCAGAAAAGCTAAATATAGTAATAATAAGCAAAACTGTTCCAGTTGATAGGCTCTTCTACACTACAGGAATATACTCCTTTTCAATCGAACTCATCCCTTGTACCCCCCTTGGTACTATGGCACTACCTGCTAAGCCGATAAAATGGGGAATCCATACAAATAAAGTCAATTTTGGTGATTTGGAGGGATTGTCGGGTTGTTTGTGGTAATTCTACGAATCGGGAATTTACTCTTCCACAAAGGAACATACCCTCCGAACTCACCCCTGTCTTGTTAGAAGGTTTTGGATCACATAGCAACCACGTGCTACCATAGAAACCAAGATGGCGGCCTCCAGTATACAAAATGGGCGACGGAAACACGTGTCACCCTAACAACACGCGCTGCGCATGTGCACTCACACCACGTATCACTATGGAGATGGCATCACAAGATGGCCGCTCACGCGGGTTACCATGACAACCAGACATGGCGCCACCAAGTCACGTAACATGACGTCACTTCCGGGCTCCCCTGCGGGGTTCCCCTGAATTGGCCCGATCCATCGCTCTCCTACTACTTATATGCACGAATAAAAGTTTTCGTGGTCCTTTCTTCGCGCTTCCACAACACTTTCGGCAGCCAGGGTCAACCCGTGTCAGACTCATTAAGATTCTCATTTACAGTTGTTTCATAGAGGTAGCTCTTTCTTCTATTCTACGCATCAACTAAAATGTGGAACATTGTCTGGGGTAATTCTCCAGTAACAACAACAAACTGTTGTCGCTGACTGAAAGAATATGAGATTTATGTTCTTTCAAGATTTGTTCAAAACGTTTATCCCCCAGATCAGAATAGAGTTGGCATTTCATTAAAAATGTATTTCATCTTCTACACAGTTTTCGATCATATATCATAATGAAGTTGTCATAATGGGCAGAGTTATTTTACGATCATTTACTCGCAACCATTAAGGTATAAACTTCGTTCGTGAATATTATGTGTCACCTTCGATTCTGCAGCACAAGACAACTCGACTAAATCATTCAAAGGTAACATGTAACTACATTTTGTAAAATCTAAAATAAATATTACCTTTCTGAAGTCTGGAAGGCATCAAATACACACAGTTTCCACCCCACAATCACTTTTTCATCCAGGCTACATCTGATCCGGTCTACACAGAAATCGCGTGGAACATGCCTGGCCTACACAGTTTTTCTCGGATCTAGTTTTCAGGGGATGATAACCTCAGACTGTGGATTTTTTTCGGCCAGGCAGTATCGAGGCAAAGCAAGGGCCGCCTCACAAACTTGCGATGTTTGTTTTGCCTACCCTTCCTGTTACTGGTGGTCAGTAATAATTTAATCATTCTGCTCTAGCAAGCTGTGATGAACAATTGACAGTAGACGGCATAATAAATAATAAATCGGTAGTGACGTTAGTAATAGAGCTGTTGGATTAACAATTTACCTAACGAACCTCCGGCATAATTTACAAATTTATAAAATGAAAAAAATAAATTTTTCAAAAAGTTTAACAAAACCATATCATGTGACCCCTCATTGGAACGGAAGGAGCTCGTCAAGCTCGTTCCAATGATGGGTCACGTGATATGGCTTTATTGAAATATTTTGAAAATTTAAAAAATACAATAATAAAAATAATAAATTTTAATATTCTGTGCTTTGGGTAAAGGGTAAAATTATTTTACTCAATCGCCTTACAAATGCAGAATGGATTCGCCCATTTCGCCGTGGACAGTTATTTATTTATTTGTTTATTTATTAGAGTTTAACGACACTTTCGACGGCGAGGGTCACCCCGTGTCAGACAGTTTTGCGGGTGGGGGAAGCAGGAGTATCTGGAGACGAGCAACTGTCAAACTCCCAAACACCATACAAGCAGGGTTAGCATTGGTTGAAGATAAGAGCACCATCGACGTGCAGTACGCATTAGCACACGCCGTCACCGTGCCCCCACGTGGGCAATCGGGATTAAGTGCCTTGGCCAAGGACACACAGCAGTTACCCCTGGCGAGGATCAAACGTCGTGGACAGTGTAGTATGAGACGATAACCAAACAGGGCGTAAACGATAAAGGGGTTAAGGACTTACAATTGAACACGTTGACTGTGAAATTGATTAAATCTGGCGAAAGGACAAGAGAAGGTGAAATACACAAACCTGAGTTCCGGCACCACTCTAGTTGAATACCCCTTACATAATAGCAATAACTCATCGGCCATCTTCTGGTTTGCACCCGTACTCATATGAGAAGCACTGATTACCCCTAGGGTCCCAAATGTTGTTCCCTCCCCTTGCCCCGTGTCTCCTTTCAACACACAGGAAGGAAATGTTTAATGCTATCACGTACTCCTGTCTTCCCAATCTCACTTATCGCAAACTAACCCTTCCCTTTGTATTCTCCACTAATCACCTTTTCTCCTCCACATCACGTTCTCTTATTATACTTCTAATGAATTTTGCTCTACCCGACTGATGTTTTGAATATTCTAAGAGAATGTGCTCCAGGGTCTCCATTACTACCACATTACAAATTGGAAACGATCGTCGATTGACAATGAATGTCGAACTGGAAATAAGTAACGGTTGTCACGTCTCTTTGAAAATGTCATGGAGACTGACAAACCCTAACTTCTCAATGAAGGGAAATGGGACAAATTTAAATGCAAAGCATGGAAATACTCTAGTACTCGACACTCTGGAATACAACTAATCCCTTGAGTGCAACAAGGCGCCATCTACAAGGCATAGCATTGCAGATTGCGTTCTGCAGCACTCGCGCGCATGCACATCAGATTTCCTGCTTTTCTTTTCGCGTTGATGTGTCATGCATCTGCTGCTGCGAGCATGTGTCGCACTCATGACCCACGCCCCCGTTACTAGCCGCATGTGACTTATGTGTGGACACTGGGCACAATGGAAGTATTCAACTTCCTTCGGTTTAGTTTCCCACCCACCTCATGAAAAAAAGTTTGCATTCACATCCTTCAGAAGATGCTGACGAATCCTAAGATCAAGATTGCGATTTTCGATTTCCTGCTCCTGTTCAAGGATTCGGCTGATAAGAATTCATGCATATACGATAGCGCAATTTTTTTAATTATTTTATTTTTTTTTTTTTATTTATTTATTTTGTATTGGTGGGATTGGGACTTGTAGTTTTGAGGAGCCAACAACAATTGTGACTTTGTGAATTCTTTGAGGTGGGCAAATTAATAGACAGTTTGTTTAAATTGCCCAGGGCACCTCACAGCTACAGGTCACGAAACTCTCGTCTCTCTCTGCAGTGGAGATGTTGGTACGATGTGTACAAGGTTACATCATATTGCTCGGCTAGAATTTATCAGAACTGATATGAGCAAAGGAAATCCGGATTTCTTATTTATGAATACATTAATGAATTAGTCGAGAAATACTCCTCGGTCTTTCCAGGAGGATTTGCACCGAGAGGTTACGATTTTGTCCAAGGGAACGCTTAGGAGTTTCAAGATACTAGATAAACACCCAAAATTGATCTCTGCGTTGACGAAGATGAGGGTAAAGCATCGAAAGCAGCAGGCCACGGACCAACACTAGAAAACTTTTACGACTGTTTCTTTCGAAACTGAGTTTTCATATCAATGTCTAAATTACCTTCTCAAGCTTTGACTGTTTTGGCCATATGTACATTAGAGACCCGGACTCAAGCCAGATTTTTATATCCTCTCTGTCGACCACTTCGGATATGTTTATCAGTTTGTCTCTGGACACTTCAGCGTGGCCGTGATCGGAAAATACTATGAGATTGACTTTATCCGACAGGTTATTGTCATCAAGCTCCGTCAGGAGGTTCTGCAGCATATTGTCCAGATCTTTCATGTCTTGTGTTACGTTTTCACTGTCAAAACCATATCTATGACTATTTTCGTCGATTGCGTGCACGTG
The DNA here is from genome assembly GCA_031216915.1 of Pictodentalium vernedei. Lineage (NCBI taxonomy): Eukaryota > Metazoa > Mollusca > Scaphopoda > Dentaliida > Dentaliidae > Pictodentalium > Pictodentalium vernedei. The sequence continues at coordinate 773,601,896 of CM062296.1, read as the reverse complement.
GACCGCTTTCAAAAATAAAATGAAACTATATAACAGTACGGTTGAACATTACAGTTAAAACTAGAAGTCCTGTCATGAACTGTGCGTTTATCTAGGCTTAATTGCGCGTAGGAATTGCGCGCAATTTCCATATCGAATGGCATCCAAAGAACGGCAGGTTCTTCTGGTCAATCATAGCAAACAGAGGCAATGTTTCTGCCAATGGACCTCCGGGTTACCCGGAGGTCCATTGGCTGAAACATTGCTTGCGCACAGGCCATATGTACAGAATTTGATAGCCTTACTATAGTCATAACGCGTAGATTAAAGTCTGGTGTTACATACTACCTAGACCAGTCACATAAAGCATTAGGTTGATTAGTAGTACCAATGGGGAGGGGGGGGGGGGGCACAGAGGTATATATCGTCCATACTATACTGCCGTTCTATACTGCCAGGCATTACCCCCACCCCACTCCACAATACCACTTCGACGAAGGCATGCCGTGATGATGTCGTGGGAATATGAGTCAGTCGGGTCCTGCACCATTCCAATGGAGACAAATCAGATTTGCACCCACATCACACCCCCACCCCACTCCCACCCAATCGGCCACCCTCGCGACATCTTTGCCGGTGGTATTAGGTAGAGAATGACTCAACAATAACCATATGAACCATATAATTCATTATATCAGCTCCTAGGATCAACCAATCAGCGTGAATAAATGGTGGCGGCCTATGTATCCATATCAGGTCGATGATGACGTGAGTCGATGACCCCCCCCCCCCCCCCCCCGCACTCCCCCCCCCCCCCCCTACACACACACACATATGAAATCAATATTAGGTGTGTGTCCACCATATTGTTTTTAGAAATAAAATACAACCTCTTCGTCTCAAAAATGTCAATCTTAGAGTAAACGTTCTGAAATAATCTGTATATAATATGTGTTCCATATTGAGAAACCCCATCTGACAGCCCAATGTAAATCGAAACACGCTCAACATTCATAACAGATAAATCGTACCTGTCGACAATCACTTCAGCACTAAACGATTGCTAAATAGAGTTACTCCCCTTACATTGTAAACTCACGTCAACCAGGCTGATTAATTAAAGGGACATACTTGAATTTGTCCGCTGACATAATAAATACGTTACGGGACCTTTAGTGGTCGGATATGGATGGTGTCATGTGAGGCACAGTGAGATCAATATTAACGCCTCGCCTAATATTGATCTCACTGAGCCTCAGATGACACCATATCCGACCACTAAACATCCCGTAACTTAAAATATTTAGACTGTCCCTTCAGTACATCAAACATGTAAAAATGATTTATCGGTAGTCTACAGTTGAAATTAAAAGTCCTGTGACTGTTTTGTGCACTATTTGTAAGTAATAGCGTGTTGAAAAAGTGCGCTTTTGTCCCTGCCAAATTTCACTATTACCGCAACTCAATTCCTGTAGAAAACAGCGTGCCCCAACTCTGTACAATTCTATACCAGTAAACAGAGATAATTAACATCATCCCTAACCTCTAATGGGATACATCTACATGTAATGACGTAAATAGATATTAAAATTCGACTGCATATACAGAATGAATATAGTGGATTACTACTTGATGGCAGCGTCATATAGTCCCCACTCAAAAAATATTTATAATTGTTCTTAACAGCACAAGAAACACTTGCAAGTATTTTTTGTGTTTTGCCCCCAGAAACTGTGAATAATATTTTCTTTCTCTTTGACTGATTCATCTCATGATTCACTACCGACCTCGCTAATAGCGGATTATATTTTGTATTGCACACCGCAAACACTCTTGTGTATTGCATACTACTTCATTCTTCTGCAGTAAGGGGCGTGAACTAACGAGCATTTTCTGCGCTAGATGTGACAGGACTTCTAGTTTCAACTGTAATACAAATGGTATTTCAAAATATATAGGTCCTCAGAACACTTTAGATAGGGAGCTTACGATGTGTGGCGGCGAGAGATCTATGAACGAAGGGTGATGAGCTTCTTTGAAATCTTAATTAATCCGGTGCCGGTGTACATGTTATAAGAACATACATACCTACAATTTTTATAGAGCTGTCTGACAGATCCTGGACTGCCGAATGGAAAGCCGCTTGCAGTTCGTCCAAAGTTGGTTCACGATGCCCGTATGGTGTTATTCTGTATGGTCCTACCCCATTTATCGTTATGTTACTTCCTATCCAGTAATACCAGGACGTATGAAGATTCTGAAAATTCACGAAAATTGTGTTGTCAAAGAACCAGGTGCGTGGATTTCGACAAAACACTCAAAATGTACAGTATCCACCAGGTCATTATTCGAACTCTGTATACAACTCACAAGAAATGAAGGAAATCCATTCACACAGAAGCAGCACCAGAAGCACGAGTCGCACCCCGCCCTCAACGTGGCCTAATACCAAGCAATAATAGCGCGCTATGAAACGAAGCAGGTCGCCAAATTGAGTGGTCTGTTTTTTAATTGCTAAACTGTTCTAGAACAGGAAGCCACAATTAGGGGGGGGGGGGTTTGCAGTGATGGTACCGCAGTTTAAAGACTCCATACTCTGTGAATGTGCTTTATGAAACTTTGAAGAGAAATTATTTAGTATGGGTAAATGTGCCTTGTTACAAGCGATGGGGGAGTGCATATAGCACTCTCCCATCACTTGTAACAAAGCAAAGACGCGTGGCATCCAAAAATAATTTAGTACTCTTCCAGTTAAATGTGGCTAACTATTGTGAAAAAATCCCCGTAGGTCTAAGGTCTACGAGGATCACTTCACATGAGAAATGCCAGTGAGGGATACTTTAAGAAACGTACCATACGTATCCTATGTAGAAAACAATTGTTATCCACAAAATCTTGTCTCATATTTCTCTTGCAGTCAAGGTTTGACCTATGTTTGATCACTTCCACCTTTTCACCATCGACCTAATAACAGCACTTCCATCACTTCTAAAGTCGTGGGTACATTCCGAAATTCAGTGAACGATTCCACTTACAAACTTCAAGATAGAACCCAGACATCCATTTACACAAGCTGTGTTTCAAAGCGCCTTTTTCACAGACATGTAGACTTTTTATCTGCATATGAACTCCACTTCTCGGTTTCGTTTGTTATAATCCACTCAAAACCGTACTCTACATTTTGGTGCTCGTCTTTTTTCTGCTGAAACGTTTTGAAATTTTTTCTCGACACATATTACAAGTTTCCTTAATCAAATGCGGCGGATCTTCAAAGACTGAAGGACTTTACTTTATATACTATATAAATAAGACCTAGCCACTTTTGGACATCTCAAACTGGAATATTTTTGTTGAAAAACTGATTGTGAATTTCAGTTTTTCGTGGTGTGCAAACGCGCTGGGAATACTCTCTATGAACTGACAGACTTTGCATTAAACCCCACATGTACAGGTGTACCTTTGATATAATCACGGCGCGGGAAACAAGGCTCGAAGGTGGCTCCACGAATGGATTGCATAGCTTGAGACGAATTGTGAGATTGTTATCTCGGACAGTCCGAAGGTTGGGTATCATGTTTTTCTTTTAATGAAGTCGAACCACCAGCTGGAGTTTTCAAATCAGATAGTCATGGTAATCTCGGAAACCAGGCTTGATTTGACCCTTTTGAGATAGGAATTTCCCAAGGAATGGCATCCTGACGTCCTTATTAAATTCTCTGCGTACTTGGTTATATTTCTAGCTCCACCTATCTGTTATTAACTCTTAACAAAACACGAAAAGAAGACACTTGCTAAACTCAACTACCCGAGTTGTATTGTACTAGTTCCCAAGGCGCGAGTGAAATACAGGATACAATCCAGCAAGGGTCGTTGCAGCCAGCACCCCCCCCCCCCCCCCCCCCCCCGTAGCCTACCCGGGTTGTGTTCTGTACTTATCCGCGAGTCAGCTTGAATTAAGTGAATGCAGTTGATATTTGTGAAGAAAAATATCACCTTCGGTACTCTGTTTACATTTTTTATTGACGCAGTTTTTTAGTTAACCCTTTACCCAGTGAATCGCCCGCATCCGCCCGCGTAATATGCAAATTCAGCAGTTGAAAAAATGTTATGTTTCAAAAAATTTCAACAAAACCATATCATGTGACCCCTCATTGGAACGAGCTCGTCGACCTCGTTCCAACGAGGGGCCACATGATATGGTTTTGTTAAAAATTTTTGAGACATTTAAAAAATTGATATTTAAAATAATAAATTTTGATATCGTCTGCGTTGGGTAAAGGGTTAAAGAATATCCTTCATGTCACAGCGTCAGTCAGATGTATACAGCAAGGCCGCCGTAGACTGGTCACTTTCCACGGGTGGGCAATATTTCTATGGACGGAATAACATTAGATTCCAAACACTAATTACAGGAATAATCATCAAAACTCTAATTATTGAAGCACCGTGTACAGTCCGGTGCTTCATTAATTAAACTTTAGTTGACGATGATTTTTATTACTTGGTAAACGCATGCGTGGACGTCACTGCCGACGCGTGTCCACGACGACTGTACTGTAACTACCGTTCTTACATGACGTTCTTAGAGACTGGATTCCACGCACGGTGTACCTGACACATTACTCAGTGTCTGTATTGTATCCGGTAACGTTGAATACACATGATTACAGTTAAAACTACAAGTCCTGTCACGAACTGTGTGCTTATCTAGGCCTAATTGAGCGTAGGAATTGCGCGCAATTGCCATATCGAATGGCATCCAAAGCATGGCAGATTCTCCATGTTGCTCAGAGCAAACACAGGCAATGTTTTTGCCAATGGACCTCCGGGTTACCGGGAGGTCCAATGGCTGAAACACTGCTTGTGCACAGGCCATATGTACAGAAATTGATAGCCTTACTATGGTCATAACGCGTAGATTAACGAGCAGGTCGACGTGCTATTTGCGCGCATTTCATGACAAGACATCCAGTTTTAACTGGAGTGGTATAAATTATTGAACATGTTTGTCGCTAGCACCTTGCTGATGACCCCTCTCAGTTGGGACGAGCTGAACAGTTCCGTTCCAATGGGTGGTTTGTTTCCGGTTTTTATTTCCAGACTCAATCATCTTGTCCAGAGACGTAATTTGTTCTACGGGATTATGGGACGTAGAAGTATTTAGAGATTAGGCAAACACGGAACCACCTACAGATATTTGTGTACCTCGTGCTTCGGACGACTGACGAGATGCAAGTGCTATCGTGCTGAAACATATCATTTCTAGACCTGAAATGATTAATCGATTAACCAATGATCAACTTCTTGATCGATCAAAAAAGTAATTGATCGATAAACCGTTACTTTTGAACTATTGTATTATATAGGTTAACAAAGGAACAAACTTGCTCCAAAACATGCCCACGTTGTCACACTGACTCACATCAGTCATATGGGACAGAGTAAAGCATGCTAGTTACGTGCCGACATGCTTGTTCATGTGCATGTATCAGTAGCTGGAAATGGTCATTCTTAACCCTTTACCCGTTTCAGTTAAAAGACGATACTTGCAAAATAAATTCTTAAATTACTAAAAAATTTCAATTTTTGTCTCAAAAACATAGCTTATGACCTGTCTTTGGGACGAGCTCGTTGAGCTCGTCCCAATGACAGGTCATAAGCTATGTTTTTGAGACAAAAATTGAAAACATAATAAAATTTGAATGGAGACTTGTAAATAGCGCTGGCCTTTTCCCCGTTATGTTGGGTAAAGAGTTAATATGCTGTAAATCATCAACGGTACGGAAATTATTCAGCTACCTCTTAGAGTAGGTGATTAATCGGTTAACCAAGGTTAATCCATGCGATTAATCGATCAAAAAGAACTTTAACCGTTTCAACTCTAATCATTTCCAAGACATATCCATTCAAGCAACATAAAAATTTCGTTGATTCTAAAGAGAAATCAAAATGTTTTATAACGTTTTCGACAATGCTGAACAATAACTTAAAAATACGAGATAACTGTTATATATTGCATACCACAAAAGTAATTTTCAGAGAAATTTGATACATCCATTCATTTGTCGAGATTCCTCCATTCTAGGTTATGCCACTTCAAACAAAAATTACATTTGAGAGCTTTTTTTTCTATTTCAGAAAAATATGCAGGGCTTGGTTGACTCCACCCAATCTGCAAATTTCCCTCACTCAGCTGATAAACTGTAATGTAACATGTTCGACAAATTCTCAGAGGGCTCTTTCCAACAATACGTCATACAAACGGCATTTTACAAGTATGTGCATTATGCCGTCCCCTGAGTTCCAATGTGTTCTATGTGTCAGTAGGCACATGAAATACATTGAAACTCAAGGGGCGATACATCAATCTCTTAACATAAATGTAAAATAATAACGAGATATCTTTAACAATACAGGTAATAATAAACTTGAATATCTCTTAATTGAATAACCCTGTTAATTGAATGTAAACTTCCAAACACAAACACAAAATCATTTACAGTACCATCAGAACTAATTTGACATGTTAATTGCATAGGTTTTTGAGGAAATTCTTGTTAAGAGAATAAAATATCTTGTAATACATCGAGACATTACCCTGACAGTTGCCAGATTATTTAGTCCCAGTACATCCGATTCAGGCATTTAATCTATTATATCTTCTTTGACAGAGCTCCCTTGACAGAGCTCCCTGAGCTCTGTCAAACAAGATGTAATAGAATATATGCTCACTTTGTCTCAAGAATACAGAAAAGAGGCACAATCCTGTTAATTGAATATTTTTTTTTGGCAAAGTGGCTATTCAATTCACAAGGTTAGACTGTACCTGTTTTTCTGCTGTAACCCATATAGGCTCGCTACCATTGTACCAGTAATTTTCATACATCACTTTCTCTTTGGAAAACAACTTGAATGTAGCGTTGTGTTTTTCATCATACATGTGGTTTCCTACTACACCGTGGCTTTCTGGATAGAGACCTGTGAAAAGCAATGCTGTTCATGTCGAATGCTTTTGAACAAAATTGACAAAAAAATCTTAATATCATTCAACATTGGTTATCCCCACCAAGTTAGAGTTGCCGCCCCCTTGATGCGTTACTTGGTGCAACCAAATGGTACACAATTAACCCTTTTCCTAACACGAAAAGCAGACGACACTTGCAAACAAAATTCTTGAATAACTATTTGTTTTCATTTTTTGTCTCAAAAACATAGGTTATGACCCCTCATTGGAACGAGCTCGACGAGCTCGTTCCAAAGAGGGGTCATAACCTATGTTTTTGAAACAATTTGAAAATTAATTGGCGATTTTTGTGAATAACTCTGGCCAGTTTTTGCAGTTACGTTGGGTAAAGGGTTAATCGAACTCAACCAAACAAAATGGCATTAACGGGCATTATAGAATATTTTGAAGCTGAGTTTTTTGTTTTGTTTTTTTCTTTCATGGCGAGGAAAAAATGATGGCAATAAGTAAGCGATAGGTGGATGAAAAGAAGACAAAAAAGAGTTGCACAGAAAATTCAATGCAAACTAAGATTCGGAGTAAGTGGAAATTCATCAAAATGGGAGAAGAGGAGGTTCATCTATCCAAATGTTGTGTCTTCCCCACTGGGGAGACGTTCAGATAGCTGATCATGGAGAACAGGAAACTTGGGAATTTGTGAGAAGAATGAGAAAAAATAACCATGTCAGGAGATTGTGACAGATCTGAGAATATTTTCTGTCCATATGTTTTGATATTCACAACCCCTTATTGCCTGGGCATGGATTGTCCCTGAAGCTCGTGGTAAAAACAAAATGCTATTTTCAGTGGTTCTGGACAATGGCGGGGATTGAGAAGGCGTGGTGGGGTGGGGTTGTAAAAATCAGGTAAACACTACCCGCAAAAGCTATTCGTCAGTCACAAAGACCATGTTGTATTTCCTTGCTGATTGAAAATAGAGACTTATGGTTTTTTGACCATTCCACTCGGGATAGATTCCAAAAGTGCCAGGATTTTACCATTGTCGTTTTTCTTCTCCAATCTCTCTGTTACTCTTTTTCTCAATATAAATTAACGAAAATGACGAACAACCATTTATAAAGATGTGTGTTGACTCGCTCTGTGTTTCCCATGTTTGATTGGTTGTTTGCTGCATCAAAACATGCATTGCAGATGATAGAGATCTAAAGATGTAGATTTATGCTTTACATTCCGGAATTTATTTGATTGCTCTTCTTTTCATGATTGTCGGCACAACCAAAATCCATTAATTATTGGGATTTAACTGGTAGAGTGCTGGAAGCCCATATTTGGGCTTTATTCTGAAGTGCAGGTCCCACAACTTGAAGGCTCATATTCAGTGGATGTGTTTTGTATCATCTTTGAAGTGATATTATTTAGTCTGTAAGGGTTTGCCTTGTTACAATTTATGGGAGAGTGCCAAAAGCACTCTCCCATAAATTGTATCAAGGCAAAGACATGTGTACAAGATTTGATGGCCAAAAATAATTTAGCCCTCTACCAGTTAACGATGTTTTGAATATTCAGGGTTATATCGCAAAGGAAGCCAACCCAGAGAGAGAGAGAGCCAGAGAGAGAGCCAGAGAGAGAGCCATCGAGCAGCGACGAGCAATTGTCAGACCCCCCAACTTACTAACTCTCCACAAACAGCGTTTAGAAGTAAATTTACCATCGACGTGTAGAATTCCTTAGCACACAGCGCCACCGTACCCAACGTGGTCAATCGGTATATGACATAATGACATAACGCTTTTATTGCAGGTTAGGACTGAACCGAGGAACTTTGAAGTCCAGTGGTCCAATCACAGAGTCACCGCGATTCCTCGGCCGAACTACAAATGAATGGCATTAACTACAGAAGACACACCACGATTTTTTTTACAATTGTATTTTTCAAAACAGTATTGTTGTATTTACCACCAATGCCTATAGCGAGTTGAAAGGAATAAGTCGCCTTTTAAAAGATGTGGCAATTTACCATTAGGTAAATTGCTACGCCTTTTAAACGGATAATTATTCATTACAGTCATATATATTCACAAGAAGAAAATAGAAATCTGAAAATTGTAGATGTAGACATTGCATAGTATGGGCCCCGGGGACAAGATAATCCTGGCAAAATTCGGGGCACCAGGTAGAGAAAAGGGAGGCAACACAGATCATCAATGCAATTTTTTATGACTGCTAAATAATTTTGTAGACAAATGGTTAAAATTAAGTGCGTTTCGTTGACATCTGTCTTGGACTCTTGGGAAGCAAAATTACTCAAAAATGCTGCCATGTCTTCATATCGTCCCCTGAGTCCCAAGTGTTCTATGTGCCAGTAGGCACATAGAACACACTGGAACTCAGGGGACGATATGTTGTGAAGTTGTGCCCATGGGCGGACCAACGCAAAAGATCTAGAATTTCCTGGTCGTTTCTATCATCGTTGACTTGTTGCCGCGGGCAAAACGCCGATGTTGTCAATCAAACGTCAATGATTATTCATTGATAATGGAATTGGAAGGGTGGACGTGATGTCCCGACACAGTGGATACTTTTACCTAAAAGATAGAGGCTAGACGACCTAATGAGGGGAAGATGATACTCCTACGTTGTCCCCTTCCATGGATGGTAATTTTCGTCACTGGAAGAGATTTACGATAAAGTTAACTCCCTTTAATTTCCGAAAGCTGTCAATAAATTTAACACTAAGGGTGTGGGAATTTATTTTTAAAATTCAAATTTCGAAATATTAGCGAATTTGTAACATTGATGATCGCATTTCATTGATCATTTCACAAACATCAGAATAGATTAAAAATACAGAAGCTAACTTTTTACAATTTTTTCCACAAAATCAGTTTGAACGTTTCACTATTATTCTCTATTGAAATCCATTTAAAAATAAGAAAAGGGCGTTTTCACCATCTTTTGATGTTCTGTAAAAAAAAATTCTGTTCATTTTATCAACAGTGTGCGCGTCATGGCACATAATACAGACACTGTCCATTCCATTAATATAAAAATCGATAAGGTGAGATGTGCTATTTTTCTCCTGAGAAGAACTAAAAATTACAGATTACAGTTAAAACACATAAACAATGAGCCAAAGTGGACCCTTTTGTGTTGAAAGGTGAAATACTGATAGATATTCTTAATGAGGGATTATCCTGGACTAGTTGTTTCTAATTAGCTTGCCATAAAACGCCAATTTTTCCTTTTGTTGCTTTTAATAAACGAAAACAACAGACAGCTTTGTTTTCGATTATTAAAAGTAACAAAGGAAACTTTATTTTTTAATGATGTCATAGAGCTTTATTCAGCAATTACTTGCTGCGTAATTGGACCTTCCTCGCTCGTCTAATAATTTCAAGGGAGATAACTTTATCGAAAGTCGCTTTCCATAGCGATATAAGTCAGGAATGTAAGCACCGCCCATTTATGGAGATTTGGCTCACAAAGTGCAAATTAACGCGATCAAAGAGGGATATGGGATAAACAAGCTTCCCATGAAGTTGTGACCTTGAGAAACATTTGAAAATCAAGTTCCATTTGGAACGATCTCGTGTCATTTTGCACTCAGGTTCTTTTGTCATATGACGAAGGCACCGTATCACTGATTCATTTCATGAGTGACAGTAGAGTAACAAGTTTAGAAGTCTGTCGTGTATTACCTCTGATTCAAGCATTTCTGAAGTTTATCGTAACAACAACCATAATGTATTTTCTACAACACAAGTAAAAAGGTCTAGACTAAATACAAATCCGTATTGAGGGTAGCACCACTCAGCACACGTGCGAACTAAAAGAGTGATATTCGGGGCTGTACTCACATACAAAAGTAATCAAATGTTTGTTTGTTTATTTGGGATCAACAACACTTTCAGCAGCCTGGGTAACATAGAGTCAGACAGTTTTACGGGTTGAGAAAGCGAGGGGCACTGGACAAAACTGCCGAGCAACGACGAGCACGGTCAGGCTCTCACTCTTAACACTTTACCTAACGTAACGGCCAAAACCGGCCAGCGCTATTCTCAAAAATCGCCTATTAATTTTAATTATTTTTTCATTTTTTGTCTCAAAAACATAGGTTATGACCCCTCATTGGAACGAGCTCGTCGAGCTCGTTCCAATGAGGGGTCATAACCTATGTTTTTGAGACAAAAAATGAAAAAAAATAGTTATTCAAGAATTTTTTTTGCAAGTGTCGTCTGCTTTTCATGTTAGGTAAAGGTTAATAATCCGGCACAAACACAGTCAACAGCGGTTGAAGGCAAGATCTCCATCGATTTTTAGTACGCCTTAGTACGCAGCGCACAGTGCCCTCACATGGTCAATCAATGGAAATTAGGTGTATTCCCAAGGACACACCAAGGTTATTTTTATTGAAGGATCTTCGCTTCAACAGCATCTCAACATTCTAATTGCGTTTTAGGAGTGTGTTGGTGATGTGTGACATTTGGGTGATCTGTAAGCTGTTTATTCAAACTGACGCTTGGATGCCCCTGGCGCTTCTGCGAAACGTTACAAAGCGCGTATGGTTTTACAGAAGACGTTATCTCGTTATCAAATTAAATTGGACGTTTGATATAAGAGCCAGTTCGCCTTAGCTGGTGGGTGCTAATTACTTCATTCAAACGAATGTGGAAATACTCAAATAGACTATTTACTAGTTATCGCCACTCTTCTCTAAAACGAATGATTATTCAAATTGACATTAATCATTAAACATCCACGTATCCTGTCACGTATCACGTTCCCACTATTGTCTACTTTCTACAGTTATTTGTTATGAACATACAGTACACCCGCCGTGGATTGGTCGTAATCCACGCGTGGGCAATGATGTCCACGCATGAGTTTATAAGGTAATAAACATTATCATCAGCAAAAATTTTAATTAATGAAACACCGGGTTATACCCGGTGGTTCATTAATTAAATTTTTGAAGATTATTCCTATAATCAGCGTTTGGAATTTAATATTATTGCTCCCGTGGAAATATTGCCCACCCGTGGAATATGACAAGTCCACGGCGGCCGTAGTGTACCAACAAATATAATTTTAACCTAGGGTATTTACAAAAATAAATAAATTTTCTGACATTTCCTAACTCCTTGGCAGTGTAATCCTGGTAAATCGGTCTCAATGGTCGAGGGTATAGTGACATTGAAATTGTAATGCTGGGCATAAGGACAGGAATAGGCGGAATTATGTTGGGAGCAAGCGGAACAGTCAAAAATGATAAAAAAGTAATGAAATAATTTTTGAGTGAGACCGGAAATCGCGTCTATGCTTTTCCCGTAATACTCCTATATGCTTCGTCTATGCTTTTGAGTAGACTCTAAACAATCGAATAGAACTACAATAATCCTAGGAGTAACGGAGAATAGACAGTATGGGTCATCATGGGTGGTACCGAAGATTTTGACCCAGAACAATACAATTCGAGCGCGATAAATCGAATTTCCAACTCATAATGGTCCTCATTTAACACTTGAGCATTTTCAAGAGTTCTCCTGTAAATATGAACACACCCCTAACTTTACGATCAGCTATTTTCCACTACGTGTCATCTTCAGCAGGCAAACCCTGCATGGACAAGGTCCTGGTGAAAAATGGTTCTGGTCTTCGGAGAACAGGCAGAAATCGAGAATTGTTTATCCAAGCGGTTTTCTTACTCCCAGTATTCCAATTTAACATCTTTTGGTTGTTTTGAGGCACTCCCATATAATGAAACATTTACCATAGAACACGCCCGGGCAGTGTTGAATGCATTTGGGTCTCATGGTGATCATTGTAACGTGCAACTCTAGAAATCCAAGACAGCGGCCAGTACAAACAAAATGGTAGACTGAAACACGTAATCCTCAGACAAAACGAGCTGGCGCCTGTGAACTGACACTATGGCGTCACAACATGGCACTCGAAAACGTAATCAAATCCTTGGCTTAAACCTGAACAAAAACCTGAAATGTAAGTTTCATGCGTCCACTGCACGTAGCAAAGTACCGATCGCGATTTAGGTGATAAACAAGGCAAAGAATATGCGGCCTCATTCAGAACTGTACTATTCATTGACATTTGTTTGGAATTTGTGTGCATTGCAGGACTGCCACACAACTATTTACACATCAAATTCGTGCACTTCGCTTGATAAATAATGAAGTGATGCAATTACAATTCGAATCGCTAGCGATAGTGAAAAGTCGTCCCCGATTTCCAACGTATTCTTTTTGCCGGTAGGGACGTAGAACACATTGGGAATCAGGAGACGAAATAGTAACAGGGGTTCCGCTCGCAAATATGGTTGGCGATAAAATGTGTTCTTTTTGTTGATAGTTGTCAACTGTATTGCTGAGTGTCCTTCTCATAATTGTTTTTTTTTTATAGACGGGAAGGCGTGTAATAAACACAGAATGACACGCGTGTGTGAATGTGTTGATGGATATAGCACTTGCGCCATCGCGGAAGGGTAAACCTCGAGGCCTGTGGCCTCTCGTTTTATCCTTTCGCACTGGAACTCGTGCCATATCGATGAATCCATTCACAATCTCGTGTCGTACTGTGTATATAAACATTACCTGTTAGAATGGAGAAATAATTCGCCATCGATACCGTTGGATAAGAAGGGATCATGTAGTCAGCTTCAACCCCTTCATTAATTAAGCGCTTGAACCCTGGCAGGTCGAGATCTTGGTAGACGTCCCTGTAATCCCATCGCAGACCATCGACTAGGACCAGCAGCAGTTTTTCATCAGCACCGTCGGTTATTGACTGCAACAAGATGACGAACATAAAAACTTTAGCAGCTATCTCCATGACGTGCTTCCGCGTTAAAAGGCTTCGAACAAGTGAACAGTCGTCCTTGTAATCGATTCCACAGATTCTTGACATACATAAATGTGATTATTTGTCTACTCAGCGGCAGACTGGAGTACATCAGATAATGAAAGACAGATAAAACATGCACGACTGCCAAAGAACTACTCCCAATTTACAGAGAACAATGGAGAATAGTGCAACAAATTATACACGACTTATTTAACTCTGTCAACTATTTTTCGGACATCTTCCCTCTCCGCTCCATGTTGGTACCCCTCCCCAGTTTGCAAGTAAGATTTTTACTGTAAGGCTACTTAAGAGTTACAAATGGTTTTCAATCTTCATATGTAATTTTGTGTTGAAGAAACAGTAGCCTTCGATGACAGAATATCCAAAGAATATGTAGGCAGGATTAGCAGCAAGTTAATCCCACAACCCCGTAGGGCCGTGGGATTAAATTATTACGGAACCATTTATTTATTTAACAACACTTTCGACAGCCAGGTAACCTCGTATCGGACAGTTTTTCTGGTAGAGGAAGAGACAGAACCACCGAGCAGCGGCAAGGAGCTGTCCGACTCAACGTACTAACTCTGCACAAGCAGGATTAGCATTGGTTGAAAGCAAGTGCTCCACCGACGTGCAGTACACCGTAGTACATAGCGCCATTGCGCCCAACGTGGACAATCGGGATTAAGTCTCATGCCCAAGGACACAACGCAATTAACGGTGGTCAGGATGGAACTGTGGGCCTTTCCATTTGAAGTTCAGTGCTCTGACAACTGAGTCACCGCGCTCCCACTGAACCTTCTAATGAAAACCAAAAAGATTCGCCCACTTTGCAGTAAATTATATTCTTAGTACAATATCATTCTAGAGCCCATTGCTAAAATGATTAACATTGGGTAGAGAAACACAGAAAAGACGCCCAGGAGACTTTTACCGGCTTATTTTGCATCTTAAATAAAAACGACGAATGAGGGAGTTCATTTTTAGTGCGGGATTGCTCGAGAATCAAAACAGTTTTTTTGCCAAATTAATAGTCACTTTCCTACAGGACGGGTGGACAATGTCTTTTGAGAAATCGTCAATTATTCCAACCAAACGTGCACAGTCATGATATCATACAGTTAAAACTTGAAAAACTGTCCTGAAATGTCTGTCCTGAAATGCGCACAAATAGCACTTCGATATGCGCGTTAATCTACACCATATGACCATAGTAAGGCTATCAAATACTGTAAATATGGCCTGTGCACGAGCAATGTTTCAGCCAATGGACCTCCGGGTAACCCGGAGGTCCACTGGCAGAAACATTGCCCGTGTTTGCTATGAGTAATCAAGAGAACCTGCCGTGCTTTGGACGCCATTCGATATGACAATTGCGCGCAATTCCTACGCGCAATTAAGTCTAGATAAGCGCACAGTTCGTGACAGGACTTCTAGTTTTAACTGTATGCAGATTCTCGCGATTTCAGACAATCACAATATCTTTTATTCTCTTGTGATAGACTTTTATGAATTGCTTCTGACAAGACGACATTTTTGGCTACACATGGGGTAGAAGAGGATACACCCACGAGCAATATCGCTTCAACGATAGATGTTGATTTGAGGCGAATCGTGATTACCATGCCATAATGATGGGTCGCACAGCGGGTACGGTTGGTCTATTTTTTGGCTAACAATGTTCGAAAATATTTGAAATCAGTAAACGCATCATATTATTACCATAGGCGGTGTGTTTATAAACATAATTACTTGTTATTCCACTAACGTCAATGAACCTGAGGTTGTCATGGTCCTAAAGTCGTCACACATATTCTCGCGTTATTTTTTCCTGACCTACGAGACTTCAGAAAGTTTACGTTCTCCGAATTTTCAAGAAAAGTTTATCTAAAATGTTCAAGCAACAACTTATCGCGGATCTGGTTGGAATCGTAAGTACCCTCAAAGATGCAATAGTCGTCGCTGGGCGATAGATCTTCGCGAAAATGGGTCCCTCGCGGGGCGTTCAGTTTTGAACAAACATCCCGATAAAACGAGTACCTACGTGTGTTAGGGACATACATTCTACGCGAAACTTCTTACAAGCTACTCTCCCGTTACCACTAGCTTTCAAAATCGACATAAATTGGGTAGTTCGGACCTGACGAGTTTAAGACAGTACTGAATACTTGATGACCGCAATAACCGGCACGGGAAATGATCATCAAATCTATGGGTTTAAAGGTTAGTTAGAGCATCAACGACTCAACCAACTGTAATTCACCTTTCACGCCGATTACAAATGTAAAACTAAGAATCATTTAACGTCGTAAAAGACAGAGCGATTGAGAGATAGAGAGAGAGAGGAGACAGATAGATGTACACAGGCGGGCTAATAAACAGACACACAGACAGACATGCATGCAGGTAGGCATGCATGCAGACAGTAAGACAGGCAAGTAGGCAGACAGGCAGGTAGACCGAGGGGCAGACAGATGGACACACAGAATGACAAACAGACAGACAGAAAGTTGTGCTTAGAAATCATATCAGTTTTGTTCTGAATCTTAATTTTCCGAAAATTTTACTACATTTCGTCCCAGCATGTCACACTTGACGATAACTAGAAATACTGGGACGGAACTATTTCCATTAACACGCGAAGATCACTCCCTTTCAGAAATTTATTGTGACCAGCTTCAACGAAAACCCCACCCCTCCATACTCAGTATAGGATATGATATTACACCCGATAAAATATGCCTCGAAATTGGCTAATGATGTTAGAAATTATTTTTTATTGCCGTTGCAGTTTTATTTGTCATTTGGGAATTTGAAAACACTATTTTGATATCCGAACGGGCGTGTGGTGGTGGTGGTTGTGGGGGGGGGGGGGGGGTGGTGCATGGGTATGGGTCAGTGAGGTGAGAGCGAGCGCGAAATTTCCATTTTGAGTAATGTTTTCCTCATTCTTGCTTCATTCTTTATAACTGGCTCCAAGTTTGCTGGAAAATGCTTTTTTATAATACAGAACACTCCAGTAAACATGAGTAGTATGTCAGGGTCTAAACTTGGCCTGATATTATTGACCTCGGAAGTGATGAATGTAATGTCGCGATGGGTGCCATGTGGTGCTGTCATAGTAGCCCGCGTGAGCGGCTATGTTTTGTATTACGTCATTGTCATATGTGATAGGTACTGTCATTGAGCATGCACAACAAGTCCACGCATCACTATGGGGATGACGTCACAAGCTGGTCGCCCATGTGGGCTAACACGACAAACAAACAAGACGTAATTGGATTACGTGACGTCACTTGCGAGCTCCAGGGTGAGGTTAGGCCAATGAGGAACGTTTACCACATCTACTTCTGACATAAAATGAGGTGAATTGGGGGTGGGTGCTAATTTGGAAACGGGTAAGAATTTACAGTACAAAATATATACTTTGAGATATTTTGGAAGGTTTTTCGTCATTCTACACACACTGGTTAATGTGCGAATGCCTTTTTGTACTTCTTGTTTTTTTTCAGGCAGAAAGCTACGGAAGCGCTGAGGCGCCAGTTGAGTATTATTTCTATCTTGCACGTGCAGGTTAGCTATCTTGCACCTGTAAGTTACTATCTTGCACGTGCAGGTTAGCTATCTTGCACGTGCAGGTTAGCTATCTTGCACGTGCAAGTTACTATCTTGCACGTGCAGGTTAGCTATCTTGCACGTGCAGGATAGCTATCTTGCACCTGCAAGTTACTATCTTGCACGTGCAGGTTAGCTATCTTGCACCTGCAAGTTACTATCTTGCACGTGCAGGTTAGCTATCTTGCACGTGCAGGTTAGCTATCTTGCACGTGCAAGTTACTATCTTGCACGTGCAGGTTAGCTATCTTGCACGTGCAGGATAACTATCTTGCACCTGCAAGTTAGCTATCTTGCACGTGCAGGTTAGCTATCTTGCACCTGCAAGTTATTATCTTGCAGGTGCAGGTTACCTATCTTGCACCTGCAAGTTAGTTATATATATAGTCATATTTGAAGTCGAGTTCATCAAAAGTAGTATATAAGGGTCCAATCTATCCCCAATTTGCCGGCCGGACCTAGGTTCGGATTTGTCGGCCCCACTCCCGGACTACGGAAATTCCTATCGCTGAGACAACCACTATAGGCTCATTGGCCATGTCTAGCCGCCTGGATATGTACGTTTCGCATCGATTGCATCGAAGGCTAGGTGTGGATGCTTTATGCTGGGTGTGTGAATGGGAAAAGTCAGGCATAAAGAGTGAAAAACGGTTAGAGTTGGAATGACGTCGGTGACGTCACGGTTAGCTCGCGACGTCATGACGACGTTGACCGCAGTCGATGTCCACAGAGGTGAGTGACTGGACGTCCGTAGGGTCTTTGAATAGGCGATGTTTCCCTACAGGTGGCCCTGCCGTTGGTAGACCATTGCTGGGCCGGGTCTCAATACCCCTTAACAGGAACAGGGATGTCCCTTTTCTGGTTTTCGACCCTTCTTCTCCCTGATCGATTCTGTCCTACTCTGTCGGCTCGAAACAAGGAGCCACTAGAGCAGCCCCTCGAAAATTGACACCTCGAACGACTCATACAGATGTGTGACTGGGGAGCTGCTCCAGAAGCAGCTTCTCGAACGACTTCCTGAAATGAGCCTTCGAGGAGAAAATTAGTAATCAAAGAGTTAGTCCCAGCAACTCTTTGAACGATTCTTCTACATCTGGATTATAGTGATCACCAGCAATGACTGACCTGTCAGGAGACTGTTCGAGCTTGTTGAGGTAGGGGTGCTGGAAGAAGGGGAAGAGTGGCTGTGCCGCTCTTAATCGTGGGGAGCTGCTCCAGAAGCCGCTTTTCGAACGATTCACTGAAATGAGCCTTCGAGGAGAAAATTAGTAATCAAAGAGTTAGTCCCAGCAACTCTTCGAACCATTCTTCTACATCTGGATTATAGTGATCACCAGCATTGACTGACCTGTCAGGTGACTGTTCGAGCTTGTTGAGGTAGGGGTACTGGAAGATGGGGAAGAGTGGCTGTGCCGCTCTTGATCGGAACGCTCGGTGTAGGGTTCCTGGTTCACTGGCGCAGGTCGCGGAGGCCTGGGTCGTGGAATAAGGTCGACGGGTCTCTGATGTGATTAGGATATTCGGTCGAGAAGGCAGGGTTAGGGAATCGTGGCGCGAAGGGCTTCTGGAACAAGGGGAAGGGCGACTGTGTCGCTCATGGTCAAGCGGCAGAGGTAAGGACGGCGGGTCAAATACGGGAATGTAAGCCTCTGGACAAGTATGGGGAGCCGGGTCTTCTGAGATAGGATGGCTGTCAAATATGGGAATGTAAGCCACTGGGGCAAGTATGGGGAGCCGGGGCTTCTGAGATAGGGTGGCTGTCGCAAGATAACTAACTTGCAAGTGCAAGATAACTAATCTGCATGTACAAGATAGCAACTTGCAAGTGGAAGATAGCAACTTGTAGGTGTCACCCATTTCTGTGGACATCGACAGCGGTCAACGTCGTCATGACGTCGCGAGCTCACCATGGCGTCACCGGCGTCATTGCGACTCTAACCATTTTACTCTTTATACCTGGCGTTTCCCATTCACACCCCAACATAAAGCATCCACACCTAGCCTGCGATGCGAGCGATGCGAAACATACCTAGCCAGGCGACTAGACATGGCCAATGAGCCTATAGTGGTTGTCTCCGCGATAGGAATTTCCGTAGTCCTGGAGGGGGTCCGGCAAATTCGAACCTAGGTCCGGCAAACTGGGGCTAGGTCCGGCAAATTGGGGCTAGGTTGGACCCTTATATAGTAATTTTGATGAACTCGACTTCAAATATGACTAAAATGATGTTCCTCAAATATAACTAACTAGCAGGGTTACCCTGAGTTGCACGGGATAAACCCTGCGTTGCACGGGATAATTTAGGGGTCATATGAAAAGTACCCCCCAAAAAAACAAAAAATAGGGGCCGCGTATTTTTCGACCCAACCCGCCCTACGGGCGGCACACACGACCCCTTCAATCCCGTCACTTTTTAAACCCCCACCATTAGATTACTAGTAATATATTACCCATGTAGACCCCTTTGAGGTCCTATATCGGTGAAATCCATCAAATTTGCCCCTCCCCACCCCCACCCTGCCACTTTTTTAAAAACCACCATTAGATTCCTGACAAAAAGTTACCCCAAGTAGACCCCTTTGAAGACCTATATCGGTGAAAATAAAATTGGTCTAAATTTTGCCCCTCCCTGCCCCCACCCCATCCCACACACTTTTTTTAAACCTGACGAGGACTTCCGCTATAAAAAAGTACAAAAATAGGGGCCGCGTATTTTTCGACCCAGACCGCCCTACGGGCGGCACACACTGTCCCGTCCTCCGGGCGGGGGCCTTCCATCCTGTCACCTTTTAAACTCCCACCATTAGATTCCTGGTAAAAAGTTACCCCTAGTAGACCCCATTGAGTTCCTATATTGGTGAAATCCATCAATTTTGCCCCTCCCCACCCCCACCCCGCCACTTTTTTAAACACCACCATGAGATTCCTGATAAAAAGTTACCCCAAGAAGACCCCTTTGAAGACCTATATCGGTGAAAAAATATTTGGTCATAACTTTCGGTGCCTTCCCTGCCCCTGCCCCCACCCCCACCCCCACCCCGCACACTTTTTTAATTCTGACGAGGACTCCGAGCGGGGCCTTCGATCCTGTCACCTTTTAAACTCCCACCATTAGATTCCTGGTAAAAAGTTACCCCTAGTAGACCCCATTGAGTTCCTATATCGGTGAAATCCATCAATTTTGCCCCTCCCCACCCCCACCCCGCCACTTTTTTAAACACCACCATGAGATTCCTGATAAAAAAGTTACCCCAAGTAGACCCCTTTGAAGACCTATATCGGTGAAAAAATATTTGGTCATAACTTTCGGTGCCCTCCCTGCCCCTGCCCCTGCCCCCACCCCCACCCCGCACACTTTTTTAAACCTGACGAGGACCTCCGCCATAAAAAAGTACCCCTAGTAGACCCATTTTGGGCACTCTGGATAGCCCAA
Organism: Pictodentalium vernedei; assembly: GCA_031216915.1. Taxonomy (NCBI): domain Eukaryota; kingdom Metazoa; phylum Mollusca; class Scaphopoda; order Dentaliida; family Dentaliidae; genus Pictodentalium; species Pictodentalium vernedei. Next base: position 773,581,049 of record CM062296.1, on the reverse strand, counting down.
TATCCATTTCTATAGCGGACAGACAGACAGAGAGACAGAGAGAGAGACAGACATACAGACATTCTAAAATATAGTATAGACTTGCAGGTGCAAGATAGCTAACCTGCATGTGCAAGATAGTAACTTGCAGGTGCAAGATAGCTAACCTGCACGTGCAAGATAGCTAACTTGCAGGTGCAAGATAGCTAACCTGCACGTGCAAGATAGTAACTTGCACGTGCAAGATAGCTAACCTGCACGTGCAAGATAGTAACTTGCAGGTGCAAGATAGCTATCCTGCATGTGCAAGATAGCTAACCTGCACGTGCAAGATAGTAACTTGCAGGTGCAAGATAGCTATCCTGCATGTGCAAGATAGCTAACCTGCACGTGCAAGATAGTAACTTGCACGTGCAAGATAGCTAACCTGCACGTGCAAGATAGCTAACTTGCAGGTGCAAGATAGCTATCCTGCACGTGCAAGATAGCTAACCTGCACGTGCAAGATAGTAACTTGCACGTGCAAGATAGCTAACTTGCACGTGCAAGATAGTAACTTGCAGGTGCAAGATAGCTAACCTGCACGTGCAAGATAGCTAACTTGCACGTGCAAGATAGAAATAATACTCAACTGGCGCCTCAACGCTTCCGTAGAAAGCCCCAAAAATAACCTAATGTAAAGCCGCTTCATTTAAAGCCGCTTCATGGACCCATACAATTATACAGCGAATACGTTTTATGGAAGTGTGATGGAACAAAAATGTATCGAACACTTTGACGGCAAGTTTTTACAGACTTCCCTTCCAAAAGTAAGCGTCAAAACCATATCTTCTTAAAGTATCTCTTGCAAACAGTCAGAGAAAACAAAAGAGGTATTATGGTTGTTGCTGGCGTTTTAAATCCGACTTGACAACTAAATAAATGGGAGGATTAATATCAATAAACAATCAGTTATATTATATAGTGTTTATATGCCCAGATCAACATCGTAAATTATGGCTTTAACTCTTACTCCGCCGAGTATTTTCAATATATTTTTCCTCAAATTTAGTCATGGTTGCCTTGAAGCAGCCATGACTAGATTTGAAGGAATATTTATGTAAACTTTACTCAAGAAACCATTGGTCAAAAAGTCTATTCAGTTTACATGGGAGAATTTTGGTTAAAGGTCCATCAGTTAAAGTTATTTCAATGGCAAAGATTTTGTGTACTTGGCAGGAATATCTGCCAGCAGCATGCAAGGAGTTAACGTTTTTTGACGGTGGCTATTTGTAAAGAAAGGGACCAAAGTACTATTTGGCAGCCTGACAAAATTTGTTGAATATTTGCTCTGATGATGAATGATTCTCGATCAATAGCACTTTATTCAATGCACACGATATTTAATTTTTTTTTTTAATTATTTTTTCAAAAAAAAATTCCAAACATTTCAACAAAATAATATCGTGTGATCATTCATTGAAGGATCACATCATATGGTTTTGTTGAAAGTTTCTGAAGTTTTTCAACTAGTCAGTTCTTAACCCTTTACCCAACGTAAAATTTATTATTTTAATTACTCTTTTTTTTAATTTTTCCAAACATTTCAACAAAACCAAAACATGTGACCCCTCATTGGAACGAGCTCGGTGAGCTCGTTCCAATGAGGGGTCACATGATATGGTTTTGTTTAAATATTTTGAAAAATATAATTTTTTTAACTGCTTAATTTGCAAATTACGCGGGCGGATGCGGGAGATTCGTTAGGTAAAGGGTTAAATTACGTGGACGGATGCATCCTGTTAGAGTTAGTTAAATTTTCAGAATTTTATTTTTTTATTCTGTGCACTAGCACCGAGGGGGGGGGGGGGGCAACTACACCGGAGCCCGGGATATTTGTTGTTTTAAAAAGTGTTGGTTGACCTATTGGTACGTCTGAGTTGAAAGTCGTGGGAAGGCTTTTGGTACCGGTCCTCTACGCTGGTGGAAGTGGCAAGAGTACGTAGTTGCATTACTGACTAGCTTCCATTCATATAAAAAAAAACATTTGTTTCAGTTTGTTGGTTTTCCACCGGTACTTCCTGCATAGTGGTGGTCACGATTATCTTTAGAGATAAATGAACCATACACACACAGAAATACAGGTAATAAATGTCCAAAATTATAAGGAAATAATTGAGTAGATATTGTCAAGAAACTGCAGAAGAATGCCCCAAGCAGTAAATTTTCTGGAGGAATATCCCTAGTTCTCCACTTATCGCTTCGCGCGTTCGGCGCAGGTAGGGCCCGTAACGCCTCTTCTAAACATTGCCCCGGTCCCTATCCTCGCTCTCGGCGGCCCTGATTCTGTGACACTATAAATCTTGATGAGGATGAACTTACTAGCTTTGCTTCGAAAAAAGTGAAACAAAAAGTATTGGGTTTCACTGCATTTCGTGAAAGGTCCATGTGGGCTGCCATGAAATGGGTTGACGTGCTAACAGGGGAGCGTTGCCTTTCGTTTGACGTGTTTACCAGACGTACCGGTCGAATCTTCGGAGCTTTATTCAAACAAGTTGCCATTTAGTTTTTGAAAAAGATAAGGTGTGAACCATCAGTGGTACAAACTTGCCTAGCTTGTTGCAATGAGGGGTATAAACTATGTTATGGGAGCACAATTGGCATTTATTAGATGTTCAGCAAACTGTCATTGTCAATGCGAGCCACGTGGTGTCGTCCACTTCAAAATGTTGTTCTTTCCAGATGCAACCAGATGGGCTTCTAGAAGTCTAAAGACGCCCATGGTGGTCGTGTGTAACCTCCCCTCTATACCAAACCCTCTCCACCCTACCCCCTACGCACACAAAAAGTTAGATACCTCCCTTCTTTATTTGCATGCTGAAAATGAGTCAAGAGTTGTGACACTGCAGACGTCTTTTTTTCTACAAGAATAAGCGTTTTAGCATTGCCTATTGTACGTATAGTACTGCTATTAAATAAGCATTTTCTTTCGCGATCAGATTTGTTCGCGGCACACACACCAGTTGGCCGAGATTTGCTAAATCAAGACACAATCAAGAAAAATAAACAACAATAGCAGCTCTGTCTGGATATGCTCGCATTTGTATTTCGAAATTTTGCGGTAGGGAAAGCGGACAGGGAATTTCGACTGGATCGCGACCTGGTTGTGATCCGGTCAAAATCCTCTGTCCACTTCTTGCGTGAGTATTGTAAGTATCGAAACTGTTTTCGGAATTTGTCATGTTGTCTTGGTATATGACGTTGCCAAAGCCGACTCTCCAGGGCGTGTCTTTTCAAAATCAAGGGTTCAAACCCCTCACGTGTATGAATTGTTTCAAAATGAGTCTACTTCAACCCAAAACTCTTTCGCCAAATATATCGTTCAAATCTACGAAGCGTTAAACACAATAATACACATTCAAACTTTGCTAATTTCGTGTTTTTTTCTTTTTTATCTAATCAAGCTTGCGACCTTGTATGAAGGATCCCGTTGCTTTCGCGTTCGCATTGTACGATTTGGAAGAAAATTAAAACTTCCATGTGGGAGCGCGATGGCTCAGTGGTTACGGCATTGGACTTCAAACCGAAAGGTCCGCAGTTCGATCCCCGCCAGGGGTAACTGCATTGTGTCCTTGAGCAAGGCACTTAATCCCGATTGCCCACGTGGGGGCGCGGTGGAGCTGCTTACTACAGCCTACTGCACGTTGATGGTGTACTTGTCTTCAACCAATGCTAACCCTCTTTGTGCGGAGTTAGTACGTTGGGGAGACTGACAGTTGCTCGCCGTTGCTCGGTGGTTCTCTCTGGGTACCTCGGCTTCCTCTACCCACTAAACTGTCCGACACGAGGTGACCCTGGCTGTCGAATGTGTCGTTAAAACTGAATTAATAAAAAAAACGTAGCTTGCGACCTTGCATTAGAAGAGCTCGTTCCTTTGACATTCATATGCTACGATTAATTAAGAAATTAAGAAAATTAAAATGTATTCAGTAAAACTGGTCATCTTGCTTGCAACAGGAAATACGATAAATTGTTGAAAGGATGCACAATATTGTTTTCAGGGAGATGGACATGACGCTTGACGGGGAAGACAAATGTGTTATTCGAAAGGCATTCTGAATGTAGTCAGAGGGGTCTATATTGCTGAAACAAAACATACGAGGTCCTTTGATTATAGTTTGTAGCAGGTGCAAAAGGCTACACATGCTGCATGCAGTCATGAGAAATATAACAGTGTTTCTCAAATTTGTTCTAATAAAAGGTATCACTCGCCGTTAACTCCTTGCATGCTGCTGGCGGATATTATGCCCGGGGCAGGCTTTCTCTTGCCACCGAAATATATATAACTTGGCCACCTTTAATCTAATTTCCACACTTTTAAATTAAGGCATTTTCACCAACGATTTGTGGAGATAAATTTAGATGAATTTTTCATCAAATCCAGTCATGGCTGCCTCACAGCAGCCATGACTAAATATGATGAAAAAAATAACGAGTTAAAAGTGAATGAATCCAAAACATAGCCGACAAAACGGTAAGTTGCGTTGATATCGAAGGGCTGAGTTTCATGGCAGAGAAGTAAACGCCTCTCTGAAGAAATGTAACAGTCATTGCAATCCATTCTGGCGGGAGCGCGGTGGCTCAGTAGGTAGAGGTGCAGGCTGCAAGCCGAGAGGTCCTCGGTTCGAATCCCACCTGCGGCAACCGCGTTGTGTCCTTGGGCAAGGCTCTTCATCTCCATTGCCCGCGTGGGGGCACGGTGGCGTTGTGTACTAAGGCGTACTGCACGCCGATGGTGCACTTGTCTTCAACCAATGCTAACCCTGCTTGTGTGGAGTTAGTATGTTGGGGAGCTGACAGTTGCTCGCCGTTGCTCGGTGGTTCTCTCCGGGTACTCCGGCTTCCTCCACCCGTAAAACTGCCACGGTCATGATTAGCCATTGTGCATAAATATGTGACCTTAAAACACCAATAAATAAATAAATAAATAAATAAATAAATAATATCCATTCTGGCTTGCATTCGGGAAAGGGTGCGATTTGTCCACAAATTTATCAATGTATTATGAAAAATACGTTTAGCCTATATTTAATTCCGTATGCCACAGTTTATGTATAAAAAGGTGGCATTGACATTCGTGCAGGTTGGATTCCATTAGCCGAAGTTGACGTGTATGACATGGTTGTGTAAGCCAAAAATACTGATCTTGGGTTATTACGGATTTTGTTGTGGTGGGTTTTAATTCGGCATATGTAGTTATTATTCTGGATCTGGGGGTGTATTTATCTATTTATTTTTATTTATTTATTTATTTATTTATTTATTTATTTATTTATTTATTTATTTGCACCCATGTTGCCTATTTTAGAGGACCTTCTCCCCAAGCATTAGTGATTGGGCTCTATTTTACCAATAAACAAGCACTGCTTCACTTCCTGGAGTTCTCACGAGGGAGGGCTTCGATTACAATAATCAACCTCACTATCAAAAAGAAGGAAATAGAATGCACCCATTTAATCAATTACACCGTATCATATGGATGAACTGAATACGGCTGAATTAACTCTTTGAGCCCGAAAAGCCACGTTTCCATCCAGAATCTCGATACGATCTGAATACATAAGGTGATTGTTGCTCATTGAAATAGTATGGTAGACTAATCAAGATTTTCAATGTGCAGCCCCAAAGCTGCACGTTGAAAATGTTGTTTGGTCTTCCCTCAAGTAACGAACACAGACTTTACCGGTTGGTGGCTCGGAAATGGAATGGCGCATACAATCACGGTTTAATAGGTTAACCCCATACTCAACGGAACGGTGGCGACCCTCCAGCGATATTCACAAAAATCGTCATTCATTTATTATTCTTTTCATTTTCTGGTTCAAAAAAATAGCTTGCTGCCTCTCATTGTAAGTGAGGGGCATCTGCTATGTGTTTGAGGTACAAAAATTTTATTTATTCAAGAACTCGCTTGCAAGTGTCGTCATCTCGTTGTATTAATTAGATGGATAAAGTCTTAAACTTCATCACACCGAGGACTTCTACAATCATTAATTAGAGGGTGGAACCCCGCGAATATCAAATTTACTGCTAATTCATATCCCAAATCGAATCAAGCAGATGATTTAGAATCGAATCGAACTGCACCTTCCTACAACCGTGAATATTACCAGTTTCCACTCAAGTGGTGTATTCTGTCAATCAACCAATCAAAAAATGGAAATATTCCAGGACGGAATCAAGGTAGTTTCGGAGGCGGAATTTCTTTGAACTCTTCTTCTATCATCAGGTCTCCTGTACATGACACCTGGCGATAGAAGAAGAGTTCTTTCAGTTCAACGGGAGACACTTGGTTGGATTTGAGAACATCTCGACGTTTCGAAAATTTCCGAATCAGGACATCAAATCGAATCGAATCTTCGGAATGATTTCGAATCGAATCGGATCGGCATTTCGTAGCTTCGCATGGCCTATTATTTATTTATTTATTTATTTATTTATTTATTTATTTATTTATTTATTTATTTAGGCTTGTGGACATTTTCAACAGCCAGGGTCATATCGTTCGGACAGCTTTATATTTCAACTGAGGAAGCCTGAGAACCCGTAGAGAACCACCAGGAAGCGGCACTCTCCATCTCACTAAGACCGCACAAGCAGGCTTAGCATCGGTTGATGGAACTTGTATTATCGATGTGCAGTACACACTGGCACACTGAGCCAGCATGTTTCCACTTGGGCAATAAATTAGAGGATTGTAAAGGGAATGAAATAGGTGGTCAACTCATATGAAACATACGAAATTCAACACACGGTTGCAAAATTGAAGAAAAGATTTTCTATTGTCAATAGTTTTAAGCTACTGTATCGGACGTCTCTGACACAACTAACAAAAGCTTCTTGGCAATGTTTCCAACTCTCGGTATGATAGGGGTGTGGGTTATGGTCGCTCTGAGAGGTTCATAAGAAACCAATGACCCGCTACTTGAAACTTTTATTTAATTCCACATCACCAAGACGAAATGTATTTTTTACTTTAGGTGAAGGGATTGCTTTACTCATTTTATGTAAACAGGATTACACTGCCATTGTTTTTTGTTTCTTGAAATGACCCTGGGGATTCAAATTTGCTTATTCAAATACAAAAGTGTGTTGTTATCTGGTAATCCTATATTCCTTTTGACACAAACCTCTTGGTTTCGAGTAGGTATCACTGCGAACAATACTTGTTCAATATATTAACCTACGAAAAGTCCTTAACTTTCGCATATCAAACTTTGGGAAGAGGTCCTAACTCGCTTGGAAATCTCGGTGTCCAGGACACTTCGATCGTTCTGCTGACTTAATTGATTCAGATTTTGAGATATGAATGAGTTCGTCACGTACGACAGTCGACAACAAGGGCATCACTGTGGTCTCCTCAACAACGATCCCAGTAAAATAGTAAATGAAAAGGTATTTGTGTTCTTCAAAGGAAAATACAAACACTGTATCTTCCTTGGAGGCTTCAGTGCCAGGCACTAATACTTCGGCTGTAACTCATGTCATGAGTACCAACGGTGGCGTCTTTTTTATATAATTGAACACTATGATCTCCACGTACATGTACTTAACAAGGACCAATTGTTATATACGTAAGCAGCACCCCACTCCACCGCGTCGATATCCTCGGTCCCATTATCATTGATACCTAATAAACTGTACTGGTGTCTATTCAGTCGAGGACGAAGACCTTGGTAGCGGTTATCCCCCAATCAATGCCACCCTCACCTGCGACAAAAGCCCCACAACAGAATATGACCCTATCCGTAAACGAAACATAACCACAAGTCACTGGGGCTTCTTTAGACAAATTGTGCAGACTAAACTCAGACTATATGACTCCACAACGAGGATAAACTTGAAACAGCCCGCATTAATTTAAGCGATTCCACCAATAAGACGCTTAACGAATTAAATCTACCCAAAGAAAACATTCCACCCTCGTAAAAAACAGCCTCACTACCCAAACTATTAATATCATGAAACAAAAAAGAAAGGGCCTCAGAGAGCATAACAGTCAACGCGATCCAAATAACAGATACGAACTCAAAACCATCTACAACCACCGCAACGTCGAAGTCAAATAAGCAATTAAAAAAGAAAACCGCGACAGCTGTTAGGAATCACGGGAAACATAAGCGGTGTTCGATACTCTAAAACGTTTTGGGGCAGTTTTAGACTCTCACAGGCCACAAAAGCAAAACATCAAATAGCTACCACAGCGATCGGGCTGACGGCTCAAAGGGAGTTTTCTTCACAATGGATGACGAGGCAAAAGCCATCAACTTTGACGAATTACCCAAAATGACTCACAAACGAAGAGTGAACTTTGTCGATGAATTCCGTGGCGAAGCTAATGATTTCGCCATTAACAATATTTACATTTTTTGAACCGACTTATACCCCGACTCCTTACTTCCGCCTTCTTAACCACATACGTCATTGATATCATTCAAAATTTTAAAAAAACTTCTCATCGCCAGGAGAAAACATAATAACCCACCCAATTCTGAAGTAAAACACCCTTTGCTTTCATTAATAGACCGACGAATATCCTGAACCGCTGTCTCTCGATCGGTTGCTTCCCTAAATGTTGGAAAGTAATCGTGATGATCTTAAACCCGACGAAATCCCTAACAGCCCATCAAGCTCCAGGCCCATTAGCCTTCTTAGTTGCCTGGGTAAGACCTTCGAACGTGCAATCATTAATAGCCACAGAAGTCATTTAAAATCGATCAATTTCTTCAGCAAGTCACAACGAGCCTATCGAAACTACAAACAGGTCAGTTAGCATGTGTGCCGACTGATTGACTACATTCAGACCTCCTTGTCCCCCTCCCCCCTCCCCCCCAAAAAAAAGTTCGGGCAGCGGTCTTACTCAATATCGAAAAAGCGTTCAGCTCAGTTTCACATACTAGAATGAGATATATATTGGCAAAAGACCCTCCGCAATAAAATACTCAGAATTATCTACTCCTTCTTACCTGACTGAGAAATCTATGTCAGAGTAAATGGCGAAATATCAAATGCCAGGCTCTCGGCTGGAACCAACCGGGGCTCTGGTCTGAGCCCGCTTCTTTTTATCATATATCTTAACGACGTGCACAAAAAGGGTGAAAAGCAGGTCGAGATCTCAACGGACGTGACAACCGCAACTTAATCCCAGTTCCCTATTCGACATTCGTTATCAGCCGATTGTATCGGTTGATAACGAATATCGAATAAGGAACAGGGAATAAGTAATGGTTGTCACATCCCCAAGATCTCACAGTTCGCCGACGATAAGGAACTCTACACCGATAGTAGATTCCCCGTGACATCATCGAACGTCGACAACAAGACGCTCTCAATGATCTTGAAGACTGGTGCGCGAAATGATAGTAGGTAATAAAGGCCGATTCTGGACCACTTTGTACATGTACCGTACACGTACACGTACATGTGCGTTTACCGCCATAGGATTCAGTGTTAAATCGCGTACACGTATACAAAAATGTCGTTTTTTCATGATGGTCCAGAATCGGCTATTGTTTTTGAGGCTCACAGATCGCACTTTTCACGCTCAAAACACCCGTTGGCGAACGCGTACATTCGACACGTCGCTCAAAAAGTGAAAAATGTACGAAACTGTACATGTACATTTTCTTAAAAAATTTTTGTCGTCGTTCCTATCGTGGATTAGACCATCGATCCATCGTTGTTGAACGCGAGCAAAAAACGCTTTGCCGATTCCAGACCAGCATCAAAAACGGTTTGCCGATTCTGGACCACCTATGGACCACCTACGTTCGCCAACGGGTGTTCTAACGGTTAATGTGCGATCCGATCGGCGAAACCCATTTGCCGATTCTAGACTAGGAAAAATCGACCTCAAAACGTTTTTCTAGACGTTCGCCAACGGCGAAAAGTGAGCGTAAAGTGCAGTTACTCATCAAGGATTTCTGTTTTAAGACCGATTTGGGCCTTCGGTATATGGAAAAAAGGAGGTTTGTTGGTTCTAGATCACCACGTTCGCGATCGCGTTTGGGACGGTCCAGGGTGCGATTTGATCGGCGAAAACTCGATTTGTCGATTCACCTCTTGAGTTTTGTGAGACGAATCGTGATAGAATCGGTTTTGAGGAGTTTTTTCAATTTTGTACTCAGTGTAAATAAATAGCTTGTTTCGTTTAATAGAGTCGACTATAAGATTGAATTCGATAAATTCTATCATGATAGACACTCATGTTTTTGTTTCGGTGTGAATGAAAGGTTTTCGTTCAAAAGAGTTGACTATAAAATTGAATCTGTTATAATAGACATTCATGTTTTGTTTCGGTGTGAATGAAAGGTTTTCGTTCAGCGGATGACATTGAGGTTTAGAAAATTAGAATCGATGGAAAATCGTTTGTTTACGTTTTGTCACTGCGAATTTTGTGAAATAAATCTTAATAAAACACTTTGTAGAATTGTTTCATTCAAATAAAAATAGTTCGTAGAATTGTTTCATTCAAATAAAAATTCTATTATAAAACCTTTTTCACTTAGATGAATTTTTAAGAGATAAAACTATTATAATAGACACTCATGTTTTCTTCTGGTGTGAATGAAAGGTTTTCGTTCAATGAATCATTTTAATAATAGACAATAAAAGCGCGTTTCACTCAGTCAGGTTTAAGAGGTAAATTTAATTTTAATATATTCATGATAATGTTCGGAGATATGAATGAACCCTTTTAACGGATGTAATTATTCTCAAACGCATTAAATCAGAAACCGGTTTCTTATGCGCTGAAACTTTCAAACTTTTCAAAGTTCTCCAGTTCGTCACTGAGTGAATAATCTGTGATGCGATTTTTAACGCGTTCAGAAGCAAAACGCATTTATAGAGGTTTATCATGTAAAATGTTTTTCCTCAACTGGTTTTTAGTTATTATATTAAAGACAGAAGATTTTTATTTACTTAAAACATAAAACATAAAAATAATTATACATTTAATTTGAAAATAATAAATAACTCACATTAGCATACTCAAGGGAAATATTAATAATTTAAAAACGAAAAAAATGTTTTTACAGATGGATGCCAAACGTAGAGATCAGCTTTTAAACGAATATGAACGTGTTAAGAAGAGTATTCAATCAGCTGATAGAAGCAGAGGGCTTGGAGAAGTGGAATTGATGTGCGAAGCCAAAAAAATATTAAAACCCATGACGGATGTTCAGGAACGAAGCAGGAAGGAGACAGTTGAAGAAATGAGACCCATAAAAGAGAGTTCTTTGAGAATGGGTTCGTTGCCCGGTAGTTTTACAAAACAGTATTCCTTTCAATCTACACCGGATTACTTTCCCATGAGAATCGAAACCGACGTGAGAGAGAGCGACGATACAGCTTCGACTATCACCACTGATAGCGTCGCGTCGTCCGAGTATGGTGGTAAGAGAGATCTGTTGTATGGAATTTATAAGGATTCGGACGGTAGAACTTTTGTGGGCGACACAGAAGTGGAAATGGATGATGATAATTTAATCGTCGGTTCGAATAAGTATAAAATAACTGATGGACTGTGCAAATTGCACCTTTTCGACAAGCCTGGAGATTACACGGAACAGGATTTCGACAATTACGGCGACATTCTGGTTCAGACCCACGCCATGAAGAGAAATAACGATGCCAGAGAGACGAGACCCAAATCCAACAGAGGTTACAAGTGGACGAAAGTGGTGAAACCCATATGGGATATGAATAAGAAGTTCGTCGAGTCGGTGACTGGCAAAGGGGTGAAAACCACTTTTCTTCCGAGCGATTCTGACGCTCTGTCTCAGAGATTGACTTTGTTGACGGCAAGTAGATGCGCTGGTAACACTGGATTAGATAATGAGATAGTAAGCATATGTGATGAATTGTTAAGACAGAAGGTTTTGAATAAAAACCATTATAAAAGGCTGATGAACGAATTGAAGGATTGATGTATATAATAAGTAGCGAGAAACAAACAAACAAAATATATAAAATAAAAATAGTAAATTTTACACTAGAATAATAAAAGTATTTAAACAACAAACGATTTACCAGTGAAAAACAAAATATATATTATAAAATAAAAATATGTTGGTGATAAAGAACAGGGGATAAGTCAGAACTTACGTTCAAGGCGGTTCTGGCATCGTCGATACTATAATGCGAGCGTTCAAGAGCGATGCAGGTAGAAAACTCGCATCGACTGCATTTGAGGTTGGTAAGAAGACAGCTTTGGATGCTGGTAAGAAAGCCGCTTCCGAAGCCAGTGGTAGGATAGCTTCTGTGGCTGGCAAGAGGGCAGCCGATGCGTTGATCGACAAGTTGATCAGTCCACCGGCGAAGCGAGCAACGTTAGAGCGTCGCCGAAAAGTTGGAAAGATTTGAAGGATGATGTGGTACCCATACAAGATTTAGCCAAAATGACGAGTGGATCTGGATTGAAGAGAAAGCGCGACGGTGTAATATAAATAAATAATAATATTAAAAACTAAGTTTGAAAAAAACATAAAAAATTGTGTTTGAAAAAATCTAAAATAACAACAAAAAGAAATAAACAAAGATGAACATTAAAGATATGTCTTGGAACGACGCCGCGACCAAGAGGTTGAATAACGAGTTCTTTCCGAAAAGCATAAGAGGCTTGATAGTGGGAAAATCGAATTGTGGAAAGACCAATCTGTTGATGAATCTGTTGTCGCGAACCGACTGGTTGGATTACGACAGATTGTTTGTGTTTGTCAAGAGCTTGTTTCAACCCGAATACAGATTGCTTCGAGAGTGCATGGATCGTAGATTGCCTAAGGACGTCATAGCCAGAATCTTTGACAGTAGGGAGGAATTCGACAAAAGTGAAGCTTCTCTTTCGACCATTTTGGACGGTGCGGCGAAGGAATTGATGAAGAGAAATGCATCTTCGAACGTCGAGTGTCGATTTTATGAGAACGCTAGCGACGTTCCAGATCCTAGAGAATTGAAATCGGAAGATAAGAATCTCATGATTTTCGACGATGTGCTTTTGGAGAGACAGAACCGATGCGAATCGTATTACGTTAGGGGTCGTCACAGCAACGTGGACTGTTTCTACCTGTCGCAGAATTATTTTCGATTGCCCAGACAGACGATAAGGGAGAACGTTAATTTTCTATGTCTCTTTCGCCAAGATCTCAAGAATCTCAATCACATCTACAGCGATCACGTCGCAAACGACATGAGCACGGCGGAATTCAGGAGATTCTGCAAGAGGGTTTGGGATGAAGGACTTTACAATTTCGTTGTGATCGATTTGACTAGCGAATTTAATCACGGAAAATATCGGTGCGGATTCGACAAGTTTTATGTTTCTGATGATAATAAGATAGAGCGCGAAAATAAAATTAGAAAATAATAAATCTTAAAATAATTAGTTTTGAAAAAATAAAAATAAAATTAAATATAATGTTCGAACAAGGAAAATTGTTAGAACGGATAGCCAAGAATACGGCTGCAAAACAATCCATTCAAATCGTGGTGAGTGGCGATTCGACTCGATTCGCGACGAAATTCGAACCTTCCATCGAATTGAATAGAGAGAAAAGATACGAGATGGCGTTGGTGAATCTGGAGACTTATTATTCCTTTCCCAACGTCACCGAAAAGAATAACTCGTTTAAGTATTCCGATGGAGTGGATTGGTTGGAGATTCGAATTCCCAAAGAAAGTTACGACATAGACGATTTGAACAATTACATTCAAACGCGAATGAAGACGGATGGAGAGGGAAGCAACAAGATCAGACTCACTCCCAACCCTAATACCTTACAGACGATGTTGGATTTGGAAGATAATTTTCGAGTGGATTTCAACACGGACGATTCTATAGGCAAGATGCTGGGATTCGATCGAAAGATGTATCGAGGCCATGCGGCATCTGAAAATATGGTTGACATTCTCGCAGTCAATAGCATTCTGGTGAACATGGACGTGATTGCTGGAAGCTACGTGAATGGTAGCACTCAACCGACGATCTATTCCTTCTTTGCAAACGTGTCGCCGGGTTATAAGATCATGGAACAACCTCGAAATTTAGTTTATCTACCAGTGATTTTAGACACATTGTATAGTCTCAAAACCACGTTGACGGATCAAAATGGTGAACTGTTAGATCTTCGATGAGAGAGGGTGACGATACGATTTCACATAAGAGAAATATAAAAGCAAAAAAAAAATATTGTATATATATAAATAACAAAATAAAATAAACGCAATATTAATTTACAAAAATTATTTAATATATATAATTATCATTAAAACAATAAAACAATTGAACAAAATATATTTTAAAAAAGAATTATGACACAATATGTGGTTAAAACGTGAACATATCTGCAGGACAGAGGAAGAAACTTAAGAGAGCATTAACAACTCGAGGCGAGGCGGTGAGATTCAAATTCACTCACGAAGATCTGACGAGTGGTGGTCAGGATTCGATCGCCTGGATCAGAAGTCAAATCAAAAGGATTGAGAAAGCGATTCGTGATGGAAGAGGGTTGATGGTGAGATTGAGTCCCGCTCAATTGAGATACAATTTGAGAATGAAAGGCGGTTTCCTACCGCTATTGGCAGGAATCGCCGCAAAAGCATTACCCTTTTCTGCAAAAGCATTACCCTTTCTCGGAAAGACTCTCGGCGTGGGAGTTCTCTCGGGACTCGCGAGTTCGACAGTTGAGAAATTAATGGGTGGCAGCGGACTGTTTTTGAAGAAGGGAGGAGCCGTGTGTCGCGTTCACGTAGATGACAGTGGTGAAGGATTGTATCTAGAACCCGTTAGAGGTGGCAACTCTTTGAGTGGAAACAGTCTCTATCTAAAGAGTGGACAGAACATTGAGCGACTCGGCAAGGGTTTGTTAAGAATATACCGATTTTGAGTATGTTATTATAATGTAAAAATTATACAATTATATAAAATATAAATCATAAAAAGTATAAAATAATATAAAATGCATAAAAAGGTGGAAAAACAATTAGATGATAATGATGAATATCATGAGATAGAGTGCGAAAAAGATGTGGTAAACCGATTAGACGCTAATGATGGATATCTTAGGAAAGAACTGATAAAAGAGTTAAATAAAGATCGGGATAGATGGTTGAAATTTAAAAGAATGAGACGTTTTCCACCGTCACCACTACCTTTTGAAGAGAATGGTAATGATGTGAGTGTTACCGAGAGATGCACAACATTCATTCATAATTATGATTCGGATAAACAAATGTGTTCATATAAAAAAAATGTAACATATCACAAAAAAAAGAAAAGAAAAATCGACGCCAAAATTTGAGAAAAAAGGAAACGTTATTATAATATATGGGCGATAGTGAAGAAGGAAAACAAAAACAAAAAAAGTAATGAGATCTTCGCTAAAAAATCAATCTCTCTATTGTTTATATTTCCAAGTCCGTTATTAGCTTGTTGACACTCATGTATTCTCCTTTTTCGAAAATGTGTTGAATGTTTATCTTTACTTTTTGGAGTTTTTTTACATCGGTGAACGCGCTCTCACCACCCAATTTGTCCACGAGTTCGAGTGAGATTTTTGGATATATGTAACGTCCATATGACAATGACAAATTCGAATTCTCTATCTTTGGCAATGACGATTTTCTGTAGATCGCTTTGGTAGTCGTAAAACAAATTGAGCATGGCTTCGTCTAATTTCAAAGGCATGTTATATTTGTCATATTTGTGCTCTAAGCCCTTCGTCTCGACCTCGTTCAATTTGATGGAATCATGTCGTTGTAATCTATAGATTTTAAAACCGAATTTCTTAACGTTTCAACTCGTTTCAATTTCAATTCACACCTTTTAGGTGTTGTTGTCATGATCAATTATTTGTTTTTTTTTGTTTTATGAATTGTTGCAAATAATATATATTTTTAAATTTTGTATTTAAATAATAATTGTTTAAAAAGTTTGTTTTTTTTTACTCTTTATATATATAAAAAGTTTTTTTCAATTTTTAATTTTCTTTAACGTAAAAAAATTTTTTTTGTAAAAGTTTTTTTCTCTTTATATATAAATAAAAGTTTAAATTTAACATCCTTTTTTTCTTGTATTAATTCAATTTTTTTCACGTTAAGGAACATACAAAAATTGATTAATTTCATCAAAAAATTTTTTTTTTTGAAGAAGAAATTAAAACATATATATATAAAAACAATTTTAAAACTTTTTAACAAATTATTACTTAAATACAAAATTCGAAAAAATATTCTTACAAAAGAAGCAAACAAATAAAAAAATGGAAAATTTAAAAGAGAAAACTGTACCTCAGTTAAACGAGATTTGTAAAATATTAAAAATTTCACATTTCAGAAATCATAGAACTAAATAAAAAAAAATTGAAGTCATACAGGAATATCGTTTGTGAAATGATGGAAAGAAAAAAATCGAAAGATCGGAAGTGGATAAACTTAAGCAGTCAAAAAATGCATCGATTGTGAAAAATGAGAAGATGACTAAACAAAAAGTCATTGAAGAACTTCAAGTTTCAAAAGAAAAAAAAAAATGAAACTGAAACGAGTGATGCACTTTAGAATCTAGACAAACGAGATATATCGAGCGAAATTCGATGAGCAATCGACGAAGGGAAAGGAGAAGAATATATAGCATGACTCATCGCAGAAGTATTCCAATCGAAGCCCGTAGAACGGGAGAGTGCGATCAAAGGCATTTTTAAAATTCTCGACATGGTTCCCTTGTTCAAGAAAGTCGATCCAAAATTGTTCATGGAATGGGTGAAGAAAAAAGTATTGGATTTGTTTCATGAACACATGAACGTGGGACGAAAAATTAAGATGATACTCCATTGCGTGATGAATAAAATCGATGTGAAGTCCGGCGAGAGCATTGTGAAAAATGCATATTTCAGATCTAACGTTGAACCCGTACTTCATTGTTCAGATTTATCAGACGTTTTCGAAAAGATGAAAGGCAAGATGTTGATGTCTCTTGCGAATTATCAACATGAAGGTAGTAATTGGACGTTCGATGAGGTGTTGAAACTCGAAATTCATATAACTAAAAACGATTCGTTGAAAGGGTCTTCCTACGTGGAATTCCCGTATTTCTTATCTAAAAAACACTCCGTGGTCAACGTGAGAAATAAAGATGATCAGTATTTTAAATGGGCAGTCACCTCTGCTTTATACCCTGTCAAAATGCACTCCGATAGAGTTTCTCGTTACAAGGAGACTTCTAAAAATCTCGATTGGAACGGAGTGACATTTCCAATGCAGTTAAAACATATCGAACGTTTCGAGGCTCAAAATCCCAACATAGCAGTGAACGTCTTGGGATACGATGATGAAAAACGAATGATCTATCCTCTCAGACAGACTTCCTATCTCGAAAGAGAAAAGATGATTATTTTATTATTGATTTTGAATGGTGACAATCATCATTATTGTTGGGTTAAAAATCCGAGCCGATTACTGTCGAGACAAAATAATAAACATGAACAAAAGATATGTTTATGTTGCAACTGCATGAACATGTTTCAGAGCGAAAAATCGTTAGTGAAACATCAGGAATATTGCAACGAAAATCAAGGTGTCGCCATCGAAATGCCCAAACCCAACACCATCGTAAAGTTTGAAAATCGGAAAAGAAGGTTAAAAGTACCATTCGTCGTGTACGCCAATTTCGAATACTTCACCATGAAAATGAGTTCCTGCAAATGCGACGCTCTTCAAAGTTACGTTGAAAGATATCAAAAACACATGCCTTTGGGCTATTGCATTTACGTGAAATGCGCTTTCGACTCACAACACAACATGGGTTCCTTCATCTACACGAAACAGTGCGAAGACGATGACGTGGCTCAAACGTTTGTGGAAGAGTTAGAATCGAAAATTTAAATGTTATATGATAAATTCAAAACTCCGGCGAAAATGATCATCACGCGAGAGCAGCAGGACGAAAATAACAGAGCCACCGAATGTCACATATGCAGACAATCGTTCGACAAGAAGTTGGAGGAAAATAAGAAGGTCAGAGACCATGATCATTACACGGGTCTGTATCACAGTCCGGATCACAGCAAGTGTAATTTAAAATATCGAGATGCCGTTTTCTATCCGGTGATATTTCACAATCTCTCGGGTTACGACAGTCATCTGTTCATGAAAAATCTCGGCACCTCCCACGAAGAATTAAATTGCATTGCGAACAGCAAAGAAAGATACTTTTCCTTCATGAAATGGAAGGTCATGGAGAAGAAAAGAGTAATCGATGGAGAGACGTTGAAAGAAAAAACGAAATTCATTCGTAGAGGCATACGTTTCATCGACAGTTTTAAATTCATGTCGACCGCTCTGGAAAAATTAGTCAATAACATGAGCAAGGATTAATTTAAAATCACGAGCAAATATTTTGGAGAACATGTAGACATCATGTTGAGGAAAGGAGTCTATCCTTATGATTACATGAGTGATCTAAAGAGATTCGACAACACCACACTACCTTCGAAAGAAGATTTTTATTCGAAGTTATACGAATCCAACATTTCTGACGAGAATTACGAACACGCCAAAAACGTGTGGAAATCATTTGATATGAAAACCATGAGAGATTATCATGATCTCTATCTAAAGACTGACGTTCTGCTCTTGGCAGACGTGTTTGAAAATTTTCGAGACGTTTGTCGTCGAAATTATGATCTGGATCCGGCTTGGTATTTCACTGCACCCGGTCTGGCGTGGGATGCTCCGTTGAAGACCACTGAAGTCCAATTGGAATTATTATCTGACGTGGACATGTTGCTCACGTTCAAAAGGGCTGCGAGGGGTGGCGTCTCGATGATCTCTCACAGATATTCTGAAGCTAACAATCTCTACATGAAAGGAGGTTTCAATTCGAAATGGTCGAATAAATACATACAGTATTGGGATGCTAATAATCTGTACGGTTGGGTTATGAGTCATCCTTTTCCAATTGGAAATTTCGAATGGGTAACAGAACCAGAAGAGATGCAAAAATGGAGAGACTACCTTTGCATTTTAGAAGTCGATTTGAACTATCCGGAAGAACTACACGATCTACACAACGATTATCCGCTGGCTCCCAAACGAATGGAACCGATTGAAGGAGACGAGGAAAAACTCATTCCCAATTCATTTAACAAACATAACTATGTCGTCTACAGTGAGAATTTGAAACAATACGTCGATTACGGGATGAAATTAGTCGACATACATCGTGTCATTTGATTCAACGAAGAGTCTTGGATGAAAAAATACATTGATCTCAACACGAATCTCAGAATTCGAGCCGAGAATGATTTCGAAAAAGATTTCTTCAAACTCATGAACCACTGTGTGTACGGTAAATTGTTGGAAAACATCAGGAAGAGAACCGACGTTCAACTCGTCACGTCTGAGAAAAGAGCTAAAAAATTAGTGGCGAAACCCAATTACAAACACCGAACCATATTCGATGAAAATCTAGTGGCCATTCACATGCAAAAGACGCACCTGAAGTTCAACAAACCGTATTATCTCGGACCGATCATCTTAGATATCAGCAAGCGATTGATGTACGAGTTTCACTACGATTACGACAAAAAATTGGTGATAAAGCCAAACTACTGTTCACCGACATGGACAGTTTAGTTTACGAGATAGAGACGAAAGATGACTACCGAGATATATCTCCGGACGTGGCAATTATCCCATCGATCACCCGTCCAACATTCAATCGAAAGACAACAAGAAGGTGTTACGTAAATTTAAGGACGAGAGCGATGGTAAACAAGTCGTCGAATTCATGGGCTTAAGACCCAAACTGTATGCTTATCGTCTAGAAGATGAAGAGATCAAGAAGTGCAAAGGGGTTAAAGCATGCGTGGTGAAGAAAAACATCTCTTTCCGAGAGTATAAAGATTGTCTCTTAGGAAGTGGTCCGGTGTATAAGATTATGAAATCAATTTGCAGCGAAAATCACGACTTGTATACCGAAATAGTCAACAAGATTTCGCTGACGGCTGATGATGATAAGAGATTCGTGTTAGACAATAAAATAAGCACTTTAGCACTCGGACATTGGACTTTGGATCTAATTTTAGATGATAGGATTTCAGATATGATTGAGGATGATAGGATTCCAGATATGATTAAGGAAGATAGGATTCCAGAAAATCAAGAGGAATTAGACGGATTCAAGATAATGGAAGTCGATAGAGACATCGAGAGAGTTAGTTTAAAAAGAAAAATAAAAAAATAACGTCATTTTAGTGAATTATAATAAAATAAATAAATTTTTAAAAAAATATACGCATTTATGAATAAGAAAATAGAGATATCCGTAGAAGGTGTCGTCTTACCTAACGAACCCCTATCCAACATCGATCTGTCGAATGCGGCAAAGGATTTGAAAATCAAAGATTTTCTAGGCATGTTTTCCAGAGATGCCTTGCCGAAGAGAAGACCTCGACAATCGGAATGTGGAATTTTAAATCTAGACGATTTATCGGGTGAAGGCACTCACTGGGTGGTGTGGTTCAAGAACGGGAAGAAGAAGAATTATTATTTTGACAGCTATGGAATCTCACCGCCGAAAGAAATAAAGAACTATTTCAACAAGTCGATGGTTCGTTACAACACGGAAAGAGTGCAATCGCCAGATCAAGTGTTTTGCGGTCACCTGTGTCTCTATGTTCTCAAGAGATGGTCTGAAGGAGATCGGTTTCAAGACATTCTCAATGATTTACATTAGAGAGAGATTTTTTTATAGTATATATAAAGGTAAAAAAATTATTTAAAAAATTTTAATCGAATAAAAACGAAAAATAAAATAAGTGAAATAATTCATTTTTAATAAACTGCGTTTGAAATATATTTTAAAACAAAAATCTCAAAACAACATGCCAGTCGATAAATTTGGTAGAAGTGATGATGAAAGTCAATCCAAAAGAAGAGGAAGACACTCGAAGTCGGTGATGGGTATGACGTTGCCAACTTGGATGAACGTTACGTTCAGAGATACGAACCTCGAGAGGAACCTTTGAACATGAACGATGAGAAGCTCTACAATCTTCCCAAGCTGATAGATCTCGCAGATGCTACGACTAAAAAATATGTCGACAGGGGGAACGCGGATTTTGAACGAATCATGCTAGATAATTATGTGGATAAAGCCATGACCGACGATCTCAATCTGAAATCTAAACGTTTGGTGAACGTTGCGAATCCCATAGATCCCACGATGCGGCGACCAAGAAATACGCGGACGACTCTCACACGCGATTCAGCGAACACTTGAGAAATAGATATGTTCAGAAAACGATGCACTCGGAATTGAACGCCAATTCTAATAAGATAACGAACGTGGCCACTCCCACGAATCTCAAGGACGTGGCGACCAAACACTACGTAGATCTGGAACAGAGAAAGTCTGACAGACGAGAAATGAAATCAGATCTGAATGCAGGATTCAACAAGATATTGAATCTGTCGAAGGTCGACGACACGGATGCGGAATCAACCACAGTCAACAAGGGCTACGTAGATTCTGCCATGATACGATCACAAGAATACGTAGAATCGCAAGTGGACGATCTCTACCTGAACAAACAATCTGGCAGAACCTTGGAGGGTGGTATCAACATGAACGGTGAGAATTTATTTGGACTCGATCAAGATCCCGTATTTGATTCCAGCGCAGTCAGCAGGAAGTACGTGGATGACAACTCGGTCTGGAGAAAGGGCGACATCATGGAAGGTAAACTAAACATGGGCGGACACGCGCTCACGAATCTACCGGATCCCGTGAACATGACGGATGCCTGCACCCTGATTTCGGTGGTGGAAAGAGTCAAATACGCTAGACAATTGATCACCGTGTGGGCTGAGGAGGCCGGCACGTTAGAGGAGGGAAAAACCGAGTGGTCTTTCGGAAATGGAGGTAGCGGATCGAAACATGGTCAGGTGGGATATCCCATGCCGTTAGGAGGTGAAATCATTCGAATGAGTCTGGCTTCCTCGGATTTGAATAACAGAGCGGTCATCAATCTCGTGGTGAATGGAGTAGAGAGTGATAAGAAATATAGCGTTGAAAAGACTGCGAATCAACACGCAAATGTTAGCACATTCGGCACGCCTCTCAAAGTGAATGCCAGAGACAGGATTAATTTTGTTACGAAAACCAATAATCCCAAAGCCGCCACTTCCGTGGTGAGTCTACTGATCGAACTAGATCCTTTGAACAAACAGTGAACGGGTGGAAATAATTAAAAAAAATAATGTGTGATTATTAAAAACAAAAAAAAGTAATGAGATTTAGAAAGATGTTCAATCTCTTTAGATCTCATTACTTTTTTTTGTTGTTTTTTTTGTTTTTTAAATAATTACTCATTACTTTTTTATTTTTTAAAATTTTTTTCACACACGTCTCTCATCGAATGATCGACATCTTATTTCCATCCGATTCGAATTGTAATTCTCTGTCCGACAGGACCAGGGTGAAGGCTTCAGTTTTTCTCGGCACGTTCCTATCGAATTGCATCTTGATCTGAATGTCTAAGACGCTACTCTTGAGTCATTCACTCTGTTTACTGACGTCGAATACGAACATGGGATACATCGACTTGTATTCGCCGGGAGATATATTAGGGTTGCTCATTAATTCGTCTAGACCGTGATACTTCTTTCTAAAATCAGCGGCGTTGCCGTACAGTCTGCAGAAATCATTCTTGTCGAACGACGCGTTGTAATCGTTTGCTGGATATCTCGTGGCGTTCAGAAACACTTGCATGTTTCTCAAATGGCAGTGATCGAACAACGACGAATTCTTTTCCTGAGACCCATCCTTATCAGTCTGAAATGCAACCACGATGAAACGTGGTCTCTCAGAAGCGGATTTCACCGTCAATCTCCAATCGAAGTGATTCGTGGAGGGTGGAATGCTAGCCATGTCACACTGTCTCATTCTAAATCCCACAGGTAATTTACTCTTGGATTCTATGATATTGTAGAGACGCGCTTTTTCCTTGATCGAATGCTCCACGTGCGGAACGAACCACAATATCTTGTGTAGAGTTATCTTACCAGTATCGGTCGCAGTGTGTCTCACTGTTGCGTCGTTGTTTCCTTTTCGAATCAACGTCAGATTGTGTTTGAATCCGTACATGATCTTGTTGTAATCGTCCGCGAATCCGAAGATGTGTTTCAAAGGTATCCTGAACGAAAACGTTCCTTTAGGTCTGGACGTCTTGACGATGTAGTCGAATATCGCGACGGCGCCGGCGCTAGCAGGGCCGACGATGTCTTTCACCCACAACTGATTAAGTCCTCTGGATTTCGAAAATTCATCTGGATACGTCAAGAGTCCGAACATTGTGGTGGCCTGACCGGGATGAAACACAGATTCTATCTCTTGTCCGGATAGCATGTATTTTATATTACTGAATAGATGCATTATACCATTATTGGCTAGAGTAACCGTGTCGTCGTCGGCGTAGTCGCTCCCATCTTCCTTGGTGAGACGTCCCTGCACCACTATGTAACTCTCGCTAGGATGGACGAATAGATCTTGAGTTTCGATGTTGATCCTTATCTCTCCCGCATTGTTCAAACTCGTTCCGGTTACCGGTTCATATTCGTGAACCTCATATTCTTGAATACTTTCATCTTTCACAATGCTTTGTGCTATATCTAGTATATTTGCCATTTTTGAAGGGTTTTTGTTTTTTGTTTATTAATTAGCCTGCTTTTTTATCTAAAAATAGTTTTAATTATTTTTTATTATCATTTTTCTCTCCTAGATATATATATGTGTAAACAAGAAAATGTTAAAGAGAGTAAATAAAAAAAAAATTTGTTTTCTTTATCAAAACTTCGTCTTCTGCAATTGTTGTTCGTAAAACTTTCCGATAATCTCTTCTCCATCCAAAGCTTCGATTTCGTAAGTCACCGGATCGGTGTGAAATATTTTGATTATCACGAAGATTTCCGAGGTCCATCGAGGAGTATAACCCTTTTCGAAGTGCTTCTTATAAGCGTAGATTCTCACTCGATCACCGACCGCAAATTTCGGCGTTCTAGACTTCTTCCTGATCTTAGATCTCTCAGGATATAGATTCGCGTAGACCCGTTTTTCGTTTCGAGGATCGCTAGCTTCCACGGGGAGTCATCTTGATCGATCTGTGTCATGTGTTGTTGTAATCTTTGACCAGACCGTTCAGAGCGTATATGTATTTCTTGGTCGAATTCGCCATGAAGTATCTATGCATCTTTTCCTTCATCGTTCGATTCCAACGTTCCACCACGCTGGCTTTCTCTTCGTTTTCGATCGAGTAGAGGTCGACCAATCGATGAACGTGCTTGTTGTAGAATTCCTTCCCCTTATTCACCCACAATTTATTCGGTTTGCGAGAAGACGAGTCGAACACGCTCTTCAGAGCCTCGGCGACGCAAGGTCCCGATTTATTCTTCAAAGCTCTGATCCAACCGTATTTGGAAAACACGTCGATGACCGTCAATAGATATTTGACACCCTCGTTCCACCTCGAAAACGATCTCATGTCGATCAAGTCGGCAGACCAAATATCATCCAAACCCTTCAGGAACACCCTTCTCTTTCGAAATTTATGCACGATGGGTTTGTGTAACTCCTCAGCCAATTCGCTCGTCAATAATCGTTTCTTCTTCTTTTCAGATGTGCTTTTTTTTAACGCCCCATCCGAATCGACGTTTCGCACCGATCAAATTGCCGACCAGCGAACGTTCTATCTTCTCTCTCCCGGTCGGATTCGATATACCTCTCAATTTCGCCAACATGTTTTTATCGCAGACATCGTTGCGAGTCTTGGTGTCGGGCTGTCCGGCGTAGCACAGATCGTGACCATACGTGGCCACGTCCACCCTATTCACAGGTTTTCTCCAAGATTTAGGAGTCAGATCGGCGTTGAGTCTCTTGTTCAATTTCGTTTCAGGTCCCGTGAAACTGTGACCAGGCAGATGCAATTCAAAAGGTAGATTATTGATCATTTTATTCACGATGCCTTTACCTTTGCTCGCGTTCTTTTTTTGACAAATCGAGTCTTGATAGAACCACACACGTCGCAAATTCCGTGAAGCATCTGTCTGTCGTTTTTAGTTCGTACTTCTTGAGAATTACTCGTCTCGGAAACTCTCTTACACTTTACGCAATACATGTTTTGAGAATTATTTAAATTAATTTCGTTTTTATTTTATATATAAATTTAATAGTTCTATCATCTTACTAAATTCCTCCCTAGCCTCATTTCTCCCCTATTCCACAAGAGAATCCTTCATCTCTTCCTTCATGATCTGACGAGTCTTGATTCTCACGGCTTCTTTCATGGCATCGTATTTCGTTTTCTCGCTCAATATCGTGAAGCATTCTCCGTCTGATATCCTACCATCTTTCAACGCCATCGAGATCATTTTGGATATCGTGTCGATCTTGGAGTCGGCCAAGACGCGAATCTTTTCGTGTTTCCTTGCCTTCATATATAATTTCCTACTCAAAAAGTTTCCGAGCGTGCTAAACAATCCGGCGGCGAGAGCCACTCCTTCTACGGTCAACACGATCGGAATGCCGACCGCAGTCGACATCAATCCGATGCCGGCCGTGTGTAAACCCGTGGAAATCGTGATGAGTGTCGTGTCGACCGCGTTGACGAATTTCAGGAAACGCGAATACTTCTTCTTGAGAGAACGGCGAGAATCTCTCTCTCGAGTCAGATACAATTGGATTCTACTGATTTGATCGATGCGATACCTCTCTCCTCTTTCTTTTTCTTCTAGCGACAGTGCCATTGGCAAAACGCCGTTCGGCTTCTCATCCTCGTCGTCATCTAACGTCGGATACAATTTATTTCTGGTTCTCATTTTTGTGTTTTTCTTTCTTTCTAATATTTGATAAAAAATTTATGTGTGTATTTATTTTTATTTTCTATTCTCCCTTATTTATATCAACGAGAAAACTTAGACGTATGCTTCATTGAACAATAATTTCATGATACATCCCTTGTCTTCTAAAGTCAGACTTCTACGCGCCAATTTCAGTTCTTCCGAAACTGTGGGCTTGTCTCGATCCTTACAGAAGAGTAATCTCTTCCAAAACGTGATCACTTCGTCGATTTGAACGCGTTCGAACGCTGGTTCGAAATACTTGACGACCATATCTTCCCTTTCCATCGTCAGACACGAATGATTCTCATGATCGAAGTCTAGGTGATCCCGGCATCCGACGCATCGTTCTAACAAGAGGTGACCTAGTTGTTCGTTCACACAGAATGCGTAGGCTCTCATCAGCATTTTTAAAAGAAACCTTGCTCTAATAGTCTGGGAAGCATTCATGATTTACGTATTTTTATTATCTATTCGATTTGATATTTATTTTTTTAAATAACTATTTATTTATATTTTTTTTTTCTCTCCTATATATATCAATCACTTTTTTATTTCCTCTCCTCAAAACCGATTCTATCACGATTCGTCTCACAAAACTCAAGAGATGAATCGGCAAATCGTTTTCACCGATCAAATCGCACCCTATACCGTCCGAAACGCGATCGCGAACGTGGTGTCTCAGAACCTGCAAACCGTCATTTTTCGATGTATCGGAGGCTCAAGTCGGTTTTAAAACAATTTTTTTTAAAAATCCTCGATGAGTAACTGCACTTTACGCTCACTTTTCGCCGTTGGCGAACGTCTAGAAAAACGTTTTGAGTCGATTTTTCCTGGTCTAGAATCGGCAAATGGGTTTCGCCGATCGGATCGCACATTAACCCTTCGAACACCCGTTGGCGAACGTAGGTGGTCCATAGGTGGTCCAGAATCGGCAAACCGTTTTTTGATGCTGGTCTGGAATCGGCAAAGCGTTTTTTGCTCGCGTTCACCAACGATGGATCGATGGTCTAATCCACGATGGGAACGTCGAAAAAAATGTTTTAAGAAAATGTACATGTACAATTTCGTACATTTTTCACTTTTTGAGCGATGTGTCGAATGTACGCGTTCGCCAACGGGTGTTTTGAGCGTGAAAAGTGCGATCTGTGAGCCTCAAAAACAATAGCCGATTCTGGACCACCAAGAAAAAACGACATTTTTGTATACGTGTACGCGATTTAAACCTGAATCCTATGGCGGTAAACGCAGATGTACGTGTACGTGTACGGTACAAGTACAAAGTGGTCCAGAATCGGCCTTTATTACCTACTAATGACTCATCAAGCAAAACCAAAATAAAACCAAAAATCTAATAACAATGAAAAACGACTTAAAGCGCCAAGTGTTCCCCATCGACTTACATCTCTACAACATCAAACTTAAAACCCTCGATGGTGCCAAATTGTTAGGAAAACAATAGTTGTGCAAATTAAAGAGTAAATCAAGTTGTCCCTATATCCGGATAAATTCTGTCTTCTGATTGGTTCAAATGCCTAGGACAAATAGCCATGTGAAAGGGAGCACCCAACATCCAAGGTATATGACAGCATGCAACATCCAGGGTATAAGGGGACACAAAACATTGGGGGTATATGGTTTAAATGAAAGCTTTTCGCATTCGCTCGTTTCGGTATACAAATCGAATCAAAAAAACCTGAAAATAGTCACAAATATCATCAGATTTCTGCCTATTCGATCATATTTTGCTGTTATTAATTAAATAGTCGAATAATTAAATGAAACAAAATAAAATAATTACATGGGACGTAACTCTATCTGTTGTCTTTTGCGTTTGTAAAAACAAAACAATTATTCATGAGTTCGGCTCAACGGATTGCGGAGCGTGAGGAACGTGTCCACAAAATTGTTTCTACTATGTGTCTATTGTGTTTCAAACGGGCAAAAACGTTATCTCCGCCAACATGTATGGTATATGGATGACCTGCGGCTCGGTGTTTAAAACCGACATCCCGGTATTAAATCTCCAAATACCATACTTGTTGGCCTAGTTAACTTATATTATCCAATCCCAAATACCGGTATACCTTAGGTTCCTCCACAATGGTATTTACTTCTGTGTTTACAAACCTGTGTGTTTCATTGGACCGTCTCGTTATTCTCTGTCTCTCTGTCTCTCTCTCTCTCTCTCTGTCTCTCTCTGTCTCTCTCTCTCTCTCTCTGTCTCTCTGTCTCTGTCTCTGTCTCTCTCTGTCTCTCTGTCTCTCCCTCTCTCTCTCTGTCTCTCTCTCTCTCTCTCTCTCTCTCTCTCTCTCTCTCTCTCTCTCTCTCTCTCTC
Organism: Pictodentalium vernedei; assembly: GCA_031216915.1. Lineage (NCBI taxonomy): Eukaryota > Metazoa > Mollusca > Scaphopoda > Dentaliida > Dentaliidae > Pictodentalium > Pictodentalium vernedei. The sequence goes on along the minus strand of CM062296.1, from coordinate 773,552,804 downwards.
TCTCTCTCTCTCTCTCTCCCCTCTTGTTTGTGTTATCCGCAACGAGGTGTGCAATAAAAAGCCAGCATTCTGTGCGAATTTTCTCTCTCTCTGCCTTTCTCTTTTAGGCAGCGTTTGCTTGTTATGAGCCCCACTATCGTGACTAAAGCTGTAGGGAGCAGAGCCGTTTCTCCAAATATACCTAAGTTATTAGGCTGATTGGATAGCATCAACTCCAAGCAGTATTGTCTCCCAACGCTCTCTCCTCAGTACGCTAGATTCACCATTGCTGTATGTAAATCAATCCGCAAGATTCTTGGAGACTGTACATCGTGTGGTATGGGCTGATGAATTTTCATTGAGCACATTTTAAATTGTTCTGATTGAATTACCAGAGAAACAATTTTCAAAAAAATGAATTAATGAGAAATCAAAGAAATCCAAATAAATATAGTTCGCGCATGAAAACACCTGTTATCACGCCCTGTTTGTAAACAAACAACAACACATGTCATATCTTTAAGAATCGACATTGCGTTTACAAGTCGACACATTAAAACATTGTATACGCAGTTTAAATCGTACTTTACGTTGACAGAAAGACAAGTGGTGGTTGGCTGGAATAGTTACAATGCTCGGCTTGGAGTATCTATCAGTCACTTAGTGAAATGTGGAACAATGCATCACATGCTAAATTCTTCGCCCACGACTCGGTGCGTCGAATTACTACATGGAACCACATAGAATCGCACGATGCATAGAGCCACATAAAAATGCACAAATACCGCATAGATCGAACTACATAGGACTATAGAGATGCCACATAGAACTTGGAAACTCGTAGGATAAAACCTACTACAGACCAAGACCTCCCAGGAGAAACCTCTTTTTGTAAAAGCTAAAAGGCGAAAAGTGGACAAAAATCAGTCTTAATTTAAAGTATCGTTTTCAATTAATTTTAATTATTTATTTTCATTGACTAGTTTATTTATTACTATTATTTTTTATTTCAATATCATATTAATTTATTTTTATGCGTGTATGTGGTAGGGGAAGGGAGCCAGTGAAAATGTAGAATCTACAAGGCAATATTACCGCATTTCATTTTTCACCAGGTGACATTTTAGAGTGGTGTGGGAGAAAATGCGTTGCGCAGAGAAAATTTCAACCGGATAGCGACCTGGTCGCAATGCAGTCAAAATTCTCTGTCTGCTTTTGTGGATCACAGTTCCGATACTGTGACTTTCAAAATGTAAATACATGTATGTACTGTGTTTTTCTGTGTACCTCTAAGTTATTCAATAAGGTACCCATGTTGTTCTATGTGGCACTATGTAGTTCTATGTGGTTCTATGTAGTTCTATGTGGTTCTATGTAGTTCGATGTGGCTCTGTGTGACTCCATGTGGTTCCCTGTAGTTCTGACGAAGACGCTTTGTCGTGGGTGTAATGGGCACTTCATTGTCTTTTGGGTTTTTTAACCCTTTACCTAACATGAAAAGCAGACGACACTTGTAAAATAATTCTTGAATAACTATTATTTTCATATTTGTCTCAAAAACATAGGTTATGACCCCTCATTGGAACGAGCTCGACGAGCTCGTTCCAATGAGGGGTCATAACCTATGTTTTAGAGACAAAAATGAAAAATATAATGAAACTTAATTGGCGATTTTTGAGAATAGCCCTGGACGGTTTTGGACGCTACGTTAGGTAAAGTGTTAAATAATAATAATATAATTATCGTTAATAATGAAAAGTAATAAACAGAGTAATCTCTTGACTAGACTGGTTACGTGAAATAATCCATTCGAGACGAGGGACTATATTATAAAACACACGTGCGCATTGGCGCACTCGTGTTTGTACAACGTCCCTTACCTCTCAAGAGTTATTTCACGTAACCAGTCCAGTCAAGTGATTACTCACTATTTCTTATCTTTAATGGAAATCTCTCTGGATGAGAACTTTCCAACAAATAATAGTAAGACTAGAATTCGGTATTGATAAAGCCAACTAAAACTGATATTCTTTTGAAGTAAAAGACTCTTATACAGTGCCAAGAAATTATAGTCGTGTTTATGTGAGAGAAGTTAATTGGTACAAACATTCAAATTGAGCCTGTCAATGACCAGGCTACTTGCAGGCTTTTTGAACATAACAGTCGTTGTTTTGAAATGTTCATATAAACTTACACTGAGTTTCAAGAAATTAAATTTTATTAGTCATTATGCTAGGTAAAGAGAATTGATACCAGTCAAACATGCACTGACTATGACAAGCTGCTAACGTGGTAGGTGAATTGTTTGTGAAAAAAAGTATTACTGTAAAAGGGACTTTCCCAAAACACAGAATACAGTCATTTTTCAGAACGCCTTAATTTCTGTTTTGTATAGACTTGTGCTCTGTCTGGGTCTGGAATTATCAACATAGTAATGTGAAAAGTTAACATATATTTTCTTGCATCTGTCATGCAACCTACTTCCTCAAAATTGTTCATTCTCTTTTAAATTTAAAAAAAAATGTCAACAGGCACTGGAAAGATGCTTACTTTAATGTGGATGTTTATACACTAAATTTTCTTTTATAAGTAAATTGATCTTGCAACAGGGACCTATTTCCCCCAAGTACAAGTAAAAACGTCTAAACGAAATACAAATCTGTATTGAGGGTAGTAACCGCACGTGACAAAAAAACAGACATCATCTTTGAAAGTTATCCAAAAGAGCTGCGGGACAGAATGCTTATTACGGAAGCGTATTCAGAACATGGCAAGAAAAAAATAAACTCAGAATTCTGACTTTAGAATTGAGAATTCTGACTTTGGAACTCAGAATTCTGACTTTGGAACTCAGACTTCTGAGTTCCAAAGTCAGAATTCTGAGTCACAAAGTCAGAATTCTGAGTTTCAAAGTCAGAATTTTGAGTTCTAATGTCAGAATTCTGAGTTCCAAAGTCAGAATTTTAAGTTCTAATGTCAGAATTCTGAGTTCCAAAGTCAGAATTCTAGATTCCAAAGTCCGAATTCTGAGTTCCAAAGTCAGAATTCTGAGTTTATTTGTTTTCTTACCATATCCCGAATACGCTTCCAGAACTTATTGTTTTTACTTGACTTGGATACCAATAAGGACGATGACTCAGAACAAATTCATTGTTCAGGTCTTTAATAGGGTGCACAGCCACATGTACTCTATCAGAATTTTATATATCCTTTGCTTGTAAGCCCTGCAAAACACCTGTATAATTAATGTTATCTTACAACAAGAACGTACTTCTCCCAATGCAAGTAAAAACGCCTAGACGAAATACAAATCTGTATTGAGGGTAGTAACCGCACGTGCGATCATTCAATTCAGATACAGAACGTTTTTCACCTGCACTCATAAAAAACTGATCGCACACGGCGAGGCCACATTTTGATAACAGTAATTAAATGATAAATAAATCACCAACTCAGCAAAATAAATTGGACTAGATCATTTTTTGCCATGAAGATATTTTTATATAGGACTACCGTGCGTCAAACCTGTAAAATGAAACAAAGAAACAATCAGCAGAAACAACGACTAATAATTTAATCATTTGCCCCACCTCTGCGTTTGATTGGTTGAAAGCGAGAATATAATGATAATTTCTCGGGAACAATTGAATTTAATAAAATATACCGAAATGGGAGACGAATAAAAAGATCATACATCCAAACATGATTTGGGGGGAACTTAAAAAAAATGTGTTTAATGCTATTGTTACGTGACTTGCTAAATACCTGTCATCTGCGATCGAAAATCAAAACAACAAACAATTTGACCATGACTGACGTGACCTGTTTGTGACACACCTTCCTGAGTTTGACTGTTGTCTTTTGCGAAAATTAAAAGTTTTTCGCTCACGTACACATAGTTTTTATATTTTAATATTACAGCCGGATTAAATTATAAGAAATAACTGTTGTTTTCCTTCGGTTTATGCGATATAAACCGAAAATTTTCAGCACAAGCTTGTGCTGAAAATTTTCTGTTTATATCGCATAAACCGAAGGAAAACAATAGTTATTTCTTAAATAGGACAGCCGTGCGTTAAACCTGTAAAATGAAACAAAGAAACACTCAGCAGAAACAACTACTATAAACGTTCGCGGTTTTAGTACACGTACAAGAATAAATGAGGATTATGTCACGCACAGTTCAGCAACGTAATGTCATGACGTCATGAACTTCATTCATAAAAAAATAAATTTATAGACCCTGAATGATTGTCAAAGTATATGCGTCGAAGCCAAGAAAGGGAGGAATATTGTAAGATAAATTGGTTACCACCAGTGCGTTTCTGAGATGGTGGTAATTTTCTATACTTATTTAAACAATTATATTAGATCCACATGTAACCTGTTCCATTCTGTGGTGAAATTCCAATCACAAAAAGTTCAAATACATATAGGCCTACTTTTGTGTCTGTCTATCTGTTTACAACCCGGAAAAAATATCAAATTTTGTTCAGTAGCTTTAGAAATGCACCATTTCACATGTCAAACCTCTGTGTTTAACCCATAGGTCCATTAGCTGAAACTTTGAATGCTGTTCCAATACATTTGTGACCTGACGCAGTTTTGGTCACTTCATTCGGCAGGTCTTACATTAACCCTTTACCCAACCTGAAAAGCAGACGACACTTGCAAAAATAATTCTTGAATAACTAATTTTTTTCATTTTTTGTCATTTTTTGTTATTCAATAAGGTACCAATGTTGTTCTATGTGGCACTATGTAGTTCTATGTGGTTCCATGTAGTTCTATTTGGTTCTATGTAGTTCGATGTGGCTCTGTGTGGCTCAGTGTGGTTCCCTGTAGTTCTGACGAAGACGCTTTATCGTGGGTGTAATGGGGACTTCATTGTCTTTTGGGTTTTTTAACCCTTTACCTAACATGAAAAGCAGACGACACTTGCAAAATAATTCTTGAATAACTATTATTTTTCATTTTTTGTCTCAAAAACATAGGTTATGACCCCTCGTTGGAACGAGCTCGACGAGCTCGTTCCAACGAGGGGTCATAACCTATGTTTTTGAGATAAAAAATGAAAAAAATAATGAAAATTAATTGGCGATTTTTGAGAACAGCGCTGGCCGGTTTTGGCCGTTACGTTAGGTAAAGGATTAAAAATTCACTCTCCGCATACTATATCGAGAAAGTCACCTTTGATAAGAAACAATACAACACGGATATGGAGATATGGCTATGGGCCTGAAATTATTTTTTTATTGAAACTTCAACCCTGACAGAATTTATTAAACTGGCACTCTAACAGAGAGATTTTGAGATCCAAATTTGTTTCGCTACTTTTCGGATCTTGAAAGGGGAGTCTTTGGTAGAGAAGGACTCCTTAATATCACTCATAACAGCATCATCTCAAAAAGCAACTGGTGTTAAACGTTCTTTTCTCAACTTGGGTTGTTTAATTTACAACATGTTACAGTAATTCTATACAAATATACAAAACATTTCGAAACAGTAAATTTCGATGACGTATGTGTAACATACTTTGGAATGTTTACTTCACTACTTCCTTCTTAATAAATGTATCCAAACATGGGGAAAGCTTCACAAAAAGCCTCTCTAAGGGTTCGCTTATTGTGAATCGGGGAGGACAAAGAACTAAACGACTCTGATTTCAGGACAAAATAAATCATGTCTGGGAATGGCAGGAAGACATCCTTTCTGGCTATGCCATTTCCATGCAGTGTACACTTTTTATTGTTATTTTGTATTTATATAAACTGTACATGAGTGTGCTGCAAAATAAAGTTTCATTTCATTTCTGGAAATATCGTAAATCTAAATTTAGATGTAAATATTTCAGAACTTACACCAGTGGTGAATCTAGGATAACGAGCGGAGACAACACTGTTTGGCGTATGGGATAGCATTACTCGGAATTGGGTATTGTGGTGCCAAGTGGTCTTCAGTAGACAACCCTAATGTTCCCCAAGAGCCCTGGGAAATGACTTCAATCCCTTTGTATATTTGGCGCACTCACACTGAGGAATCCGAACTGTTCACATCGCAATTCTATACTTTTGGTTAACCTGCTTTGCAGAGACCAGGATCTTCGGTCTTAGTGACATTATCATGTAGGGAAATCACTACACATTGCGTCGCCGACGAAAAAATTTCGGGGATACCCTGGGTTTTCTGAAATTTATATTTGAAATTTCAGTCACGAAAATTCGTGACAAATCATCGAAGTTCATCACTTTCTTTTAATGTTCACAATTTTTCTCAGTTGTTTCTCCGGTCAGAGCTGGAGAAACAGTGTTTTAATACCTTTTTCTTTAGAAAGTGATGACAGTCGCTGAATTATTTTTGGATTATTGTAAATTTTAATTCTGAGGTAGAAATCTCTTCCAGCGTCCAGTGTAACAGGTAAGGGAGATTATCGCTCTGGAAGTTACTTCAATTTGCTTACCATGAAGTAAATACATATTGTTTTTGTAGTGTGAAATAGTAAAGCCTGTTTTCATTATTTGCTGTACAAAAAGGATGTTTAACTCTTGATGGCTGGTTTGTCTTTTTGATAGACGGCAGCATAACCATGAGATTGCCGACTAGTCGGGCATCATATCAACATGCAGTATCCACCGTAGGAGAATGTACACAAACTCCAACTTCAGGAGAGGGAAGGACCCCAAATGTGAGAAACGATCATTCGCATGAAGTTGTACACTTCTCAGAGGAAGTAAAGGACCTGAAAATGAAGTTGCAGACCGGTGGGAATGTGTGAATGGAATTACTGGATGGCTGTTGGGGTCACGGGCGAAAACTGGGACATGTTGCTGAGTGAACATTATATTTCAAAAGATCAGTATCTGGATGAAATAAAAAAAAATGCAGAAGCAGTGGGAGCAAAAACATGAAAAACTAGGAAAAGAATGCTGGGGATATAAGACACTCTTTCAGGAGCAAACTAAGCTGAGTGAGAGACTGGTAACTACACTTGATGATAGAAGACTGGAGCCACACTTTTATCAATCTGCTACCCCCGAAGAGCTCACTGTCAAACAAAATCCAACAATAGATTCTCCAAACCAAAATACCGGTGGTAATGAGTTACCCGAGTGCACGTTGGAAGTTACTACAGGGGTAGTTAAAGCAAGCAATATGATCGGACATCTCACCTTGGATGAAAACGTGATGATCAAGGGGGAATTTGAAAGAAAGGTGTTGTCTCCTTGAAGCTGTTAAACCCTCGATACTGCAATATAATTAAACTTTTTTTCTGTTTATGCATTTTCAGGCAAAATGATTGACTAAAGTACAGTGGAGCCCACTTAATTGGATATCTCTTAATTGTATATCCCTGTTAATTGAATATAATTCTCAAACACAAAACCATTTACCATACCTTCAGTACAAATTTGATCTGTTAATTGCATATGGGTTGTAGAGTAAACTCCTGTTATTTGTAAACACAAAACCATTTACCATACCTTCAGTACAAATTTGATCTGTTAATTGCATACGGGTTGTAGAGTAAATTCCTGTTAATTGTATATAAATTTTTGTAATATGTCGAAAAAATTTCTGTGACACGCATCAAATTCCCCTTATTTATCAACATTTTTGGCCTCACTACATGGAATACAGGCATTTATTCTATTATATCTTGTTTGACAGAGCTCTATGAGCTCTGTCAAACAAGATATAATAGAATAAATGCTCAGTTTACCTCCAGAACACAGGAAACTGACCAAAACCCTGTTAATTGTATACTCCTGTTAATTGAATAATTTTCACTGGCAAAATGGATATTCAATTAAGAGGATTCTGCTGTATTTCTTTTTTTTTCTTTTTATAACACAAAGAACCAAAGAAAACGCATTTAGGCTCGCTTTAAACCACGCCCCCAATGTCTGTCTTAACAATTACGTTGCACAGTGTGAATGGAAAGGAACCCCTGCACGCTCATGCTGTTTCAACCTGAAAAGTAATTAATACTTATCTCATCATATTAAAATTACTTTCAAAATAAAATTTAATAAACAATGAAATCCTTATCATGCTTTTTATTCCATGTCCAATTTCTTTATATGCAATAGATGATCGTATGTGTTCATCGTTTTATCCAAATCAAACGTATACAATGGCCGGTCATAATAACCCACAAACGAAACTCACGCCAACAAAACTTTCCAATTTCCAAATAGCATGGACGAACTCTTTCTGAGACAAAGTTCAACCAACTTCATGTCATCTGGGCTTATATCGGACTCCACATTTACAAATCTGTGTTTTCAATTTCTCAGGAAATGGTCAAAATCAGAATTAAATTTAATTCAGTGTTGCTTTGAATGCCAGCACTCTCGCGTCAAGTGGAAAAGGAGATTAAAGTTTTGTGTGGGCGTGGCCTATGACATCCTTTAACTTACTCAATTCACTGGTCAATAATTTTTTTAGTGACACAAGAACACGTTTCACTGAAATGTATCGTTATTGCAAACAACATTTTAGAAAACTATGCCTTTTTATTCAGTTATCACTAGGGGAAGCATGATGCGACCTGGTTTTTATTTCAACTCCGCAAAGTAGAGAGTGTTTAAATTGATTGCCCCTCAAGTTCAATTATAAGGAATGATCGTTTGTTTCTGTCTATTTCTTGAGTTATGAACCCCAAAAAACAAAGGCTAAACATAGTGTAAATAGGCTACGCACATTTACACAGTTTGGCCTTTGTTTTCTTGTTTTGCTTTGTTTTGTTTTTTGTTTTTTTTTTGGGGGGGGGGGGTGGTCATAACATAGGAAATAGGCAGAAACAAACGATCATTCCTTATATGAACTTCAGAGCACTACGACAGGAGTAGAATCCCTCGAATCAGAAACTGGCCAGTGCAGGAATGATTATAAACATAATAAACACAGGCCTAGGACCATAATACTTCATAATTTACTTAAGATAGTAGTCTCCTTCTGACAACATTTCCCCTTGTTGGCATGATCATTTAATCAAATCTCTAAATTTAAATTATTAACTACCAGTTACTAGTTTCCAGCGCACATAGCAGCGACAAATCTCTCCTAATTAATTCAGTGACCTCGCAGTTGGGCAGGAATAGTGAACATGATTCGATTAACATTGTATTTTACTGTGATGTTGGTGCACTTCAACGAGTTTGAAGGGCAGCTTGTGGCTTTATCTACAAGGCAGATTCGACTCGAGGTTTGATTAGATTTCGAATGATCGACCCGATCCGATTCGAATAGAACGTGCGATTCGTATGTCCCTACGTAATGGAGTGTGGTCGTAACTGACTTATGTGGACGTAATGGGTCTTATCCATGTTTCACGATTAAAACTTCTAATTTTAACATTTTGTCACAAAGACAGCGCCAGAGTACATGGAAGCAACAAACATCATTAGCCTGCCTGCCTGCCTGCCTGCCTGCCTGCCTGCCCACTCGACCGCCCGCCCGCCCGCACGCCCGCGTCAACATTATCTTTACTAACTCGTCATACCAATGCTATTGGGAAGTAGCAGGAAGAGGGTGTAAAGTTTCTGTACTTCTGAGATGTGATCAAATATTTCCTCATTTGATTTGTATCCACTATGAGCTTCAAAGTCGAGGACAATGCACATTTTTGGCTCTACATCTAATAAATTTATCCACCGGATCGTGCCCAATGGCGAAATTTGTTAAATATGGTGCGAAAAATGTGCTTTGTTTTCCGTGCAGAGGGATGGGTCTGTCACATCCATAGCTTTGTGCATTGTATCCTACCATTCCACTAAGGCATATGAGCCACCACTGAAAAATATCAGTGTATGAGTACCCTTGCATGATCGTAGTAGTGAAGTCACGTGACCGACCATGGTTCGGCACTGTGTAAGAACATTTTAATTTTCAGGATTGAAAACATGCCCAATCATTGCACCGACAACATTTGTCGATCCACCGATTTGTTTTATAATGAACAAATTTCAGTTGTATTGAACCGACTTGGCCGACCATACATGTAGTTCGGCCTCTGTGGTGGACACTTATAATTTTCCTGGCCGAAGAGACACTAGCATATCAGGTAGTAATCGAGGCCCCGAGTGGTGAGTAATCTTCACAGGCAAAAAGACAACTGACGTGACAACTGTTACTTATTCCCAGTTCTTTATTCGACATTCGTTATCTGCCGACTTTCGGTTGATAGCGAATGTCGAATACGGAACCATCCGGAAATAGTAACGATTGTCATGCCTCCGAAAAGACACCCAATTCTCGAACTTGAGACGTTTATCGGAATTTGTTAAATATGGTGCGAAAAAATGTGCTTTGTTTTCCGTGCAGAGGGATACAATGCACACCCATAGTTTTGTGCATTGTATCCTACCATTCCGCTAAGGCATATGAGACACCACTGGAAAATATCAGTGTATGAGTATCCTTGCATGATCGTAGTAGTGAAGTCACGGGACCGACCATGGTTCGGCACTGTGGAAGAACATTTTAATTTTCAGGATTGAAAACATTCCCAATCATTGCATCGACGACATTTGCCGATTTGTTTTATAATGAACAAATTTCAATGGTATTGAACCGACCCTCTCCCCCCCCCCCCCCCCCCACCCCACCCGTGTTCGAAACGATTCCTACGTCCCTGTAACTATATCTTCCCATCTATGATTTACTTCAATTTAAGCCATATCAGTGTTTCGAAAGAGGCATGAATGGGTTATTCTGAAGAAATGTTTTTGGTAGAATGTGACCAAGAAGATGAATTTAACGGCAGAAACATACTTTGAGATTTTGTATCATTAGTTACTGTTATGAAACCCTTTACCCAACGTAACGAACAAAACCGGCCAGAGCTATTCATAAAAATCGGCAATTAATTTTTATTATTTTTTCATTTTTTGTCTCCAAAACATACGATATGACCCCCTCATTGGATGGGTCATAACCTATGTTTTTGAGACACAAAATGAAAAAAAAAAAGTTTTTCAAGAATTTTGTTTGCAAGTGTCGTCTGCTTTTCATGTTAGGTAAAGGGTTCAAATATATATTGAACAAAATAAAGACAAACTACCAAAGACAAGACGTGGATATAACTTGGTGTCCGTCATCTGTGTCATCGCATAAAAAAATATAGTTGATGTGGAAATTGTAAATGGATAAAGACCATGTGTAATATATATTATATTAACATAAATAGCCGCTGTAACCATGCAACCACCCGTGCTAATTCTAGACTCATTGGTCACTACCTGTGCTAAGAGGAAACTTAAGTTTCCAAACAATGTCGATGATGTGTTATTGTTAGAGGCTAGGCATTTGCTGTGCCTTGTACGGGTATTTCTCGCACCCATTTCCTTTGGTTTTTAACCCTTTGAACACGAGAGGGCGCTTTTTCGGCCCAGGAACATAACACTTCGTAATTTACTTAAGAAGGATGCCTGCTGAGTTAATGTGTGGGGTTGACCAATCAGTATTTTCAACGTGCAGCCCCAAGGCTGCCAGTTGAAAATATTAATTGGTTTACTACCAAATAATGTATATGAACTCTTTGAATTTCTAACTTTTAAATGGCATGGAAGATGCCACCAGGGTGGCACAATCATAAAGAATACGCTTAATTTTTAATTTTGTTGCCATTAAAACAAATCGCTTGAAATATTTCTAAACTAAAAAATTTAAACTGCATTGCGGTAACCTGTCTCACGCTTTGACACTTTTATGGTCTACACTTCCTTAAATCGGACTGTCGTAACCCGTGGAGAAAGATATTTTTTAGCGTAACACACGACACCATTTACGTCAGGCCGATAAAAACAAAACATGGGCGATTTCACGTTTCATGAGAGAAGACATGGTTATGTTACTAGTAAAACTATCAACCCATCTCAACACGGAAAACAGATGGGCGTAAGTGGTTGGAATGCGATGCCTCCACTGACCTCTGTACAACTGGATTGCTAGAACGCTCATCGGTCGCCTGTAGAAACGTGTCTATTCGGCAGTCATCTCAGTTGGGAGAAGGCAGTGGAAGCTATAAATAAACATTGTTCAACAAATAAAAATTCCTCGAAGGTTTTCAGTTGTTCGACGTCTCGCGATTGTCGGTCGTTTTTTACTGAATAATCGAATTCTGGTCGAAATTTTCCAACTGATACCCGACTTTTAATCAATTTTTTTACTCGTACGGATAACCAGTTGAAACAAAAGTTGAGGGAGTCCTTGTTTTAATATAGTCAATACTAAAGTAAGAATCACTCTGTTTTTAACTGGTTATCCAGGGGGGGGGGGGCACCAAAAATTTGCAAGACGTAACGTGGGGGTGGGTGGGTCTCTTGAGTGTATGAGCGCCAAAAATGTGCATTTCCAACTTGTGCAATTTTTTGAATTTTTTAAAAATATATCAATATATCAGCTAATATATACCATCATTTGTGTTTCAAACCTTAAAGATGATGTTGTACATCACACTCTTAACATAAATACAACATCAGGAGCATTTATATGTGAGAATATTGGGCTTAATCTGGGAAAATGTCACACGTTAGTAGGGGGTGGGTGTCTTGTTCGAAATGTAGAAAATGTGCAGACAATATTTTGGGAACAATTCAAATGAAAATTTGTTCCCGTATATGTACACCTCTGGCAAGTCTGATAATGAACAGCTTGTCATTTGTAGATTGGGGCCCACAGCAGCCCACAGAGGTTTAAATTGGTGGTACCAGTTTAACCCTTTACCTAACATGAAAAGCAGATGACACTTGCCAAAAAAATGATTGAATAACTACTTTTTTTCATTTTTTGTCTCAAAAACATAGGTTATGACCCCTCATTGGAACGAGCTCGACGAGCTCGTTCCAATGAGGGGGTCATAACCTATGTTTTTGAGACAAAAAATATAAAAATTAATTGGCGATTTTTTAGAATAGCTCTGGTCGGTGTTGGCCGTTACGTTGGGTGAAGGGTTAAGAACATTATGAAAACCCCCTAAAGACAGCTGTGCCTACTAAGTTTATAAGTTTATTTTGGATTTTAATGGGAGAGTGGGGGTGGGTATCTGAGAACGGTAGTAGAAAATTTGCACGTAGTGGGTGGGTGGGTGTAAAAAGGAGCTGAATAAAAAATAGGACGTCGCGCCTTGCAAATTTTTAGTCCCCCCCCCCCCTCCGCCCACCCCCCCCCCCCTTCCCCCCTGGGTTATCAGCTGCAAAAATGCGTAAAATAAGGGAGGTAATCCCATGAACCGGTGCGAGTTGAAAACGACTGGGAGGGAGACGCCACCCGTCCGTTACGGTGTGTTAGATAAGTTTGCTGTGTTCCCAAAATGTGTTACAGGGCAGTCGTCGTGGACTGGTCGTAATCCACGCGTGGGCAGTGATGTCCACGCAAGCGTTTATCAGGTAATAAAAACCAGCAGCAAAATTTTAATTAATGAAGAACCGAGTTGTTAACCCTTTACCCAACGAATCGACCGCATCCACCGCTGTAATATGCAAATTCAGTAGTTGAAAAAATATTTTTTTTCAAAACATTTCAACAAAACCATGTCATGTGCCCCGTCGTTGGAACGAGCTCGTCGAGCTCGTTCCAACGAGGGGTCACATGATATAGTTCTGTTGAATTTGTATGAAAAATTTGAAACAATGATATTTAAAAAAATAAATTTTGATATCGTCTGCGTTGGGTAAAGGGTTAAACCAAAACAAATAATTTCAAAGTGTTCTCAGACCTGTCACAGTTTTCTGACTGTCTTTCTGTTTGTCATTCTTTCTATAAAGTCCGAAGTTTCCCCTTCTCCTAGTTTAACTATCCGAACACCTTGATTTCACCGGCGGGGAAGCCACGACGTTATGAAAGCTAAACGATCTCTTCTCTCTTTTCGACGAATCTCTACTTACAACTCTGAGTCCCTTTGCTTTGAATTTTGTGTACAACTCTCCGCTTTCCCCTCGTCATCCACCTAATTCTTACTTATTATTATTAATTCCTTCCTCTCCACACAAAAAAACTACTCTTTTTTGTCTGGTAACGCTAGTTTTACTGATTGATTGCTTTCCGCGAATTACGCTGAACGAGTTCGCTGTAAACAAATGGCTGCGCCTAGTAACGCGACAAGGGGAACACTCCCAGCCCTTTGAGACTTCAATTATCCAGTCATTCAAACGTCACTGGGAATTCAGTTTCTTGAACGTTTTTCACAATGCGACATCAAACGACGGAAAGTACAAATAACAAGATATTTTTCACATTAGTGATTAACTGGTTGAGGGCTAGATTATTTTTGGTTGTCTGAATTTGTTATTCAAAACTTGTTTTATTACAAATTATTGGAGAGTGCCTACGTGCACTCTCCAATAATTTGTAATAAAACAAATTTATATAATCAAAATATTTTTTGTGTTTGACTGAATATGAAATATAAGCAAGGAAAGTGTTGGCTTTTGCTCTGGTATCATCATTTTTTGAAATCCCTGAGAGTGGCTTCTAGCACTCAACCAGTTAAGAAGTCTTGACAGCAGGATTACCTTAGTACTTTAAGCTGCGATAACATTTTGGCTCAACGGTTGTCACTGAGCACTATTCGGGAGAAAATAGAAATTGAGGTTAAAACTTTAAAAAGTCGAAAAATAATAACAAAACAAATGACCACAAAGTATCAACGCGCTGTTTGATTTCGTTTGTAATAAGACGTACAAAACTATCAAAGGGCAAGATTGTTTCATACCGGTGGAGATCGGCGTCATATCAACCGAGTTTGAAGTCATATCAGCCGAGTTTGATAATAGGCACTTTTGTTTGGGGGGGGGGGGATCATAGCTAATAAGTACTGTACTAAATCTTGTGCTAATGCAGTGAATATTTTTCTGAACCACGTGGATTAAAGTTTAACTATTCTCATTCATTTGATTTACTTTCTTTCAATCATGAGCAAGGAAAAAAATTAGTATAGTTTCGCCAGGGCAGTTGGTGCCGAAGGGCACTATCTCAGAGTGGGCTGGAACCCCCACTATGCCATTGTAAATAAAGCTAGCGTCCGTTATTGATTCTATGGCACACGGGAAAATTGAAAAAAGACATTCTCGCCTATTTCCATGAAGTGCAGTATGTAGGATTAAGTGATGCAATTATCTGATGAATAAAAAAATTAAGATTTTTTCCATAGGTTTTTTTTTTCCTGTATGGGGTTTTTTCTCCGTACCTCTGTGGCGTTACATTGATCAGTTGATCAGTGAAATATATCTGGGATGCGGAACTATCTATAGAAAATCTGAAAAGCATGTTTCAGTAATAAAATTTAAAATATTGTCCATTGCAGTCCACTCAGAATTGTTAGAGTTTGAAATATTTCCTTTTATTCCCGTGACAAACACTTACTTTGGGAAACCTCAAAATATGAAGACAAAAGCGACGCGGCCAAATAAATTCTTTGGATTTGAATTTTGCATATTGTTTCAATGGGCAACTGGGATGAAGCGCTGCTGACCTGCAGCATATTCTATCCCGAAAGCGTCCATGAGATTAAAATGAAAAATGGCCGTTGCAGAACCGCTTTATGACTTTAATTAGGAAAATGTCATTCTTTTATAATTATGAAAAAGAGTATTGAAAAAACATGTGGGTAAATACCAATAACTGGCAAAGTGGAAAATTTCAATCAGACGTGTAGCAAGGATTCAATAAAACGGGGTGCCCTAGACAGTTTGGGTGGAGGAATGATATTTGCAGGGCCGTTGTGAGGTGGTGGAGGCCTCCCCATTTTTAATTAGGACTCTTCTGTTGTCAGGCCCTCCTCCCACGCCCCTATTCAATGCGACTTTCAGGTTAGATAAAAGGTTAATATCATAAACACCTCCTCACTTGTTATGTCTGACCTATTAGATTTGTCATAAATCAAAAAACTAAGGGATATGTTTGTGTGTCACAACGCATTGGATTTGCATTCAGAAACGAGATGGGGAGAGTCGTCGATTTTGTTATACTGTCGTTGATAATAGTTCAATCTGCAACAAATTTCGCCGATCAAAGGTTGTTATTGATTTTAATTGACGGGCTACGATGGGATTTTATAGATTTATATAATGAATTTGAGTTTCCTGGATTTCAGCGACTTTTCAAAGAGGGTGTTGTGGCTGATTACATGATTCCAGTTTTTCCAACTGTGTCGTATCCAAACTATTTTTCGTTAATGACAGGTAAGCCTAATGTTATCAAGATTTTGTTGCCGAAAGGCTCACCATTTCTAGACGTTTATAGTGGTGTAAGTCGCGTAACAAGATCATATAAGTCAAATTCAATAATTCCTCTTCGTGCTTTGTGTTAGTGAGTCTGTGAATTAGTGGAGTGGTTTTCCATATCAGGTGTCTGCCCTTCTAGACACGCACATGCTCACGTACAGAGGGTTGCGTAAATGGATAATTCTGGTGGTAGAGGGGACAAGAAGATGTTGAGACCACGAAAGTCTCAACAGAAACTGGTAAATTTAAACATGAGCATTCTAGTTTCTGTGGGTAGTTTTGGACTCTGTGTTTCACACCCACCACACCCTCATAATAATCAGCTTATGCCCCCTAACAACCTCAAAAATTAAGTATACTCTTTAATTCCATTGTTCTAACGTGGATATCCAAAACTGTAATCTGACTATGTGAAATATTTTGGGGTCACAAGTAGGTATAAAAGGAGAGTCCACGACCACTTTGTACATGTACGTGTACACGATGCGTTCACCAACGTGGAATTCAGTGTTAAATCGCACGCTTGTTCACAAAAATGTACAGTGGTCTTGAATCCCCCATGTTTTTTTGTGACTCCTAGATCGCACTTTTAACGTTCAAATACTCGTGGTGAACGTTGAATGTCACGCGTTTTTTAAAAAAAAGGTGAAATTTTACATCTTCACTTTGTCTTTTACTTTAAAAATTTTTTGTCGACGTTCCCATCGCAGATCAGAACATCAATCCATCGTTGGTGAACGCGAGCAAAAATTCTAGGCTAGCATCAAAAAACGGTTTGAGAATTCTAGACCAGTGGTCCAGAATTCTCTATTGTTTTTGGGGCGGTGGGTTTTTCCCATTTATGACGTCATTAGGGGAATTCCCATAGTGAGAAATTCCAAACTCAGCTAATCGACCGATCAGATCGCTCGATTCTCCGCCAATTGACCGATCGGATCGCTCGATTCTCATAAACTCGATCATACAGACTTATCTCCCCTCGTCGTGGGGTGGGGGGAATACCTTAGGAAATAAATAAAAGTGATCGATATATATAGGAGAGAAAAAAAAATATATAAATAATAGTTATTTAGAAAATTAAATATATCAAATCGAATAGATAATAAAGAAAATACGTAAATCATGTGCGCTTCCCAGACTATTAGAGCGAGGATTCTTTTAAACATGCTGATGAGAGCATACGCAATCTGCGTGAACGATGAACTACGTTCCATCTTGTTAGAGCGATGCGTCGGTTGTCGGGATCATCTAGACTTCGATCACGAGAATCATTCGTGTCTGACGATGGAAAGGGAAGATATGGTCGTCATGTATTTCGAACCGGCGTTCGAACGCGTTAGATTCGACGATGTGATCACGTTTTGGAAGAGATTAGTCTTCTGTAAGAATCAAGACAAGCCCACAGTTTCGGAAGAACTGAAATTGGCGCGTAGAAGTCTGACTTTAGAAGACAAGGGATGCATCAAGAAATTATTGCTGAATGAAGCATACGTCTAAGTTTTTTTCGTTGATACAAAATAAGGGAGAATAGAAAATAAAAATAAATACACACATAAAATTTTTTATCTAATATTATAAAGAAAAAAAATACAAAAATGAGAACCAGAAATA
Organism: Pictodentalium vernedei; assembly: GCA_031216915.1. Lineage (NCBI taxonomy): Eukaryota > Metazoa > Mollusca > Scaphopoda > Dentaliida > Dentaliidae > Pictodentalium > Pictodentalium vernedei. The sequence continues at coordinate 773,534,988 of CM062296.1, read as the reverse complement.
AATTGTATCCGACGTTAGTGGACGACGAGGACGAGAAGCCGATCGACGTTTTGCCGAGGGCCCGGTCGCTAGAAGAAAGAGAAAGAGGAGAGAGGTATCGCATCGATCAAATCAATAGAATCCAAGAGTATCTAACTCGAGAGAGAGATTCTCGCCGTTCTCTCAAGAAGAAGTATTCGCGTTTCGTGACATTCGTCAACGCGATCGACACGACACTCATCATGATTTCCATGGGTTTACACGCGGCCGGCATCGGATTGTTGTCGACCGCGGTCGCCATTCCGATCGTGTTGACCGTAGAAGGAGTGGCCCTCGCCGCCGGATTGTTTAGCACGCTCGGAAACTTTTTGAGTAGAAAATTATATCTGAAGGCGAGGAAACACGACAAGATTCGCGTCTTGGCCGACTCCAAGATCGACACGATATCCGAAATGATCTCTATGGCGTTGAAAGACGGTAGGATATCGGACGGAGAATACTTCGCGATATTGAGCGAGAAAACGAAATACGATGCCATGAAAGAAGCCGTGAGAATCAAGACTCGTCAGATCATCAAGGAAGAGATGAAGGATTCTCTCGTGGAAAAGGGGAGGAAAGAGGCCAGGGAGGAATTCAGTAAGATGATAGAACTCAAGAGCAGCGATTGAAAAAAAAAATATATATAAGAACAGAATTTTTAAAAAAAAATTAAATTTATATATAAAATAAAAAAAACGAAATTAATTTAAATAACTCTTAACAATGTATTGCGTAAAGTGTAAGAGAGTTACCGAGACGAGTAGTTCTAGAGAAGTGCGAACTAAAAACGACAGACAGATGCTTCGCGAAATTTGCGACGTGTGTGGTTCTGTCAAGACACGATTCGTCAAAAAAAAGAACGCGAGCAAAGGTAAAGGCATCGTGAATAAAATGATTAATAATCTACCTTCAAGACTCGCAACGACGTCTGCGACAAAAACATGTTGGGGAAATTGAGAGGCATATCGAATCCGACCAGGAGAGAGAAGATGGAACGTTCGCTGGTCGGCAATCTGATCTGTGCGAAACGTCGATTCGGATGGGGCGTTCAAAAAAAAAAGTGCATCTGAAAAGAAGAAGAAACGATTATTGACGAGCGAATTGGCCGAGGAGTTACACAAACCCATAGTGCGTAAATTTCGAAAGAGAAGGGTGTTCGTGAAGGGCTGGATGATATTTGGTCTGCCGACTTGGTCGACATGAGATCGTTTTCGAGGTGGAACGAGGGCGTCAAATATCTATTGACGGTCATCGACGTGTTTTCCAAATACGGTTGGATCAGAGCTTTGAAGGATAAATCGGGACCTTGCGTCGCCGAGGCTCTGAAGAGCGTGTTCGACTCGTCTTCTCGAAAACCGAGTAAATTGTGGGTGGATAAGAGAAAGGAATTCTACAACAAGCACGTTCGTCGATTGGTCGACCTCTACTCGATCGAAAACGAAGAGAAAGCCAGCGTGGTGGAACGTTGGAATCGAACGACGAAGGAAAAGATGCACAGATACTTCATGGCGAATTCGACCAAGAAATACATATACGCTCTGAACGGCCTGGTCAAAGATTACAACACGCGACACAGATCGATCAAGATGACTCCCGCGGAAGCTAGCGATCCTCGAAACGAAAAACGGGTCTACGCGAATCTATATCCTGAGAGATCTAAGATCAGGAAGAAGTCTAGAACGCCGAAATTTGCGGTCGGTGATCGAGTGAGAATTTACGCTTATAAGAAGCACTTCGAAAAGGGTTATACTCCTCGATGGACCTCGGAAATCTTCGTGATAATCAAAATATTTCACACCGATCCGGTGACTTACGAAATCGAAGCTTTGGATGGAGAAGAGATCATCGGAAAATTTTATGAACAACAATTACAGAAGACGAAGTTTTGATGAAGAAGACAAATTTTTTTTTATTTACTCTCTTTAACATTTTCTTGTTTACACACATATATATAAGAGAGAAAAAAATAATAAAAAATAATTAAAAACTATTTTTAGATAAAAAAAAAGCAAGTTAATTAATAAACAAAAAACTAAAAATCCTTTAAAATGACGAATATACTAGATATAGCACAAAGCATAGTGAAAGATGAAAGTATTCAAGAATATGAGGTTCATGAATACGAACCGGTAACCGGAACGAGTTTGAACAATGCGGGAGAGATAAGAATCAACGTCGAAACTCAAGATTTATTCGTACATCCTAGCGAGAGTTACATAGTGGTGCAGGGACGTCTCACCAAGGAAGATGGGAGCGACTACGCCGACGACGACACGATTACTCTAGCCAATAATGGCATCATGCATCTATTCAGTAACATAAAATACATGCTATCCAGACAAGAGATAGAATCTGTGGTTCATCCCAGTCAGGCCACCACGATGTTCGGACTCTTGACGTATCCTGATGATTTTTCGAAATCCAGAGGACTTAATCAGTAGGCCCTGCTAGCGCAGGTGCCGCCTTGATATTCGACTACGTCATCAAGACGTACAGACCTAAAGGAACGTTTTCGTTCAGGATACCTTTGAAACACATCTTTGGATTTGCGGACGATTACAACAAGATCATGTGCGGATTCAAACACAATCTGACGTTGATTCGAAAAGGAAACGACGACGCAATAGTGAGACTCACTGCGACCGATGCGGGTAAGATAACTCTACACAAGATATCGTGGTTCGTTCCGCACGTGGAGCCTTCGATCGTGGAGAAAGCGCATCTCTACAAGATCATAGAATCCAAGAGTAAATTACCCGTGGGATTTAGAATGAGACAGTGCGACACTGCTAGCATTCCTCCAAACGTTTGGTGAACGTTGCGAATCCCATAGATTCCACCGATGCCGCGACCAAGAAATACGTGGATGACTCTCACGCGCAATTCAGCAAACATCTGAGAAATAGATACATTCAGAAAATGATGCAACTGGAATTGAACGCCAATTCTAACAAGATAACGAATCCCAAGGATGCGGTGACCAAACACTACGTAGATCTGGAACAGAGAAAGTCTGAGAGACGAGAAATGAAATCGGATCTGAATGCGGGATTCAACAAGATATTGAATCTGTTGAAGGTCGATGACACGGATGCGGACTCCACCACGGTCAACAAGGGCTACGTGGATTCCACCGTGATACAATCTCAAGAATATGTAGAATCACAAGTGGACGATCTCTACCTGAACAAACAATCTGGTGGAACCATGGAGAGTGGCATCAACATGAACAGTCAGAATTTATTCGGTCTCGATCACAATCCAGAATTCGATTCCAGCGCGGTCAGCAGGAAGTACGTGGACGACAACTCGGTCTGGAGAAAGGGCGACATCATGGAAGGTAAACTAGACATGGGCGGACACACGCTCACGAATCTACCGGATCCCGTGCACATGTCGGACGCCTGCACCCTGATTTCGGTGGTGGAGAAAGTCAAATACGCCAGACAATTGATCACCGTGTGGGCTGAGGAGACTGGCACGTTAGAGGAGGGAAAAGCCGAGTGGTCTTTCGGAAACGGAGGTAGCAGATCGCAATATGGTCAGGTGGGATATCACATGCTGTTGCAAGGTTAAATCATTCGAATGAGTCTGGCTTCCACGGATTTGAATAACAGAGCGGTCATCAATCTCACGGTGAATGGAGTAGAGAGCGATAAGAGATACAGCGTCAAAAAGACCGAGAATCAACACTCGAATGTTAGCACGTTTGGCACGCCTCTCAAAGGGAATGCCAGAGACAGGATTAATTTCATTACGAAAACCAATAATCCTGAAGCCGCCACTTCCCTGGTGAGCATACTGATCGAACTAGATCCTCTGAGCAAACAGTGAACGCGTGGAAATAATTAATTAAAAATAATGAGTGATTATTAAAAACAAAAAAAAAAAAAAAATAAAGTAATGAGATTTAGAAAAATGTTCAATCTCTCTTGATCTCATTACTTTTTATTTTTTTTTTGTTTTTTTTTGTTTTTTAATAATTACTCATTTCTTTTTATTTTTTTTTATTTTTTTTTTCACACACACATCTCTCATCGAATGATCGACATCTTATTTCCATCCGATTCGTATTGTAATTCTCTATCCGACAGAATCAGGGTGAAGGCTTCGTATTTTCTCGGCACGTTCCTATCGAATTGCATCTTGATCTGAATGTCTAAGATGCTACTCTTGAGTCATTCACTCTGTTTACTGACATCAAATAAGAACATTAGATACATCGACTTGTATTCCCCAGGAGATATATTAGGGTTTCTCATCAATTCGTCTAGACCGTGATACTTCTTTCTAAAATCCGCGGCGTCGCCGTACAGTCCGCAGAAGTCGTTGTAATCGATTGCTGGATATCTTCTGGCGATCAGAAACGCTTGCATGTTTCTCAAATTGCAGTGATCGAATAGTGACATATTCTTTTCCTGAGACCTGTCCCTATCGATCCGAAACGCGACCACAATGAAACACGGAAGGAGATTTCACAGTCAATCTCAAATCGAAGTGATTCTCATTCTAAATTCCATGGGTAATTTACTCTTGGATTCTATGATGTTGTAGAGACGCATTTTTTCCACAATCGAAGGCTGCACGTGCGGAACGAACCACGATATCTTGTGTAGAGTTAACTTACCTGCATCGTTCGCGGGGAGTCTCACTATCGCGTCGTCATTTCCCTTTCGAATCAACGTCAGATTGTGTTTGAATCCATACATGATCTTGTTATAATCATCCGCGAATCCGAAGATGTGTTTCAAAGGTATCCTGAACAAACACATTCCTTTAGGTCTGGACGTCTTGACGACGTAGTCGAATATCGCGGCGGCGCCGGCGCTAGCAGGGCTGACAGTGTCTTTCACCCACAACTGATTAAGTCCTCTGGATTTCGAAAAATCATCTGGATACATCAAGAGTCCGAACATCGTGGTGGCCTGACTGTGATGAAACACAGATTCTATCTCTTGTCTGGATAGCAAGTATTTTATATTACTGAATAGATGCATGATGCCATTATTGGCTAGAGTAACCGTGTCGTCGTCGGTGTATTCGGTCCCTGCACCACTATGTAACTCTCGCTAGGATGAACAAATAGATCTTGGGTTTTGACGTTGATTCTTATCTCTCCCGCATTGTTCAAACTCGTTCCGGTTATCGGTTCGTATTCGTGAACCTCGTATTCTTGAATACTTTCATCTTTCACTATGCTTTGTTCGATATCTAGTATATTTGCCATTTTTGAAGGTTTTTTGTTTATTAATTAGCTTGCTTTTTTTATCTAAAATAGTTTTAATTATTTTTTATTATTATTATTTTTTCTCTCCTTTATATATATGTGTAAACAAGAAAATGTTAAAGAGAGTAAATAAAAAAAATTGTTTTCTTTATTCAAACTTCGTCTTCTGCAATTGTTGTTCGTAAAACTTTCTGATGATCCAAAGCTTCGATTTCGTAAGTCACCGGATCGGTGTGAAATATTCTGATTATCACGAAGATTTCTGAGGTCCATCGAGGAGTGTAACCCTTTTCGAAGTGCTTCTTATAAGCGTAGATTCTCACTCGATCGCCGACCGCAAATTTCGGCGGTCTAGACTTCTTCCTGATCTTAGATCGCTTGGGATATAGATTCTCATAGACCCGTTTTCGTTTCGAGGATCGCTAGCTTCCGCTGGATTCATCTTGATCGATCTGTGTCGCGTGTTGTTGTAATCTTCAACCAGACCGTTCAGAGCGTATATGTATTTCTTAGTCGAATTCGCCGTGAAGTATCTCTGCATCTTTTCCTTCATCGTTCGATTCCAACGTTCCACGACGCTGGCTTTCTCTTCGTTTTCGATCGAGTAGAGGTCGACCAATCGACGAACGTCCTTGTTGTAGAATTCCTTCCCTTTATCCACCCCCAATTTATTCGGTTTTCGAGAAGACGAGTCGAACACGCTCTTCAGAGCCTCGGCGATGCAAGGTCCCGATTTATTCTTCAAAGCTCTGATCCAGCCGTATTTGGAAAACATGACGATGACCATCAATAGATATTTAACACCCTCGTTCCACCTCAAAAACGATCTCATGTCGACCAAGTCGGCAGACCAAATGTCATCCAAACCCTTCATGAACACCCTTCTCTTTCGAAATTTACGCACGATGGGTTTGTGTAACTCCTCGGCCAATTCGCTCATCAATAATCGTTTCTTCTTCTTTTCCAAAGCGCTTTTTTTGTTTGAATGCCCCATACGAATCGACGTTTCGCACCGATCAGATTGCCGACCAGCAAACGTTCTATCTTCTCTCTCCTGGTCGGATTCGATATGCCTCTCAATTTCGCCAACATGTTTTTATTGCAGACGTCGTTACGAGTCTTGTTGTCGGGATGTCCGGCATACCACAGATCGTGATCATATGCGGCCGCTTCCACCCTATTCACAGGTTTGCTCCAAGATTTAGGAGTCAGATCGGCGTTGAGTCTCTTGTTCAATTTCGTTCCCAGGTCCCGTGAAACTGTGACCCGGCAGATGCATTTTGAAAGGTAGATTATTGATCATTTTATTCACGACGCCTTTGCTCATTTTTTTTTGACGAATCGGATCTTGATCAAACCACAGACATTGCAAATTCCGCGAAGCATCTGTCTGTCGTTTTTAGTTCGTACTTCTCGAGAATTACCCATCTCGGTAACTCTCTTACACTTTACGCAATACATTTTTGAGAGTTATTTATTTTTTATTTTATATATAAATTTAATATTTTCATTTTTAAAAAATTCTATTCATATTATATATATATATTTTTTTTTTCAATTGCTGCTCTTGATTTCTATTAACTTACCGAATATCTCCCTGGCCTCTTTCCTCCCCCTTTCCACAAGAGAATCCTTCATCTCTTCCTTGATGATCTCACGAGTCTTGATTCTCACGGCTTCTTTCATATTATCGTATTTCGTTTTCTCGCTCAATATCATGAAGTATTCTCCATCTGATATCCTACCGTCTCTCAGCGCCATCGTGATCATTTCGGATATCGTGTCAATCTTGGAGTCGGCAAAGACGCGAATCTTTTCGTGTTTCCTAGCCTTCAGATATCATTTCCTACTCAAAAAGTTTCCGAGCGTGCTAAACAATCCGGCGGCGAGAGCCACTCCTTCTATGGTCAACACGATCGTAACGCCGACCGCGGTCGACAACAATCTGATGCCAGCCGCATGTAAACCCATGGAAATCATGATGAGTGTCATGTCGACCGCGTTGACGAATTTCACGAGACGCGAATACTTCTTCTTGAGAGAATGACGAGAATCTCTCTCTCGAGTCAGATACCATTGAATTCTACGGATTTGATCGATGCGATACCTCTCTCCTCTTTCTTTTTCTTCTGGCGACGGCGCCGTTGGCTAAACGCCGTTCGGCTGCTTCTCATCCTCATCGTCATCTAACGTCGGATACAGTTTATTGCTAGTTCTCATTTTTTTTTGTTTTTTTCTTTCTAATATTAGATAAAAATTTATGTGTGCATTTATTTTTTTATTTTCTATTCTCCTTATTTATATCAACGAGAAAACTTAGACGTATGCTTCCTCCAGCAATAATTTCAAGACGTATCCCTTGTCTTCTAAAGTCAGACTTCTACGCACCAATTTCATTTCTTCCGAATTGGTGGGCTTGTCTCGCCTCTTACAGAAGACTAATCTCCTCCAAAACTTGATCACGTCGTCGATATGAACGCATTCGAACGCCGGTTCGAAATACTTGAGGACCATATCTTCCCTTTCCATCGTCAGACACGAATGATTCTCGTGATCGAAGTCTAGATGATCCCGACACCCGACGCATCGTTCTAACAAGAGGCGAACTAGTTGATCGTTCACGCAGAATGCGTAGGCTCTCATCAGCATTTTTAAAAGAAACCTTGCTCTCATAATCTGGGAATCGTTCATGATTTACGTATATTTTATTATCTATTTAGATTCGATATTTATTTTTTTTAAAGAACTATTTATTCTATTTTTCTCTCCTATATATATATCAATCACTTTTTTATTTCCTCTCAACAAAACCGATTCTATTACGATTCACCTCACAAAATTCCCGAGGTGAATCGACAAATCGTTTTCGCCGATCGGATCACACCCTCGACCGTCTGGAACGCGATCGCGAACGTCGGAGTCCCAGAACCGGCAAATCGCATTTTTTCGATGTACCGGAAGCCGAAATCGGTTTGGAAAAAAATGTCGTTTTTACATGGTGTCCCAGAACCGGCAAACGCTTTTCACCCTCTCGGATCGCACTTTTGACCGTTCAAACATCCGTTGGCGAACGAGTACATTCGACACATCACTCAGAAGGGGAAAAATGTATGAAATTCGAAGAAAACGTAAATTAAAAAATATTTCGCGACGTTCCCATCGCGGATCAGACCTTCGATCTATCGTTGGCGAACGTCGAGAAAACGTTTTGAGATCGATTTTTCTGTCCTAGAATCGGCAAATCGGTTTCACCGAACGGATCGCACCCTTGACCGTTCAAACAGCCGTTGGCGAACGTCGGTGTCTCAGAACCGACAAACCGCATTTTTCATGCTGTCCTAGAATCGGCAAAGCGTTTTTTTGCCGGCGTTCGCCAACGATAGATCGAAGGTCTGATCCGCGATGGGAACGTCGAGAAAATTTTTTTAATTTACGTTTTCTTCGAATTTCATACATTTTCCCCTTCTGAGCGATGTGTCGAATGTACTCGTTCGCCAACGGATGTTTGAACGGTCAAAAGTGCGATCCGAGAGGGTGAAAAGGGTTTGCCGGTTCTGGGACACCATGTAAAAACGACATTTTTTACACTCTGTACACGATTTAATGCTGAATCCCTATGGCGGTACACGTACATGTACGTGTACAGTTTTTGTAAATGCTGTCATTGAATCGGCAATTTACACCTACTACTGTGGGTTCTGGTATGCGAGAGTAGAATCGGTGCTGTGAGTGGATCTGAGAACAATTAAGCCAAGAGAACTTCAAAATCACGTTACGAAAAGACGCAAAGTGGAATGTGAGTGTCATTGTGCATTGGAGTTTTAAAGGTTAAACAAAGATTGTAAGTTTTATTCTAGGACAATAAATGGGATTGTCTATGCGAGCTGAATGAAGAAACGCTAAAAGGATATGCTGAGACATCATTGACCCGGAGACAAGTTTTGACTCTTTGTAGTATGCAACAAATAAATTGTCAAGTCGTAGAGGTTTTTGGATATTGAATCAGGGCTCAGACACACCCTCTGGACGCGTACTGCGTGCCAAATCAAAAACATGTATTTCTCATCTAAAAACCAACTTCGTATTCGAATATGTGAAGGAATTAAGAGATGTCAGGGCAAAATTTCCTTATTTTTTGTAAATACCTTGTGTTAAGTTTTTTTGTGTTCGTATAACTGAAGAAAGCAGCCAATATCGCGAAGTGTATAAACGGTTAGGTACGTGATTTCTTGATCGGTTATGTCAATTAACCCTTTACCTAACGAATTGCCCGCATCCGCCCGCGTAATATGCAAATTGAGCAGTTGAAAAAATTAAATTTTTCAAAATATTTCAACAAAACCATATCATGTGACCCCTCATTGGAACGAGCTCATTGAGCTCGTTCCAATGAAGGGTCACATGATATGGTTTTGTTGAAATTTTTTGAAAAATTTAAAAAATGATATTTAAAATAATAAATTTTGATATCGTCTACGTTGGGTAAATTGTTAAGAGAATGGGCATTTACCTTTCAAAAGTGTGTACAATACAATCGCCGTGGATTGGTCGCAATCCACGTGCGGACAGTGATAGGTTTACCAGGTAATAAAAATCATCATCAGCAAAATTTTAATAATGAAGCGCCGGGATACAACCCAGTGCTTCATTAATTAAAATTTTTGAAGATCATTCCCTTAATTAGTATTTGGAATTTAATATTATTGTGTCCGTGGAAACAAATTATCTTTTCAGTGCGTTATCGTTGATCATCTTAAAATAGTTAAAAGTCATTGGCCATTTCAGGCACCCGAACAGTCCCCAACAGATTGGGCGTTGATAAGGTGACGGGATATACGTTAGAACTGAGGTTGACTGTGGCTCTGGCAAAAACGAAGATCTCAAATCTTCTGTAAGGTATATTATTAACCACCCCATAACTGCGATAAAAGAGTTAACATCATGACAATGTTACGCGCGATTCTGAAGCATTCAATGTTATCCATGGAATTTTGAACTGGTCATTAATCTAAATTTGTATATTATGCTGATCTTGATTCTGACGTTCCGTTTAACCCTCCGCGCAATTATGTCGAACTATTAAAATGTCAAATGCAAATTTCCCCTTAACCTTTTATCCAATGTAACGTAACGGCCAAAACCGACCAGCGCTATTCACAAAAATCACCATTCACTTTTCATTATTTTTTTCTTTTTTTTTTGTCTCAAAAACATAGCTTATGACCACTCATTGGAACGAGCTCGTTCCAATGAGGGGTCGTAAGCTACGTTTTTGAAGCAAAAATGAAAAAAATAGTTATTCAAAAATTTTGTTTGTAAGTGTTATGTAATGGGTTAATGCGACTAGGAATTTAATGCGCCAGGTCAAATAGTATTCAATTGGTTAAAATTTATACTTGCATTTTGCGAAAAATGTGCTTCTTGAATTTTCGTTATTTTAACATCAGAGTGCAGAGAGTTAACACGTATCAAGTGTAAATTCAGCATAATTAATTCGTAACAAAATCTGCATTGAATATGAATATCTCTTCTTTTTTTAACGCACATTGAACAAAATGTAAAAGTGTGCGTCCTCATTTATATATACTATAATCACGCGAACACTAACAGTAACACAACCATAGTTGGACTCAAACGGGCGCAACAGCACGAGCACGAAGCCACTAAGTCGATCTTGGTTTGGTTTGGTGTGAGAAAATTTGACCGCTAATGACTGCTGGGCTACTAATCACAGAACGCGGTCCAGTAATGAAGCCCAACGCCCTCGAAAATCGTGTTATTGTATAATTACCACCATGTGGGTTTCCGAGATGGTGTGTTGAAGTCTCGGCCACGTCACTGGCCATATATCGTCAAGTTCCTTAGGACGAGTCGATATATGATCCAGATGCGAGTTCGAGACTTCAATACACCATCTCGGAAATCCACCAGGTGGTAATAACCAATTCATCTTACAAAATTCCTCCCTTTCTTGACTTGTTAGTATATATTTTGACGATCGTTCAGCGTCTATGGGTTGATGTTTTATGAATGAAATCATATCGTCATACAGTACGTGGAGAGTGGATTGCAACTAAATCACCCGCGGAGTGGAGTTATCACCCAAGCTATAACTCACATTTTGTACATATGGACACAAAACACAAGCAATGTTTCAGCCAATGGACCTCCGGGTTTAACCCGGAGGTCCATTGGCTGAAACTTTGCTTGTGCTGGTTAGGCTTTGCAAAAATTTGCAATTATTGCTTGGGTGGAATCTCCACTCTGCGGGTGATTTAGTGATAATACACCCTCCACGTACTGTAGAATTGCGTTCTTGCGCTATGCATGACGTAATCCCCATTCATTATTCTTTTTGTACTGTCGCCACAAATGTTTATACCAGGCTTTCAGGTGTGTGCTTCTTTGTTTCACTGTTCAGGTTTAACGCGTGATAGGCCAAAATAGGAATATCATAATGGCAAAAAATAATTTAGTGTTATTTATTTCGAAGAGTTGGTTATTTATCATTTACAGTACGTGGAGAGTGTATTGTCACTAAATCACCCGCAGAGTGGAGATTCCACCCAAGTAACAATTGCAAATTTGTTGCAAAGCCTCACCAGCACAAGCAAAGTTTCAGCCAATGGACCTCCGGGTTAAACCCGGAGGTCCATTGGCTGAAACATTGCTTGTGTGTTTTGTCGATATGTACAAAATTTGAAAGTTATAGCTTGGGTGATAACTCCACTCCGCGGGTGATTTAGTTACAATCCACTCTCCACGTACTGTAATTACTGTTATCAAAAAAGTTGGCCTCGATATGTGTAAACAGTTTTAGATGAGTGCAGGTAAAACACGTTCTCTTTCTGAATCGAATGATCGTGCGTGCGGTTGCTACCCTCAATACAGATTTGTATTTTGTCTAGACGTTTTAACTTGTTTTGGGGGAAATATGTTTTAGTCGTAAGACAAATTTATTTTTTATACTTCCGATAGGAAGCTATATTGGATTAGGTCAAGTCGCATCATGTCACGTCACGTCACTTTGTAGGCTGCGTCGGGTCCGTCACATCTCATTTAACAAAGTACATGATGTTTGCGTGATCAAATGGGGAAATCCATTTTTTCTGTGCATTTCTTATAAATCATATACCTTTTGTCTTTTGGCAGCCATTTGAGTTGAATATTATTAGGACTGTTTTCCATAACCACTCGTGACACGGAGATGTATGTAAACTGAACTTTGAAACTAAGTACCTTTTCCAAACTTAACACGAGAAAGATACGTGTGAATTTGGAGGGTGGGCTGACCCATTATTCCAACATAAGAAGATAATACCTACATGTTACCACCATGTGGATTTCCGAGGTGGGGTATTGTCTTTGGATATATTTAGACCAGTCCGTTAGAACGAGTCGAAAAATGACCAGAGGCGAGGCCAAGACGTCAATATACCATCCCGGAAACCCACATCATTGGTAATAATCAATTTATCTCACAATGTTCCTCTTTTTCTTGACTTATTCATAATGAGGGATTGGGTACAGTTTTTAACGAGGTCTGTTTTGACAATCATTCATCGTCTGTGACTTGATTTTTTGGAAAGGAAGATGATGACGTGTTGGTATTGCATTCTTGCTGCGCCCATGACGCAATTCCCATCATTGGTCTTCTTGTACTATGACCATTGACGTTTATAGTAGTGTTGCGACTGTGTTTATTTGTTCTAGTTTTCATGTATAACGCCTGGTAGGCCTATATAAAATATCATCATGACGAATAATGATCTAGTCTAATTTATGTCGTCGAACTGGTGATTTCTTTATCATTGAATTACTGTACGATGGCCTCGGCATGTGTAATAACTCGATGCAGTGTGGTTGCTATCCTCAAAACAGATTTGTGTTTTGTCTAGACGTCTTTATTTGGATTGGGGGAATATGTGTTCATTTTGTAAGAAAAAATAACTTTCAGGACGAAACCTCTAAATAGCGGTCATTTTTGTTGTATTTAGAGTTACTTTTTCGTTAAAATTTGTGACTCAGATATGGTTTGGGACTGAACTTTGAAATTTGATACACTATTCAAACATAACAAGAAAATTATGAACAACAGTTGTTTTTGTAAAAATACAAAGAGGGCGAATATTGTCTATTTAAATTGTCGTCTTCTGGTAATGTTAGGTACATTGTCAACTTATAGTACAGTCATGTTACCCAAAAATATTCCACATAGTCAGATTACAATTTTAGGCAACCATGTTAGAACAAAGGAATTAAAATAGCATACTTAATTTTTGAGGTTGTTAGGGGGCATAAGTTGCTTATTATGAGGGTGTGGTGGGTGTGAAACATAGAGTCCAAAACTACCCACAGAAACTAGAATGCTCATGTTTAAATTTACCAGTTTCTGTTGAGACAATGGTCTCAACATCTTCTTGTCCCCACTACCACCAGAATTATCCATTTACGCTACCCTCTGTGTATGTGAGCAAGTGCGTGTCTAGAAGGGCAGACACCTGATATGGAAAACAACTCCCTTACTTCACAGGCCCGCTAACACACAGCAGGAGGAGGAATTATTGAATTTGACTTATATGGTCTTGTCCCGCGACTTTCACCACTGTAAACGTCTAGAAATGGTGAGCTTTTCGGCAACAAAATCTTGATAACATTAGGCTTACCTGTCATTATCGAAAAATAGTTTGGATACGACACAGTTGGAAAAACTGGAATCATGTAATCAGCCACCACACCCTCTTTGAAAAGTCGCTGAAATCCAGGAAGCTCAAATTCATGATATAAATCTACAAAATCCCATCGTAGCCCGTCGACTAAAATCAATAACAACCTTTGATCTGCGAAATTTGTTGCAGATTGAACTAATATCACCGACAATATAACAAAATCGACGACTTTCCCCATCTCGTTTATGAATGCAAATCCAATGCAATGTGACACACAAACAGATCGCTTAGTTTTTGATTTATGTCAAATCTTATAGCTCTGACATAACAAGTGCGGCGATGTTTCTAGTATTGACCTTTTATCAAACCTGAAGGTCGCATTGAATAGGGAAGTGGAAGGAGGGGCTAACAACAGAAGAGTTCTATTTAAAAATGGGGAGGCCTTCACCACCTCACAACGACCCTGCAAATATCATTCTCCCACCCAAACTGGCTAGGGCACCCCTTTTTATTGAATCCTGGCTACACGTCTGATTGAAATTTTCCACTTTGCCAGTTATTGGTATTTACCCACATGTTTTTTCAATACTCATTTTCATAATTATAAAAAAATTACATTTTCCTTATTAAAGTCATAAAGCGGTTCTGCAACGGCCATTTTTCATTTTAATTGCATGGACGCTTGAGGGGTAGAATATGCTGCTGGTCTGCAGCGCTTCATCCCAGTTGCTCTTTGAAACAATATGCAAAACTCAAATCCAAAGAATTTATTTGGCCGCGTCGCTTTTGCCTTCATATTTGAGGCTTCCCAAAGTAAGTCTTTGTCACGGGAATAAAAGGAAATATTTCAAACTCTAACAATTCTGAGTGGTCTGCGATGAACAATATTTTAAATCTTTTTTCTGAAACATGCTTTTCATCTTTTCTATATATAGTTCCGCATCCCAGATCTATTTCACTGATCAACTGACCAATGTTACGCCGCAGAGGTACGGAGAAAAAAAAAACCATACAGGAAAAAACTCTATGGAAAAAAAAAGATCCCAACAAAAATCGCATAGGTATGAAAAACCCTATTTTTTTTATTCATCAGATAATTGCATCACTTAATCCTATCTACTGCACTTCATGGAAATCAGCAAGAACGTCTTTTTTCAGTTTCCCAGTGTGCCATAGAATCTTGAAAGGATGCTGGCTTTATTTACGATGGGATAGTTGGGTTTCCAGCCCACTCTGAGATAGTGTCCTTCGGCACCAACTGCCTGGCGAAACTATATTTTTTTTACCTTGCTCATGATTGAAACAAAGTAAATCAAATGAATGAGAATAGCAAAACTTTAATCCACGTGGTTCAGAAAAATATACACTGCAAGATTTAGCACATTATAATATTAGAACGTCCCTTTTCATGTTCTATCGGTCGATAGTACCTGCGTTTGTGTGATTTCTGAAATAAAACCTGAAGCAGCGAAGCTGCTGAAGGTTTTATTTCAGAAATCACACAAACTCAGGTACTATCGACCGATAGAACATGAAAAGAAACGTTCTAATTATTTTATTATGCCGAACAAAATATAACTTTCATTGTTAAGCGTTAACTGGAACATGCCATCAATCTTGCAACAACAATGTAGACTAGTCGAATCCAAAAACATGACGTCATTTCGAACGAATGACGTCTCTTCAAAAATGAATTGTCACAAGTGCCGTCGCTTTGGGAGTTTCTATATCAACAAATGGCAATGTTTACAACTGCACCATGCTGTTCATGTTATAATTCATTGTTAATGCTTGTTATGAAGCTTGTGCTGAAAATTTTCGGTTTATATCGCACAAACCGAAGGAAAACAACAGTTATTTCTTAAATATAATTGATTGAAGTCATAACTGAGACTCATATTCAGGATTCACTGAAGTGATGAACAACACGTGAGTGAGTTTTTTAATATTTCTGATTCTTTTGAATTCATTGTTTGCAGTTAAAATTGAAAACATACCCACTGAAAATGATATATTTGTTGGTAAGTTTGTGTCTACTGGTGTTGAAAAAAGTTAAATGGACACTGAGCCAGCGTTTGGTGTTGAGAAATTCCAATCGACGCTGATCAATGGAAGTGGCGCTTACATTTTCTTCGTTCTCTTGCCTCCAGGGAAAAACGTTCCGATAGTACCCGTATTTTGCCCCAAAACTCCAGTACTATGACTTTTAGAAGGTGTCAAATTAACCAATCACGGCTGATGTTACAAACTTGAGGCATAATAATATTTATTAGCTATCCCCCAGAAGTGCATATTATCAAATTCGGCAGATATGACTTCAAACTTGGCTGGTATGACGCCGATCTCTACTGGTGTGAACCAATCTAGGAGTGTGCCCCTTGTTGCGTGACCAGACGCAGCAATTTGTTTACAGCGAACTCGTTCAGCGTTATTCGTCGAAAGCAAGTAAAACTGGCGTTACCAAGCTGAAAAGAGTAGTTTTTTAATGGCAAGGAATTAATGATAAGAATTAAGGATCTTGTGGATGAGGAGAAGAAAGACGAGAGTTTACACAAAATTCAAAGCAAAGAGATTAAGAGTTGTAAGCAGAGATTCGTCAAAAAGGGAGAAAAAGATTGTTTAGCTATCATAACGTCGTGGCTTCCCCGCCGGTGAAGGTGTCAGGATAGTTAAACTAGGAGAGGAGGAAACTTCGGACTTTGTAGAAAGAATGAGAAGCAGAAAGACTGTCAGAAAACTGTGACAGATCTGAGAATATTTTGAAATTATTTGTTTGGGTTTAACCCTTTACCCAACGCAGACGATATCAAAATTTAGTTTTTTAAATATCATTTTTTCAAATTTTTCAAAAGATTTCAACAAAACCATATCATGTGACCCCTCGTTGGAACGAGCTCGAAGAGCTCGTTCCAACGAGGGGGCACATGGTATGGTTTTGTTGAAATGTTTTGAAAAAAAAAAACATTTTTCAATTACTGAATTTGCATATTACGCCGGTGGATGCGGCCGATTCGTTGGGTAAAGGGTTAATAAAAAAAGAGGTTATTACTTGGTTAGTTTCCTTCGGCCAAAATATCAGATCTTGGTAAGCCCCCCATCAGCCTTCGACATTCGGTCTCAGGCTGATAAGAAGTTACCTCGGGCTGATATCTCGGCTGATATGAAACTAATCAAGTAATAACTTCTAAAGTTACAGAAGTAAAATCTACATGTCAATAAGCTTTTTCCAATGGCATCAAAAATTGTACAGTTTGGAAATACTAACAGTGACTTTTCCATATACGCTATATTAAAGAAACGGACTAAATTTTCTATCTATATAATGAAGCCATGTTAACACTTTGAATACTAATGTCAAAATATCCAAATTTTAAGCTGAAAGTTACTACTTAGCATTTAACCAATTCAATTTTGTTTGACAGAGTCCAATGATCTATGTCAAACAAGACTGAATTAGTTAATTCTTTATTAAATTATGAGGGTAGCAGAGAACATAATAAAAATGTTCTTGTAATAATGAAATAACAAAATTTAACTTCGCAATTTTAAATGGAAATAAATAAAATTTACGTAAAAATATTTGCGGAGTTAATAAGAAAAAAATAGGTTTTTTTCTTACACAGTCTATTTTTGTCAGAGGTTTTATCCATATGTTTCCTTCATGTGGGTTTCCAAAGGATTTTTTCCTATAGGGGCTTTTCCTGAAGGGTTTTTTTTCCCTGTACGTGAAGCCGCAGTATTTAGGTTTTTGTAACCTACTGCAGTTTTGACCTTTGAAAATATTATCGAGGGGAACTAAATAAACACAAACATGTTTGAATAACTGCGAAGTCTATTTACTTTTTAACATGAATATATTTATAAAGTGATATCAAGTTTTAAGAACTAACTTTATCTTAGAATGTCTAATCGTCGATAATAGTGGTGAATAAATTCTGCATGCATAAACTGTAAATAGAATTTATATATTGCTGATTGCTGTAATACATTCCATATGTGCACCATACCTAAATCTTATTGTTCCACTGCATAACCATGGAACATCATTGATTGAATATTTTGTCAATCAATTAATCGGTCGATCGATCAATGTTATCAGAATACAAATCACAGAAAACTCTTTGTACTACAGTACAGGT
This sequence comes from Pictodentalium vernedei, assembly GCA_031216915.1. Classification (NCBI taxonomy): domain Eukaryota; kingdom Metazoa; phylum Mollusca; class Scaphopoda; order Dentaliida; family Dentaliidae; genus Pictodentalium; species Pictodentalium vernedei. The sequence goes on along the minus strand of CM062296.1, from coordinate 773,516,935 downwards.
CAAAATACGTTGTAGGATAACCACTATAAACTATGTACCTTTCTCTTCCTGTACTGATAATACCAGAAACTGACATCAGTTTGATGAAAAAATGATGTCAGATTCTGATCTTATCAGTGCAGGAGCAGCGGTATACTCAGTTTATTACAGTTATACTACAACTTATATTTTGACTTGTACTGTATTTGTATCAGAAAAAACAAACAAAACCAAAAAGTACGGAAGGGTTCTAGACATCTGAAATGTTTTTCTAAGTCATTATAACGTATTTTAAGTCGTTATAACGAGTTACATAAGTCGTTATAACGACTTAGCTAACTCGTTAGAACGACTTACACAACTCGTTATAACGCCTTACTAACTCATAATGACTTACTAGCTCGTTATAAGGACTTAGAAATCTCGTTATAACGACTAAGTAACTCATTATAGCGACTCAATAACTCATTATAACGAATTAGCTAACTCGCTATAAAGGCTTACAGCGATTTAGTAGCTAATTATTACGACTTAGGAAACTCGACTAAGTAGTTATAACGAGTTTGGTAGGTCGTTATAACGAGTTACTAAGTCGTTATAACGATTTTGCTAAGTCGTTATAACGAGTCACTAAGTTGTCATAACGAGTTACGAAGTCGTTACCTAAGTCATTATAACGATTTAGAAAAACATTTGACTTACTGAGTCGTTATAACGACTTAGAAAAACATTTGACACATGTCTTAAATACGCTTCAGTAAAAAACAAACCAATCAACAAACAAACAAAACATTAAAAAAAAGACAAACCCCAGCCTACCCCGAACTTCTCCAAAAAACAAACCGGAAACGATTAGTCTTTTCTTATTCATAGCAAAAGCCATCAGTTTATGATATTGTTTGCACTACGAAAAATATAAAGTTATATGCAATATTCGTGTTAGTTTTTCGAATGCGGTTGATATTTTAATACTGTGTTCTTGAACTGGGCAGGGTGGCTCCAACCAATTATTCTTTTCGAAACGTTATGTACTGAAGGATGTTTTCACTTATACTACGCTCAGTTCACTCCAGAAAATAATTGCCGATTGTTGGCCAGAGCCCACAAGATTCAGACATGTGGCCAGAGGGTCTCGAGTGGGAGGAGTGTGAAGAGGATTGAATTTCTAACTGGGGTGAGTTACGGAGTATGGTACAGTACCAACGGAAATAACTTGTACATGTAAACGCAAAATAACGGCGTTTACGGTTCCGTTTGGCATTGCGTTTCTAAACGAAATATAACGGCGTTTTTCGTTTTCAGTGCGTTTGTAAACGAATATGTTTCGTTTACCTTCGTTTAAGTAAACGTTTTATTCGTTTAAGTTCGTTTACATAAGCGAAACTCGTCGTTCATGATACCCGAGCACATGCATCAATTGAGTCGTGTTCAGACAATATCACAACCAAGTCAGTGTGATCATTCGGTGTCAGTGGCGTAGACACTGGGAAGATAATGTGCAGTCCCGTAGGAAAATTATTGGGACCATTCTAGGCGAATTTATGCCTATACGTGTAATAGCATAAAAATATGGGCGTTTTGTGTGTGAGTTGGAGGGAGTGGGGGGGGGGGCACACCACAAAATTTCCGACCAAACAGAGTCACAAAATTTGGGCTTGCTTAGGCGTACGGGACACCTTTTCGGGGGGGGGGGGGTCTCAAATATTTTTCCGAAAAGTGATGCTGCGAGCATTATTGAGTAAAGTGGTCCTTGGGTGGGTTTGGGTGTGGGAGGAGGTGTTTCCCTTCCACAGTTGTAGCTAACGGCCTGTTTATGTCTGTAATTAGCTAGAACAAACTGTTACGCTGGCGTGTCTACAACCCTCAGATGCGATATCAATCTGATAAGACGGTATTACAGGTATATGTACGAACATGGACCTGAAGTCCGTAATATACTTTTTTGGTGTGGTACGACCTGTGGGACGTACTACACCAAAACATTATATTACAGACTTTGTATCCAAGTTAGAACTGATGGGACATAATCCTTTATTGAAGATAAAACTGCCCAAGTGAGTAGGTCAGTCAAACTTGCCCGAAACAATCATAAAAACTGGCCGAAAAAAATGTATTTGCCCCGACTGGAGGGGAACTGCAGTCCTCAAGCCTCCCTGAAACATACGCCTATGTTGGCGTGAACCCCGGTCACCGAAATGCTGTCTATGTCACTTTGCTCTTTTCGATTGTAAGGCCTGTATGCTGCTTCAAGTGCCTTGGTCGGCGCGGAGGTGCCACCTCCCACAGATGGGGTCGGGGAAAATTATTTTATGCTTGATTCTTTTTACCAGGATACATATACATGTACATAAACGTGAACTTTATTTCTTGGTTGTTTAAAATAATAAAAAAGAGGAATTTTGTCGGTTACCAATCATTGAATATCAACGATAGATATCACGTTTGTATTTGTTAATTGTCAAGATAGATATTACAGTTGCTATTTACTCAGCCAATATGAAAAGACAAAACACAATTTAAAACTTAAAACACCGATATTCCCTTTCCATAATAAAACTTTGGCCAGTCACTGATTTGCCATGGTCCTCTGGTAATTGGATTAAGTAAAGTCAATTAACCACGTGTTTTAATTCGTTTGTTTGATCCCTTCTGTTTGCTACTGTCGGTAATTATTTTATTAGTAGCTCTCATGATTAGTGTGTTTATTTTGCGTAATTGGGGTTATTTTTTATTAGTAGTGTTATTTTTCCGTTTTCAAAGGAGAAAAATAAATGCTGACCATTGGCCCTACAATATTCGAAAACGCCTTTTACGAGGATTCGAAAACGCCCTTTACGAGGAAAACATTCCTCTCTTTTTGTATCATTGGTTGCTCGTAATGATATAATGACCAAGTCTCCCAACTCACCTTGAATACACCCAGTTAGCAAAATGAATTCTATTAAACGAACTAGGGTCCCGTATATTATACGCCAGAAGATTGTCAGTCTGAATGAAGGAGGCTCAAACTTTGCTGAAATAGTTAGAATCATAAAAGAAGAAGAGAGAATGAATATAGATCGCAGAACCATCAGCAGGGTGATCAGGAGTTATAGAATCACAGGGACAATATGTGATAGGGCCAGGAGTGGAAGGCCAAAACTTTTAACAGATGACAATTTAAACCTTCTTGACAAAACGATGAGAGACAACGCAGAAACGTCATCAGTTGAACTTTCTAAAATGTACATGGACTTAGGGTTACAAATTGCTCCGTCTACTGTGTGTGATGCCAGGAGGAAATTAAATTGGTGCAGAAGTGGCACAAAGTACTGTCAGATGGTAAGGGACGCGAACAAGAAAAAAAGGTTTGACTTTGCCAAAAAGTGCATTGAAACACAAGAAGAGTTCGACAATGTTATTTTTACGGATGAGTGTACGGTTAGGATGCAAAGCAGTCTGAGTAAGAGTTACAGAAAAAGAGGAGAACCTGCTTCTTTCATCCCAAAACCAAAACATCCGTATTCAGTGCATGTATGGGGTGGCATTTCACGAAAAGGTGCCACAAAATTAGCCATTTTCACGGGCATCATGGATAGTGATTTCTATCAATTAATTCTCCAGAATTATTTCATTCCGGCTGCTGAAATGTACTTTCAAGGATCTGAGGGTCATCGTCTGTTCAAAGACAACGACCCTAAGCACATTAGTAAATCAACCCTAGAATTTATGGCAGCTCAAGGCATTAATCATTGGAAATCACCTCCAGAATCCCCAGATATGAATCCAATCGAGAACATCTGGGCGGGCATGAAGTACTATCTGAGGAAAACGGTGAAGCCAAAAGTGAAAGAAGAGTTAATTCAGGGCATAAAAGACTACTGGTCAGCGTTAACCCCACATGACTGCAATAACTACATCAACCATTTATTCAAGGTTATGCCTTGTGTCATTGAAGAGCGTGGAGGGGCGACAAAGTACTGAATATTCTCGTGTACATGTACATTAACATTTAATTCTCAAAAGTGATGAAGAAGTAATGAAATTTCAAGCAGAAAATTCTTCCCATAATATAACTAAAAATTTAACAAATTTATTATCGTTTGACAGAGCTCTGAAAATTTCTGTTTAACAAGAATAAACTGTTTACATTTCTAAAAATATAACAGTACAGTGGTTTGATAATGTTATGGAAAAAAGTTGAAGCAAAATGAGAAATCACAATTTATAAAAGCAAGCAATGTTACATATACATAAATATTTACCAAAACAGTCAGAATATTGACTAATATTCTGTGAAAAGGCATTGACCACTTTACCTCATACAACTGAAAAAAATCGTCGTACACAAAAATCAACATTCATATTTTAGGGGTCATAATATATGTTTTGGAAGAAAAAAAATGAAAAAAAAAAATGATCGAACATTTTTCAATATTTTGCTTTTAAAAAGTTCCCAAATGTTAATTATTTCTTAATTATAATCAGCACTTGGGAACTTCTTAAAAGCAAAATGTCGAAAAATGTTCGATCATTTTTTTTTTCCAAAACATATATTATGACCCCTACTGTGAGGTCATAAGATATGTTTTGGAAGAAAAAAAAATGAAAAAAATGCTCGAGCATTTTTCAATATTTTGTTGCTAACAGGTTCCCCAAATTTATTTAGTTTTTCATATTTTTTTCCAAAACACATCTTATGACCCTACTCAGGGGTCATAATATATGTTTTGGAAAAAAAAAATGATCGAACATTTTTCGACATTTTGCTTTTAAGAAGTTCCCAAGTGCTGATTATTTCTTTTTTTTCTTCCAAACCACATCTGATGACCCTACTGAGGGGTCATAAGATACGTTTTGGAAGAAAAAAAAAATGAAAACATTGCTTGAGTGTTTTTCAATATTTTGCTTCTAATAAGTTCCCCAAATTTATTTAGTTTTTCATATTTTTTTTCAAAAACACATCTTTTGACCCTTCTTACGGGTCATAATATATGTTTTGGAAGAAAAATATAAAAAAAAAAAACTGATCGATCATTTTGTCGATTTTTTTATTTTAAGAAGTTCCCAAGTGTTAATTATTTCTTTTATTTTTTTTCTTCCAAATCACATCTGATGACCCTACTGAGGGGGTCATAAGATATGATTTGGAAGAGAAAACAATGAAAAAAAATGCTCGAGCATTTTTCAATACTTTGCTGCTAATAAGTTCCCAATTTATTTCTTTTATTCATTTTTCATCCAAATCACATCTGATGACCCTACGGAGGGGTCATAAGATATGTTTTGGAAGAAAAAAAAATGAAAAAATTGCTCGAGCATTTTTCAATATTTTGCTTTTAATAAGTTTCCCAAAATTATTTAGTTTTTCATTTTTTTTCCTAAACACATCTTATGACCCTACTTATGGGTCATAATATATGTTTTGCTAGAAAAAATAAAAGAACTGATCGAACATTTTTTCGATATTTTGCTTTTAAGAAGTTCCCAAGTGTTAATTATTTCTTTTATTTTTTTTTCTTCCAAACCACATCTGATGACCCTACTGAGGGGTCATAAGATGAGTTTTGGAAGAAAACATTGTACATAACTTAAATTTCACTGATATCACAATATTTATAGATCTTGTTGACAAATAAATTTCTGTTGAACTGGTCAATGACCTTTTTTATGTCTGCCCACACTATGCCTTGTCTTCCTGCTGGCTGTACAGGGAAAACCTGAAACAAAACCTGCTTTAGAATATCCATTTTCTCCACACCTATCCTGGGCTTTCCTCTCGTTCCCGCAACATTCTTGTCCCTAACCTCCCCAACAGTGAACATCTTACGAAACATGTTTCTTGCGAAAGCATTTCTGTCACCTTTTGATATTTCAGCCGTCACTTGAATAAGGTCGGGGTGAAGGATGAAATTAGTGCCCGTCGCGGTTTTATCGAAAAATGGTTAAGCTTTTTATTTTTTCCAAAACACATCTTATGACCCCTAAGTAGGGTCATAAGATGTTTTGGGAAAAAAAAGAAAAAACAAATACCTAAGTAGGGTCGTAAGATGGGGTTTGGAAAAAAAAATGAAAAAAATAAATAACACTTTGGAACTTATTAAAAGCGAAATATCGAAAAATGGTTAAGCCTTTAAATTTTATTTTTCTTTCTTCCAAAACACATCTTATGACCCCTAAGTATGGTCATAAGATGTTTGGGGAAAAAAAAAGAAAAAACAAATAACACTTTGGAACTTATTAAAAGCGAAATATCGAAAAATGGTCAAGCCTTTTTATTTTATTTTTTCATTTTTCTTTCTTCCAGAACATATCTTATGACCCATAAGTAGGGTCATAAGATGGGGTTTGGAAGAAAAAAATAACAATTTGCAACTTATTAAAAGCGAAATATCGAAAAATGGTCAAGCCTTTATATTTTATTTTTTTTTCTACCGAAACGTATCTTATGACCCCCTAAGTGGAAGAAAGAAAATGAAAGAAAGAAATAACATTTAATCAGCTTTATTTAGGAGTAACGCGCCTCAAACATAAAAGTTCACATTTCTTGTTCAAAATTTAACAGGGAATTTTAAACTTTAACCCTTTGAATTTAGTGAATACATTTAGTGTTGGTCGGTTTGGACTGTTATGTTGGGTAAAGGGCTAACATTTCAAATGTCGTAAAATCACACACTGGGGGAATATTCGGTCACTTTGAGATCATACAAACTCACCCATTCGTTTAACTCTATACATGTAGTACCATAATGTTAATCTTCTTCAATGGCACTATTCGGGGCCAAAAATTTAACTAAACTGCATCTTATTCAACAGGGCTTAATGAGCTATGTTGAACAAGATGCAATTACTTAATTTTCAATTTTAATGTGGAAAACTGTATCCCTAATCATTACAAAAAATGCTTGCAACGATTTTCGACATGAAATGACACCCCAAAAAATAATATAATTTTTTTCATTTTGACACAACGTCCCAATAAAAATGGATATGCAAGTGACCCCAGCAAGTCTATTGGTGTGGCTTCTGTGACTACAGGTGATTATAGTTGATTATTGGGTTATTAAAATCGTGGCAATAAATTATAAATTATAGTTGATTGTTGGGTAATTAAAACCGGTGATCAGACAGTCGCTGCAACAAGATTAGTGACCAGACAGTGGAATAGCTATGTCACTGTCACACGTTCAATTTGTAAAGGAATCTACATGTAGTAACATATTTTTTTTACCTTTTTAACGTTTTTTGTCTTTGTGGTAGTTTGCCTTTGTCTTTGTTCTGTTGCTGGTGTTGGTGTTTTATCTAATGGAGTACTTGATGCAGATGGTGCCTGGTTTGGCGAAGATGGTGGCTCTGGTGACGCAACTCCTTGTGGATTTTCCTTTATGACCTCGCTATAACGTTTGCTCATCTCGGAACTATTTCCTGAATCCAAAACCTACAAAATAAAATGACTGCATGTACAAACTAAGTTCTTGAACATTAACTTCGGTGAGTGGCCGTAACAGTGGAATTTCAATGTGTGATAAGTCACAACAGCAGGACTTCCATTTTCTCATGTTGGTAAAATGAATTTATGGTATCATTTATTGGGAATGGGTCAACTCGCCACCGGGACAAGTCACCACCGGGTCAAGTCGCCACGGGTCAACTGTCCACGGGTCAACTCGCCACCAGAAAAAAAATATATATAAGACAGGTTTGACACTACACACTGTATACAGTAGGGAAATATCATATTTTGACGATTTTTTTTATACCTTTAGCATTCCTCCCAGCACATAATCTTATAATTGTGAAATATTCTATTTATAAATGGGGGAAAATCGACAGTTACATTGAAAACTTGGAAAACGTTTTGGGGGGATCAGTGGATTTGCGTCAGTTTACTCTTGGATTCACGTTATGAAAGACTGATGTCTTTGATTCATAATTACGCTCTGATCGTTTTGTATCATAAGATACATAATCATGAGAAACTGTCTATTCACATTTCCTTGAGTTTGGTATCGAATCAAGTCATGGCTGCTATTAGCAGCCCTGACTTGATTTGATACGAAACTCAAGAAAATGTGAAGCATGTGGTAAACCATGTGTGGAAACTTATTTCGTGATCTCTCCAGCAACATTCAGCTGGCGTTTGCAGAATTTCATGTTTTGGCCTATATGGATTCGCGCGAATATATTTCGCGAGAATCTAGTTAAGATTCTCGCGATATCGGACGAACTTTAAGCCCTGACTAGTCACATATTTGGAAAAATAAGGATTATAGAAATATCGCAAGCTTTTTATTGAGCCGTCATCACCTTTCAACGGCAGCTGATTCAACAATCTGTGCAATAAAAACAAACCCAAACGTATTCATTTTCATGTGAAAATCACTGCCGGACGGTCACGGAGTGAACAGTGAGTACAATCAAATTTATTTTTTGGAAAAAAATGTTAAAAATAAGTAGAAAAATATTGGAAAAAAACTTATCAAAAGTGAGTCAACTCGCCACAAAAAGTGGGTCAAGTCGCCGCTAACATGTGGCGACTTGACCCGGAAAAAGTACTGGTGGCGAGTTGACCCAGTGGCGAGTTGACCCTGACCTCATTTATTGAGAACACACAAGAAACGAGCTTTCGAATGATTGATACCAGAAGCTGGTATTATCAGTACAGGGAAATATAATAATTATTATTCCTGTGCACACAACCCACTGGACGAATGTACTGCTTTGTGTTAATGCGCAGGTGAATGAAAAATGGATACAAATTAAAAAATGTTGTCTGTATTTTTTTAGAGGTGTGGGGGGGGGATATTTTTGGGTGGGGGCTCTTGCTCATTCCCCCTATGGCTGCAGGCCGCCCTCACCTTTTTTTCTCATTTTGTCCTTTTAGTGCCAATAGTCCCGGGTCTCAGGGCAATTCCAATTTAATGGTTGTGTTGCCCCCTTCTACTTATAGTTAAAGGTATGTCCGGGTGGAGGGGGGGGGGGTATATTATTAGTTACATGTAGGAATTGCTTTCATTTCAACAAAATTATCACAATAATAAAGAGCAAAAACTTACCTGCAATCTCATTTTGGCGAGATCGCGCGTTAAATTTTGCTATTTATTTTTGGCGATAATTCTGTGAAAAGATAAACGACATGTCGTATAATCAAATAGCTTGTTCACGTATTTTACAAATGACAAGCCCCACATAACCTAAACCAGGGCCGATACTGGTGGGAACGCTCAGAGCCTTGAATTGTAAAAACAAATCGGGAAGGGGAGAACCCCCAGCACCCCACTACACCACCACCCCCGTCGGGGCTAGGCAATTCGGAAATGGCCTTCGCCTTCGCACCAGGATGCTATCCGACATGCAGAGGTGGGTGAGGTGGCAGGGGAGGGGCGCCCCACACTCTCCATGTCGGAGTTTTATTTACTGCTGGCTTCGGGCCTGACCTAAGCGGAGGTTCAGTAGTTATTTCCAGGCCTACCATGATCGACATTAACTCTCGCCGACCCTGTCGGATATTTTTCAGTTCCTTGTTTTGGGCATACATGTAAGTAAAGGGTTAAAAATAAAACACGTACCTTTCCAACAGCAACCTCGTGCACTCTTCTCCACTGAATGAGGTAAGATTCTCCTATCTTTATTGGGTCTGTCAGTTCTTTAAAAAAAACCGAGCTTCTCACTTGTATTGCATTGTCTTCAATATACCTCACCAAATGGTGACTCGGCGTTGAAGACATTTTCCGTCGGTTCATTTTGATTCAGAAAAGTCGAGTGATAAATTCGAAAGAATGAAAGAAAGGTTTTAGCGCGCCGAAGGCGCGCAGGGACGATGTGGGATTTACAAATCCCTTGCGACCCGGTTAACCTTATTTTTTTTTCCTTGGATCACACAGGCCTAGCTTTCCTATTGCCCAAAATGGAGTCTGAGGGGGTTATGCACGCGGATAGAATACCCGGCAGTTTAAGCTGGAGTGTTAGATGGTCAATACTCAATCCCCCAACGCCTTTAAAACTATTAGAGAGCGAGCTCTGTTCGGTTCCAGTTCGGCGATGGTAGAGGTTTGAGTCCCACCATGGTGGCGAGCCAGAATGTAATGTTGTGCGATGGCAAGTTTAAGGGAAGAAGAGAAAAGAAAACCAAACAGCAACGCCGGTTTGGTAGCGGCCCCGGTATATGACCATAGCGGTTACAAAAAAGAAGTGGAGAAAGCTCCAACAGTTTAGTTTTAAGAAACCGGGAGTCATCCATCAAGCCTTCTGGGAGATAGGATGCCGTATGTGATTTTGAGGTATCTGGTTATCCTTCGGGAATCCCAAATGACCTCCTCCACCCCACCCCAACCCCCCCCCCCCCCAAAAAAAAAAAAAAAAAAAATCACTGACACACACCCTCAAGCCCTTAAAAGGGCTGTTAAATCTTTATTCAAATGTTTATTTATATCAAATGTACACTCGTTCCCAGCCAGACAAGCTTGTTTCAATCCTTGCCTAGCGTTTGGTGGTTTCTTGTATATGTTGCAGAAAGGTAGGTTGCACCAATTCCTCCTACGCTTTGTCTACCATTTCCATGCGTCTTCTTGATAAGAGTGTTGCAAGAAAATTTGAGAATGTTCAGTTAGAAAAGTAAATAATAATAAATTCAAGTCAAGTAATCACCTTTTTAAAAGGGAAATTTGTTCTGTTTATACTGTCTTGACCAATGACTGCATGTACAAATGTAGGTGTGTCCTAGTGCCTTTAATGTTAAGAACAACATCTTGTTATTTTTATTTTTACAAAAAACTGTTTTTAGACCCATTGTTTTAGATACAAACAGAAAAGGTTCTCAGTGCTTGGTATCAAAGGTTCGTACCGCAGTAAATTTTAATTACAATAACAACCAAACTTAAAATGACAAATCTGAATGGTATTCTTAGAAGAAATATGGGATGCCAGCTTTTATGTGGCTTGGCCGCTTGGGGTCGACAACAATCAAATAGAAAGGGAAATGATACAATGTACATGTATGAATACAAAGTCGAGACAATTTTTAAAACAATGTTTTTTCTGCAAAAATGCAACACCATTACTTTTCCAGAAAACACTTTTCAGAAGCCCTTCAACTTTCAGTTTCGGTTTGAAAATTAACTTGGTATTGATATTGAAACCTAAAAATTCACAAATGGAATTAAAACGCCAGATTTCACGTCCCATTCCAGTCATCCGTTATACGCCTATCTTAAAAGCAAAAACGTACCATTTTAAAAATCTTCCCCATTAATTTGTAACCGTGCTTCGATAAAAGTGAACGCAATAAAATGAATTGTTCCGATATTGCGGAAATGATCAGTCTGTTTGCAAACCGTTTATATGTCGTTCGGTACGTGTACATATAAATGGACTATCGTTTGTCTTCCGTTCAGCTAAACGAAAAAACGTTTAGCTTTCGTTTAGCTAAACGAAAAATCGTTTACCTTTCGTTTAGCCTTCGTTTAAATCATCGAAATACGGATCGTTTATAAACGTTTGGTAAGCGGAAAATAAACCCGTTTTTCGTTTAAATGCTATTTGTGAACGCGTTTACAAACGAAGAATAACGGCGTTTAATGTACAAGTTATTTCCGTTGGTACTGTATAAAGAGGAGCGCGATGGGTGGAACAAGGTTACTGGGAGATTCGATAAAAGGCGCTCCATTTTTTTGTTGTAATGAAGTCACGGGACCGACCATGGTTCGGCACTGGTATGTCCACGCATGCGTTTACAAGGTAATACAAAACATCATCAGCAAATTTTTAACTCATGATGCACCGGCTTGTACCCGGTGCTTTATTAATTAAATTTTTTATGATTATTTCAATAACTAGTGTTTGGAATCTAATATTATTTTGTCCGTGGAAATATTGCCCACCCGTGGAAAGTGACCAGTCCACGGCGGCCATACTGTAGTTGATGGCAGACCGAAAGTTAGAACACGTGGTCTAGGAATAAATACACAGCTTCCAAGGCTATTCATTATTATTAAAAGGGCAGCGCTGTGGCTGAGTGGTTACGGCACTGGACATCAAACCGAAAAGTCTACGGTTCGATTCCTACCAGGGATAACTACGTTATGTCCTTGGGCAAAGTACTTATTCCAGATATCCCGCGTGGGCGGTGGGAAGGGCAGGCACGGTGGCGCCGTGTACTAAGGCGTGCTGCACATCGATGATGCACTTGTCTTCAGCCAACGCTAACTCTGCTTGTGCGGAGTTAGTACTTTGGGGAGTCTGACAGTTGGGAGAGTCTGCTCGGTGGTTCTCACAGCGTACTTCCGCTTCTTCCACCCGTAATACTGTCCGAAACGATGTGACCCTTGCTGTCGAAAGTGTCGTTAAACCATAATAAAAAAAATATTAGAAGGACATTTTTAGCTGCTTCATTCAAATGAAGACTTTAAAGTTTTAAAACTATCACGGACATTGTTTTATTATACGCTAAACGATAGATTATCGAAGAAATTGCGGAAAGATAGAAATCGTATCCTCCACACCTGTGAAGATATAGAAATTTTCACTTTCACGGTATCAATCAAAATGGCGGCTTTCAAAGCATCACTTCAAGGTGAATACGAGTCAAATTATCACTGGAAATGATCAATTTGTTATAAAAACATATAATGAAAAGTAACTCTAGTGTTTTTGAGTGGAGACCGATCATTTCCAGCAATAATTCAACACGTGTTCACCTTGAATTGATGCATGAAATTCGCTAGTCCAATCATGGCCTGAAAGTCTGTAATATAAGTTTTTGGTTTGGTACGTCCTTTCAAAGGACGTACCATACCAAAAACTTATATTACGAACTTTCAACCTGACTAGAAACCCGCCAGCTGAATCAGATTGCAAGACGCTGTCTGTTTCGAGTACCAATCAAATCACTTCCGCGCATCTACGATTCAATGCTCTGTTTACTTCCATGCATGAATTCAAGGCTGAAACGAGATGACTTATCAGCTTCTTATAAAAAGCGAATAATAAAAAGAAAATCTAGTGTTTTTGAGTGGATACCGAAAATGATCTCACTTGTGACAGAGATAAAAGTCCATTTTCGCTCGCGCAAGCTCTCGCTAAAATAAACATTTGTCTCGGTCACTCATGAGATAATTTTCGGTATCCATTCAAAAACAAAAGATATCCTCCATATTTTAGTGGTATGTGAGTCGGATCAGCCCTCGAAATAGAAACAAGTCACGAAAGTTGGCAATGTTGTGGAATTCTGCAACGGCATTACCGATGTTTGCGGGTATTGTCGTGATTGTGGGCACCTTGTTTGAATAGCTCGATAAAAAAGGATAGGTATGTGTATATAAGAACAATTGAGAAAGTTCTGGTTTTAGTCGGGCAACCATGGGTCACTCCCCTCTCTAATATCTGAAAAGTGTTACGGACCTGGAAAGAACCTGTGTTTTGAGCACGGAAATAACACAGGTGGACCCTTATTTGGGTTTACATGCTTTCATTGTTATAATAAAAAGAAAAAACTAGAGGGGTGTCATTTGTGTGCAAAGCACTCTATAGTATATCCCCGCATTCGCATTTGTGATTATTGTCGGGGCCGATTCAAAAATCCAAAACCTTTATGCACATCTATCATCTATGAATGAACATGAACACACTTTCAATGTTTTGAATTGAAACCCCTAGGAGTTTTTCGCCGAAAACCATTCCTCTAACGACAAAAGTGGTGCCCTTTGCGCCCCTCGGGGCCAAATCAAAAATCCAAAACCTTTATGCACATCTACAGACCCTATTGATTAACATGAACACACTTTTAGTGTTTCGAACTAAAACCCCTAGTAGTTTTTCTCCGGAAACCATTCCTCTAACGACAAAAATGGTGCCCCTTGCGCCCCTCGGGGCCGAATCAAAAATCCAAAACCTTTATGCACATCTACAGACCCTACTAATGAACATGAACGCACTTTCAGTGTTTTGAATTGAAACTCCTAGCAGTTTTTCGCCGGAAACCATTCCTCTAACGACAAAAACGGTGCCCCTTGCGCCCCTCGCGGCCGAATCAAAAATCCAAAACCTTTATGCACATCTGCAGACCCTATGAATGAACATGAACACACTTTCAATGTTTCGAATTGAAACCCCTAGGAGTTTTTCACCAGAAACCATTCCTCAAACGACAAAAGTGGTGCCCCTTACGCCCCCGAGGGCCGAATCAAAAATCTAAAACCTTTATGCACATCTGCAGACCCTATTGATTAACATGAACACACTTTTAGTGTTTCGAATTGAAACCCCTAGGAGTTTTTCGCCGGAAACCATTTCTCTAACGACAAAAAGGGTGCCCCTTGCGCCCCACGGGGCCGAATCAAAAATCCAAAACCTTTATGCACATCTACAGACCCTACTAATGAACATGAACACACTTTCAATGTTTCTAATTGAAACCCCTAGGAGTTTTGCGCCGGAAACCATTCCTCGAACGACAAAAGTGGTGCCCCTTACGCCCCCGAGGGTCGAATCAAAAATCCAAAACCTTTATGCACATCTACAGACCCTATGAATGAACATGAACACGCTTTCAATGTTTTGAATTGAAACCCCTAGGAGTTTTTTGCCGGAAACCATTCCTCTAACGACAAAAGTGGTGCCCCTTACGCCCCCGAGGGCCAAATAAAAAATCCACAACCTTTATGCACATCTACAGACCCTATGAACGAACATGAACACACTTTCAATGTTTCGAATTGAAACCCCTAGGCGTTTTTCGCCGGAAACCATTCCTCTAACGACAAAAGTGGTGCCCCTTACGCCCCTGAGGGCCGAATCAAAAATCCAAAACCTTTATGCACATCTACAGACCCTATGAATGAACACACTTTCAATGTTTCGAATTAAAACCCCTGGGAGTTTTTTGCCAGAAACCATTCGTCTAACGACAAAAGTGGTGCCCCTTACTCCCCCGAGGGCCGAATCAAATATCCAAAACCTTTATGCACATCTACAGACCCTATGAATGAACATGAACACACTTTCAATGTTTCGAATTGAAACCCCTAGGAGTTTTTCGCCGGAAACCATTCCTCTAACGACAAAAGTGGTGCCCCTTACGCCCCCGAGGGACGAATAAAAAATCCAAAACATTTATGCACATCTACAGACCCTATGGATGAACATGAACACACTTTCAATGTTTCGAATTGAAACCCCTAGGAGTTTTTCGCCGAAAACCATTCCTCTAACGAGAAAAGTGGTGCCCCTTACGCCCCCGGGGGCCGAATCAAAAATCCAAAACCTTTATGCACATCTACAGACCCTATGAATGAACATGAACACACTTTCAATGTTTCGAATTGAAACCCCTAGGAGTTTTTCGCCGGAAACCATTCCTCTAACGACAAAAGTGGTGCCCCTTACGCCCCGAGGGCCGAATCAAAAATCCAAAACCTTTATGCACATCTACAGACCCGATGAATGAACATGAACACACTTTCAATGTTTCGAATTGAGACCCCTAGGAGTTTTTCGCCGGGAACCATTCCTCTAACGACAAAAGTGGTGCCACTTACGCCCCGAGGGCCGAATCAAAAATCCAAAACCTTTATGCGCATCTACAGACCCTATGAATGAACATGAACACACTTTCAATGTTTCGAATTGAAACCCCTAGGAGTTTTTCGCCGGAAACCATTCCCGGACGTACTACCCTGACCCTAAACCCGAAAATCCCACCCTGACCCTAACCCCCACCCCCAGGGACCTAACCCACCCCAACGTTAAGATCTACTCTGGGGCTACCCCTAACCCTAACCCAACCCACCCCCACCCCTGACCCTAACCCCACCCTAGCCAGACCAAAAGGATTAGGGGCTATGTTTTGGTTTAGGGGGCTATAAAAACTAAAATCCCATCTCTGACCCCAACCCCCATCCCACTGGGTCCAACCCCCTCCAACCTTTAGCCCTGCCCTGGGGCTACCCCTAACCCTAACCCCACCCCTCCCCTAACCCTAATACTACCCTAATTTCGACTAACCTCCTAAAACTAATAGCTCCTAAACAGGTTTAGTTGGCCCGGACGGACGGACGGACGGACGGACGGACGGACGGACGGACGGACGGACGGACGGACGGACGGACGGACGGAGACGACCAATATATCCCCACATTTTTTCAAATGCGGGGATAATAATCGTCACAATCAAACCATCAAGATGACTGACGAACAATTTGTGTAAACAATAACACAGTCAATTTTCTTAGACATTCAATTCTTCACCGAGCTCACTTGACGGACTTTTGTTACAAAATTGTATTGTATAGTAATAACATTTTTTCCGTGACACCCCACATGTAAAAGGCACCCACTGGATGGAACAAAACAAAATAATAGTTGCCAACCGAGCTGCAGGTATTTCATAAATTTGAACGACCTGTCCCGTGCGGTGACTGACACCGATCCGGGAACGGCGAGATGTTTCAGCATGGGCCGAATGAATGGTTTCGCGCGCCGAAGGCGCGCAGGGACGGAATTGGGGAACAAGCCCCTTTCGACCTTCGTTGACTGTATAGTTTTGTCATGTCAGGGCGTGGCAGAGGAGGGAAAGAGTAAAGGTGTTCAGCGGCGTCTGTGTCTCCTGCGGTTTTTCTTGGTGGGAGGAGGATGTGTTGGAGAGATAGATGTTGGCGTTGTTGGATCTGGAGGATTAGTAGGTTCCTTGGTAGTGAATGGCCTGGTCCTAGCTGCTGTTTCTTCTTGAGGTTTCCTATAGTTTTTTAAATTTATTGTGAGGATTGTCCTGATTGAGTTTGCTGGAAATTGTTTGGATACATAGAAGCTGTAGTTTTCTTGGACTGTGGCTCGGGTGTTATCGTCCTCGATCTCCTCCCCAAGGAATGCCTCCGCGGACTCCGGGAAGCTCACCTCCTGGTCGGACTCCTGGTCCAAAGAACCCGGAGAAGCAAGAGCTGGAGGGGTGAAAGGTGCGTCATCAGAGACAGCTTCCTGCACCATTGACAGAGCATCCTCCTCCATCTCCTCTTCAGATGAAGAGTCTGATGAGCTGAAGAATGAACTGTCACCTGACGACCCATGGTCCTCCGGACCCTCCTCCTGGGAGAGGGGTGCCGGGCTGGACAAGGGTTGTTTAGGGGTGACAGGCGTTGTCCCCTTGACGCCCTCACTTGCCCCCTTCTCTTCCTTTTACTTCTTCTTCTTCTCCAGGAACTCCGTCATTCGGCGGGCATCTCGTCGTCTGGCGGAGGGTCCCTTCTTTCTTATTCTCTTCTTCTTGGTGGTGGCTGTGGCTGTACTACTCCGTCTGCCTTCATCCAGCTTTTCCGTGTCACTAGGAGAGTGACCAGTGTGAGGGGAAATCCCCTCACGAAAGGTGCTACACCTCTCCGAGGACGGCGGTTCCGATTCTTTATCAAAATCCACTGTCAGGTGAATTTTACCCTTCAGCACCTGGATACTCCAGGTGGTGGCAAGGGTAGCCTTCACTCTGACAAGTGTCTCTTGGATTACCAGTGGGAGCTCCATTGATCAGTTGTTAGCACCTCGGAGTCCAAGGTGCGAATGCACGCACGTTCAGCGTGGGATATGTTCAAATTCATAAAATACTGACAGCGAGGTTGGTAACTAACGTACACCCTGTCTTTTGTTTCAGTCAACGAAACGCACGGACTCTAGTATACTCAGTGGACCAGTGGTATTCAAGTGACGTCACATGAACACAAAGTCTTTTGTTTTCTCAGATATTTCAAGTTGCTTGCATACCGCGAAGAGACAAGAGACCCAGGGTGTAACTCCAGTTCGCTCAAGGTATTTTCCACTTTTTTAGACAAACGGATATTTGATGCTTGCTTAAGTACCATGAATGCCTCTCAATCTGGCTTCTTACTGGGTTTATGGGCACGATTGTTGCAGTCAAGAGGCGTGTCCAATGCTAAAATGGCCATTGCTATTTTAGGCGCAATGGACGCGAGAACACAATGAGTGGTTCCTGTCGTTTCATTGCCCTGCTAACACAACGGGGAATCAAAGCTGGTTCTTATATGCATATAATTTGTATAATAATGTATATAATGTATATGGGAACAGTCCTATTGTAGTAGTTTATGAGTCTGTACAGGAAGCTGCTATGCACTGGAAAGTTCGGCTTAGAATCTTACCATTCATGATTAATCTTTAAGTCATCAAATAACCACAAATTGCCACTTTTAAATCGCTTTACAAAAGTTGCCCCCAAGTGTATTCTTTCCAAAGAACTCAACCAACAGGCTACATTTAATTTTTGGCAAGGTTTTTACATCATTTTTGGCTGCCTGTACAGGCAGTCAACAATGATGCAGAAACACTGTTAACCCTTTTCCCAACGTAACGGCAAAAACCGGCCAGCGTTATTCACAAAAATCGCCATTTAATTTTCATTATTGTTTTCATTTGTTGTCTCAAAATCTCAAAAACATAGCTTATGATCCCTCTTTGGAACGAGCTCGTCGAGACAAAAAACAAAAAATAGTTATTGAAGAATTTTCTTTGCAAGTGTCGTCTGCTTTTCGTGTTAGATACAGGGTTAAATCAGCTGCAGATGTGTATATCTGTATATGGTATAAATATCGTAAAAATTAATCTGCGGCTTTACAAGTGAAATCATTTCAGGCGACAACTACATAAATGTTTCGTGAGAAAAGAAAATACCCTATTAAATGAATAGTCCAATGCCACATGCAAGGGCCCACTGGACATGGCAATGTATTGGGTCAACATTAGCAGTGAGTCTATAAAGTTACAACAATCGAGGAAGTGCACAGAAATTTGCTGTCAGACTTCACAGTTCTCCTGTTCGGCTATGTCGATCCTTTGCTTTGCGAGTCTCTGTCACAGTACCACTCCCCTGCCCAGAAACCCATTGCCGATCTAGCACTGATACACTTAACATATCTCTCACGTCAGTCCAGGTTCCGTTGTTCTTTGCAGCAGGAATATGCAACAGCCGGCACATGACATTATACACACACACGTTCTCAAATGGTTTGGCTCGGTAGTTTTGTTTGAATCCTGCAAAATATGAAAATTCAACATAACACAATACCCATGTGGAACATATGAAGTGTAACTGATAAAGTCGCTATCCCAATGTATTATTTAAGATTATGGAGCTGTGTTTGATAGGTTTAAGAAAATAAACGAAAGACATGGGAGGCAGTGTTCACCCTGTTGGCTGCCAATTTAGCTAACTTCACGAAAAAAAATTTGATTTGGTTCCAAAACATCTTTGTCGGCTAAAATGTTGGCCTCGAAAAGGTTTCTTTCACTTGTGAAGAAAAGCCATTGTGGAAGTGAAGAACACGATCAGTGACGAAACAAAAATATTATATTACTTCTTTTATCAATAAGGTGTTGGAAATAGTGGTTGCACAAACTTTCAACGTTAATTGTCAGTGAGTGTTTAAGAAGCATTGTGTTTTCTTCAATAAAACATTGATTATCAGCATTATAAAAGGCAGCATTAGATTACAGTTAAAACTAGAAGTCCTGTCATGAAATGCGCACAAATAGCACGTTGATATGCGCGTTAATGTGCGCGTTATGACCCAATTAAAGCTATCATATTCTGTACATATGGCCTGTGCACAGGCAATGTTTCAGCCAATGGACCTCCGGGTAACCCGGAGGTCCATTGGCAGAAACATTGCATGTGTTTGCTATGAGTAACCAGGAGAACCTGCCGTGCTTTGGATGCCATTCGATATGGCAATTGCGCGGAATTCCAACGCGCAATTAAGCCTAGATAAGCGCACTATTCGTGACAGGACTTCTAGTTTTAACTGTAGATAAATGCTTCATATCGTCGCGAGTTACTCGCGTCGGTATGAAGTATTTATCTTATTAAATACTGTCTTTTGTAAAGACTCCCGACTCGCTAATCCCAGTGGATTAACAGTATTTAGTCTATTATTATGTAAGTGCAACAGCAGGTGTACAAACCGACAGCAATCAGCCTGACCGTTAATTGAATTGGTGGCATTTAGATAAAGCTTAGGTGACCGCACTTGCTGCCTACTGATAATTTCGCCAGAATGTTCGACTTCTGTAGGATTTTTTTTCCGCTAACAATTATCCTTTCACTCTTGAAATAAATGCTAGTTTACCTTTTACAACTCGATCAATTTATTTGGATCATACAGAGAAAAAATACAATCCTCCCTTCTCATTAGCATTTTGGCACCAAAACACTTTGTTTGTCACTAAATTATCCAGAATGGCTGAAAATGTGCCACCAAAACAGTTTCGGACCAGCTTTAACACTGATGGGCTACTTTCTAATCCTTATTCTATCATAAAAATTGCCGCATTCTTCAAGGGGGCCACTAAAAATTTGCAAGACGCGTGACGTCCTATTTTTAATTCGGCTCCTTTTTACACCCACCCACCCACTACGTGAAAATTTTCTACTACCGTTCTCAGACACCCACCCCCCACTCTCCCATTAAAATCCAAAATAAGCTTATAAACTTAGTAGGCACAGCTGTCTTTAGGGGTTTTTCATAATGTTCTTAACCCTTTACCCAACGTAACGCCCAAAACCGGCCAGCGCTATTCTCAAAAATCGCTAATTAATTTTTATTATTTTTTCATTTTTTGTCTCAAAAACATAGGTTATGACCCCTCATTGGAACGAGCTCGTCGAGCTCGTTCCAATGAGGGGTCATAACCTATGTTTTTGAGACAAAAAATGAAAAAAATTAGTTATTCAATCATTTTTTGGCAAGTGCCATCTGCTTTTAATGTTAGGTAAAGGGTTAAACTGGTACCACCAATTTAAACCTCTGTGGGCTGCCGTAGGCCCCAATCTACAACTGACAAGCTGTTCATTATCAGGCTTGCCCAGAGCAGGTGTACATATACTGGAACAAATTTTCATTTGAATTGTTCCCAAAATATTGTCTGCACATTTTCTACATTTCGAACAAGACACCCACCCCCTACTAACGTGTGACATTTTCCCAGTTTAAGCCCAATATTCTCACATATAAAGTCTCCTGATGTTGTATTTATATTAAGAGTGTGATGTACAACATCATCTTTAAGGTTTGAAACACAAATGATGGTATATATTAGCTGATATATTGATATATTTTTAAAAAATTCAAAAAATTGCACAAGTTGGAAATGCACATTTTTGGCGCACTCAAGAGACCCACCCACCCCCACGTCACGTCTTGCAAATTTTTGGTGGCCTCCCCCTGCATTCTTCAGTTATTTTTAAGAAAGCTTGCAAGTGGACTTTCTGGAAATGCGTGTAAACTCATTTCACTAAGTTAAAATAGATCTGGAACGGAATAGGAACATCAGAAATATAACCGAGAGAAATATGTTAAAAAACAGCTAATGTTAAATTACTGTCTTTATACTCAGACAATGTTTACTGTAATAACCCATATTTCCCCGATCGTAGTCAATGAATTTGCTTGGGTACAATGTACTCTTTACGCCTTAAAGATCAGTCCAGCTTATCCATGTATGGTTAAACTGCATTTACCGCTTAGGAAACGTTGGATGGGATCCCCCACACTTACATTGATATTGATAGTGGTATTGAGATTGAAATTAATATTAATATCAATATTAGTATTATTATTGCACCAACAACGTATTCCAAGCATTGGCCTGGTCGACTCGTGAACTCCACCTGGCTCCGAGGAATCACAGAAATGTAACTCAGTTAAATCGTATCAGACACAGTGGACTATCGATGCCAGGATGGGAGACGTTTCGCAGCGAGCTTCCAGGTGACATCAAGTCATGACTTCCACGTCATGTCATGTTTCTCCCCCATCATCCTCGCCTCGACTTGAAAATGTATTGGATGAAACATTATCTGACAGTCTGTTTTCAATCAAATCAAATCAATCAATCAAACCGACATAATGTTGTGACTAAGCAAGAAAATCTTTCAACATGTGATGGGATTTAACTTATTATTATGACGCCTTTATCCGCATATCCATAATAATCGTTAAAGTCTATAGATTATAGAATATAATTCACTATATCGTGTCAGCCAGAGTTCGGAGGTCATTTGTAAGCACGATGTAATGGTGCATATAGATCTTTAGGCAGATCAGTGGGCCCGGTGAGTGAAAAAGGGAGGTAACCCTTCACCGAGCACAAGCAGAAGATGATACCTGCAAATGGTTTTCTTGAATAACCAGCCTGGAATAACTGAAACTAATTCTTTGATTCCAAATCAAACCTTACGAAAAACAATTTAACCGAACAAGGCGAGTTATAAGGTATACCTTGGGGGCAAAAATTGCCCAAAAATATTAAATTTGAACGGCGATTTTTTTAACGGCAATTTTTGTGAATGCAGCCCGGCTATTCCGTTACGTTAGATTCCTTTACTTAAACAGAAAAATAATGGAAGGGCTTTTTGAAGGTGTCTGATGTTCTCCGGAGACTCACAAAATATATTTTTCTTATAGATCAGATTATATAGAATTTTCTTACCCAGAAGTACCCATTATCAAATTCGGCTGATATAGCTTTAAACGTGGCTGATATTACGCCGTCTCGACCGATATGAACCAAGCTAGGGTTGTCCCCCTTGACTAGGGACAATTAATTTGTTTACATCGAAATGTTCACAGTTAATTGTCGAACGCAATCATGAGAACTGCCATTACCGGGCGTGGTTTGAAGCAGAATTTTGTATTATGAGGAATTAATGATGACAATAAGTAAGTATTAGGTGGACGAAGAGAGAAAAAATGCATTGTACAGAAAATTCATTGTAAACAAAAATTCACAGTCGTAAGAGGAGAATCGTCGAAGTGGAAGAAGAGGTATTTCAGCTATCCGAAGCTATACAGTGGGGAAACCGAGACGTTCAGACAGCTGAACTAGGAGAAGGAGAAGAGAAAATTTGGAGTTTGTGAAAAGAATGAGAAATTTTTGTAATTATTTGGTTAAATAAATAAAGAGATTATTACTTATTAGCTTCATAGCGGCCGAGATACCAACCCTCGGTTACTTCGCATCAGTCTTCGACATTCGGCCTCAGGCTGATATTAAGTTACCTCGGACTGATATCTCTGCCGATATGAAACTAAGTAATAACCTCTAAATAACTCTTTAACCCTTTACCTAACGAATCGCCCGCATCCACCCGCGTAATATGCAAATTCAGCAGTTGAAAAAATATTATTTTTCAAAAACATTCAACAAAACCATATCATGTGACCCCTCGTTGGAACGAGCTCGATGAGCTCGTTCCAACGAGGGGGCCACATGATATGGTTTTGTTGAAATCTTTTGAAAAATTTGAAAAAATGAAATTTAAAATAATAAATTTTGATATCGTCTATGTTGGGTAAAGGGTTAAGGCTGTAAGGTAATCTAGTTTGTCTTCGAAAAGTAAATTTATATGCTATATACAGGATTATCCTTCAACTCACAGCAGAACTTTTGCAGGCCTCAACCCTTTGCCTGCCACATGCGTATTTCCCTGTCCAGTACAAAGACACCCTTTTATCTAGAAGAAGATTATTTTTAACTTTTATTAACAAAATATAGGTTTATAAATATCAAGTTACCTCGGACTGATATCTCTGCCGATATGAAACAAAGTAATAACTTCTAAATAACTCTTTAAGACTGTAAGGTAATCTAGGTTGTCTTCGAAAAGTAAATATATATACTATATGCAGGATTATCCTTCAACTCACAGCAGAACAATTGCAGGCCTCAACCCTTTGCCTGCCACATGCGTATTTCCCCGCCCAGTACAAAGACACCCTTTTATCTAGAAGAAGATTATTTTTATTTTTTTTATTCCGAATTTGTGATATGTTTGATATTAGTGTGAGGTGAATTCATATCAGCCTGAGCCCGAGACCAATTGGTGATATAAAGTTACCGAGGATTGATATTTTTGATGTTACAATTTTCTGACAGTGTTATTGTTTCTCATTCTATTTATAAAGTCCAAAGTTCTCTCTTCTTCTAGTTCAGCTATCCGGACGTCGTGGCTACTCCTTACTAACTGCCATCATTAATTCATCACCATACAGAAACTATCCCTTTTGCCTGGTAACGCCAATCTGACTAATTGATTGCTTACAGGCGAACGAGAGAGCTGTAAACAAAATGGTTAGACTCGATAATGCATCAATGGGGACAACTCTAGCTTGGTTCATATTGGCCGAGATCTACGTCATATCAGCCGAGTTTGAAGTCATATCAACCGAGGTCTATAATGGGCAACTCGGGGAAAGATAATTATATCTAATAAATAAATATCTGTATAAGTTACAAACCTGGTCCTTTTGCTGCGAACATAGCCCTCATCTCCACGTCTTGGTTATCATATCCATGATTTGATATAAATCCCACTTTTGGTTTGAATATTATCTGTAACACATAGAAATGTAATGTAAAGTTTCTGAGTGAACCATAAAACTATCGTCTACATTTCTCTAGGTCATTTCTCTTAACCCTTTACCCAACGTAACGGACAAAACCGGCCAGCGCTATTCTTAAAAGGACTGTGGGTTTGAATTATTTATTAGAAATTATTTATTAGAAATGATGTTGAGGCCTGCAAAAGTTCTGCTGTGAGTTGAAGGATAATCCTGTATATAGCATATAAATTTACTTTTCGAAGACAAACTAGATTACCTTACAGTCTTAAAGAGTTATTTAGAAGTTATTACTTTGTTTCATATCGGCAGAGATATCAGTCCGAGGTAACTTGATATTTATAAACCTATATTTTGTTAATAAAAGTTAAAAATAATCTTCTTCTAGATAAAAGGGTGTCTTTGTACTGGACAGGGAAATACGCATGTGGCAGGCAAAGGGTTGAGGCCTGCAAAAGTTCTGCTGTGAGTTGAAGGATAATCCTGTATATAGCATATAAATTTACTTTTCGAAGACAAACTAGATTACCTTACAGCCTTAACCCTTTACCCAACATAGACGATATCAAAATTTATTATTTTAAATCTCATTTTTTCAAATTTTTCAAAAGATTTCAACAAAACCATATCATGTGGCCCCTCGTTGGAACGAGCTCATCGAGCTCGTTCCAACGAGGGGTCACATGATATGGTTTTGTTGAATGTTTTTTGAAAAATAATATTTTTTCAACTGCTGAATTTGCATATTACGCTGGTGGATGCGGGCGATTCGTTAGGTAAAGGGTTAAAGAGTTATTTAGAGGTTATTACTTAGTTTCATATCGGCAGAGATATCAGTCCGAGGTAACTTAATATCAGCCTGAGGCCGAATGTCGAAGACTGATGCGAAGTAACCGAGGGTTGGTATCTCGGCCGCTATGAAGCTAATAAGTAATAATCTCTTTATTTATTTAACCAAATAATTACAAAAATTTCTCATTCTTTTCACAAACTCCAAATTTTCTCTTCTCCTTCTCCTAGTTCAGCTGTCTGAACGTCTCGGTTTCCCCACTGTATAGCTTCGGTTAGCTGAAATACCTCTTCTTCCACTTCGACGATTCTCCTCTTACGACTCTGAATTTTTGTTTACAATGAATTTTCTGTACAATGCATTTTTTCTCTCTTCGTCCACCTAATACTTACTTATTGTCATCATTAATTCCTCATAATACAAAATTCTGCTTCAAACCACGCCCGGTAATGGCAGTTCTCATGATTGCTTTCGACAATTAACTGTGAACATTTCGATGTAAACAAATTAATTGTGCCTCGTCAAGGGGGACAACCCTAACTTGGTTCATATCGGTCGAGACGGCGTAATATCAGCCACGTTTAAAGCTATATCAGCCGAATTTGATAATGGGTACTTCTGGGTAAGAAAATCCTATATAATCTGATCTATAAGAAAAATATATTTTGTGAGTCTCCGGAGAACATCAGACACCTTCAAAAAGCCCTTCCATTATTTTTCTGTTTAAGTAAAGGAATCTAACGTAACGGAATAGCCGGGCTGATGCATTCACAAAAATTGCCGTTAAAAAAATCGCCGTTCAAATTTAATATTTTTGGGCAATTTTTGCCCCCAAGGTATACCTTATAACTCGCCTTGTTCGGTTAAATTGTTTTTCGTAAGGTTTGATTTGGAATCAAAGAATTAGTTTCAGTTATTCCAGGCTGGTTATTCAAGAAAACCATTTGCAGGTATCATCTTCTGCTTGTGCTCGGTGAAGGGTTACCTCCCTTTTTCACTCACCGGGCCCACTGATCTGCCTAAAGATCTATATGCACCATTACATCGTGCTTACAAATGACCTCCGAACTCTGGCTGACACGATATAGTGAATTATATTCTATAATCTATAGACTTTAACGATTATTATGGATATGCGGATAAAGGCGTCATAATAATAAGTTAAATCCCATCACATGTTGAAAGATTTTCTTGCTTAGTCACAACATTATGTCGGTTTGATTGATTGATTTGATTTGATTGAAACCAGACTGTCAGATAATGTTTCATCCAATACATTTTGAAGTCGAGGCGAGTATGATGGGGGAGAAACATGACATGACGTGGAAGTCATGACTTGATGTCACCTGGAAGCTCGCTGCGAAACGTCTCCCATCCTGGCATCGATAGTCCACTGTGTCTGATACGATTTAACTGAGTTACATTTCTGTGATTCCTCGGAGCCAGGTGGAGTTCACGAGTCGACCAGGCCAATGCTTGGAATACGTTGTTGGTGCAATAATAATACTAATATTGATATTAATATTAATTTCAATCTCAATACCACTATCAACATCAATGTAAGTGTGGGGGATCCCATCCAACGTTTCCTAAGCGGTAAATGCAGTTTAACCATACATGGATAAGCTGGACTGATCTTTAAGGCGTAAAGAGTACATTGTACCCAAGCAAATTCATTGACTACGATCGGGGAAATATGGGTTATTACAGTAAACATTGTCTGAGTATAAAGACAGTAATTTAACATTAGCTGTTTTTTAACATATTTCTCTCTGTTATATTTCTGATATTCCTATTCCGTTCCAGATATGTTTTAACTGAGTGAAATGAGTTTACACGCATTTCCAGAAAGTCCACTTGCAAGCTTTCTTAAAAATAACTGAAGAATGCAGGGGGAGGCCACCAAACATTTGCAAGACGTGACGTGGGGGTGGGTGGGTCTCTTGAGTGCGCCAAAAATGTGCATTTCTAACTTGTGCAATTTTTTGAATTTTTTAAAAATATATCAATATATCAGCTAATATATACCATCATTTGTGTTTCAAACCTTAAAGATGATGTTGTACATCACACTCTTAACATAAATACAACATCAGGAGACTTTATATGTGAGAATATTGGGCTTAAACTGGGAAAATGTCACACGTTAGTAGGGGGTGGGTGTCTTGTTCGAAATGTAGACAATATTTTGGGAACAATTCAAATGAAATTTTGTTCCCGTATATGTACACCTGCTCTGGCCAAGCCTGATAATGAACAGCTTGTCATTTGTAGATTGGCGCCCACAGCAGCCCACAGAGGTTTCAATTGGTGGTACCAGATTAACCCTTTACCTAACATGAAAAGCAGATGGCACTTGCCAAAAAATGATTGAATAACTAATCTTTTTCATTTTTTGTCTCAAAAACATAGGTTATGACCCCTCATTGGAACGAGCTCGACGAGCTCGTTCCAATGAGGGGTCATAACCTATGTTTTTGAGACAAAAAATGAAAAAATAATAAAAATTAATTGGCGATTTTTTAGAATAGCGCTGGCCGGTTTTGGCGTTACGTTGGTTAAAGGGTTAAGAACATTATGAAAAACCCCTAAAGAGAGCTGTGACTACTAAGTTTATAAGCTTATTTTGGATTTTAATGGGAGAGTGGGGGGGGGGGGGGGGGGGGGGGGTGTCTGAGAACGGTAGTAGAAAATTTGCACGTAGTGAGTGGGTGGGTGTAAAAAGGAGCCGAATAAAAAATAGGACGTCACGCGTCTTGCAAATTTTTAGTGCCCCCCTTGAAGAATGTGGCAATTTTTATGATAGAATAAGGATTAGAAAGTAGCCTATCAGTGTTAAAGCTGGTCCGAAACTGTTTTGGTGGCACATTTTCAGCCATTCTGGATAATTTAGTGACAAACAATGTGTGTTGGTGCCAAAATGCTAATGAGAAGGGAGGATTGTATTTTATCTCTGTATGATCCAAATAAATTGATCTAGTTGTAAAAGGTAGACTAGAATTTATTTCAAGAGTGAAAGGATAATTGTTAGCGGAAAAAAAATCCTACAGAAGTCGAACATTCTGGAGAAATTATCAGTAGGCAGCAAGTGCGGTCACCTAAGCTTTATCTATATGCCACCAATTCAATTAACGGTCAGGCTGATTGCTGTCGGTATGTAGACCTGCCGTTGCACTTACATAATAACAGACTAATTACTGTTAATCCAGTGGGATTAGCGAGTCGGGAGTCTTTACAAAAGACAGTATTTAATTAGATAAATACTTCATACCGTCGCGAGAAATCGCGACGGTATGAAGCATTTATCTAATTTAATGCTGCATTTTGTGATGCTGATAATCTATGTTTTGTTGAAGAAAACACAATGCTTCATAAACACCCACTGACAATTAACGTTGAAAGTTTGTCCAAACACTATTTCCAACACCTTATTGATAAAAGAAGTAATAGAATATTTTTTGTTTCGTCATTGATCGCGTTCTTCACTTCCACAATGGCTTTTCTTCAAAAGTGAAAGAAACCTTTTCGATGCCAACATTTTAGCCTACAAAGATGTTTTGGAACCAAATCAATTTTTTTCGTTCAATTAGCAAAATTGGCAGCCGACAGGGTGAACACTGCCTCCCATGTCTTTCGTTTATTTTCTTAAACCCATTAAACACAGCTCCATAATCTTAAATAACACATTGGGATAGCGACTTTATCAGTTACACTTCATATGTTCCACATAGGTATTGTGTTATGTTGAATTGTCATATTTTACAGGATTCAAACAAAACTACCGAGCCAAACCATTTGAGAACGTGTGTGTGTATAATGCCATGTGCCGGCTGTTGCATATTCCTGCTGCAAAGAACAACGGGACCTGGACTGACGTGAGAGATATGTTAAGTGTATCAGTGCTAGATCGGCAATGGGTTTCTGGGCAGGGGAGTGGTATTGTGACAGAGACTCGCAAAGCAAAGGATCGACATAGCCGAACAGGAGAACTGTGAAGTCTGACGGCAAATTTCTGTGCACTTCCTCGATTGTTGTAACTTTATAGACTCACTGCTAATGTTGACCCGATACATTGCCATGTCCAGTGGGCACTTGCATGTGGCATTGGTCTATTCATTTAATAGTGGTATTTTCTTTTCTCACGAAAAATTTATGTAGTTGTCGCCTGAAATGATTTCACTTGTAAAGCCGCAGATTATTTTTTACGATATTTATACAATATACAGATATACACAGCTGCAGCTGATTTAACCTTGTATCTAACACGAAAAGCAGACGACACTTGCAAACAAAATTCTTCAATAACTATTTTTTGTTTTTTGTCTCGACGAGCTCGTTCCAAAGAGGGATCATAAGCTATGTTTTTGAGATTTTGAGACCACACATGAAAAAAATAATGAAAATTAAATGGCGATTTTTGTGAATAACGCTGGCCGGTTTTGGCCGTTACGTTGGGAAAAGGGTTAACAATGTTTCTGCATCATTGTTGACTGCCTGTACAGGCAGCCAAAAATTAAATGTAGCCCGTCGGTTGAGTTCTTTGGAGAGAACACACACTTGGGGGCAACTTTTGTAAAGCGATTTAAAAGTGGCAATTTGTGGTTATTTGATGACTTAAAGATTAATCATGAATGGTAAGATTCTAAGCCGAACTTTCCAGTGTATAGCAGCTTCCTGTACAGACTCATAAACTACTACAATAGGACTGTTCCCATATACATTATATACATTATATACAAATTATATGCATATAAGAACCAGCTTTGATTCCCCGTTGTGTTAGCAGGGCAATGAAACGACAGGAACCACTCATTGTGTTCTCGCGTCCATTGCGCCTAAAATAGCAATGGCCATTTTAGCATTGGACACGCCTCTCGACTGCAACAATCGTGCTCACAAACCCAGTAAGAAGCCAGATTGAGAGGCATTTATAGTACTTAAGCAAGCATCAAATATCCGTTTGCCTAAAAAAGTGGAAAATACCTTGAGCGAACTGGAGTTACACCCTGGGTTTCTTGTCTCTTGGCGGTATGCAAGCAACTTGAAATATCTGAGAAAACAAAAGCCTTTGTGTTCATGTGACGTCACTTGAATGAATGCCTCTGGTCCACTGAGTATACTAGAGTCCGTGCATTTTGTTGACTGAAACAAAAGACAGGGTGTACGTTAGTTACCAACCTCGCTGTCAGTATTTTATAAATTTGAACAGATCCCATGCTGAAACATCTCGCCGTTCCCGGATCGGTGTCACTCACCGCACGGGACAGGTCGTTCAAATTTATGAAATACCTGCAGCTCGGTTGGCAACTATTATTTTGTTTTGTTCCATCCAGCGGGTGCCTGTTACATGTGGGGTGTCACGGAAAAATGTTATTACTATACAATACAATTTTGTAACAAAAGTCCGTCAAGTGAGCTCGGTGAAGAATTAAATGTCTAAGAAAATTGACTGTGTTATTGTTTACACAAATTGTTCGTCAGTCATCTTGATGGTTTGATTGTGACGATTATTTTTTCTTTTTATTATAACAATGAAAGCACGTAAACCCAAATAAGGGTCCCCCTGTGTTATTTCCGTGCTCAAAACGCAGGTTCTTTTCAGGTCCGTAAAACTTTTCAGATATTAGAGAGGGGAGTGACCCATGGTTGCCCGACTAAAACTTGAACTTTCTCAATTGTTCTTATATACACATACCTATACTTTTTATCGAGCTATTCAAACAAGGTGCCCACAATCACGACAATACCCGCAAACATCGGTAATGCCGTAGCAGAATTCCACAACATTGCCAACTTTCGTGACTTGTTTCTATTTCGAGGGCTGATCCGACTCACATACCACTAAAATATGGAGGATATCTTTTGTTTTTGAATGGATACCGAAAATTATCTCATGAGTGACCGAGACAAATGTTTATTTTCAGCGAGAGCTTGCGCGAGCGAAAATGGACTTTTATCTCTGTCACAAGTGAGATCATTTTCGGTCTCCACTCAAAAACACTAGATTTTCTTTTTATTATTCGCTTTTTATAAGAAGCTGATAAGTCATCTCGTTTCAACCTTGAATTGATGCATGAAAGTAAACAGAGCATTGAATCGTTGATGCGCGGAAGTGATTTGATTGGTTCTCGGAACAGACAGCGTCTTGCAATCTGATTCAGCTGGCCGGTTTCTAGTCGGGTTGAAAGTCATTAATATAAGTTTTTGGTGTGGTACGTCCTTTGAAAGGACGTACCAAACCGAAAACTTATATTATGGACTTTCAGGCCATGATTGGACTAGCGAATTTCATGCATCAATTCAAGGTGAACACGTGTTGAATTATTGCTGGAAATGATCGGTCTCCACTCAAAAACACTAGAGTTACTTTTCATTATATGTTTTTAGAACAAATTGATCATTTCCAGTGATAATTTGACTCGTATTCACCTTGAAGTGATGCTTTGAAAATGGTAAACGCATGCGTGGACATACCAGTGCCGAACCATGGTCGGCCCCGTGACTTCACTACAACAAAAAAAATGGAGCGCCTTTTATCGAATCTCCCAGTAACCTTGTTCTACCCATCGCGCTTCTCTTTATACCATACTCCGTAACTCACCCCAGTTAGAAATTCAATCTTCTTCACACCCCTCCCACTCGAGACCCTCTGGCCACATGTCTGAATCTTGTGGGCTCTGGCCAACAATCGGCAATTATTTTCTGGAGTGAACTGAGCGTAGTATAAGTGAAAACATCCTTCAATACATAACATTTCGAGAAGAATAATTGGTTGGAGCCACCCTGCCCAGTTCAAGAACACAGTATTAAAATATCAACCGCATTCGAAAAACTAAACACGAATATTGCAAATAACTTTATATTTTTCGTAGTGCAAACAATATCATAAACTGATGGCTTTGCTATGAATAAGAAAAGACTAATCGTTTCTGGTTTGTTTTTTGGAGAAGTTCGGGTAGGCTGGTTTTTTTTTTTTTTAATGTTTTGTTTGTTTGTTGTTTGGTTTGTTTTTTACGGAAGCGTATTTAAGACATGTGTCAAATGTTTTTCTAAGTCGTTATAACGACTCAGTAAGTGAAATGTTTTTTTCTAAATCGTTATACTGACTTAGGTAACGACTTCGTAACTCGTTATGACAACTTAGTGACTCGTTATAACGACTTAGCAAAATCGTTATAACGACTTAGTAACTCGTTATAACGACCTACCAAACTCGTTATAACTACTTAGTCGAGTTTCCTAAGTCGTAATAATTAGTTACTAAATCGCTGTAAGCCTTTATAGCGGGTTAGCTAATTCGTTATAATGAGTTATTGAGTCGCTATAATGAGTTACTTAGTCGTTATAACGAGATTTCTAAGTCCTTATAACGAGCTAGTAAGTCATTATGAGTTAGTAAGGCGTTATAACGAGTTGTGTAAGTCGTTCTAACGAGTTAGCTAAGTCGTTATAACGACTTATGTAACTCGTTATAACGACTTAAAATACGTTATAATGACTTAGAAAAACATTTCAGATGTCTAGAACCCTTCCGGACTTTTTGGTTTTGTTTGTTTTTTCTGATACAAATACAGTACAAGTCAAAATATAAGTTGTAGTATAACTGTAATAAACTGAGTATACCGCTGCTCCTGCACTGATAAGATCAGAATCTGACATCATTTTTTCATCAAAATGATGTCAGTTTCTGGTATTATCAGTACAGGAAGAGAAAGGTACATAGTTTATAGTGGTTATCCTACAACGTATTTTGACCTGTACTGTAGTACAAAGAGTTTTCTGTGATTTGTATTCTGATAACATTGATCGATCGACCGATTAATTGATTGACAAAATATTCAATCAATGATGTTCCATGGTTATGCAGTGGAACAATAAGATTTAGGTATGGTGCACATATGGAATGTATTACAGCAATCAGCAATATATAAATTTTATTTACAGTTTATGCATGCAGAATTTATTCACCACTATTATCGACGATTAGTCATTCTAAGATAAAGTTTGTTCTTAAAACTTGATATCACTTTATAAATATATTCATGCTAAAAAGTAAATAGACTTCGCAGTTATTCAAACATGTTTGTGTTTATTTAGTTCCCCTCGATAATATTTTCAAAGGTCAAAACTGCAGTAGGTTACAAAAACCTAAATACTGCAGCTTCACGTACAGGGAAAAAAACCCTTCAGGAAAAGCCCCTATAGGAAAAAATCCTTTGGAAACCCACATGAAGGAAACATATGGATAAAACCTCTGACAAAAATGGATTGTGTAAGAAAAACCCTATTTTTTTCTTATTAACCCCGCAAATATTTTTACGTAAATTGTATTTATTTCCATTTAAAATTGCGAAGTTAAATTTTGTTATTTCATTATTACAAGAACATTTTTATTATGTTCTCTGTTACCCTCATAATTAAATAAAGAATTAACCAATTCAGTCTTGTTTGACATAGATCATTGGACTCTGTCAAAGAAAATTGAATTGGTTAAATGCTAAGTAGCAACTTTCAGCTTAAAATTTGAATATTTTGACATTAGTATTCAAAGTGTTAACATGGCTTCATTATATAGATAGAAAATTTAGTTCGTTTCTTTAATATAGCGTATATGGAAAAGTCACTGTTAGTATTTCCAAACTGTACAATTTTTGATGCCATTGGAAAAAGCTTATTGACATGTAGATTTTACTTCTATAACTTTAGAAGTTATTACTTGATTAGTTTCATATCAGCCGAGATATCAGCCCGAGGTAACTTCTTATCAGCCTGAGACCGAATGTCGAAGGCTGATGGGGGGCTTACCAAGATCTGATATTTTGGCCGAAGGAAACTAACCAAGTAATAACCTCTTTTTTTATTAACCCTTTACCCAACGAATCGGCCGCATCCACCGGCGTAATATGCAAATTCAGTAGTTGAAAAATGTTTTTTTTTCAAAACATTTCAACAAAACCATATCATGTGCCCCCTCGTTGGAACGAGCTCTTCGAGCTCATTCCAACGAGGGGTCACATGATATAGTTTTGTTGAAATCTTTTGAAAAATTTGAAAAAATGATATTTAAAAAACTAAATTTTGATATCGTCTGCGTTGGGTAAAGGGTTAAACCCAAACAAATAATTTCAAAATATTCTCAGATCTGTCACAGTTTTCTGACAGTCTTTCTGTTTCTCATTCTTTCTACAAAGTCCGAAGTTTCCTCCTCTCCTAGTTTAACTATCCTGACACCTTCACCGGCGGGGAAGCCACGACGTTATGATAGCTAAACAATCTTTTTCTCCCTTTTTGACGAATCTCTGTTTACAACTCTTAATCTCTTTGCTTTGAATTTTGTGTAAACTCTCGTCTTTCTTCTCCTCATCCACAAGATCCTTAATTCTTATCATTAATTCCTTGCCATTCAAAAACTACTCTTTTCAGCTTGGTAACGCCAGTTTTACTTGCTTTCGACGAATAACGCTGAACGAGTTCGCTGTAAACAAATTGCTGCGTCTGGTCACGCAACAAGGGGCTCACTCCTAGATTGGTTCACACCAGTAGAGATCGGCGTCATACCAGCCAAGTTTGAAGTTATATCTGCCGAATTTGATAATATGCACTTCTGGGGGATAGCTAATAAATATTATTATGCCTCAAGTTTGTAACATCAGCCGTGATTGGTTAATTTGACACCTTCTAAAAGTCATAGTACTGGAGTTTTGGGGCAAAATACGGGTACTATCGGAACGTTTTTCCCTGGAGGTAAGAGAACGAAGAAAATGTAAGCGCCACTTCCATTGATCAGCGTCGATTGGAATTTCTCAACACCAAACGCTGGCTCAGTGTCCATTTAACTTTTTTCAACACCAGCAGACACAAACTTACCAACAAATATATCATTTTCAGTGGGTATGTTTTCAATTTTAACTGCAAACAATGAATTCAAAAGAATCAGAAATATTAAAAAACTCACTCACGTGTTGTTCATCACTTCAGTGAATCCTGAATATGAGTCTCTGTTATGACTTCAATCAATTATATTTAAGAAATAACTGTTGTTTTCCTTCGGTTTGTGCGATATAAACCGAAAATTTTCAGCACAAGCTTCATAACAAGCATTAACAATGAATTATAACATGAACAGCATGGTGCAGTTGTAAACATTGCCATTTGTTGATATAGAAACTCCCAAAGCGACGGCACTTGTGACAATTCATTTTTGAAGAGACGTCATTCGTTCGAAATGACGTCATGTTTTTGGATTCGACTAGTCTACATTGTTGTTGCAAGATTGATGGCATGTTCCAGTTAACGCTTAACAATGAAAGTTATATTTGTTCGGCATAATAAAATAATTAGAACGTTTCTTTTCATGTTCTATCGGTCGATAGTACCTGAGTTTGTGTGATTTCTGAAATAAAACCTTCAGCAGCTTCGCTGCTTCAGGTTTTATTTCAGAAATCACACAAACGCAGGTACTATCGACCGATAGAACATGAAAAGGGACGTTCTAATATTATAATGTGCTAAATCTTGCAGTGTATATTTTTCTAAACCACGTGGATTAAAGTTTTGCTATTCTCATTCATTTGATTTACTTTGTTTCAATCATGAGCAAGGTAAAAAAAATATAGTTTCGCCAGGCAGTTGGTGCCGAAGGACACTATCTCAGAGTGGGCTGGAAACCCAACTATCCCATCGTAAATAAAGCCAGCATCCTTTCAAGATTCTATGGCACACTGGGAAACTGAAAAAAGACGTTCTTGCTGATTTCCATGAAGTGCAGTAGATAGGATTAAGTGATGCAATTATCTGATGAATAAAAAAAATAGGGTTTTTCATACCTATGCGATTTTTGTTGGGATCTTTTTTTTTCCATAGAGTTTTTTCCTGTATGTTTTTTTTTCTCCGTACCTCTGCGGCGTAACATTGGTCAGTTGATCAGTGAAATAGATCTGGGATGCGGAACTATCTATAGAAAAGATGAAAAGCATGTTTCAGAAAAAAGATTTAAAATATTGTTCATCGCAGACCACTCAGAATTGTTAGAGTTTGAAATATTTTCTTTTATTCCCGTGACAAAGACTTACTTTGGGAAGCCTCAAATATGAAGGCAAAAGCGACGCGGCCAAATAAATTCTTTGGATTTGAGTTTTGCATATTGTTTCAAAGAGCAACTGGGATGAAGCGCTGCAGACCAGCAGCATATTCTACCCCTCAAGCGTCCATGCAATTAAAATGAAAAATGGCCGTTGCAGAACCGCTTTATGACTTTAGTAAGGAAAATGTAATTTTTTTATAATTATGAAAATGAGTATTGAAAAAACATGTGGGTAAATACCAATAACTGGCAAAGTGGAAAATTTCAATCAGACGTGTAGCCAGGATTCAATAAAAAGGGGTGCCCTAGCCAGTTTGGGTGGGAGAATGATATTTGCAGGGTCGTTGTGAGGTGGTGGAGGCCTCCCTATTTTTAAATAGGACTCTTCTGTTGTTAGCCCCTCCTTCCACTTCCCTATTCAATGCGACCTTCATGTTTGATAAAAGGTCAATACTAGAAACATCTCCGCACTTGTTATGTCAGAGCTATAAGATTTGACATAAATCAAAAACTAAGCGATCTGTTTGTGTGTCACATTGCATTGGATTTGCATTCATAAACGAGATGGGGAAAGTCGTCGATTTTGTTATATTGTCGGTGATATTAGTTCAATCTGCAACAAATTTCGCAGATCAAAGGTTGTTATTGATTTTAGTCGACGGGCTACGATGGGATTTTGTAGATTTATATCATGAATTTGAGTTTCCTGGATTTCAGCGACTTTTCAAAGAGGGTGTGGTGGCTGATTACATGATTCCAGTTTTTCCAACTGTGTCGTATCCAAACTATTTTTCGATAATGACAGGTAAGCTTAATGTTATCAAGATTTTGTTGCCGAAAAGCTCACCATTTCTAGACGTTTACAGTGGTGAAAGTCGCGGGACAAGACCATATAAGTCAAATTCAATAATTCCTCCTCCTGCTGTGTGTTAGCGGGCCTGTGAAGTAAGGGAGTTGTTTTCCATATCAGGTGTCTGCCCTTCTAGACACGCACTTGCTCACATACACAGAGGGTAGCGTAAATGGATAATTCTGGTGGTAGTGGGGACAAGAAGATGTTGAGACCATTGTCTCAACAGAAACTGGTAAATTTAAACATGAGCATTCTAGTTTCTGTGGGTAGTTTTGGACTCTATGTTTCACACCCACCATACCCTCATAATAAGCAACTTATGCCCCCTAACAACCTCAAAAATTAAGTATGCTATTTTAATTCCTTTGTTCTAACATGGTTGCCTAAAATTGTAATCTGACTATGTAGAATATTTTTGGGTAACATGATTGTACTATAAGCTGACAATGCACCTAACATTACCAGAAGACGACAATTTAAATAGACAATATTCGCCCTCTTTGTATTTTTACAAAAACAACTGTTGTTCATAATTTTCTTGTTATGTTTGAATAGTGTATCAAATTTCAAAGTTCAGTCCCAAACCATATCTGAGTCACAAATTTTAACGAAAAAGTAACTCTAAATACAACAAAAATGACCGCTATTTAGAGGTTTCGTCCTGAAAGTTATTTTTTCTTACAAAATGAACACATATTCCCCCAATACAAATAAAGACGTCTAGACAAAACACAAATCTGTTTTGAGGATAGCAACCACACTGCATCGAGTTATTACACATGCCGAGGCCATCGTACAGTAATTCAATGATAAAGAAATCACCAGTTCGACGACATAAATTAGACTAGATCATTATTCGTCGTGATGATATTTTATATAGGCCTACCAGGCGTTATACATGAAAACTAAAACAAAGAAACACAGTCGCAACACTACTATAAACGTCAATGGTCACAGTACAAGAAGACCAATGAATGGGAATTGCGTCATGGGCGCAGCAAGAATGCAATACCAACACGTCATCATCTGCCTTTCTAAAAAATCAAGTCACAGACGATGAATTATTGTCAAAACAGACCTCGTTAAAAACTGTACCCAATCCCGCATTATGAATAAGTCAAGAAAAAGAGGAACATTGTGAGATAAATTGATTATTACCAATGATGTGGGTTTCCGGGGTGGTATATTGACGTCTTGGCCTCGCCTCTGGTCATTTTTCGACTCGTTCTAACGGACTGGTCTAAATATATCCAAAGACAATACCCCACTTCGGAAACCCACATGGTGGTAACATGTAGGTATAATCTTCTTATGTTGGAATAATGGGTCAGCCCACCCTCCAAATTCACACGTATCTTACTCGTGTTAAGTTTGGAAAAGGTACTTTGTTTCAAAGTTCAGTTTACATACATCTCCGTGTCACGAGTGGTTATGGAAAACAGTCCTAATAATATTCAACTCAAATGGCTGCCAAAAGACAAAAGGTATATGATTTATAAGAAATGCACAGAAAAAATGGATTTCCCCATTTGATCACGCAAACATCATGTACTTTGTTAAATGAGATGTGACGGACCCGACGCAGCCTACAAAGTGACGTGACGTGACATGATGCGACTTGACCTAATCCAATATAGCTTCCTATCGGAAGTATAAAAAATAAATTTGTCTTACGACTAAAACATATTTCCCCCAAAACAAGTTAAAACGTCTAGACAAAATACAAATCTGTATTGAGGGTAGCAACCGCACGCACGATCATTCGATTCAGAAAGAGAACGTGTTTTACCTGCACTCATCTAAAACTGTTTACACATATAGAGGCCAACTTTTTGGATAACAGTAATTACATGTAAATGATTAATAACCAACTCTTCGAAATAAATAACACTAATTTATTTTTTGCCAAGGTTGGGCGGTTAAAACCGCCCCCGGTTTTAACCGGCGGTTTTAACCGGTTTTAACCGCCCCGGTCAATACTCCCTCAAGTGGTCAATACTGGTCAATACTGGTCAATTGAAATTTTGTAAAAGACAATCAAGTAGTTTTAGTAAAAGAATGTCATATAATATTTGAAAAAACATTTTTTTTATTTATCTCAGTGGTATTTTTATATTAAAGTTGCTATTTATATGAAATATGAAAGAAATTGTATTGTATGTAAATCCTAATAAGGCTGAAAACTTAGTGGTCAATACTTGATACTGGTCTATTTAAATATTTTAAAATATTAAAAAGGTGGATAAAATTTTTAAAGTTTATGGAATAGTATTTGTGCATGTATCACAAATGTCATTTTTACAGGTAAATTACAGGTATCACACAGGTACATGTAAGTACATGACAATTAATTAAACACCTGGATGACAGATGGTCAATTAGAGATTTGATTGTTAAAACAACACCC
Source organism: Pictodentalium vernedei (assembly GCA_031216915.1). Lineage (NCBI taxonomy): Eukaryota > Metazoa > Mollusca > Scaphopoda > Dentaliida > Dentaliidae > Pictodentalium > Pictodentalium vernedei. The sequence goes on along the minus strand of CM062296.1, from coordinate 773,477,452 downwards.
CTTCAGTACAAGGAAAAGGGGTAATAAAAAAGTGGCTTTAATCCATTGTAATGTGATAATTTATAATTAAGGTAATAAAAACTTTTATAAGTTCTTTCATGTACTAGGTTGTCTAGACAAATTTTAGTCCAAATGCAGGAAATGGATTGTCCTCATGGATATACTCTTCATGGCTTCTTATATGTAGGGTTTCTTTATTTTTCTTTTATAATGAAGTCCAAAACCAACACTTTCATTCTCAGTTTTACACTGCTATTGAAAACGTCACTCAAAGAAAATTCACTGTTCCAATCGACCAGTATTGACCAGTATTGACCGGTTAAAACCAGTATTGACCACTGGTCTGGTCAATACTAGTATTGACCGGTTTTTTGCCAACCTTGTTTTTTGCCATTATGATATTCCTATTTTGGCCTATCACGCGTTAAACCTGAACAGTGAAACAAAGAAACACACACCTGAAACCCTGGTATAAACATATGTGGCTACAGTACAAGAAGACTAATGAATGGGGATTACGTCATGCATAGCGCAAGAACGATTCTATAGTACGTGGAGAGTGTATTATCACTAAATCACACGCAGAGTGGAGATTCCACCCAAGCAATAATTGCAAATTTGTTGCAAAGCCTAACCAGCACAAGCAAAGTTTCGGCCAATGGACCCTCGGGTTAAACCCGGAGGTCCATTGGCTGAAACATTGCTTGTGTTTTGTGTCCATGTGTACAAAATTTGAGTTATAGCTTGGGTGATAACTCCACTCCGCGGGTGATTTAGTTGCAATCCACTCTCCAAGTACTGTATGACGATATGATTTCATTCATAAAACATCAACCCATAGACGCTGAACGATCGTCAAAATATATACTAACAAGTCAAGAAAGGGAGGAATTTTGTAAGATGAATTGGTTATTACCACCTGGTGGATTTCCGAGATGGTGTATTGAAGTCTCGAACTCGCATCTGGATCATATATCGACTCGTCCTAAGGGACTTGACGATATATGCCCAGTGACGTGGCCGAGACTTCAACACACCATCTCGGAAACCCACATGGTGGTAATTATACAATAACACGATTTTCGAGGGCGTTGGGCTTCATTACTAGACCGCGTTCTGTGATTAGTAGCCCAGCAGTCATTAGCGGTCCGAGGCGATAGCCAAACGATGCCTGAGAAAATCATGTTATTATTATTATTATTACCAATACCTAAAAATGATAAGAACGATTTTCGACTCTTTTGGATTTATATTATTTCGTGAAAAGAATCAATTTATTAAACACTTTAAGGCAGAACACTTTATATTTAGGGAAATGTAAACAGATTTCCAGCAAGGCGAAATGACGTCAAGGCAGAACGCCAGCACGTGCTAGCCAGTCGGTAGTCTTTGATTCAAGTTTGTTATGCTCCTTTACAGGCTGTGTAAATAGAGGATATCTAGTTTTTTTGAGTGGATACCGAAAATTATCTCATGAGTGATCGAGACAAATGTGTATTTTTCAAGAGCGCTTGCGATTGACCTTTTATTATATGCTTTTTATAAGAATCTGATCATTCCTATCGATACTTCCACTCGTTTCAACCTTGAATTGGTGTACGAAAGTAAACAGTCGATGCGCATTCATACACCGAAGTGAATTGATCGATACTCTGAACAGGTAGCGTCTTGCGAGCAGATTCAGCTGGCGGGTTTGATGCATCAATTCAAGGTGAATACGTGTTGAATTATTGCTGGAAGTGATTGGTATTCAATCAAAAATACTAGATTTTCTTTTCATTATACGTTTTTAGAACAAATTGATCATTTCCAGCGTTAATTTGACTCGTATTCACTTTGAAGTTAAGCTTTGAAAGCCGCCATTTTGATACCGTGAAAGTACAAAATTCTTCTATATCTTCACACTGGGGAAAACGATTTCTATCTTTCCGCAAGTTTTTCGATAATCGTTCGTTCAGCGTATAATAAATTAGTATTAACATGAAGGTAGCGCACAATGAATTGATAATAATAACGGATACAGACAAAATATGAGTGAATATTAGGGTCAGTATTATTCAAACGACTGAAGGCTAATTATGGTGAGAGAAAGCTCGAGGTATTTGTAATCGAAACTGGGAGAATTTGGGCTCGATCTCTCAATCAAACCACCTGCCCGTGTAAAATGTAAAGGCGGTAATAATGACACCAACTTTGTTTCGATTACTCGGTGAGGTAATTGTTAAAAATATAATTCCCGAGACAACTATTATGTAAATGTCTGTGTGTACTGAAAGCAAAAGTTAGTAATGTGTGAGAAAGATAATTACAGTACACGGGCCGTGGATTGTTCGTAGTGCACGCGTGGGCAGTGATATCCACGCCCGGATTTACCAGGTAATAAACATCAGCAGGAGCAAAATTTTAATTAATGAAGCACCGGGTTGTATCCGGTGCTTCATTAGTTGAATTTTTGAACATTATTTCTATAATTACTGTCTGGAATTTAATATTATTGTGTCCATGAAAATATTGCCCACCCGTCGAAAGTGACTAGTCCAAGATGGCCGGACTGTAATAATGGGGTATTTTACCGGAAGTAAAAATGTATTTAAACAACATTTTTTGTGTGACCTGGGGAAAGAACACTCAACTCAGGACCGCGATATCATTCCTGCACGCCAGGAAATTGCACCTTTCTCAAGCTGAGTTTTCAAATTTTCTCACACCAAACCAAACCAAGATCGACTTAGTGGCTTCCTGCTCGTGCTGTTGCGCCCGTTTGAGTCCAACTATGGTTGTGTTACTGTCAGTGTTCGCCTGATTATAGTATATATAAATGAGGACGCACACTTTTACATTTTGTTCAATGTGCGTTAAAAAAATAAGAGATATTCATATTCAATGCAGATTTTGTTACGAATTAATTATGCTGAATTTACACTTCATACGTGTTAACTCTCTGCACTCTGATGTTAAAATAACGAAAATTCAAGCAGCACATTTTTCGCAAAATGCAAGTATAAATTTTAACCAATTGAATACTATTTGACCTGGCGCATTAAATTCCTAGTTGCATTAACCCATTACAAAACACTTACAAACAAAATTTTTGAATAACTATTTTTTTCATTTTTGCTTCAAAAACGTAGCTTACGACCCCTCATTGGAACGAGCTCGTTCCAATGAGTGGTCATAAGCTATGTTTTTGAGACAAAAAAAAAAGAAAAAAATAATGAAAAGTGAATGGTGATTTTTGTGAATAGCGCTGGTCGGTTTTGGCCGTTACGTTACATTGGATAAAAGGTTAAGGGGAAATTTGCTTTTGACATTTTAATAGTTCGACTTAATTGCGCGGAGGGTTAAACGGAACGTCAGAATCAAGATCGGCATAATATACAAATTTAGATTAATGACCAGTTCAAAATTCCATGGATAACATTGAATGCTTCAGAATCGCGCGTAACATTGTCATGATGTTAACTCTTTTATCGCAGTTATGGGGTGGTTAATAATATACCTTACAGAAGATTTGAGATCTTCGTTTTTGCCAGAGCCACAGTCGACCTCAGTTCTAACGTATATCCCGTCACCTTATCAACGCCCAATCTGTTGGGGACTGTTCGGGTGCCTGAAATGGCCAATGACTTTTAACTATTTTAAGATGATCAACGATAACGCACTGAAAAGATAATTTGTTTCCACGGACACAATAATATTAAATTCCAAATACTAATTAAGGGAATGATCTTCAAAAATTTTAATTAATGAAGCACCGGGTTGTATCCCGGTGCTTCATTAATTAAAATTTTGCTGATGATGATTTTTATTACCTGGTAAACCTATCACTGCCCGCACGTGGATTGCGACCAATCCACGGCGACTGTATTGTAGTCCAGGCACATTAGACATAAAAATGAGAAAGTAAGGAAAAAAATCGGAGAAAGCTGATTTTTTTATATGTTTCCGGGAAACACATTGCGGATAAAGTTTGAAAAGTCCCCGCGAATCCGAGTTGAGCTTTTTTAGTTATAGCGTTTTTTTGATGAAAAAAAATTTTTTTAAAAAAATTCGACCCAGCTCCATATTTCTCATTCTTATTCGCCTTAGTAGGGTGAGAATCATAAATATCGTGCTGAATTATATTGAGAATACATATCCCCAACAGAAAATGCCAACATTGTACCAATCCTCACACTCAATGGTGAAATATTCACGAAAATGTACAAAATTACGAAAAAAAATTTATTGTTTTCATACACACAACGGTACACAACGTCCATTAAATCAAATCTACGACTACTTTGGGAGTAAAATTATATATCAAAAATTGCAGAAAAGCAGTGGCTTTATAATGATATATAACAATAGTCATTTATTCCATAATGAACTGGTGAAACGTGTGAAATATTAACCATACCCCCTAAACTCAAATTCAAACGGCATCGACTTTTCTCATTCAAATACCGTATTAATGCATCATTGTTTCAATTTCCATGTTCGATTAAATCACATAATGTGGTGTTCTACTGTCAAAATTACACGAACCGCTCCAGAGTGCGTCCGTAGGACGCACAGGAAAGCTTTGGGTACAATACTACGAGCAAATAGGTCTTCTCCAGTTGTTCTTGAGAGCAGAGCGCACAGGCGACTGGGAACTCCACACATATTGTGTTCGCAATATGATTCCAGTATTTCACGCAGGTGGTCATTTTGCATACGCAAAAAGTTCTCATCTCTATTTGCAGCAGATGAATGAGCTAACAGAAATAATGCAACAGGATGATTTGAAGTTGTTCACTGAGAAAGGTTACTTTACCATAAGGCGCTCAGATAAATTCTGGGACGGGATATATTCTGATCAGACCATAGAGCAGTGTTTAATGAGAATGTTCAAGCTCCCTGGTGGTCTCACACATGGCAGGGGAATAACCGATAGCACTGTTGCGAAATGGGTACATGGACTACCTCTTTGCCTTCCGATATGTAATGCTCTCGAAAATTTTGTTCATGTTCACACTGGTCATGGCGAACAACATCGGGATCTCCGTCAAAGTTCACAATTGACTGATGCCAATGATATCACCAAATTATTGAACTGGCTCAGAGTGCATTCCCCTTTTCAGAATAGAGATCCACTGCAATTAGTCTCTATAGCGATCGGGCTTGTGCCGACGAAACTGTGAACTGTGACCAAGTTCGCAAAATTGGTGAATGTTGCGTATCAAATGTTGTAAGCAAAACGTTCAACAGCATCAAACTACGACGTGTTGACACTGTGAAGTCTTTCGCATCGATGGCAAATAGCACCAAAGTCCGTGGAAGTAAGGTAGTGATTGACCCAAGAATTCTGTTCAACCGCATCACATGTGTTATTCAGTCACAAGCAGAGATGGAAGAGTATCTCAAATATGAACTCGCCCCGAAACCACTAGCATTGTTTGATTCTGCTGGAATGAGGAAGACACAGAAAAGCACGCTCGGTAAGATCCTCAAAACATACGGTTCCGAGCAAACTAAAATCCCAGAACATTCTCTGTTTGTTGTAGATGGTGGATTTTGATTGAGGGCAGTTGTATGGCCTAAACAGTCGTCATATAAGGACATATGTACATCATATTCCAATTATCTAGTGAGACATTTTGGGGCGAACGTCGCGGTTGTTTTTGATGGTTATGCTTGTACAATGTCGACAAAGGGCATGGAACAAGCCAGTAGATCTAAAGACAGGTATTCCATTGATATCAATATCTCACCCGAGTTACCAGCCACCACACCCCAATCCGATTTCCTTGCAAATGCCAAGAACAAAACCCAACTGATCGATCTTCTAATGCAGGAGCTATCTGCTATCAATATTCAGTCCAAGCAGGCCGAGGCTGATGCTGATGTACTGATAGCCGAAACTGCATTTGACATCGCTCAAGATGACAACAATGTTGTCGTTGTGGGAACAGACACAGACTTGTTAGTCATTTTTACCTCTCGAGTTCAACCGGGATGTAATATTCACATGATGTATTCCATTACCCCAAACTTACTAGTTTCAGTTAGTGAAATAGCAACCAAAATGGGTGACCATAGAAGCAACCTCCTTGTAGCACATTCTATAAGTGGTTGTGACACTACTTCTGCACTCTTTCGAGTTGGTAAGAAGAAAGTATTCAGTACAATTGTCTCCGATGTTACTAGCGACTCACAACAGTATGTCAACACAATTTTGGCGGATGACAGTACACCAAATGCAGTAGCCGCTGCCGGGGAACAACTTCTCCTGATCTTATACGGGAGTAAAACTGTTTCCTCTCTCGACCAATATAGATATGTCACTTACAAGCGTTATGTAGCAAAATCTAAACTGAATAAACCCATCGACCTAGCCTCACTCCCACCAAGCAGCGATGATGCACAATAACATGTCTACAGATGTTATCTCCAGGTCCAACAATGGCTTGGCACTTCGCTTCCTCCGACGGATTGGGGGTGGTCGCTAGACAATGGACTTCTTGTACCGACTGCAGCCACAAAGCCATGTGCCCCCGATAACCTACTGAATCTGATCAGTTGTGGTTGCAAGAGTGCTTGTACAAAAAGGTGTGGGTGTAAGAAGGCAGGACTCTCTTGCTCAGGTTTGTGTAATTGCAGTTCGGATTCTTGTAACAACCACAGAAACACTGTCCTGTCGGAAATTTCTGAGTTCGATGAATAATATGTATATAGGTCATGTCATTTCTGTATATTGCGTTGATAATAGTCAATGTAACTTAATCCATGTTGATTGATTTGTACATTCTGTAAATATTATTTATTGATTTTTGTACATTCTGTAAATATTATTTATTGATCTAATGCTGCCAGACACAGACGTGTCTGTTCGGTCCCAAGCCCGAAAATAGTTGAGTTCTCATGCTGACGAATTTTATGCCAAAAGGGGAACTCGGCCAGAAGCAGAGGGGGTCTTCCATAATGTCTATTTTGTAAGCAATGATAAAAGTCTTCAAATGGTGGTGGATTTTTTATCGTCTGTCCAACTAACATCCCGTTCTGTACTACGACCCTTTGGGCAAATCCGTTAGGAAAATCGTCATTTTTTGCGTAAATCCGATACTTTTTTGTGAATTTTCAATAATTTTTCGCAGAAATTGTCACAGAATGCACATTTTCCTCTAGGTAAATGTATATTAGACATTATGTAGCTCGAAATACGCGTAAACAAAAAATACAGTTGGATCAATTCGAGGTTACAAAGTTCGTGCGATTTTATTTTATTTTTTTCAAACGCGTTTTCGAAAAAAGGCTGTAGAAAAAAAAGCTCAACTGGGATTTTAGGGGACTTTTGTCTAATCGTTCAGTGACATGTACTCGACATTCCCTGAAAAAATCAGCTTTCTCCGATTTTTTTCGCTAGTGAAACCTAATGTTCTTGGGCTAACAAGGTATTTACAAAAAATAAGGAAATTTTGCCCTGACATCTCTTAATTCCTTCACATATTCGAATACGAAGTTGGTTTTTAGATGAGAAATACATGTTTTTGATTTGGCACGCAGTACGCGTCCAGAGGGTGTGTCTGAGCCCTGATTCAATATCCAAAAACCTCTACGACTTGACAGTTTATTTGTTGCATACTACAAAGAGGCAAAACTTGTCTCCGGGTCAATGATGTCTCAGCATATTCTTTTAGCGTTTCTTCATTCAGCTCGCATAGACAATCCCATTTATTGTCCTAGAATAAAACTTACAATCTTTGTTTAACCTTTAAAACTCCAATGCACAATGACACTCACATTCCACTTTGCGTCTTTTCGAACGTGATTTTGAAGTTCTCGTGGCTTAATTGTTCTCAGATCCACTCACAGCACCCGATTCTACTCTCGCATACCAGAACCCACAGTAGTAGGTGTAAATTGCCGATTCAATGACAGCATTTACAAAAACTGTACACGTACACGTACATGTACGTGTACCGCCATAGGGATTCAGCATTAAATCGTGTACAGAGTGTAAAAAATGTCGTTTTCACATGGTGTCCCAGAACCGGCAAACCCTTTTCACCCTCTCAGATCGCACTTTTGACCGTTCAAACATCCGTTGGCGAACGAGTACATTCGACACATCGCTCAGAAGGGGAAAATGTATGAAATTCGAAGAAAACGTAAATTAAAAAAATTTTCTCGACGTTCCCATCGCGGATCAGACCTTCGATCTATCGTTGGCGAACGCCGGCAAAAAACGCTTTGCCGATTCTAGGACAGCATGAAAAATGCGGTTTGCCGGTCCTGAGACACCGACGTTCGCCAACGGCTGTTTGAACGGTCAAGGGTGCGATCCGATCGATGAAACCGATTTGCCGATTCTAGGACAGAAAAATCGATCTCAAAACGTTTTCTCGACGTTCGCCAACGATAGATCGAAGGTCTGATCCGCGATGGGAACGTCGAGCAATTTTTTTTAATTTACGTTTTCTTCGAATTTCATACATTTTTCCCCTTCTGAGCGATGTGTCGAATGTACTCGTTCGCCAACGGATGTTTGAACGGTCAAAAGTGCGATCCGAGAGGGTGAAAAGCGTTTGCCGGTTCTGGGACACCATGTAAAAACGACATTTTTTTCCAAACCGATTTCGGCTTCCGGTACATCGAAAAAATGCGATTTGCCGGTTCTGGGACACCGACGTTCGCGATCGCGTTCCAGACGGTCGAGGGTGTGATCCGATCGGCGAAAACGATTTGTCGATTCACCTCGCGAGTTTTGTGAGGTGAATCGTAATAGAATCGGTTTTGTTGAGAGGAAATAAAAAAGTGATTGATATATATATAGGAGAGAAAAATAGAATAAATAGTTCTTTAAAAAAAATAAATATCGAATCGAAATAGATAATAAAATATACGTAAATCATGAACGATTCCCAGATTATGAGAGCAAGGTTTCTTTTAAAAATGCTGATGAGAGCCTACGCATTCTGCGTGAACGATCAACTAGTTCGACTCTTGTTAGAACGATGCGTCGGGTGTCGGGATCATCTAGACTTCGATCACGAGAATCATTCGTGTCTGACGATGGAAAGGGAAGATATGGCCCTCAAGTATTCCGAACCGGCGTTCGAATGCGTTCAAATCGACGACGTGATCAATTTTTGGAGGAGATCAGTCTTCTGTAAGGGGCGAGACAAGCCCACCAATTCGGAAGAAATGAAATTGGTGCGTAGAAGTCTGACTTTAGAAGACAAGGGATACGTCTTGAAATTATTGCTGGAGGAAGCATACATCTAAGTTTTCTCGTTGAAATAAATAAGGAGAATAGAAAATAAAAAAATAAATGCACACATAAATTTTTATCTAATATTAGAAAGAAAAAAACAAAAAAAATGAGAACTAGAAATAAACTGTATCCGACGTTAGATGACGACGAGGTTGAGAAGCCGAACGGCGTTTTGCCAACGGCGCCGTCGCCAGAAGAAAAAGAAAGAGGAGAGAGGTATCGCATCGATCAAATCCGTAGAATCCAATGGTATCTGACTCGAGAGAGAGATTCTTGTCATTCTCTCAAGAAGAAGTATTCGCGTCTCGTGAAATTCGTCAACGCAGTCGACATGACACTCATCATGATTTCCATGGGTTTACACGCGGCTGGCATCAGATTATTGTCGACTGCGGTCGGCGTTACGATCGTGTTGACCATAGAAGGAGTGGCTCTTGCCGCCGGATTGTCTAGCACGCTCGGAAACTTTTTGAGTAGGAAATTATATCTGAAGGCTAGGAAACACGAAAAGATTCGCGTCTTTGCCGACTCCAAGATTGACACGATATCCGAAATGATCTCGATGGCGTTGAAAGACGGTAGGATATCGGATGGAGAATACTTCATGATATTGAGCGAGAAAACGAAATACGATAATATGAAAGAACCCGTGAGAATCAAGACTCATCAGATCATCAAAAAAGAGATGAAGGATTCTCTTGTGGAAAGGGGGAGGAAAGAGGCCAGGGAGGAATTCGGTAAGTTGATAGAACTCAAGAGCAGCAATTGAAAAAAAATATATATATATATATAATATGAATAGAATTTTTTAAAAATGAAAATATTAAATTTATATATAAAATAAAAAATAAATACGAAATTAATTTAAATAACTCTCAAAAATGTATTGCGTAAAGTGTAAGAGAGTTACCGAGATGGGTAATTCTCGAGAAGTATGAACTAAAAACGACAGACAGATGCTTCGCAGAATTTGCAATGTCTGTTTGATCAAGATCCGATTCGTCAAAAAAAAAATGAGCAAAGGCGTCGTGAATAAAATGATCAATAATCTACCTTTCAAAACGCATCTGCCGGGTCACAGTTTCACGGGACCTGGGAACGAAATTGAACAAGAGACTCAACGCCGATCTGACTCCTAAATCTTGGAGCAAACCTGTGAATAGGGTGGAAGCGGCCGCATATGATCACAATCTGTGGTATGCCGGACATCCCAACAACAAGACTCGCAACGACGTCTGCGATAAAAACATGCTGGCGAAATTGAGAGGCATATCGAATCCGACCAGGAGAGAGAAGATAGAACGTTCGCTGGTCGGCAATCTGATCGGTGCAAAACGTCGATTCGTATGGGGCGTTCAAACAAAAAAAGCACTTTGGAAAAGAAGAAGAAACGATTATTGATGAGCGAATTGGCAGAGGAGTTACACAAACCCATCGTGCGTAAATTTCGAAAGAGAAGGGTGTTCATGAAGGGTTTGGATGACATTTGGTCTGCCGACTTGGTCGACATGAGATCGTTTTTGAGGTGGAACGAGGGTGTTAAATATCTATTGATGGTCATCGACGTGTTTTCCAAATACGGCTGGTTCAGAGCTTTGAAGAATAAATCGGGACCTTGCATCGCCGAGGCTCTGAAGAGCGTGTTCGACTCGTCTTCTCGAAAACCGAATAAATTGGGGGTGGATAAAGGGAAGGAATTCTACAACAAGGACGTTCGTCGATTGGTCGACCTCTACTCGATCGAAAACGAAGAGAAAGCCAGCGTCGTGGAACATTGGAATCGAACGATGAAGGAAAAGATGCAGAGATACTTCACGGCGAATTCGACCAAGAAATACATATACGCTCTGAACGGTCTGGTTGAAGATTACAACAACACGCGACACAGATCGATCAAGATGACTCCAGCAGAAGCTAGCGATCCTCGAAACGAAAAACGGGTCTATGAGAATCTATATCCCAAGAGATCTAAGATCAGGAAGAAGTCTAGACCGCCGAAATTTGCGGTCGGCGATCGAGTGAGAATCTACGCTTATAAGAAGCACTTCGAAAAGGGTTACACTCCTCGATGGACCTCAGAAATCTTCATGATAATCAGAATATTTCACACCGATCCGGTGACTTACGAAATCGAAGCTTTGGATCATCAGAAAGTTTTACGAACAACAATTGCAGAAGACGAAGTTTTAATAAAGAAAACATTTTTTTTTATTTACTCTCTTTAACATTTTCTTGTTTACACATATATATAAAGGAGAGAAAAAATAATAATAATAAAAAATAATTAAAACTATTTTTAGATAAAAAAAAGCAAGCTAATTAATAATCCAAAAACACAAAAAACCTTCAAAACTGGCAAATATACTAGATATCGCACAAAGCATAGTGAAAGATGAAAGTATTCAAGAATACGAGGTTCACGAATACGAACCGACAACCGGAACGAGTTTGAACAATGCGGGAGAGATAAGAATCAACGTCAAAACCCAAGATCTATTCGTTCATCCTAGCGAGAGTTACATAGTGGTGCAGGGACCGAATACACCGACGACGACATGGTTACTCTAGCCAATAATGGCATCATGCATCTATTCAGTAATATAAAATACTTGCTATCCAGACAAGAGATAGAATCTGTGTTTCATCCCAGTCAGGCCACCACGATGTTCGGACTCTTGATGTATCCAGATGATTTTTCGAAATCCAGAGGACTTAATCAGTTGTGGGTGAAAGACACTGTCGGCCCTGCTAGCGCCGGCGCCGCAGCGATATTCGACTACGTCGTCAAGACGTCCAGACCTAAAGGAATGTTTTTGTTCAGGATACCTTTGAAACACATCTTCGGATTCGCGGATGATTATAACAAGATCATGTACGAATTCAAACACAATCTGACGTTGATTCGAAAGGGAAACGACGACGCGATAGTGAGACTCCCTGCGAACGATGCAGGTAAGTTAACTCTACACAAGATATCGTGGTTCGTTCCGCACGTGCAGCCTTCGATTGTGGAAAAAACGCGTCTCTACAACATCATAGAATCCAAGAGTAAATTACCCATGGAATTTAGAATGAGAATCACTTCGATTGGAGATTGACTGTGAAATCCGCATCCGTGTTTCATTGTGGTCGCGTTTCGGATCGATAGGGACAGGTCTCAGGAAAAGAATATGTTGCTATTCGATCACTGCAATTTGAGAAACATGCAAGAGTTTCTGATCGCCAGAAGATATCCAGCAATCGATTACAACGACTTCTGCGGACTGTACGGCGACGCCGCGGATTTTAGAAAGAAGTATCATGGTCTAGACGAATTGATGAGAAACCCTAATATATCTCCTGGCGAATACAAGTCGATGTATCTCATGTTCGTATTTGATGTCAGTAAACAGAGTGAACGACTCAAGAGTAGCATCTTAGACATTCAGATCAAGATGCAATTCGATAGGAACGTGCCGAGAAAATACGAAGCCTTCACCCTGATCCTGTCGGATAGAGAATTACAATTCGAATTGGATGGAAATAAGATGTCGATCATTCGATGAGAGATGTGTGTGTGAAAAAAAAAATAAAAAAAAATAAAAAGAAATGAGTAATTATTAAGAAACAAAAAAAAACAAAAAAAAATAAAAAGTAATGAGATCAAGAGAGATTGAACATTTTTCTAAATCTCATTACTTTATTTTTGTTTTTTTTTTTGTTTTTAATAATCACTCATTATTTTTAATTAATTATTTCCACGCATTCACTGTTTGCTCAGAGGATCTAGTTCGATCAGTATGCTCACCACGGAAGTGGCGGCTTCAGGATTATTGGTTTTCGTAATGAAATTAATCCTGTCTCTGGCATTCCCTTTGAGAGGCGTGCCAAACGTGCTAACATTCGAGTGTTGATTCTCGGTCTTTTCGACGCTGTATCTCTTATCGCTCTCTATTCCATTCACCGTGAGATTGATGACCGCTCTGTTATTCAAATCCGTGGAAGCCAGACTCATTCGTATGATTTCACCTCGCAACAGCATGTGATATCCCACCTGACCATATTGCGATCTGCTACCTCCGTTTCCGAAAGACCACTCGGCTTTTCCCTCCTCTAACGTGCCAGTCTCCTCAGCCCACACGGTGATCAATTGTCTGGCGTATTTGACTTTCTCCACCACCGAAATCAGGGTGCAGGCGTCTGACATGTGCACGGGATCCGGTAGATTCGTGAGCGTGTGTCCGCCCATGTCTAGTTTACCTTCCATGATGTCGCCCTTTCTCCAGACCGAGTTGTCGTCCACGTACTTCCTGCTGACCATGCTGGAATCGAATTCAGGATTGTGATCGAGACCGAATAAATTCTGACCGTTCATGTTGATGCCACCCTCCATGGTTCCACCAAATTGTTTGTTCAGGTAGAGATCGTCCACTTGTGATTCTACATATTCTTGAGATCGTATCATGGTGGAATCCACGTAGCCCTTGTTGACCGTGGTGGGGTCCGCATCCGTGTCATCGACCTTCAACAGATTCAATATCTTGTTGAATCCCGCATTCAGATCCGATTTCATTTCTCGTCTCTCAGACTTTCTCTGTTCCAGATCTATGTAGTGTTTGGTCACCGCATCCTTGGGATTCGTTATCTTGTTAGAATTGGCATTCAATTCCAATTGCATCATTTTCTGAATGTATCTATTTCTCAGATGTTCGCTGAATTGCGCGTGAGAGTCATCCACGTATTTCTTGGTCGTGGCATTGGTGGAATCTATGGGATTCGCAACATTCACCAAACGTTTGGATTTTAGATCGAGATCGTTGGTCATGGCTTTATCCACGTAATTATCGAGCATGATTCGTTCCAAATCAGCGTACCCCCGTCCACGTATTTTTAACCAGTCAGGTTGCGACAACAGATTCATCAACAGATTGGTCTTTCCACAATTCGATTTTCCAACTATCAAGCCTGTTATGCTTTTGGGAAAGAACTCGTTATTCGACCTCTTGGTCGCGGAGTCGTTCCAAGACATATCTTTAATGTTCATCTTTTTTTATTTTTTTGTTATTTTTAGATTTTTAAACACAATTTTTATGCTTTTTCAAAACTCAATTTTTATAAATATTATTATTTATTTATATTACACTGTCGCGAGTTCTCTTCAATACAGATCCATTCGTCATTTTGGCTAAATCTTGTATGGGTACCACAGCATCCTTAAAATCTTTCCAACTTTTTGGCGATCGCTCTAACGTAGCACGCTTCTCCGGCGGACTGATCAACTTGTCAATCAATGCATCGGCTGCCCTCTTGCCAGCCACAGAAGCGATCCTACCACTAGCTTCAGAAGCGGCTTTCTCACCAGCATCCAAAGCCGTCTTCTTACCGACCTCAAACGCGTTTGATGCGAGTTTTCTACCTGCATTGCTCGTGAATGCTCGCATTATAGAATCGACGATGCCAGAACCACCGTGAACGTAAGTTCTAACGTATCCCCTATTCTTTATCACCAACATATTTTTATTTCATAATATATATTTTGTTTTTTTTACTGGTAAATCGTTTGTTGTTTAATTACTTTTTATTATTTTCTAGTGTAAAATTTACTGTTTTTATTTTCTCTATTTTTTGTTTGTTTGTTCTCTCTACTTATTATATATATCAATCCTTCAATTTGTTCATCAGTTTTTTATAATTATGTTTATTCAAAACCTTCTGCCTCAACAATTCGTCACATATGCTCACTATCTCATTATCTAATCCAGTATTACCAGCGCGTCGACTTGCCATCAACAATCTCAATCTCTGAGACAGAGCGTCAGAATCGCTCGGAAGAAAAGTGGTTCTCATTCCTTTCCCAGTCACCGATTAGACGAATTTCTTATTCATATCCCATATGGGTTTCACCACCTTTGTCCACTTGTAACCTCTATTGGCTTTGGGTCTCGTTTCTTTGGCATCGTTATATCTCTTCATGGCGTGAGTCTGAAACAAAATGTCGCCGTAATTGTCGAAATCCCGATCCGTGTAATCTAAAGGCTTGTCAAAAAGGTGCAATTTGCGCAGTCCAGGAGTTAATTTGTACCTATTCGAACTGACGATTAAATTATCATCATCCTCTTGCACTTCGGTGTCACCTACGAAAGTTCTACCATCAGAATCCTTATAAATTCCATACAACAGATCTCTCTTACCACCATCCTCGGACGACGCGACGCTATCAGTGGTGATAGTCGAAGCGGCATCGTCGCATTCGCTCACGTCGGTTTTGATTCTCGTGGGAACGTAATCTGGTGATGATCTTTGAAAGGAAAACCCCCTTGTAAAACTGCCGGAAACCCCCGTTCTCAAAGAACTTTCTTTTATGGGCTTCAATTCGTCAATGATCTCCTTCTTACTTCGTTCCTGAACCTCCGTCACGGGTTTAAATAATTTTGTGGTTTCGCATCTTAATTCCATCTCTCCCAATCGCCTGCTTCTGTTAGAGGATTGAATACTTTTCTTGAGT
Organism: Pictodentalium vernedei; assembly: GCA_031216915.1. Classification (NCBI taxonomy): domain Eukaryota; kingdom Metazoa; phylum Mollusca; class Scaphopoda; order Dentaliida; family Dentaliidae; genus Pictodentalium; species Pictodentalium vernedei. Next base: position 773,461,730 of record CM062296.1, on the reverse strand, counting down.
CATTCATATTCGTTGAGAAGTTGATCTCTCCACTTGGAATCTGTGATGTGTAAAAACATTTTTTCGTTTTTTTTAAATTATTAATATTTCCTTTAGAGTATGGTAACGTGAGTTATTTTATTATTCTTAAAAAAATTAAATGTATAATTATTTTTATGTTTTAAGTAAATAAAATCTTCTGTCTTTAATATATAATAACTAAAACCAATTGAGGGAAAAACATTTTACAAAATGAAACCTCGATAAATGCGTTTTGCCCTCGAATGTGTTAAAGATCACATCACCGACTATTCACACCGTGACGAACAGAACGACTTTGAAAAGTGTGAAAGTTTAGTGCATAAGAATGGAAATGTTTTATCGTAATCATCAAACAGCATTTCAGATGAAGTGAAAAATTCTGTTTTTAACCACTTTCCGAACGAAAAATGAAAAACCGGTTTTCAAAAAAATGATCAAGTAATTCTTTCTGATTTAACGCGTTTGAGAAGAATTGTATCCATCAAAAGGGTTCATTCATATCTCCGAAACATTATCACGAGTCAATTAAAACTCAATTTACCTCTTAAAAACCTAACTGAGAGGAACACGATTTTTCTGTCTCATTCATTGAACGAAAAAACTTTCATTTACGATTTCATAGTGTCAATTAAACACAAATCTTACCACTTAACTATCTGAGTAGAACGCGATTTTATAGTCGATTTATTAAATGAAAAACCTTTCATTTACACTGGAACAAAAAAATGAAACGATTTGCAAAGATTCCATAGTGTCAAATAAACACAATTTTTACCTCTTAAAACCCATCTAAGTGGAACGCTTTATAGTCGATTTTATTTGAATGAAAAACTATTTATTTACACTGAGTGCAATATTGAAAACTCCACAAAACTGATCTATTACGATTTACCTTAAAACTCACTATGACAAAACGTGGACGGACGATTTCCATCAGTTCTAATTTTCCAAACTCGAGCTTTTCCATTTCATTCATTGAACGAAAAACCTTTCATTTACACCAGAACAAAAAATGAAACAATTTGTGAAGATTTCATAGTGTCAATTAAACACAATAATTTTTACCTCTTAAAACCCATCTAAGTGGAACGCTTTATAGTCGATTTTATTTGAATGAAAAACTATTTATTTACACTGAGTGCAATATTGAAAACTCCACAAAACTGATCTATTATGATTTACCTTAAAACTCGCTATGACAAAACGTGGACGGACGATTTCCATCGGTTTTAATTTTCCAAACTCAAGTTTTTCCATTTCATTCATTGAATGAAAAACCTTTCATTTTCCACAGAACAAAAAATGAAATGATTTGCGAAGATTTCATAGTGTCAATTAAAACACAAATTTCCACACTTAAAACTATCTGAGTGGAACGCAATTTTATAGTCAATTTTATTTGAATGAAAAACTATTTATTTATACTGACTGCGATATTGAAAACTCCACAAAACTGATCTATTACGATTTACCTTAAAACTCGCCATGACAAAACGTGGACGGACGATTTCCATCGGTTCTAATTTTCCAAATTCGAGTTTTTCAGTTTTGGTTTGAGAAAAATCCTCGACGAGTAACTTCGCTTTACACCCACTTTGCGCTGTTGGCGAACATAGAGAAAACGTTTTGAGATTTTCCCGATCTAGAATCGGCAATCGGATTGCACCCTCGACCGTCCGGAACGCGATCGCGAACGTCGGTGTCCCAGAACTGGCAAACCGCGTTTTTTCGATGTACCGGAAGCCGAAATCGGTTTGGAAAAATTTCTTTTAAAAAATCCTCTATGAGTAACTACGCTTTACACTCACTTTTCACGTTTTGAGATCGATTTTCCTGTCCTAGAATCGGCAAATCGGTTTCACCGATCGGATCGCACCCTTGACCGTTCAAACAGCCGTTGGCGAACGTCGGTGTCTCAGAACCGGCAAACCGCATTTTTCATGCTGTCCTAGAATCGGCAAAGCGTTTTTTGCTGGCGTTCGCCAACGATAGATCGAAGGTCTGATCCGCGATGGGAACGTCGAGAAATTTTTTTTAATTTACGTTTTCTTCGAATTTCATACATTTTTCCCCTTCTGAGCGATGTGTCGAATGTACTCGTTCGCCAACGGATGTTTGAACGGTCAAAAGTGCGATCTGAGAGGGTGAAAAGCGTTTGCCGGTTCTGGGACACCATATAAAAACTACATTTTGTACACTCTGTACACGATTTAACACTGAATCCCTATGGCGGTACATGTACATGTACGTGTACGTGTACAGTTTTTGTAAATGCTGTCCTTGAATCGGCAATTTATACCTACTCACAGTTAAAGATACATTGTTTTTAAAGCCGATCGCCAACTAGCCCATTTGCGTTTGCTCCAGGTTCGGCCAAGATTTTCTTGGAATTATGTTTGCTGCGGTCACGTCACACACCTAGCTCTTTATCGCGTTAAACCGTTTAACTCGATTTTTGAGCATCAACGGAACCATCTTACTCACTCTTATTAGAAAGTTCATTCCAGAATTTAACCCTTTGAACCATGATGGTATCTTCCAATGGCAGCAATTGGAAGAGTAAATATTTATTACTTGGGGTTAGACCAATTAATATTTTCATAAATATTGATTGGTCTACACCACGCATTTACCTTGTAGCCATCCCCCTTAATGACATTTTTGGCTTATGACCCGGCTGAAAAAACGGCCTCTGGTGTGCAATGGGTTAACTCCACAAATACAGCAGTCTGGATCGTCATGAAATTTTACATGCAAGTTCAGTATGGCATGCTCTTCCAGGCACATAAGAAAGATAATATGCCCACACATTCTGCAAATGAGTTATGGCCCTTTCTTTTTCAGTAAATAATCAAATTTTCTGTCTGTCCTGTCAGCTTGGATTGTGCCACTCCAGGCGATGTGCCACGGAATGGCGTATACCCAGGATGGTAGTCCAGTTCTTATATTGCAGGATCCATATTTATAGAGAGCATGAGCAATGACGCTTTTACCTATATGTATACATTTAGGTCATCTGTAGCTGACTGAGATCAGTTGCGTAAATCTTTGAGATGGATGTAGGTTACATCAGTTAGGCCTCTCTGAGTCAGAATTTGGATTTCGAGAGAAACTCTGACGTTTAGAACGAAAAGATTCGCCCCAATTATTTCCACTTATAATTTTGGTATTGACTGACACTTTAGTAGAGGCACGTGAGACGTTACAACAGTAAACACAAGATCCGACGTCTTCATTGAAGACATTATTTCTTTTTAAAGTGATAGTCGCCAGACATGGGCACATCGTTAACGCGTTGGAATGTGTGATTATACACATGTTCTTACATGCACACTTACTCATACATTGTTTGTTGTTCGTGCTCTGTGTCATCTTTCAGATTGGGAACTCTATTTGAGTTTTTGGGGGGCACAAGTTGAGACCATCTTCATATATTTATATTATGGTGTCATATCATCTCCAAATAGTTTTTAGTCCTCTGTTTATTCCTATATTTTATGTTGCATAAAAGAACATGAAATACCAATGAGTTCTCTATCACGACTCTCTATTTTACAGATTAAAAATCTTCTAAGTGTGCTTGAATGGAATGTTACGACAGTGGTTACTTTTCATTTAAAAACGTTCTATGAACCACGAACAAGACAATATAAGCCCCTCTACAACAACAACAAATGCACACTTAGCGCCCCACCCTCCCCGAGCATCCGTTCCAATTTACCCCCGACATTCTATAAAGCTAAATGGCACTCAGCAAATTAAGTAAAATTAAGGGTGATACTATAAGTTACAGGACGTGCAGGTGGCGGATACGGTATCATATGAGGCGAGGTGAAAACAATATTGGACGAGGCGGTACGCCGAGTCCAATATTGTTTTTGCCGAGCCTCATATGACACCGTATCCGCCACCTGAACGTTCTGTAACGTATTTATTATGCCAGCGAAAACAAAATAACAATCAAATTTGAACGCCGGCAAATTTGCAAAACTGGTGCAAAACGCTATGTAAGTTGTAACAAACGTGCACAGTTGTCTCCCTGTTTGTGTATAATTTCCTTGACAACACAGACAACAGCGATAGAAGTTTTTCTTCGTACTGTCACTTTGTCTTGAGTGTGCAGAAAATGTCCGAAACGTCCGATTTTATAGAATTCGAACAAAATAAATGTATCTCACATTTTTTCCCATTGAATTTCATTCATTTTCCTACAATTTCATCATTGTGCAATCTTATAATTATTCAATGAAATTAAATCCATTTTCGAAGCGACGTTATCCATTTACCACAACAGAGACTACAGAATGAGCTCAACGAGAAAAAATGAAATTAATCTATTCCCGGGATAAGACAATTTTTTTCTCAGTTTATTTATTCACACTATATATATTTTTCAACTTTCTAACAACGCATTTATGGGTTATATATTTTTTCTAAAGCTTTTAAAATATCGAGGCGAACACCGTACCAAAACTGTTGTGTGTTAGCCTCAATAAGCTTAGACCCTAAGTCAAGTTAGAGCCAGGCCGACTTATCCGTTATCGGTAGATCGAATACAGTAGTATTTCTCACTTCAAATAATTAAATTTACATTTAAAAAATAAATTTCACAATAAAATTATTATAAAACGAGAGAAAATGAGACATATAGACACGGAGGAACATTTGATTGTACTGCAATTTCTTCAATATGGATATAAAAGCACCGCGAGGTGAGGAATTTCCACGTCGAAACAAAATGGCGGTTCTGACCTAATACGAGTTTCGTATTAGGTCACCTCGGGCTGCAGGTCACTCGGGCTCAGTACCGTCCCACTATTCGGGGGCTGTGATTGGCGAATTTCATTAGCTGGCATAATAAAACGCAATCGCCGTGGACTGATTGTTATCCACATATGGGCAGTGCTGTCCATTATTGCGTTTATCAGATGATAAAAAATCATCATCATCAAAAGATTTAATTAATGAAGCACCGGGTACAATCCGGTGCTTCATTAATTAAAATTTTTGTTGATGATGATTTTTTTTATTCCTGTAATTAGTGTTTCGAATCTGGTATTATTGCGTCCGTGCAAATATTACCCATCCGTGGAAAGTGGCCGGTCCACGGCGGCCTATACCAATCTAGAGAACATACGCAGTTTTCGGTTACAGTGATACATATTTCAGATTTCTTCTAAATAGGGCAATAATTAAGGAATAGTGCATGGCTTGGAGTTGACTACGCTCATATAGTGCCCAGTGTGGTGGTGTAGTTCCCGCCGCGAAGCGGAGGGAACTACACCACCTCACTGGGCACTATATGGGCGTAGTCAACGACAAGACATGCACTAATCCTTATATTATATCGAACATCCATCAAGAAAAACATTTGTCCAATTTGTTAATCTATTACCAAGGTAGCAGCCCTACCAACCAGCGTTATATAGAAAAAAATACCATGTAGTTTTTAAAAAACATTTTCTTCTTCCAAAACACGGCTAACTTGGATTATTGATATGAGCAGAAGACAGATTTTGAATCGGTCGGCAAGGGTAAACAAAACATTTCCCCTAAACGGAACTGTGTATTCTAGAATCGCGCAACTCGCGAATGAAAACAAAAATTTTCGAATTTTGACAACGCAGTTTGATAATTTCCACACATTTGTCACACATATACATTACCGAATGGGACAGTACGGGATACAAACTCCGAAGATTCAACTGAATTCCATTATTTATTCGTTTACTGCCCAAAACATACAATTAAATAGCGAAATAATATGAGCAGCGAAAACTAACGATTTTTCATATCCGGACGCGTTCTCATGAAAGTTGTACCCAGGTATGGACCATTCTCTTCGAAACAAGATATGGATCATCTTCTCAAGGAATAAAATGAACGCCTCGGAAAATGTGACTTCAACAATGGAAAAGCGATACATTTTTCCACAATGATTTCTTTCCGGGTCGTTTTGTGGATGCCTCTGTGAATCGATATTTAAATTTAGCCTGATTAGTTTTATTCGCCCAATATGAAAAGAAAACTGATATAGTAGTGTGCTAAAAATAGAAACGTGTAGTGCCTGGGTGTAGTGCCTGGTCAGTTCTGTGGATGCAAACTACACGAAATAGGGGTGCAGCATTCGTCCAATCAGGAGCCCAGAAGGTCACGTGAGATATAATATTGGTATTTAGATATATTATACTGTTCCTTCAAGAATGACAGAAACACCACCCAATAAGATAAAATACCATACCTCTTTGATATCAATAGCTTTTCTGTTACCTGAGAGGCTATTTATAGAATATTTAGATGAATCTGTTCAAATAACTCTAATCCGCAATAAAAATTCTAACGTACTTTTTAAGAACCCTTTCAAGCATACTGCTTATTGTATATCATAAGAGACTCCCGCGGTGAAGTATTGAAATTCTCAACATGATACACAATGCAAACAGGATACAACATTTAGATAAGTGATGAATGGAGTGGCAGTTATGAAGACTGCGTTGTTCGTTTTGTTTTTCAGCACCTCGGACGTCTTCAGAAAATTATTAACACTTTCCGCAATTCTGTTTCATGAGTTTTTGCTTGGGAGTGGGGAGGGGGGTATTGAAATAAAGATCCTTCACGGAGTCCAGGCTCGAAGCTAGGATCTCAAAATTTCCCGACAAAGTGGCGCGAGAGTTCACATTTTCCGACAGTGTTCCCGGGTTGGTGACCAGAATAAATTTGAAACCTAACTAATAATGTTATTTTCAACTGCCCAGTCTATAAATTACGTGGGAGGAGAAGTGTGATTTGTTAGGTAAAGTGTTAATCAAGTTTTTACAGTTGAGAATTGTAAGATAAATCTATCGTCACCAATATTATTTATCAGAGTCTCGCTCTTGTTTCTAAATGTATATTTCGCCTCGTGTTCAAATCGTCAAGATGTAGCCTCAGAAACAAGAGCTCGATTCTGATACAATATGTATAGGTTACATCATAGAAAGCAAGTGGTATTGAATATACAATCGCGGGGTGTTCACGAGGGCACTGTATACCATGATTACCTATTCTACTATATATGAAAAGCCTATGACATAAATTTTAACTTTGCACACCAACAGCGATGAACACGCCAGCAATGGGATTTCAATAGTAAAAATTTACACCTACAGTAGAACTACATCCCTGTTGACCTTTGGTGACGACGACCTGAGTGTAAACTTGTCTAAATTTATCGCACGCCGCCTCGCGGAGAGTGAAATGGAAGTGGCACTTATTTATTACGTTTTTAAATGGGTTTACCTCATAAGATGCCAAAAATTAACAAACATGCATTGTCTCATGTTAATGAAGCATACATTACTCGAAATAGTATTTTATTATGTTATTAAAACGAAAAAAGCTCAGTTTCTTTTTTTCATTTCGTTTCGGCGATAAAATTGACAGCGAAAGTACCGCCTGCCGATGCTCGTGTAAACAAAAACAGATTCGCTCGTTTTTATGCCTGGTGCTCAGTAAAACCGAGAAAAAATAATAGCGACTCTTAATAATCTGACGATCATGGTATAAATAAAATATACCCAAAGTAGCTTGGTGTACCAAATGTTCACCACTCGTGGTGAATATTTGGTACACCAAGCTACAATGGGTATATTCCATATGTATATGATATAGTTCGAGCCAATTTAGGAGAATCATTGGGTTCCAAACTTTAATACTGTTGGTAATGTGGATTTTTTCCCTTTTCCTTCATGACTGTCGCAAAAGGTCTCATATTTGTAGGGTCGTGCGAATCCTCATTTTTGGCTCGAATGGAATACCGAGTCGAATCTTGCAAAAGATTCGAATCCGAATCGAATCCGTTTTTGCTGCAAATAATCCGTCAAGAAACTCTATGGGAAGTTCTCTGTGTTGTATATCCAAACTACGTTGATCAGCGAAGAAACGAACGGACATCGTGGCAATCAAAGTAGTTCGTCGTTTGCTCTGTCATAAGGAAAGGAGATGAATCCAAGATGAAACAGATACGTAAAATTCTTAATTTCGAGGTTTAAATGGGAAAGTCAGTACTACATGTATGACACATTATTTATAACGCCGGCTTCAAAGGCGGCATCGACTCAGTGGTACATGTATGCAGCATTGTCCGTTGCAGTTTCATCCGACATCAGCACAACGGAATAGTGCTGGTAAACATCCCTGCTTCGCATGTTAATGGGGAGTAACTCCATTGGTTCATTTCACACCGGCTATTCCCATATGATCGGACGGTACTCAGGCCTACGGGTGCATATGAGCGAGAGAAAACCCAGTGTCTTTCTAATTTCATATACTCTGCCATTAATACGTGTTATACAATGGTGATTTGCCAACTTCGTGGGTGAAATACACTGGAACAATGACAGTTTACTCTCGATTAGTATGTTCAAGCTAGTTGGTAGGATTCGAAAAGTCGAATCCGTGATAATGGATTCGAATCGAATCCCGTGAAAGATTCGAATCCGAATCGAATCTCGAAGCTTCGCAGGGCCCTAAATATTTGGCATTAATATCTCGTTATATTCGTTGTGAAATCTCTGAATTAAGTATAATCTACTATCTCTCATATCGTCATACAGATATTACTGATGGAATCCTACTTACAAGAATCCCTTTCTACGATACGTAGGTGGTAAAAGAATTCTTTTTCGTAATATGGGGTCATGAGTGATATTCTGATGAGGGTATTTGGGATGATAGATTATATACCTCATTCAATAATTTCATCAGAGCCTTCATGGGATGTCAATATGAGGAGTCATGGATTAGACGTCATTGATAGATTTTCGCATGACCTTCATGGCCCCATGCAACGAAAAAAGGAATTCTATATGTACATGTATGTATCAAAGGACGGGATTCTTGTAGATGGGATTCCACAAGTAGGATTCCATAAATGATGTCTAGATGAGGATATGAGGGATGATAGATAATACCTCAGGGTGGGATTTCCTCGTGGCCCATGAGCACAACGGCCCCATACGACAAAAATGATTCTGTAAGCATAGACAGACCGTAGAAGGGATTCCAAAGTTATATTCTGCGTAACGTGGTCGTTGAATACCGAAATGAAGATATGAGGAATAATAATTATACCTCATTGATGGATTTCCTCAGGATCCTCAGGGATTCCGAAGTAAAAATTCGAAAATTCGCGTAACGTGGCAGTTAAATGCCGGGATAAGGATAAAAAGGGTGATTTCTTCATGGCCCTCACGATAAAAAAGGGATTATGTAAGCATTGATAGAGCATAGAAGGGATTCCAATGTGAGATTTCGCGTAGCGTGGTCGTTAAATTCCGAAATGAGGACATTAGGGATGATAGAGTATACCCCATTCAGGGATTTCAGCATGGCCCTTATGACCACACACATGTCACCCTAACAACGCGCGCTGCGCATGGGCACTGGCACGCGCAGTGCATGATGTTAGGATGACTCGTGTTTCCGTCATCCATTTTATCCAATGGAGGCCGTGAAAAGGCGTACATCTATCATAAGATGTCGCTACGGTAATGGCGTCTCAACATGGCCGCTCACATGGGCAACAATGGCAATCACACATTACGTAACCGGTCACCTGACAATAACGTTACTTCCAGGGTCCGAAAGCGGGTCCCGGCAAATTAGAGGCGAAAGGTGTAAGGACCACTTCTGCAGAGAGACATTTTTAGGTTGATTATCCTTTTCCATTTTTCAGGGCTGTATGCAGAAAATCATGGGGTGGTCGGGAACTATATGTATGACAAAAGGCATGGTACAACGTTTGAAATATTTGGAACACAAAAGGAGCAATATTACCCTTACTGGTACGATGAAGCGGAACCGCTGTGGGTAACAGCAGAGAAACGGGTGCGTATTTATTTAAATCCACACAAAACACTGTTAACCTCCTCCAAAAATGCAACTCTTTAGCGATACAGGAAATATTTTTGTCTATCTGTCGCTGGCAAAAAATTACCAATCCGCTACAGGTGGGTAAGCATTTTTATATCAGATCTTGATGCTGGGCCGCCAAAATGTGTTGAAGAAATTAGAAAGCAAAACACTGGCCTTAGAGCCGAAAAAATACGGTGTTTTGAAACCCCCACTATCAATAATTATAATGTATAATTTATTATATTTATTGTTTTAAGTGTGTGATATTTCCTTCACATTCATCACTTGAGCTTTGTACAAATATCCTTCCTCCTATTGCTTCTATATTCATCTCTTAACTCTTGCAGAATCAAGATTTTTTTTATTATGATAATTTAATTTAGATTTATTTGCCGACGATGATGACAATGACCTCTGAGCCCCTTCCAACAGAGCATTGCATCAGAACATATCAGCAAATTACCGAATGAAATTCGTGAAATAAATTTGCCGTGCTCTAGACTGTTTATATCAGCCTTACCGCTAAGATGATAACTCTGTCAGGCCTAAAAAAAAGTTGAAAATCTGTTTCTCAGGCCCTCCCGCATGGTCATTTTTTTGGCTGCCGCATGCTCACTTTTTATAAAGAATGCAAACTTAAAAATAAAATTTAAATGGTTTATGTCTGATATTTTACCCCTGTTAATAATATTGATACATTTGACTCTTGAGTGCCACAAGGCTTTGCAGTGCTTTGGCATTGCAAATCCTTGCACTCATGGGACGAAATACATCACCACCCAAGCTATTCTGTAATTTGTGAGGCATAAAACACAAAACAGTCCAAGAACATGAACTTCCCATGGCAAAGAAATAATTATAAAAATAAGAAATAAACTAAAAAAACACCCGCTTACATGCAGTTTTACACAAAATTATTTGAGAAACACAAGATCTACTTTGTGGAGCCTTATCTATCATTTTCTTTGGAATCTCGTGTGAAATCATGCCTACTTTCATTATTATCCCAAACATGGCTGACAATTTTTGTCATTGGGAGAAATTTATAGACAAGTTACCTCCCCTAATTTCTTGAAACTCTCAGGAAATGCAACACTAAGGTTTCGCTCCACATTTCGAGGCATTTCCAAAATGACAAGCCATGAATTCTCTTCAAATGCGAAAATTCTTAGTTATCTAATCCATAACATGTATTACATTTTCCAGAATCCAATAAAAACAAAAACAGTTAAAACTAGAACTCCTGTCATGAGATGCGCACAAATAGCACGTCGATCTGCGTGTTAATCTATGCTTTATGACCATAGTAAGGCTATCAAATTCTGTACATATGGCCTGTGAACAAGCAATGTTTCAGCCAATGGACCTCCGGGTATCCCGGAGGTCCATTGGCAGAAACATTGCTTGTGCTTGCTATGAGAAACCAGGAGAATCGGCCGTGCTTTGGATACCATTAGATATGGCAATTGCGCGCAATTCCTGCGTGCAATAAAGTCTAAGGGTGGTATACTTTATTGTCAAATGCAAGGCTTTAACCTGCCAAACTGTATGAAAAATACTAGTCATGTCCAGCTACCCAGCAGCAGCATCAAAAGCAGAATTTTCCTACCACTCCCACTTACTTAACCCCGGAGCATATAAACCGCTGGTTCTAAAATGAAAACAAATTATATGTTCCCGTCTCATTCTTTAGTTACATGCCTCGTAACAACTCCGTGTAAAAATGACATTTTGAAAAATAGTCAATTTTTCGAAGCCACTGTTTCCCATAATTCCTCTGGTAATTTACCCCTATGCATCAGACTCCAACTCTGTGACGAAAACTTCAAATTCTCTTGTTCAACAATTAGCATAATGCAATCAAATATCTGACACTAAAAACATATCTCCAATTTATAAGGCATTATTTTCAACGTATGGTCTATGTTTAGAATTTTGCCCCTGTGCAAGAGTGCGAAACCGTAGAGCGGAACGGTATGGGAATTTCATACAAAAAAAAATTGAAATTTTAAAATATTAGTGACTTTGTATTATCGATGTGTGCGTCAGTTTACTAATCTCAGGCAAGAAAGGGAAACTGTCTTTTTACAGTTTTTTTCCAGTCAGGTCGAATGTTTGACTATTATTATCTGTAGAAACCCATTTAAAAATAAGAAAATGGCGTTTCCGCCATCTTTTGATGTTCTGCAACTTTTTTCGGTTAATCTAAACTGTGTACGCATCATGTCATATAATGTGACACTGCGCATTCTAATAACATAACTCCCTGCATGCTGCTGGCGGTTATTCCCGCCCAGGATATAATTTCTCTTGCCATTGAAATGAGGATAATTTGGGTTCATTTAATCAAATCTCCTTCCAGTAAGATGAATGGATTTTTTCACTAATGATTTCTTGAGTTAAATTTAGATTAATTTTTCATCAAATCTAGTCATGGCTGCTTCACAGCAGCCATGACTAGATTTGATAAAAATATTTTGAAAATACGCAGCGGGTTAGGAGATAAATGTCTAGGGTGTGAGATTTGCTATTTTATTTCTGTGAAGCATATAATTAAACCTTTACTCTGTTCATGCATTTTTTATAATTAAACCTTTTTCTGTTCAGGCAATTTCAGGCAAATGATTGGCTAAAGTACTTTTCTTTTCATAACAAAATGAACTGAAAAAAAACGCATTTAGGTCCGCCCTAAACCACGCTCCCAATATCTGTCTTAAAAATTACGTTGCACAGTGTGAATGGAAAATACCCTCGCTCACTCATATTGTTTTAACATGAAAATTAATTAATATTTATCTCATCATATTAAACAGACTTTCAGAACAAAATTTAATAAACAATGAAATCCTTGTCATGCTTTTTATTTCATGTTCAATTTGTTTATACGCAATATTGTTGATCCTCTCCGTTCATCGTTTTACCCAAATCAAACGTAAACAATGGCCGGTCATAATTACCCACAAACAAAACTCACGCGAGCAAAACTTTCCAATTTCCAAATAATCTGGGGGGGGGGGAGGTGGCGTGGCGGTAACCGGTTCTCGTCAGATCACCAAAGTTAAGCAACATCGAGCCCGGTTAATCCTTGGATGGGTGACCGTCTGAGCGACCAATTCGGACTCCCGCGTTGTGTCCTTGGGCAAGGCACTTAACCCCGATTGTCCACATGGGGGCACACGATGACGCCATGTACTAATTCGTACTTCACGTCGATGGTATTGTCTTCAACCAATCTAACTCTGCCTGTGATGCAGTGCGGAGTTACGATGTTGGGGGTTGACAGCTGCTCGTCGTTGCTCAGTGATTCTTTCCGGGTACTCCGGCTTCCTCCACCCGTAAAACTGTCACCGACACTATATCACCTTGGCTGTTAAAGTGTCGTTAAACCCTAATAAATAAATAAATAAATTTTGAAACTGCGTATACCTCTGAATATTATTTGCGCGAGAAGGTATCATGAAAGCGCAATTTGTCGATTCTGCCTTCACAACTGTCGTCCAGGTTACGAAAATATTATCCTCATGTCAATATTTATGATTTGAAAAATCAGCACCCATGTGGTGAAGTTCATGAACAATTTATTGCTGTTCGTTGCGAGCAGTTTTGGCGACGGTTGGGAAATATCCTTGATGTCGAAAGCATTGTGACTGAAAACGACTTTGGGATTTATTATTATGTTTCAGTCTCATAAACAGGGTTGCTAGTATGTACGGAAAATTATACACATAAACTTATATTTTATGCCTTTATGAGGCATTTGTCAATTTTAGACCTTACTTGCGGCTCAAAAAATAAAAATGTGTGTCTAATACAAGGGTCATTTTTTCCTGCTGCAAATTAACCAAATTTCCCTAGAGATGCCAAAATCAAAATGAGAAATTGCGGTGAGGTGGGGTTTGGTTGGGTGGAGTTGAGATGCGTTGAGTGGAGAAAGGGATAAGTGTGGTCTGAAATTTATATTCCCACTCTTAGGTTTGTCATTCTTAAAAATTACATATTCAGTATACATGTATGCGGAGGTATATGCAAATGTACCAATTTTCACTGGAGATGCCAAAAAATAAAATGAGAAATTGTGGTGGGTGAGAAATGGTACAAGTGTGATCTGAAATTTATATTCCCACTCCTAGATCTGACATTATATCCAGTTTACACGTACGCTGAGGCATCTATATATTTATATGCTCCAAAGGTAAGTTTTACCCACCCCACCCCATCTCTCTCTCTCTCTCTCTCTCTCTCTCTCTCTCTCTCTCTCTCTCTCTCTCTCTCTCTCTCTCTCTCTCTCTCTCTGGTTGTGTCTGTCCCTCCCTCTCATGCGTCTGTATTTTTTCGAATAAGTCACTAATTTTCAGTTATGGTTCTTCCTTTACACTGTAGAAACTACGCACCTCATGGTACTACTGGCCAGGGACTGAAGTGACAATTCGAGGAATCAGACCATTCCATGTGACACCATATAATCAATTTGTCCCAACTTTGAAGGAGCACCTAGATGGCGCATTTCTGGCAGCAGTGGAAGACTTTTTATACAGAAATGTTAGTATCGTAGGTACGTCACATATCTATGCTAACTAGTATTTGAACCCGTATTCTTCCTCCCCACTCCGAAATGTAGGGTCGTATTTAGTTACAACTAAGTTGAATAACTTAAAAACAACGCAGGGATTAACCACAACGATATGTGTTTTTGCCTATACCAAAAAGGTTTCTGTGTCAGTGACCTTTAAGGTGTAATAGAATAAGGCAAGCCGCAATGGATACCGATTGGAAGAAAATATTGTTCAATGTCCCTGGAACCATTTCTTTAGAGCTGAGACGGGTTTCCGGCTCGGTTCCGTTTTTTTGCGGTAAACCGGAATACCGAACGGCAAGGCGCCAAAAAACCGATCGAACGGTTTTCCTGTGTTTGTGCATAACCGATCAAACTATCTTTCTGGGATGGTACTGGACTAGTGCCCTGTATGGACTCTCGTCAGTTGGTCTAAGGGAATGGGGCGAATACGTTGTGTCCCCACTGTCGTAATTTCTCCTTTATTGAATCGTTCATCGGACGAGTCAGCAATAAAGGAAATGTAACACTGAGAACACAACATATATTGGATGAACTTTATTTGCTTTTTGATATAATATTTTATTGTTCATTATTTAATCGCCTGAGTGCTAGAATGTCCGGCACTCCCTTTCACCGTGTTTCCCAATTTTACCCCTCAGCTCCAGGGATCGCGACCTCAGCTTGAACAACAGTGACCCCCAAAGGTGCCATCAAGGTACTCTTCAAAACCTGGCTTCTCTTTATCACGCAGGCCACCAAAGACCTCTTTGATTTGACCCCCTCTCGCGAGAGAATCATCGAGCAGCGGCGAGCTGCTTACCCGAATTTGGCTTTTCTGACACAATAGGCTTGGCAACTGATCCCCCGAATCCATGAGGATGATTAAAGGCATGTTAGGCTGTGTCCAATAGAGATACAGACAGGACTTTTGTGGTAAGTGGTGTCATATAAACTATTATTTCCTGACAGGCTGTAATCTGGCAATTTGATTGGCTGACAATTACGATGTAAATAATACCCTTGCGCACTTGAAATATTAACACATAGGTTTAGCCCGGTGTAAAAACATGAATATGCAGGCAATGTGATTTCTTTCAAAATCAATAAAAATAGCTCATGGCATATGTTTTAAAATTAACGGTGCTGTTCATTGAAAAAATAATCAACATAATACCCTTAATTCTGTGTTATTCATAACAAAAAATCAGAACACTGATGGAACAATACTTTAATGTGGAATTATCAGTTTTCTTTTTTCTCTTTCAAAATGCCATTTGGACAGTATTTGGTGGATTTCTTCTGATGTTTTGTCACACTGTAAAACGTCTGAGCATATGTTTTTTCTCATCAGTATGAAGGTACTCACTGGTTATTCCGAAGAACATATTATTGACCGATTCTTATATCTTTGATACATTTCAACATGAAAATAACAATAGAAAACACGCATTATATTTTGTTTGCCAGAGCTCGTAGAGCTCTGTCAAACAAAATATAATAGGTTATTTTCCTTTTCTACAGAATTATAATTATCCTTCAATTCGAAGGAACTTAGTGAGAAAATAAACTCGTTATCTATGTATATGCCAGGGTATATGGAAATTTAAACTGGTTTAAAAACGGATACACCCTTCGGCTGCGTCTCAGGATTATCAGTTTTCAAACCAGTGTAAATTTCCATACACCCTTGGAAAAAAATGGATAACTAATATTGCGAGCCTGAAAAGTTGTTTACTATATGTTTTTACACATAGAAAAACGGAATCGAAACCGAGGTTTTTACCATGGAACCGAACCGAAGCTGAATCTGAAGAATCAAAACAGCCCAGCTTAACGTTACTTAAACATACTTTATTTCGTGAATCAGAAAATGGATTGGTATACAGGCAAACTTGTATTATTGCCACTTTAGCGGGCGTTCTCTAGTATATTAACAGAGTTTAGCGGGGCGGTAAGACTCAGTAATTCATGACGCCATGCAACCGGAAGCGAGCCGCGGGCGTAATGAAAACAAAATTCGTTAACAGCCCGCTGCCCGCTTCCGGTCATGGTAATAATAGTAATAACATGATTTTGTCGAGCGTCCCGGTTTATTTACGGCCCTCGAGGAATGAATAACAGCCCTCTTGCTTATTAAGGGCCCTCGACTTCGTCTCGTGCCGGTATTAAACCCTCGGGCTGTTATTCATTCCTCTCGGACCGTTAATAAACCATAACGCGATCCAGACTCATGTTGTTGTTATATAATTATGCATGGCGTTCTATCGCTCGTACATGCTAAAAACTAAAGTGTTAAAAACTACACTTGAAGTGCTGTATTTAACAATTACTAAGTGCTGAATTAGCACTTTGTTCAAGTGTAGATATCCCAGAACTTGACAGGTGTTACAATAATACCACTCGACAAGTTTAACGTCGCGACACTTAAAAGGAACCAACGCAGATGACGCAGATCAGGCTCGAACTCTCGAGCCTGATCCGCGTCATCTGCGTTGTGTACTTTTAATTATGTACCCACCAAGCGCAAATCAAATTATGGACGATTCTGGAAGAACCACCAATGCTAGACACATGGGAAGTGCCATCCATTCAAGTTTCAGATGTCTGACGATTGTAATGTCTAAGTGCTTAAAGCATTGCACTTTGAGTGTTAAAATCAAACCCTAAGAGTTAGAATGGGTTTAACGCCTTGAAAGTGTCAGTTTTAGCACTTTAGTTTTTAGTGTGTGCCGCACATGTGTTCAATGTGCGAGTTGTGTGTAACTTCACGTTCTTGGACCTTGCATACTTGGTTTCCACTCCACCGCGGCTTTTCCAGCAGCAAGTAATTATTCACTTTACATGTTGCAGGACACAGACGTTGTCATATTCCGCAGAGGAAAATAAGTGTGGGACACATGTGCAGTAGTATTGAACAGTAGCTTGTGATCTGACTTACATTGGGGGCGCGGTGGCTCAGTTGGTAGAGGTGCAGGCTGCACACCGAGAGGTCCTCGGTTCGAATCCCACCTGCGGCAACCGCGTTGTGTCCTTGGGCAAGACACTTCACCCCCACTGCCCACGTGGGGGCACGGTGACGTTGTGTACTAAGGCGTACTGCACGTCGATGGTGCACCTGTCTTCAAACAATGCTAACCCTGCTCGTGTGGAGTTGGTATGTTGTGGAGCTGACAGTTTCTCGTCGTTGTTCGGTGGTTCTCTCAGGGTACTCCGGCTTCCTCCACCCGTAAAACTGTCACGGTCATGGTTAGCCATTGTGCAGAAATATGTGACCTTAAACACCAATAAATAAATAATAAATAAATCTGACTTACATCAAGAATTGGAAAATTTATTTAATCACGTTGATTTTTACATGTACGATCGGTTGCCAAACTCATCAAAACGAAGAGGACTATTTTTCGATATATGATCTGTCAAAACCGGCTCAGCATTGTTAACTGTGTAGTCTTTCAGTCCATGCCTCCTCAAAACTGTATATTGTGATCGATGCTTGTTTACAGATCTACTCTTGGGGACACAGTCGGTGCATGTCGTTTTCATCTGCTAAATTGTAATATCTGTCGATTGTAGCGGATTACTGTAAATTGAGTTGACACGCCTAAAGTTCATATACAATAGTATTGAACTATGACCTTACGAAGTATACCAGATTAATTAAGTTATAGGGAGTGGGTGTTGTGTTTTTGAACGTATAATGAGATATACCATCAATATTTACCATCAATGATTTCCGGTTAAGCTTCATAACCCGCTGCGCAGATTATGAAGTTAACTCCAAATCATTGATGATTTGACTAAAAACGCTGAAAAATGTCAACATTAGCATATTTTTTCAGTCGTCCTTAGTTTTCTTCAAAACTGAAATGATTGTTGTTGATAACCTCGTTATCTGTGAGGCATTTGTATGGTCTATAGTTTATTGTTCATTTCTTGTTATTGGGTTTTAACGACACTTTCAACAGCCAGGGTCACCTCGTGTCTAACTGGTTTGCGGGTGGATGAATCCAGAGTACCCCAAGAGAATCACCGAGCAGCTGCGAGCAGCTGTCAAACTCCCAAACGTACTAACTCCACCCAAGCAGGGTTAGCATTAGTTGAAGATAAGTGCACCATCGACGTGCAGTACGCCTCAGTACACAACGTCGCTCTGCCTCCACGTGGGCAATCTGGATGAAGTGCCTTTCCCAAAGATACACCGCGGTTACTCCTGGCGGAGATCAAACCGCGGACTATTGTTCAATTAAAAAGAAATGACCAATGATAACGGGCAGTTGCCATTATTCTCCCACCAAAAAGCAGATATGTTATGGTAATTGATCACAATAACCAAGTGCAGCTATTAACTCCTTTGGCGCGGAATAATCTGAGAAACAGAATTCTTAGCGCCTAATATTCATCAGGAATTTTACAAAAAGTATAGGTTGTTAGACTAAAGCGTTATTATTTTAAAAGATGTTCTAATGATCTCATTGACAGTTTTTCAAATGATTTCCTGTATATATTTAAACGGCACCTTTTATACTTACAAGGGACGATGTCGTTGTTCATGGATAGGACAAAATGGTGCATGAAACATAGGAATACGTATGTTTGTTCAACCCTTTACCCAACGAATCGGCCGTAAAATGCAACTTCAGCAGTTGAAAAAATATTATTTTTCAAAAACTTTCAACAAACCATATCATGTGACCCCTCGTTGGAACGAGCTCGTCGAGCTCGTTCCACCGAGGGGGTCACATGATATGGTTTTGTTGAAATTTTTTGAAAAATTTGAAAAAATGATATTTAAAATAATAAATTTTGATATCGTCTACGTTCGTTGAAGGATTAAAGGCACATGGAAATGGACACACACAGTTGGCTAAAATGACTACTGCAGTACCTTTCCGCGGTCTGCCGTCTGTCGACTTTAGTCTGTTTGTTTGTTTGTTTGTTGGTGGTTAACGTCACATATTTATGCACCATGGCTAATCGTGACACAACATGGAGATGAAGTCAAGTGTAGTCAATCATTGATCTGCATGTTGCCCATTTGAGAGGACTTTCACCCCAAGCATTGGTGACTGGGTCCTATTTTACTAGTAAAGCGGAACTGGTTTACCACAGTAAACAAGTGCTGCTTACTTCCCGGGGTTCCCACGGGGATCGACTTTAGTCGCCTGTCGCGCCAAAAGAGTTAATGCTAAAGCAGATTATAGAAGCAGTCACATTGAAGCAGTCACAATGTAAATTAACTCTTAGGTGATGCAAGCTGAAGTCAATGGGTTTCTTTCCTACATAACTATAAAAGTTATTTTTTCATTATCAAACCTATAGCCTTTGTTCCATTCTAGGAACACAACTTTGTTCCCCATAGCGGTGGTTATCAGAGAGAGTCTACAGTACTGCCGCCTTGGACTGGTCACTTTCCACAGTTGGGCAATATTTCCATGAATACAATAATATTACATTCCAAACACTAATTATAGGAACAATCATCAAAAATTAAATTAATGAAGCACCGGGTATAATCCGGTGCTTCATTTATAAAAAAAAATTGTTGATAATGATTTTTATTTCCTAGTCACCGCATGCGTGGACATCACTGCCCACTCGTGGATTTCGACCAGCCCACAGCGACTATACTATAGTGTCTGGCTGAAAAATAAAAACTTTGAAAGTGCGTTTATGCTTTGCTTCCGTAGATTTTGAATATTTGTTCGATAAATGGATAAAATCATGCAGTGCCGGTTGTAAAACTGACGAATGCCGTCAATAATTAAACCGCTGATCTGGGAGAAGGAAAACTCAAATAATAATTTGGTCTAAGGCCACTCAAAGTAGATCTTCTGTTTCTCATGCCATTATTTGTGAAATTGCATGCGGGCGAGCGTTTTTTTATTTTATTTTTTATTTCAGTAATTACTTTTTTGCCATCAAAAGTTCATATTCTTGGTTCAAGTTTTAGGCCTCATAATCTACGGAATAGCATGGGTGGTGGTGTATTTCATCCCTTGAGTGCAAGAAGGCTTTGCAATGCTAAAGCATTGCAAAGCCTTCTTGCACTCAAGGGACAAATTCATCAACTTTTTTAACTTGGGTAAAATATCAGACATAAACCATTTAGTTTTTATTTTTTTTAAGTTTACATTGGTTATAAAAAGAGAGCATGCGGTAGCCAAAAGGACCATGCGGGAGGGCCTGAGAAACAGATTTTTTATTTTTTTAGGCCTAAGCACTGCGTTCTTGTGGACTTATATGCAGTGTCGCCATGTCTCTATATTCTTTCGCATGATGAATATATTTTGTACCATTCACTTCATATTAATTACCATACATTATACTCCGCACGTACTGCGAAGACTCCAAATATTCAGATGCATGCATTATAGAGTTTAACCGTTCCAATTCAACGTTTCTTTACAGTCATCTTACTTTTACAACGGCCTGTACAAAATGGCGAATTCTCTGTGCGTCTGCACATAGGACCACAGGTCATTTAATCAAAGAAAGTAATGATGTATATCACGCCCACTTTTGTAATAAATACGAGTTTTGTCATAGCTCTCACTTTTGCAATAAAGATCTCCATGTTTGTCAAAGTTCACCACTTTTGTGATAAAATCGCCAGGTTTTGCCATATACCGAGGTTACGAGTTCTGTAATAAAACCGACAGGTTTTGTTATAAAAAACGGACCATCTTTGTCATAGAAATAAACAGGTTTTGTAAGACATTACTGTTTTTCACTCACGTCAAAAACTGTTAGCCCTTTATACAACTAACCCACCTAATTCCTTACACCATCGTGTTGTTGGTATCGGTAGTACGCAATTCTAAGTCATGTGATATTATTGGGTGGGTGTGTTTAGATTAAACACTATTTTTTCAAAAGTACAAAAGCATATAAAGAATCTTTACATACAGTGGTGTGGATTCGGCAGAAAGTTATGAGCTTATACAAGGCCGTTTCCACCCAGAATAAAATTACGGAGAGTTACAAATGTCAATGGCCGATATGAGTGATTTTACAATTCAGTTTAGGGTTTGTATATGTCACACAAGCGTCTGGAATAAGTCAACAGTTGAGCTCAGATATCGTCACCTGAGAGCCCCGTCTCTCATACACCAGATTAACCTCATGCCCAACGCGGATACATAACAAAGGCATACAATATTAACTGCTCCAAGAACACAGTTCGTGATCCCCATTAAAACGGGCTTAACGAGCTCACGCCAAAGGGGGTCCCGAGCCATGTTTCCGAGTCCAAACTTGAGAGGATAATAAAAGTTGAATTAGAGCTTTTGTTAATAGGACAAGGACTGACCAGTGTCGGCCACCACGGGGGGTGGAGACGGGAACCTCCGGGAGACGACATGTGAGAATGTTTAAACTACAAGGTGGATAAGATAGGAACGCTTTGGGGAAAAAAACAAAAAACAAATCTTAGCCAGCTTGAATACATCATGCGATAACTACACATGGGTAGGGCGTGAAGAGGGAGGTAGTTTCATTTAATTCGTTTGGTAAATAATTGTGGATAGAGTCTGTGAAGACATTCGAGGTGGCGTTCAGCTGCAAGGAAAGTTGAATGATGTGACATGGTATATTCGTTCCTTTGCGCTAGTTTATTAGTATTTATTTAAATGATTTTTTATTCGTGTTTAAGGTCAGATATTTATGCACAATGGCTAATCGTGACCGCAGTAAGGACATGAAGTCAAGTTTATCCAATCGTTGATACATATGTTGTCCATTTAAAGGACCTCAGACGTTGGTGACTGGTTCCTATTATACCAGTGAAACAGAACTTGCTTACCACAGGAAACAAGCACTACTTCACTTCACGGGGTTTCCACGGAGGAATTTGGTAATAATGTTTGTGATAAATTTAGATTATATCTAATCGGTTAGTACTGTCCTCGAACGTAGTCACTGAAATCGCTTACTTGATAATATACAATCATGTACCACTTTGAAGATGAGGCGGTTATCTTCGTTGTTCGGGAATTCTGAACCAAAAAGAAGTGTAGATGTGTCTGCTCCAAAAGGGACCAGATTGATTTTGTATTTACGAGCGTCTGTGAAAATTGGACAATACAGGAGAAAATGATCGGGGGTCTCTTGCTCGCCGCACTGACATAAGGGATTTGGCGATAGATGATTATCATGTAAGTGGGAATTTGTTTGTCTCGTTTGGTAGTGTAGTATGGGCGGTATTTACCCCTGTTAGTGTACTGTTAGCCTTTGATACTTCTTACTCGCCGTACGCCCATTACTATCTCCTGGTTCCTATGGATAGTACGTAAAGGTATGTCATGTGGCGTTGTGGGATATGCTTTGTTGTTTGAATTAGTAGCATAGTATGGATGATTTACATGTATACTAATTTTGGTACACTTTAGTTTTGAGAACATTCATGAACCTTTCGAGGACCGTATACTGTACCAACCCGTGGGTTTTATTCTATTTCCTTACAATCCGATTGTTCTGGGGCCTGCGCCTGTATTGTAGAAGAATCAGAGTGGTGTAATACCTTTCGATGTAGTAGTAGTTGGTTTGTTGGTCATTGTGATTGTGTAGTAGCAGATGTGTGTAGCAGGTGGTGAAACCGTGAACTCATCCCTGACGTTCTGTAAACTGTTACAGATAGAGGCGTACCCAGAGAGGGCACCGAGAGGACTGCTTGTCGCCTCACCACCAAAGTATCAAACAACAAAGCAATACAGAGTAATGTTAAACATAGACCGATAATTTGGGCGAGCTACATGTAGTATGGTTGTTTCTATGTGTTTAGACTTTTAAGTTGCCCAATGTTGGGTATTGACGGCCTACGGGGAACAATACACCGCAGTTGAGTCATAAATAGGTTACCTTTTCGTAAATTTTAAGTAAGTACCACGAGTAAAAAAGAATGATTACCAAATAAATAATGCAGACTGCTTGCGCACCCCTGGAACTCTCCTAGCAACCGCACTTTGGACAAAGTTTGAGCCATTCTGTATTTCACCATCGCCCTTTTGGAAAATCGTTGGTATGTCTCTGCTCCCAAAGGCATCGACGTTAAATTGAGCGATATCGAGTGTATAATTTCAAACAAATCAATTGCATTTATTGTTTTAGACAGTAATACTATCTTTTAACTTTCACTGGTTGGTTGTGGTGTTAAGTTTCAAGAGCATTATAATGTTTATGTTAAATGGAAGTATCAATGACACAGGAGCTCAACTTGACAAACTTCAAATTGGTAAGTTATAAGTGAAATTGCAAAATAAAAGATCATTGGTTCCAATGTCATTTGGTGAAACTTCAATATAACAGCATTGTGTGTGCACAACATCACAGTAATCCGTGCATTTTTCAGCTTAAACTATAGGGCTGGCTAAAAAAAAGAATGCTGATACACAAATGCAGTAAGATTAAATGTCATTGTAAACGGCAACTTTTTCACAGAAATGAATTCTAATCGATAGCTTGTATCTAGAGTTCTCGCTTAATGAGCATACCAAGTTAAACAAACAATCCTGTGATAAATGTGCCCAAGTCAAAGAAAAATGTCGATGCAAAAATGCAATAAATTCAAAAGTCGATGCCAACAGCAACAATCTTTTTATGGATCTGAAAAGAAAATCGATATCTCCTACACTCTAAATCGGTTGGGTTAAAAATCAACCCAAATCGACTGGGTTGAGTGAATATGAACCCAATTTGGGTTCATATTCACTCAACCCAGTCGATTTGGGTTGATTTTTAACCCAACCGATTTTAGAGTGTATCTTGGTCACCCTGAATAAGCATACCAAGTTTCAAAACACCCCGATAATGAATGAGCCCTCTGAGGCGTGCCAAAGGAAGATGTTAATGCAGGAATGTACTAAGTCTGAAGATCGTTGCTAGTGGCAATGTTTTGGGGGTTTTTTATGGAAATTCATAGATATTGCTGTAGGGAATGCAAAAGAGATGTTGTTGCACAAATGCACTAAACTCAAAGGTTGGCGTTAACAAATTGTTGACGGAAATAGAATGAAAATCGCTTGCTCCCATCTAGAGGTCACCCCAAACAAGCATACCAACTTTCAAAGCAACCCGATCATAAATGTGCCATGTAAAGTGTGCCAAAGAGAAAAATTAATGCATAACTAAACTAAGTTCAAAGGTCGTTGCAAGCGGCAACGTTTTTTGACGGAAATACAAAAGAAATAGCTTCCATCTGGAGGTGATCCCAAACAAGCATACCAGGTTTCAAAGCAATTCGATTATAAATGTGCTCTGCAGAGTGTGCAAAAGCAAATACTGATGCCCAACTGCACTAAGTTCCACAAAGTTCCTTGCCAACGGCACAGTTTTTGACGGAAATGGACGAAAATCCATACCTCACATCTTGAGGTCACTCCAAATAAGCATACGAAGTTCCAATGCAATCCGATCATAAATGTGCCCTGTAACCTGTAGGGCTTTCCAAATAAATATTTTGGCGAAAATGGAAGAAAATCAATAGCTGCCATCCAGAGGTCACTCTAAACAAGCATACCAGGTTTCGAAGCGATCCGATCAAAAATGTGCCCTGAGAGTTGTGCCAAAGGGAAATATTGATGCCTAGTTGCACCAAATTCTTCAAAGGTCGTTGCCAACGGAAACATTTTGTGACGGAAATGGAAGGAAATCCATAGCTAACATCTAGAGGCCACCCCAAACAAGCTACCAGGTTTCAAAGTGATCCGATCATAAACGCGCCCTGTTGGGTGTGCCAAAGGGAAATATTGATGCCTAACTAAACTAAACTAAGTTCAACATTTTTTTACGAAAATGAAAGAAAATCGATAGCTCTAACCTAGAGTTCGCCCCAAATAAGCATACTAGGTTTCGAAGCGATCCGATCATAAATGTGCCCTGCAGGGCGTGTCAAAGGACTAAACTAAGTTCAAGGGTCGTTACCAACGGCAACATTTTTTTACGGAAATGGATGAAAATCGATAGCTCCCATCTAGAGGTCACTTCAAACAAGCATACCAGGTTTCAAAGCGATCCGATCATATATGCGCCCTGTAGAGTGTGCCAAATGGAAATATTGATGCCTAACTAAACTAAATTCAAAGGCCGTTGCCAGCGGCCACATTTTTGCCGGAAATAGCAGAAAATAGACAGCTCCCATCTAGAGGGCACCCCAAATGAGCATACCAGGTTTCAGAGCGATTCGATCATAAATACACCCTGTAGGGTTGACAGATGGAAATACTGATTCCTAACTAAACTAAGTTCAAAGGTTGTTGTCCGCAGCAACATTTTTATGCCGGAAATGAAAGAAAATCGATAACCCCAATCTAGAGTTCACCCCAAACAAGCATACCAAGTTTCAAACGATTCGTTCATAAATGCACCCTGTAGGGTGAGACCAAGGGAAATAAATGCACCCTGTAGGGTGATGCGTAACTAAACTAAGTTCAAAGGCCGTTGCCCGCGGCAACGATTTTTGCAGGAAATAAACGGAAATCGATATCTCCCATCTAGGGGACACCCCAAGCACGCATATCAAGTTTCAAAGCGAACCGATCATAAATGCGCCCTATAGGGTGATGCCTAACTAAACTAAGTTCAAAAGCCGTTTCCCACGGCAACATGTTTTCCCAGAAATAGAAGAAAATCGATAGCTCCCGTCTAGAGGCCACCACGAACACGATTACCAGGTTTCAAAGCGATCCGATCATCAATGCGATATGTGAGGTTCACCAAAGGAAATTGTGGACGTACGTACTTTCGTACGGACGAGAAGTGACGGTAATAGCTCAGTTTGACTTCGTCAAGTTGAGCTAAAAATTGCTTCAGTTTTGTTGTTTTTTTTCTTAACTTTTAGGTGTGCATATTTTGAAGCTAGATGACGTCAGTCACTATCAGGGATTTACAAGCGACACGGCTCAGAACGATATCGTTGGCATCGACCGCTTGCTACAGAAGCTATTGATTGAACTCGATGAGAAGAATCTTTCCCATAAAGTTAACATGTTGGTATTTTCAGACCACGGACATGTAGATATACCACATAAGAACTTTATTAATATCTCCGATGTTATAGAAGAAGCCAGGGATATTCACATGAAACTTGCAGAGGGACCAACGGTGTATCTGTGGCCCGAAGAGGGGAAAACAGAAAAGGTATACAACAGTATAGTCCCCGTGGGCTGGTCGCAATTCATACGTGGGCAGTTATGTTAACGCATGCGTATATCAAGTAATAAAAACCTTCATCAGCAAAATTTTAATTAATGAAGCACCGGGTTGTACCCGGTGCTTCATTCATTAAATTTTTGATGATTATTCCTGTAATTGGTGTTTGGAATCTAACATTACTGCGTCCGTGGATATATTGAACACCCGTGGAAAGTGACCAATCCATTGCGACCGTACTGTATGCATGTATATTTTGAATCACAGCATTTTTTGTTTTAATAATACATTAACTGCATCCCTCTTCATTAATAGAGGATTTCGATATTTTGCTTGTTAAAAATTTCTGTAGAAATTAGGGACAGCGAATGTTCTCAAAAACTAAAAGATATAGTCAAGTGAGGTTTAGTGCACTCAGAGCTCACAGTGTCACAGAGAGGGAAAGCCAGATTTTATAAACATTTTGGGCCAAATACAGTCTCAGCCACAGAAACACAAATATTCGAGTTCTTTTGGAATTCTACTATATCAACTGGCTGTATCTAGATTTTCACCGGAAAATTTGTATCCATATCGTTGTAAGAAGAACATCTTGGATAACGCGTACAGACTTTTTCAAAAAGAAAATGAGGCTCAAAGGATTTTTTAAAATAGCTTGTGATAATCTCCTCCTCTCACGCACCATGATTCTCACCTAGAAAGAACCAAATTCAGTAAGCCACCGATCAGTGGCTTAGATACAGGGGTGACCGCGAGGGCCAGCGATACCTACCAAAACTTTTATCGGAAAGTCTTGAGCGCGTCGAGAAATTTTTAGGCCTTTTTTGTAAAATTTGTAAAATAAAAGGAAAATTATCAAAAATTTGACTGAATCATATGTTTTAGACTGAATATTCAATAACAAAACCCGTTTTGAGTGCTAAAATGGTACAGATTTGGTTTCTAAGATCTATAGAAAATTATTATTGATCCGTGGGAAAATTTTGGACTTGTCTCCACACCCACCCCACATCTTCATTCGCACATACCACTGATAAGGCTGAAAATTTTCGTCATTGGAAGAGATTTACGAGAAAGTTAGCTTCCCTTAATTTCCACAAAGTGTTTGGGAATTTCATGTTGAGATTGAAATTTCGAAATGATAGCCAATTTGTATCATCGCTATGTGCATCATTTCACAAACTTCAGACATGTTCCTGTGGAGGAGTATATAGAGGATATCTAGTGGTTTTGAGTGGATACCGAAAATCATCTCATGAGTGACCGATACAAATGTTTATTTTTAGCGAGCGCTTGCGTGAGCGAAATTAACCGTTTGTCTCGGTCACAAGTGAGAAAATATTCGGTATCCACTCAAAAACACTAGATTTTCTTTTTATTATACGCTTTTTATAAGAATCTGATCATTCCACTCGTTTCAACATTTAATTGATGCATGAAAGTAAACAGCGCATTGCATCATTGATAAGCGGAAGTGATTTGATCGATACTCGGAACAGATAGCGCCTTGCAATCTGATTCAGTTGGCGGGTTTCTAGTCCAAACATGGCCTGAAAGTCCATAATATACGTTTTTGGTTTGGTATGTCCTTTGAAAGGGCGTACCAAACCAAAAACGTATATTACGGACTTTCAGGCCATGTTTGGACTCGCAGGTTTCATGCAACAATCCAAAGTGAATACGTGTTGAATTATTGCTGGAAATGATCGGTATCCACTCAAAAATACTACATTTTCTTTTCATTATACGTTTTTAGAAAAATTGATCATTTCCAGTGATAATTTGACTCGTATTCACCTTGAAGTGATGCTTTGAAAGCCGCCATTTTGTTTGGTACAGTGAAAGTGAAAATTTCTATAACTTCACAGTGGGGGATACGATTTCTATTTTTCCGCAATTTCTTCTGTAATCTATCGTTTAGCGTATAATAAAAAAATACAGAAGCTCGCTTTTTATCATTTTTTGCCAATGAGTTTAAACAGTTGACTATTATTCCCTGTTGAAACCCCTTTTAAAAATAAGAGAACGGCATTTTCACCATTTTTTGGTGTTTTGCAACTTTTTTGTGTTCATTATATCAACAGTTGACGCATCGTGACATATAAAATCGACACTGTTCTTTCCATGAATATAAACGTTTAACCCTTTACCTAACATGAAAAGCAGACGACACTTGCAAAAAAAATTCTTGAATAACTAAATTTTTTCATTTTTTGTCTCAGAAACATAGGTTATGACCCCTCGTTGGAACGAGCTCGACGAGCTCGTTCCAACGAGGGGTCATAACCTATGTTTTTGAGACAAAAAATGAAAATATTTTGAAAATTAATTGGCGATTTTTGAGAATAGCGCTGGCCGGTTTTGGCCGTTACGTTGGGTAAAGGGTTAAAGGGTGAGATTTGCAAAAACTTTTCCCGGGAAGAATAAAAACTTGCATATTACTGTAAAAACACATTCGCTGAACGAAGCGTCAAACTGGACGGATAGTGTTGGGAATTGTGATTCTGATGTTCTTAATGACGGATTATCTGTGAACTAGTTGCTTCCTTACCACAAAAAGGCAGGTTTCCCTTTGTCAGCTTTAGTAAACGAAAACAACAGACAGCTCCAGGAGGTGTCTGTTGTTTTTGTTTATTAAAAGTAACAAAAGTAAAATTGGCTTTTTATACTGATGTCATAGGACATATCGTCGCCTAAGTGCTAGAATGTTCTATGTCCCCTATGGGACGGTATATTATCTCCCCTATGGGACATAGAACATTCTAGCACTTAGGCGACGATATGTTTTTTCAACAATTACTTGCTTTTTAACTGGACGTTACTCACGAGTCTATTAATTTCAAGTGAGATACCTGCGGCCTCTTGTTTTATCCTTCCGCGCTGCCACTCGTGCCATATCGATTAACCCATTCACACGAGTGTGTAGTTCTGTGTATTTGTCGAACTGCAGAAATGTGAGAACGAAAATATTTTGCGGCGTTCTTCGAAAAGTAGATCCTATTTTCAGTGTTTACGAATAAATACGGAGTTTGCTTCGATTGACGGAGTGAGAGTTCTTTCTCGCAAACTCGCTGATATGAAACAAAGATATTATGCTGATCTACTCACTTTGTCATGAGGACGTTGCTTTCTAATTGCTTACACCTCATTTCTCCAAATCCCGTTTGGCTGACAGTGACGCGTTGTGTCAATACAGATTAATACTCCAAGTCCCGTTGAGTTTGGTTCGGTAAAACATGAACCAGTAAGCTGTGAAAAAGGTCATGTACCTAAAAAAAACACTAGTGTTTATGGCGTGGCTGTTTTATGTATTCCCAACATTCTTCTCCGTTTTTTTTTTTCTCATCCGCATTCTGGTTATTATTATTATTATTTTTTTTTCGGTTGGGGTTTAATAACACTTTTGATAGCAAGGGGCAACTTGTGTCGGACAGCTTTGGGTGGGGGAAGCTTGAGTACCCACAGAGAACCGCCGAGCAACTGTCTGTTCCCCAACTCCACACAAGCAGGGTTAGCATTGGTTGAAAACAATGCACCATCGACGTGCATTACGTTTTAACACACCTCGCCTCCGTTCCCTCACGTGGGCAGTAGGGATTAAGTGGCTTGCCCATGGACACATCGCATTTAACCCTGGTGGAGACCAATGTCGTAACCACTGAGCCACCGTGCTCCCAAATTATCTCTTTTGGCTTCTCTGAAAGGGTGTTACAAATAAGCTTCTGTTTGTTCATTTTTTTCAGAGAGGCTTTTGACAGTATGTTACCTGCTGACCTTAACACCTTTCTCAGTCTGTATATTGTCTTGATAGTCATGAGATTATTGTTTATTTAACCCTTTACCCAACGCAGACGATATCAAAATTTATTACTTTAAATATCATTTTTTCAAATTTTTCAAAAAATTTCAACAAAACTGTATCATGTGACCCCTCGATGGGACGAGCTCGACGAGCTCGTTCCAACGAGGGGTCACATGATATGGTTTTGTTGAATTTTTTTGAAAAATAATATTTGTTCAACTACTGAATTTGAATATTACGCAGGCGGATGCGGCCGATTCGTTGGGTAAAGGGTTAACTGCACAGCGTTTTAGAGCACTTTGTGATTTTACGTTTTATAAAATTTCATTATTATTATTATTATTTTTATTCTTTCCGATGTGGATGAATTTAGCCACCCGAACTACTTTTACTGGTTGAGTGCTAAACGCCCATATTTGGGCTTCTCTATAAGTAGCGGTACCACAATTAAAAGTCTTCATTTACTCTGGATAAAGTTCATATTCTCACAGAAAGACAATTTTTTTACTTATATGGGTTTGGCTTGTCACAGGGCAATCCTTTGTGAACGAATTTTGTGAACAATATTAATCAAGCACTCCACCAATTTTTCTAAATGTCATGTATGGAGGTCAATTGAGTAGTCTGAGGAATCATTTGCCCAAAACTCAGCATTGCTCTCTAAGCCGACTCAGTCACATGCTTTGGTATCAGTGTGTCAACACATTGTTAGCCTCTTACTCTCTTTTTCTCTCTCTCTATTCTGTGCATGAGTTTTGGGATCGACCCTAGAGTCGACTCCCCGTGGTCCAAAGGATGTGACGAGTGAGGAGCATTTCCACTTCAGTCTCCACAGATCTTTCCACATATCTCGCACAAGGAGGGGAATTCGGCATCTAAGTGGGTTGATTTATGGAGTGGGAGGGGGGGGGGGGTCGTCGTCTTTGTTTATTTTCATCACCCTTAGCTCTTTTTTCCTCATGTAAAGCTCTCAAACCCCAGGAATCAGGCCGCTTGGTTAACGGACTCTTCTTTCTCTCTTTTTCTTCCGCAGGAGTTGGTCAAGACTCCTTCGGGTAAGGACCAGTGTGAGAGGCGTTCCTCTCACGAATGGTGCAACCTTTCCCCGAGGGAGGTGATTGTTGTTCATTCATCTCAAGTTCTTCTTTTAGATGGACGTTATTGCCTTTCACTTTGAGAGTCCAGATGAGACGCGGGGTACGTCTAGAGTCAAAAGGGGTTTCCAACTTGCTGTTGGAAATTCCATCGAAGCCATCAGAGCTGATTAATTATTGTCTTTACATTCTGAAGTCAGAAGTGTGAATCCACGATCAGTGAGATGTGCCTGATTTCTCTTCAACGCACGTTTTAATCTTTCGTCTTTTCAAACAATGTTTAAGGTTGTAAAAGTTTAAAGCCAGGCTTTCCCATTGCAATAATTAGAAGAGCTATTCACTGTAACTTGAAAATGTGATGAATCCTAAAGGTTCTTTGGAATCGTTATGAATCTTAAATGTTCTTTAATAATAAAATGTGGATATTGTTAAGAAAACATTTCGACCCAGAGACTGTTCAGAAAACAATGCGTGCTGTAACTCCTGTGTCAAAAGGAGTTACTATGCTAGCATACCTTTACCCCGTTATCATCATCAAATGTTGCCATTACCGTTGTATCAACATAAACATTAACGTATCCAAATTAGCTTCAGCCGCCACTTTCTAAATATTTTTATTCTTTGAACTTTGACAAGTTGTTTCATATATAATTTTTTTTTATATCCGACTCCTGTGTTTTTCTAAATAGGATTGGTCACGGTTTCTGTGTTTGTGTATTGTATTTAGTTACATTTAGTACTTTATTTTCTTTATTGTGCTTCACCAATGTTCACGCTGCCATGTGCCAAAGGTGCCAATTGCAATATAAAATTCGTTTGAAACCAAGAAATACACAGAGCGGCAACGACATGTCGATTACCCCATTCACACAATTATTAGAAGGACATTCAGCAATTCATTTGACAATTATCAACAAAAAGAACACCTATAGGCACATAGAACACACAGAACGCGTTGGAACTCAGGTGACAGGGCGCGGTGGCTCAGTGGGTAGAGGTACATTCCTCGGTTCGAATCCCACTGCGGCAACCGCGTTGTGTCCTTGGGCAAGACACTTCACCCCCCCCCCCCCCCCATTGCCTACGTGGGGGCACGGTGACGTTGTGTACTAAGACGCACTGCACGTCGATGGTGCACCTGTCTTCAACCAATGCTAATCCTGCTTGTGTCGAGTTAGTATGTTGGAGAGCTGACAGTTGCTCGCCTTGCTAGGTGGTTCTCTCCGGGTACTCCGGCTTCCACCACCCGTAAAACTGTCAGGGTCGTGATTAGCCATTGTGCAGAAATATGTGACCTTAAACACCAATAAATAAATAATCTCAGGGGACGACTTTTAGCTATCGCTTGCGATTCAAATTGTAATTGCGCACGATTTGTAGAAAAGAAAGTTCCAGTGAAATTTCGCTTCTATTTAAAAAAAAGTCCGTCGACGATTTCTGGATTTTCATTTTCGGCACGGTTTAGTGTGGCTGTAGATGGGGATTTCATAGAAAAGGCGTGTAATAATACAATATTCAACACAAAAAAAATATTCTTTTGGTAGATCGTAAAGGCCTTGTGGTTTATTTTTTCAGTGCGTCGTTTTATAGGTTATGAACCACTAAATTGGTGAACACGTGACTTGGAAAATTTAACACCCAAAGTTGTGAGTAGGATTAAATAGGCCCGATTGGCTGATTGGTTCAATATCAGTGGGATTTGAAACCATTAATTAAAAAAACAATTTGTCCTCTTTTGGAAGGTTTAAAAAGTTGGTTTGCAATTTTTTGCCGAAATGTGTGAGAATCTCTCAAAAACATGAGGCATGAAAAAAAAGTGTCAAGGCCATTCAGTGCAGGACCATAGGGTAGTAGTGAAAATTCGAATTTTAAATTGACATTCAATGTGGCAACATATATTTTTTCCAGTTTTTTTTTCAAGAGATGATGTACTTTGTGGATAAAAAATTATTTTTTTGCAAAACAACTTGGTGAGTTGTACATAGAGTCAATGGTTAGCACTGTGTTCAATGGGATTTATTTAGTGGTTCATAACCTATATCAAATCACTTTCCAACGAGACATGCGAGACAGAATTTCCGCCTGTCAAGTAAATCTGTAGGTAACAGTCTATAATTATGGCTCTTTGTTATGTTCTTGGGTCATTAAATAAACCTCTGTATTCGTCCATTCTAGGTTTACAGTGCTTTAAAGAACTTTCATCCACGAATGCATGTGTATAAAAAGAACGAGATTCCAGAGAGGTTCCATTTCAGGAATCATTATCGAATACCTCCCATATTGCTGGTAGCAGATCTTCCCTGGTCTATCATAGGTAATGGGTCGGTATGTCATTTTCACGCTATAATATAAAATACTTCCATTCTAATGTACATAGTACTTCGGAGAAAAAGTATTAAAATAATTTGTGAGCTCTCACTGGCTGCAAGTTTGATGCACAGTTTGTAACAAACGTTCATACGACTTCGTTATTACGACAGTTATGGGAAAATGGTGCAATGTTTCGTGATGATGCCAAATAGCTGTTTGGAATGTCCTTGTTCTAAAGCCACCGTGTAGTAAACATTGGAAACAATGGCCACCTTCAGTATGAATTCCAAATTTAAAAAACGTCCCTTTAAAACAAATTATACAATAAAGCGCTAAACCACTCCAGTCCGATTGAGTTCGACCATTTCAGAGGGGCTGGATATATTTGTAACTGAAACGGTTCATAAATTGACATATCCTAAAGGTATTGATTTTTGAATACGATCTGTTGTTTAATATTTTTCTTGTATTTGGCGCGCTCAGCGGGTGGGAAAAACATTGCTTCCCTGTAATTGGCATATTGCCAAATCAGGCCCAAATGGCACCTTTCTTTTGGGAATGGCGCCTGCCCGAGTAGCTACTACGTTGGATCAATCCTTTATTACAGTTATGTTGTTTAGCATTGTGTTTTTCACTCTATGACTATGAAAATTACCCAAACGCCTTTCAAACTGTTAATGATTCATTCGGTTATATATATTCTCATGTAGCAAACAGTATGCTGAAAAATACACCTGTAGCAGGTTTATAAGATAGGCCCAAGTTTGAGATTCTGAGATTTCAGAATATATTTCAATACATCGAGGATATTACTTGGTTGGTTTCATATAAGCCGTATATCAGCCTGAGGTAACTTTATATCTGCCTCAGACTAAGGTCGAAAGCCGATGCAAACTTACCGAGGGCTGATATATCTTTTATTAAATTAAAAGAAATAGTTACAAATATTCTTAGATCGGTTACAATCCAAAGTTTCCTCTTCTCCCATTTCAGCGTCTCGGCCGACCGCCATACTGAGGAACCGCGTTGTTCGGATAGCACAACTATCTCTTCTTCGGGATATCAGACTGAGGTAACTTTATATAGGCCAGAGACCAACGGTCGCAAACTGATGTAAACTTACCAGGGGCTGATATCTCGGCCGATATGAAATTATTCAAGTAATAATTTCTTTATTTATTAAATTAAAAGAAATAGTTACAAATGTCCATAGATCGGTTACAATCCAAAGTTTCCTCTTCTCCCATTTCAGCATCTTGGCTGCCCGCCCTACTGAGGAACCTAGTCGTTCGGATAGCACAACTATCTCACGCTTCGACGTATCTCCGCATATGATTCTGAATCTTAGTTTGCGTTGAATTATAAATACAACTTTTTTTGTCTTCTCTCTCTCTCCACCCAAATCCTCATTTATTGCCATCCTTAATTCTTTTGCATACAAAAACTCGGTTTCAAACTACTCTCTGACGCCTGGTGACGATAATTTATCTGATCGTGCTCCATAAATCTAACTGTGAATGATTTCGATGTAAATAAACTATTGCAGTTAGTAATGCATTAACCCTTTGAACCCTCGCTTCCTTGAATGGCATCGCCTTTTTGTACACTTACACTGAGATGGGTCAGTCCAATATCAATATACAGGGGGGATAATATAATAACTGCAGTCTGCAGCCATTTGGCTGCAGACTGCAGTTATTATTTTATCATAAATGCCCCGTTTATTGACCTCTTATAATAAGACAAAAAATGGGATGAAATTATGACTTGAAAACGAAAAATCGGTCTTACGAGTTCAAATGGCAAATTGGGTACAACTATAGCTTGGTCCATATCGGACTAGATTTGTAGCCATATCTGCCGAGTTAGATAATGGGCAATTCTGAGAAAGGAAATCATTTCTAATAAATAATTTAATCCCACAGCCCTTTCGGGTTGCAGCATTGAATTATTACGATCATGATTTATCATTGATTTGTTGTTTGTTCTCTAATCTACTGATCGACTGTGTACTCATTTGATACACAGTCCACTGTTATGAAATTCCCAGCATTGCCGTGATGTTTGATCCATTCCCAGTCAATTTTGTGCTTAGAAAGTATAATATGTCATACACGTGTGTTGTTGGGATTTAGTTTTTCACTTGTTCACTCCCATGGCTTCACTTGATAGGTAGAAACATCTTCTTCAAAATAATATCCCTCAGATTTTATTTACCGTATACCCGACAATGGAGCTATACTGGTGTGATGGGTTTTCTGGAGTGGGTCCATACCTGAAAACGGTTCAAAAAAACTTATTTCCCTCTGCACATATGAATGATAAAATTCGATAAAGGCTAATTATTAATTCTTTTGAAACAAATTTATCCTCTTTCATTTCTTAGAAATAAGAAACTCGATATTAAAAAATAAAATGTTTTAAATCTATGATGCACCTTCGCCCTCGGGAACAGTTCTCCTATAGTGTTTTCTGGTCAGGTGTGGTGTCCGACCCATTAGGCTTGGGAACTATCCCTTACCAAACAATACTATTTAAGAGCAATGACCTAGGGAAATGTAGACAATTGTTTTACGGTTCACTCAGAAACTTTACATTACATTTCTATGTGTTACAGATAATATTCAAGCCAAAAGTGGGATATATATCAAATCATGGATATGATAACCAAGACGCGGAGATGAGGGCTATGTTCGCTGCAAAAGGACCAGGTTTGTAACTTATACAGATATTTATTTATTAGATATAATTATCTTTCCCCGAGTTGCCCGTTGCCCATAGAGCTCGGTTGATATGACTTCAAACTCGGCTGATATGGCGTAGATCTCGGCCGATATGAACCAAGCTAGAGTTGTCACCCTTGATGCAGTACTGGGCGCAGTCATTTTGTTTACAGCTACCTCGTTCGCCTGTAAACAAT
Organism: Pictodentalium vernedei; assembly: GCA_031216915.1. Taxonomy (NCBI): domain Eukaryota; kingdom Metazoa; phylum Mollusca; class Scaphopoda; order Dentaliida; family Dentaliidae; genus Pictodentalium; species Pictodentalium vernedei. The sequence goes on along the minus strand of CM062296.1, from coordinate 773,424,990 downwards.
CAATTAGTCAGACTACCAGGCAAAGTAATGGTAATGAATTAATGATGGCAATATGTAAAGATTAGCCACGACGTTCGGATAGCTGAACTAGAAGAAGAGAGAACTTCGGACTTTATAAATAGAATGAGAAACAATAACACTGTCAGAAAACTGTAACATCAACAATATCAACCCTCGGTAACTTTATATCAGCAATTGGTCTTCAGGCACAGATATCACAGATTCGAAGATATTGCATTTGGCTGGAAAGTGCTGGATAAAAGCGTACGAGTATATGTTAGGGTTAATGATGTTTTTAACCCGTACAATGCTGGAATATAAGAGTGTATTTATTGAACCTCACACTTCCACTCTGCAGTAGCGGTGGATATATTACAGTCAAGCTGCCACCGCGTTGGTCGATTGTCGCTTCGGTATATTCCAGTTGACCTGCCGAAATAATTTGAACCTGTATAGCCCTAATCGTATTTACAGCTGCTGGACAGGCGCTTCAGTTGGAGGCCATCCAATGGGTATATATTTTGGGAAAAGAAAAATAATTTGCTGGCGAATATACTCGCCGTTCCTCGGGCGTACGTGCGTGGCTACCCGACGTCGCACGTAACATTCACCCTGTAAGTTGTTGCTGAGAAACGCGGCTGATTATTTCTTCAATTGAGCTAAAGAATAATGGGCGTAATTGCTTCTACGGAACCGACTAAGAATCCTATTTGTAAAATGTCTTCTATTTATTTATTTATTTATTTATTTATTTATTTATTTGTTTATTTATTTATTCATTTAGTTATTCATTTATAGGTGTTTAAGGTCACATACTTATGCACAACGGCTAATCGTGGCCGTGACAGCTTTACGGGGGAAGGAAGCCGGAGTACACGGGGAGAACCACCGGGCATCGACGAGCAACTGCCAGCTCCTCAACATTCTAACTCTGTTCAAGCTCCGTTCAAGCAGGGTTACAGCGGTTGAATACACGTGCACCATCGACGTGCAGTACGCCTTAGTACACGGAGTCATCGTGCCCCCATGTAGGCAACCGGTATAAAGTGCCTTGTCCAAGGACACAACGAAAATGTCTTTCAAAGAATCTCTTCTAGAAAACGTATGTGGTTATAAATCCCTTTTCCAAGATCAGTCCAAGACTGGTACATGTAATTACTCTTAGAAGCAATTACTCACATTATTACTCTTAAGTTCATTAGAAGAAACAATCAGCCACGTTTCTCGGTATCCCACATACTCCACCTCTATCTTATTACCTACTGGGAGTACAGTATGGCCATCGTGGACTGGTTACTTTCCACAGGTGGGCAATATTTCCACGGATGCCACAGTATTAGAATCCAAACACTAATTATAGGAATAAGCATCAAAAATTTAATTAATGAAGCACCGGGTACAAATAATGAGTATCGATAAAGGCATATTTGAGACTGCCAATAGAAACTACAGTTCATTTAATTCGTAAGCAGCTGAATATTTTATTGATTTTTTTATAAAATCAAGTCATGGCTGCTGTAAAGCAGCCATGCCCCGATATGTTGTAAATTCAATAAAGGCTGATATCAAGAAAGTATTGATTAGAGAACTTGTCATATTTATAGGGCTATATTTTGTTAACAAAAGCTAAAAATAAACTCTTCTAGATAGGAGGGTGTGTTTGTACTGAGCAGGATGATACGACTGCGGCGGGTAAAGAATTAAGGCCTGCAAAAGTTGTGCGGTGTGTTGAAGGATAATCCAATATATAGTATATAAATTTACTTTTAGAAGACAAACTAGAGTACCTTACAGTCTTAAAGAGTTATTTAGAGGTTATTACTTAGATTCGTATCGGCAGAGATATCAGCCCAAGGCAGGGGTGGCGCCAGGGATTTCTCGACAGGGGGGCTGACCTCTCCGACAGGGAGGGGGGGGGGGAGCTATAAGATTTGACCTCCCAAACGAAGGAAAATGAGTGAAAATTGGTAAATTGGCGAACCAAAATAGAAGCAAATTCAGTATGTTTGTTGATTATTTAACCCTTCACCTAACCTGAAAAGCAGACGACACTTGCAAAAATTATTTTTGAATAACTATTTTTTTCATTTTTTGTCTCAAAAACATAGGTTATGACCCCTCGTTGGAACGAGCTCGACGAGCTCGTTCCAACGAGGGGTCATAACCTATGTTTCTGAGACAAAAAATGAAAAAAATAATGAAAATTAATTGGCGATTTTTGAGAATAGCGCTGGCCGGTTTTGGACGTTACCTTAGGTAAAGGGTTAAAGTAAACATATTATTATAAGGTCGGGATATATTTCATCTATGAAGCCAGTTTGACGAACGACATTAAGGAATTTCGTTAGAATCACTATTCTCTATCAAAGTTCCAGTGCTGCACGGGTTCGAGACTGACAAGACGAGATATCTACATTCGATTGTCGGAAATTTCTCGTGAAGTCGGGTTTACGAGACTCTCCGACGGACTGACTAAACATCTCCGACGGGGGAGGCTGGACCTCTCCGACGGGGGTGGGGTGGGGTGGGGGCGGTGTGTTGAAGGATAATCCTATATACAGTATATAAATTTACTTTTAGAAGACAAACTAGAGTACCTTACAGTCTTAAAGAGTTATTTAAGTTATTTAGAGGTTATTACTTAGATTCATATCGGCAGAGATATCAGCCCAAGGTAACTTCATATCAGCCTGAGGCCGAATGTAGAAGACTGATGTGAAGTTACCGAGTTGATATTTCGGCCGATATGAAGCTAACAGTTATAATCCCTTTATTTATTAATCCAAAACAAATAATTATAAACATTCTCAGATCTGTGACAGTCTTCTGATAGTGTTATTGTTTCTCATTCTTTTCACAAAATCTAAATTCCATCATCTCCTACTCCTAGTTCAACTGTCTGGACGTCTCGGCTTCCCCACTGTATAGCTTCAAATTTAATATTTGCAATTTTTGCACCCAAGGTATACCTTATAACTCGCCTTGTTCGTTTAAATTATGTTTCGTAAGGTTTGATTTGGAATCAAAGAATTTGTTTCAGTTATTCCAGGTTGGTTATTCTAGAAAACCATTTGCAGTTATCATCTTCCGCTTGTGTTAGGTAAAGGGTTACCTGCCTTTTTCGCTCTGTTCTGCCTGAAGATCTTTATACACCATTACACCTTGCTTACAAAAGACTTCCGAACTCTGGCTGACACGATATAATGAATTGTATTCTGCAAACTATTGACTTTAACGATTATTAAGTATATGAGGATAAAGGCGTCATAATAATAAGTTAAATCCCATCACATGTTGAAAACTTTTCTAAAATAGTCACAACATTATGTCTGTTTGATTGATTGATCGATTTGATATGGCTGAAACCAGACGGTCAGATAATGTTTCATCCAATACATTTTCAAGTCTAGGCTAGTACGATGGGGGATAAACATGACATGACATGGAAGTCATGACTTGATGTCCCTGGTAGCTCTCTGCGAAACATCTCCCATCCTGGCACCGACAATCCATTGTGTCAGATAAGATGTAACTGAGTTACATTTTTGTGATTCCTCGGAGCCAGGTGGAGTTCACGTGGCGACCAGACCAATGCTTGGAATACGTTGGTGGTGCAATAATAATATTAATATTGATGTTAATATTAATTTCAATTTCAATGCCACCATCAACATCAATATCAGTATAGAGGGATTACATTACCATTAAGCGGTAAATGCAGTTTCACCAGGCGTGGATAAGCTGGATAGATTTTTATGGCGTAAAGAGAACGTTGTACTCTAACAAAGTCAGTGACTACAATCGGGGAAATATGGGTTATTACAGTAAACATTGTCTGAGTATGAAGGCAGTAATTTTAACATTAGCTGTATTTTTAACATATTTCTCTCGGTTATATTTCTGATATTCTTATCCAACTCGTTCCAGATCTGTTTTTAACAGAGTGAAATGAGTTTACTCGCATTTCCAGAAACTCCCCTTGCAAGCTTTCTCAAAAATAACCGAAGAATGTGGCAATTTTTATTATAGAATAAGGATTAGAAAGTAGCTTGTCAGTGTTAACGCTGGTCCGAAACTATTTTGGTGGCACATTTTTAGCCATTTTGGATAGTTTACTGTCAAACAAAGTGTTTGGGTGCCAAAAAACTAATGTGGAGGGAAGATTGTATTTTTTCGCTGTCTGATCCAAATAAATTGATCCAGTTTTAAAAGATATACTAGAAATTATTTCAAGAGTGAAAAGATAATTGTTCGAGGGAAAAAATCCGACAGAACTCGATCATTCCGACGAAATCATCTATAGGCGATAAAGGGTGATCGCCTATGCTTTATCTATATGCCACTAATTCAATTAACGGTCAGGCTGATTGCTGTCGGTATGTAGACCTGTTGTTGCACTTACATAATAACAGACTAATTACTGTGAATCCACTGATATTAGCGGGTCGGGAGTCTTTACAGAAGACAGTATTTAATTAGACAAATGCTTTATACCGTCGCGAGTAACTCGCGACGGTATGAAACATTTATCTAATTTAATGCTGCCTTTTGTAATGCTGATAATCTATGTTTTACTGAAGAAAACACAATGCTTCATAAACACTCACTGACAATTAACGTTGAAAGTTAGTCCAAATACTATTTCAAACACCTTATTGATAAAAGAAGTAATAGAATATTTTTTGTTTCGTCACTGATCGTGTTCTTCACTTCCACAATGGCTTTCCTTCACAAGTGAAAGAAACCTTTTTGGTGCCAACATTTTAGCCGACAAAGATTTTTGGACCCAAATAAATTTTTCTCGTGCAGTTAGCTAAATTGGCAGCCGACAGGGTGAACACTGCCTCCGATGCCTTTCGTTTATTTTGTTGAACCTATCAAACACAGCTCCATAATCTAAAATAATACATTGGGATAGCGACTTTAGCAGTTACACGTCATCTGTTCCACATATGTATTGTACTGAGTTGAATTTTCATATTTTACAGGATTCAAACAAAACTACAGAGCCAAACCATTTGAGAACGTGTGTGTCTATAACGTGATGTGCCGGCTGTTGCATATTCCTGCTGAAAAGAACAACGGAACGTGGACTGACGTGAGAGATATGTTAAGTTCGTCAGTGCTAGATCGGCAAGGGGTTTCTGGGCAGGGGAGTGATACTGTGACAGAGACTCGCAATGCAAAGGATCGACAGAGCCGAGCAGGAGAGCTGTGAAGTCTGACGGCAAATTCATGTGCACTTCCTCGATTGTTGTAACTTTATAGGCTCACTGCTAATATTGACCCGGTACATTGACATGTCCGGTGGGCACTTGGATGTAGCATTGGTCTATTCATTCAATAGTGGTATTTTCTTTTCTCACGAAACATTCATTTAGTTGTCGCCTGAAATGATTTCACTCGTAAAGCCGCAGATTAATTTTTACGATATTTATACCATATACAGATATACACAGCTGCAGATGATTTAACCCTTTATCTAACACGAAAAGCAGACGACACTTGCAAACAGAATTTTTCAATAACTATTTTTTTTTCATTTTTTGTCTCAAAAAACATAGGTTACGACCCCTCATTGGAACGAGCACGACAAGCTCGTTCCACAGAGGGGTGATAAAAAATGAAAAAAATAATGAAAATTAAATGGCGATTTTTTGTGAATAACGCTGGCCGGTTTTGGCCGTTACGTTGGTTAAAGGGTTAACACTGTTTCTCCATCATTGTTGACTGCCTCTACAGGCAGCCCAAATGATGTAAAAACCTTCCCAAAAATTAAATGAAGCCTAAGGGTTGAGTTCTTTGGAGAGAACACACCTGGAGGCAACTTTTGTAAAGCGATATAAACAAAACTCACGCGAGCAAAACTTTCCAATTTCCAAATAATCTGGGGGGGCGGTGGCGTTGCGGTAACCGGTTCTCGTCAGATCACCGAAGTTAAGCAATGTCGAGCCCGGTTAGTCCTCGGATGAGTGATCGTCTGAGCGGTCGATTCGGACTCCCGCATTGTGTCCTTCGGCAGGGCACTTAACCCCGATTGTCCACATGGGGGCACGATGACGCCCTGTACTAATGCGTACTGTACGTCGATGGTGCGCATGTCTTCAACCAATCTAACCATACCTGTGCTGCAGTGCGGAGTTACGATGTTGGGGAGCTGGCAGCTGCTCGTTGTTGCTCGGTGGTTCTCTCCGGGTACTCCGGCTTCCACCACCCGTAAAACTGTCACGGTCATGATTAGCCATTGTGCATAGGCATGTGACCTTAAACACCAATAAATAAATAATAAATAAAGCGATATAAAAGTGGCAATTTGTGGTCATTTGGTGTCTTGAAGGCTAATCATGAATGGCCGAACTTTCCAGTGCCCAGTAGCTTCCTGTACAGGCTCATAAACTACTGCAATAGCACTGTTTCCATATACATTATATACATTATTATACAAATTATATGCATATAAGAACCAACTTTGATTCCCCGTTGTGTCAGCAGGGCAATCACACGACAGGAACCGCTCATTGTGTTCTCGCGTCCATTGCGCCTAAAATAGTAATGGCCATTTTATCATTGGACACGTCTCTTGATTGCAACAGTCGTGCTTACAATCCCAGTAAGAACCCAGATTAAGAGGCATTTCTGGTACTCAAGCAAGCATCAAATATCCGTTTGCCTAAAAAAGAGGAAAATACTGTGAGCGAACTGAAGTTACACCCTGGCTCTCCTGTCTTTTTGCGGTATGCAAGCAACTTGAAACATCTGAGAGAACAATAGACTTTGTGTTCATGTGACGTCACTTGAATACCTCCGGTCCACTGAGTATGCCCGAGTCCGTGCATTTTGTTGACTGAAACAAAAGATAGGGTGTACGTTAGTTACCAACCTCGCTGTCAGTATTTTATGAATTTAACAACATGTCCCATGCTGAAACACCTCGCCGTTCCCGGATCGGTCCTCACTCACCGCACGGGACAGGTTGTTCAAATTTATGAAATACCAGCAGCTCGGTTGGCAACTATTATTTCGTGTTGTTCCATCCATTGGGTGCCTATTACATGTGGCGTGTCACGGAAAAAATGTCATTACTATAGAATACAATTCTTACAATAACAAAAGTCCGTAAAGTGAGCTCAGTGAAGAATTAAATGTTTAAGAAAATTGATTGTGTTATTGTTTACACAAATTGTTCGTCAGTCGTCTTCATGGTTTGATTGTGACGATATTTTCTTTTTATTATAGCAATCAAAGCATGTAAACCCAAATAAGAGTCCATCTGTGTTATTTCCTTGCTCAAAAGACTGGTCCTTTCCAGGTCCGTAACACTTTTCAGATATTAGAGAGGAGAGAGACCCATGGTTGCCCGACTAAAACAAGAACTTTCTCAATTGTATTTTTTACACATACTTATCCTTTTTATCGAGCTATTCAATTGTATTTTTTACACATACTTATCCTTTTTATCGAGCTATTCAAACAAAGTGTCCACAACCACGACAATACTCACAGAAATCGGTAATGCCGCGTAGCAGAATGCACAACATTGCCAACATTCGTGACTTGTTTCTGTTTTGAGAGCTGATCTGACTCATATACCAGTAAAATAACAATGTCCGTGATAGTTTTAAAACTTTAATCCTTTACCCAACGTAAAGGCCAAAACCGGCCAAAAGCGCTATTCTCAAAAAAATCGCCAGTTAATTTTCATTATTTTTTCACTTTTTGTCTCAAAAACATATGTTATGATCCCCTCACTGGAACGATCTCGTCGAGATCGTTCCAATGAGGGGTCATAACCTATGTTTTTGAGACAAAAAATGAAAGAAATTAGTTGGTCAAGAATTTTTTTGCAAGTGTCGTCTGCTTTTCATGTTACGTAAAGAGTTAAGGCCTTTATTTGAATGAGGCAGCTTACAATGTCCTTCTAATAATTTTTTTTATTATGGTTTAACGACACTTTCAACAGCCAGGGTCACATCGTTTCTGACAGTTTTACGGGTGGAAGAAGCGGAAGTACGCTGTGAGAACCACCGAGCAGACTCCCCCAACTGTCAGACTCCCCAAAGTACTAACTCCGCACAAGCAGAGTTAGCGTTGGCTGAAGACAAGTGAATCTCGACGTGCAGCACGCCTTAGTACACGGCGCCACCGTGCCTGCCCTCCCCCTCCGCCCACGCTGGAAATCTGGAATAAGTGCCTTGCCGAAGGACATAAAGCAGTTACCCCTGGTGGGGATCGAACCGTAGAAATTTCGGTTTGATGTCCAATGCCCTTTTAATAATGATGGATAGCCTTGGAAGCTGTGTATTTATTCCTAGACCATGTTTACTAACTTTCCGTCTGCGCTCAACTACAGTATGGCCGCCGTGGAGTGGTCACTTTCCACGGGTGGGCAATATTTCCATGGACGCATTAATATTACATTTCAAACACTAATTATTGAAATAATCATTAAAAATTTAATTAATAAAACACCGGGTTGTACCCGGTGCTTTATTGATTAAATTTTTGATGATTATTTCAATTCATGGGTTAAAATTTTGCTGATGATGATTTTTATAACCTGGTAAACGCATGCGCGGACACCAATGCCCACACGTGGATTACGACCAGTCCGCGGCACCTGTACTGCATACTAATTAAAATAAGAATGACTGGTGATAGTACTTTTCCCGACCACTGACAGACGACACAGAGAATCATGGAGAGTGAGTCCGCAAAACCTCACCCGGAATTGACAATCGTAATGTTTTCATGGACTTCCAGAGTTTTGAAATGATCTCGAAACGGGAGACAAGTCGAATTCATTAAAATTTAACTTGAAGAGTGAAGGAGAATGCAAGTTTCTTTAAAATGAATGTGAAGTATACTGAGAACAATGGGGGGGGGGGGGGGGGGGGGGCTTTTCTTGCGGTAACACTACTTTTTAGTTTTGCCCAAATAGTTGCTTCAAATTGTGGACCTGTGTCTAAAGCTTTTATCTTACAAATCATACACATATTGGCTTGAAAACCACGAAAAACTGTACGTATCACATAATGTCTTCCGATTCCGTATCATATAGACGACTCGTTCTGATCCCGTATCATATAGACGACTCATTTCCGGGAACGCAACGGGCTATTATAACAGGCGCGTGAATACATTCGAAATGCGTTTCAGTGATCGCTTACAAAACAAAATTCCTTACAATTAGCTACAGAAATATAAATAGCCAATCACCCCCCCCCCCCCCCCCCTCCCCCCACACACACAATAAATAGAAACTGCACAATTAAATATTACACACTTGTAAATTCAAGCGTATCATCATAGGAAGTGACACTGAGTGTGAATAATTTTCCAACGAACGAAACTTTGAAAATTTGCGTTGACCGCTCTACTCATTGTTTGTTAAAGTGCACCACAATATTGTTCCATAAAATATGAGGGTTTTTAACTCCTTTTTTTTCTTCTCCAACATTATGTCCCAAAACTGTATTAATAGTTTAAGATTTAATCTGTTTATGTGACAGAATTGTTAGATAAATGAATTATCATAAAGCCGGCTCGTTGAGATCCCATTCTGGACACCACTTCGAATCTGATACAAATCACCGGACATGCACATTATCATAATAATCTGTGAAATATATTAATAGTGTGGAAACAGCTTAACATAAGCTTTTAGCTTTCTGTTGAATCCACAAATATGTATGCAATAATTGCAAATTTGTTGCAAAGCCTAACCAGCACAAGCAAAGTTTCAGCCAATGGACCTCCGGGTTAAACCCGGAGGTCCATTGGTTGAAACATTGCTTGTGTTTTCTGTCGATATGTACAAAATTCGAAAGTTATAGCTTGGGTGATAACTCCACTCCGCGGGTGATTTAGTTGCAATCCACTCTCCACGTACTGTACTATTGTATAATAATGCAACTTGGAATTAAATAATGTTTAAACTAATCTGTATGCAGCTATCGGTGTATTGACAGTGCCTTCCTCATCACAAAAAGCTACAAATAAGGAGAAAAAATGTTCGAACCATCATGTAACTCGAGTATATACGGTTTAAGTTATGAACCGGGTAGCATCAGACCACGTCAAAGCAAGAAATGGTCAGCTTGGTAAATAAAACATGGACGATTCCTGGTTAGCAGCAACTCGCCAGGGAGCGCGGTGGCTCAGTAGGTAGAGGTGCAGGCTGCAAGCCGAGAGGTCCTCGGTTCGAATCCCACCTGCGGCAACCGCGTTGTGTCCTTGGGCAAGACACTTCACCTCCATTGCCCGCGTGGGGGCACGATGACGCCGTGTACTAAGGCGTACTGAACGTCAGTGGTACGCATGTCTTCAACCAATCTAACCCTGCCTGTGCAGCAGTGCGGGGTTACGATGTTGGGGAGCTGGCAGCTGCTCGTCGTTGCTCGGTGGTTCTCTCCGGGTACTCCGGCTTCCCCCACCCGTAAAACTGCCACGGTCCTGATTAGCCATTGTGCATAAATATGTGACCTTAAACATAAATAAATAAATAAATAAATAGCAACTCGCCATCCATTGAACTAAGGAAGAGAACTCTGATTTTGAAACTTCGATGACAAGTGTCAGATCACAAACAGTTACTAACGAATGAATAAACTAATTAATACGGCCGCTTCTTGGGCTTCAGATCTCAGGAGTATTGGTCTTTCGGAGTACTGGGCATTCGGAATATTGGTGCCTCCCTCGGAGGATTTGGCATTCGGAATAGAGACACGTAACCCGGTACGCCAACCCGTTAATGATATACCCATTAGCTTTTAGAGGTAAATTCTAATGTCATGGTCGACCTTGAGTATTCCAAATTATTCCGAAGATTGTTTCCAATAAATTTGAAATGTTTTGTCAAGTGTTACTTTGTTGAAAAGAGTCCATAGAGGCCAATACAGCAATGTATCACATGAACGGCCCAATACTAAGAAGTTTCGATGTTCAGCGGCCCAATACTATGACAGTCCGTTATTTCGAAGAATCACTCACCCCTCCATTCCCCCTTCCTCTTCCCCTTTTATACTCCCAGTGGATATTATTTTATAAAGCTGATATTTAAGACATTTACTTCAACAAACTTATAAGCGACAAACCCGTCATGTCCCGTGGGTTAAATAATTTATCTTTGTCGAGAAATAAAAATAGTATTTTGACACAACGTATATTTATTTTTGATATGGCTGATTATATAATCAGTGCAAAACGTGAATCAAGGAAAAGAATAACGCACTTGCCTCCTGTAGTGTCATAGCCAGGTTTGGGGGGGGGGGGGGGGGAGCTCGGCCTCCCCTAAAATTCTCACCGCTCCCCCCCCCCCCCCCCCATTTAAATCCCAAATTTTACACTCTACGCCAACTAATAAAATTACAGATGACATACCACGCTTAAGGGGAGCATATTTTTTTAACCCTTTACCTAACACGAGAGGCAGACGACACGTGCAAATAAAAGTCATGAATAGCTATTTTTCTATTTTTGCGTCAAAAGCATGGCTTATGACCCATCATTGGAACGAGCTCAACCAGCTCGTTCCAATGAGGGATCATAAACTGTTTTTGAGACAAAAAAAATTAAAAATAATCAAAACTGAATGGTGATTTTGTGAATATCGCTGGCCTTGTGGACATTACGTTGGGTAACGCCTTAAAATATATTCGGGGGAGCCAAGTCCTGCACCAGACGACGCGAGAGGGACACCACCGTGAGAAAGTTACACAATTTATCGGCCGTTGAGTGCACCAAAGCGCGATCTGCAATGACTCAGCATAGCAGATGGCGTCTAAATGTACCAAATTGAACGCCCCTTCCTGGCTCAGTGGCACGGGTATGGAGTATTAATCAATCGATCAATCTATTTATTAGGGTTTAGTGTCATTTTTGACAGGCAGGGTCAGCTCATGCCGGACAGTTTTACGGATGGAAGAACCCGGAGTACCCTGTAGAGAACCACCGAGCAACAGCAAGCAACTGTCAGACTCCCCAACGTATTAACTCCACACAAGCAGGGTTAGCATAGGTTGAAGACAAGAGCATCATCGAGCACAGTACGCCTTAGTACACAACGCCACCATGCCCATACGTAAGGAATTAGGATTAAGCGCTTTGTCCAAGGACATGACGCAGTAGGGTGTCGATCAATCCACTGATAACTGCATTCGTCCAACAAATCGGCCCCTGAGTTCCAATGTGTTCTGTGTGCCAGTAGGCACTTAGAACACATTGGAACTCAGGAGATGAAATGACTCTAGAGAAAATTAACTCCCTTGCATATTGCTTTATTCGTCCAACGTCCGATTGATTGAATAAAATACTTAACATACTTTCCCTGTTGGCCGGTTAAGCCTTGAAAGAGTATAAGTCATCCAAAAATGTACCGAATAAAGGATTATGCAGCTGTATGGCTCTCGAAAACAAACGCGACGCATTTATCAAACACTCGAAACAGTAACTCGTTCTTAGGTAACGTCAGTTGTTGAAATCTGTAATCACTCACTAACTGTGTTTGCGTTTTTAAAGTAAACACCATTTAAATGTGTAAGTATTTATTTTGATCTCCTCTGAACTATGTGAATGGGTGAACAGGCAGTGTTGTGCCCAATAATTTAAATTTGCGATTTGACAGCTATAACAGTCGAGATTTATTTATCTATTTATTAAGGTTTAACGACATTTTAACAGCCAAGGTCATATCGTGTCGATGACAGTTTTATGAGTGGAGGAAGCCGGAGTACCCGGAGAGACCCACCGAGCAACGACGAGCAGCTGTCAGCTCCCCAACATCGCAACTCTGCACTGCAGCACAGACATGGTTAGATTGATTGAAGACATGCGCACCATCGACGTGCAGTACGCCTTAGTACACGGCGTCATCGTACCCCCATGTAGACAATCGGGGTTAAGTGCCTTGCCCAAGGACACAGGACACAACGCGGGAGTCCGAATTGATCGCTCAGACGGTCACCCATCCTAGGCCTAACCGGGCTCGACGTTGCTTAACTTTGGTGATCTGACGAGAACCTGTTGCCGCAACGCCACCGTACCCCCAACGGTCGAGATAAAAGGTAAAGTTAATCGATGTAATATAACAATAACAATTTTATTACCTTTTGAGTTCGATCCCGGTCCGGGACGACCCGCGTTGTGTTCTTGGGCAAGGCACTTTATCCCGGTTGCCTACATGGGGGCACGATGACGTCGTGCACTAAGGCGTACTGCACGTAGATGGTGCACATGTCTTCAACCGGTGTAACCCTACTTGATCGAAGCTTGAACAGAGTTAGAATGTTGAGCTGACGGTTGCTCGTCGATGCTTGTTGGTTTCTCCAGGTACTCCGGCTTCCTCCACCCGTAAAACAGCCACGGTCACGATTAGCCATTGCGCATAAGTATGTGACCTTAAAACACCAGTTAATAAATAAATTATTACCTTTTATATAGGACCAAAAATATAGTTCAGAGATATTGAGCCATATTCTAAGGCACTGTACGTGATACTGGGCTAGTGCAAATATACAAACAGAATATATACAGTATCTTACAGTCCAGAATATCATTTATGGGCTTTCTGAAATTATTTATTATTTATTTATTTATTGGTGTTTAAGGTCACATACTTATGCACAAATCAGCACAATGGCTAATCATGACCGTGACAGTTTTACGGATGGAGGAAGTCGGAGTACCCGGAGCGAACCACCGAGCAAAGAAGAGCAGCTGCCTGCTCCCCAACATCGTAACTCCACACTTCAGCACAGGTAGGGTTAGAATGGTTGAAGACATGCGCACCATCGACGTGCAGTACGCCTTAGAACACGGCGTCATCGTGCCCCCATGTGGACAATCGGGATCAAGTGCCTTGCCCAAGGACACAACGCAGGAGTCCGAATCGATCGCTCAGACGGTCACCCATCCGAGAACTAACCGGGCTCGACGTTGCTTAACTTCGGTGATCTGACGAGAACCGGTTACCGCAACGCCACCGCGCCCCGCTTTCCGAAATAGAGAGGTTTTGATATCTTTATTATTGAAAATGTTGACATTTGGCACCTTTTTTTTAGAGATTCTGGTGAATTATTCCATAAGTGATGACCAACAAATGGGAATGACTATCTCCAAATGTCTCACATCTATTTTTGGAACAGGCAGTAGAATTTTACCGTCGGACCTCAGGTTGTATTGGCACGCATTGTAGGTACTGATGAGCTCTTATAAGTAGGCTGGTGACATATTGTTTTGTGTCTTGAAACCTAATAATAAAGTTTTGAAAATTGTTCTGTACTTGACTAGCAGCCAGTACAGATCGATCCAGCAGAGCAAGAGTGGTGTGTTGAGATCGTGATACCCTGCAACCCACTCGGGCTGATGCATTTAATACTTACTGCGGGCGAGAGTACTGATATTGTGAGAGGTTGTACAGTTAGGCATTACAATAATCCACAAGTGTAGTTACATAAGGAATGATCGTTTGTTTCTGTCTATTTCTTGAGTTATGAACCCCTAACACAAAGGCCAAACAGTGGAAATGGGCGTACTTGAGGTGCAATAAATTTAAACGCTCTCTAATGTCCTAACTTAACCCTTTACCTAACATGAAAAGCAGACGACACATGCAAAAAAAATTCTCGAATAACTAATTTTTTTCATTTTTTGTCTCAAAAACATAGGTTATGACCCCTCATTGGAACGAGCTCAACGAGCTCGTTCCAATGAGGGGTCATAACCTATGTTTTTGAGACAAAAAATGAAAAAAATAATGAAAATTAATTGGCGATTTTTGAGAATAGCGCTGGCCGGTTTTGGCCGTTACGTTGGGTAAAGGGTTAAAATAAAAACCAGGTCGCATCATGTTTCCAAGTTATAACTGAATAAAAAGGCATAGTTTTCTAAAATTCTGTTTGAAATAACGATACATTTCGCTGAAACGTGTTCTTATGCCATTAAAAATTTTATTGGCCAATGAATTGCGTAAGTTAAAAATGAACGTCACGGCCACATAAAACTTTGATATCGTACATTTATTGGCGAAAAATAACAACCCGGTGTAGCGCCGAAAGAAATATCGATGCGGAAACGGAAATACGATCGCATTCGCGCAGAGGAGGTCGATTATGACCATTGGGTGGGGGCATTTTATTAGGAGTTACCGCTTCCGCATCGATATTCGTTTCGGCAGCAACTCCGGATTGCGCAAAAAACATGGACGACATCAAAGCGGTGGTTGACGCTTCGCCCGGGTTCAAATCTCGATAAGTAAAGGACAAAACATAGTTTGGATCAATAAGCTCTGACGTTCGGATCGCTGAACTAGGTAAAACGATAAACTCAGACGATCAGCTATTGCGTATAAACAAATTGAACATGGAATAAAAAGCATCATAAGGATTTCATTGTTTATTCAATTTTATTTTGAAAGTCTTTTTAATATGATGAGATACATATGTTGAAACAATATGACAAGATGAAATGGCTTCGCGTGCCGAAGGCTCGCAGGGACGCTAGCCCCTTTCGACCCTCTGTGACTGTTGAGATCAGAAAGCTACGTGTCTAGGCGTGTGGAGGGAGGAAAAGGATCGAGTGCTCAGCAGATGTTTTAGGCTAGATGATCAGGAAGAGTGTTGGGTTGTCTTTGTGTAGGTCGTTGACTGAACCCTCGGGTGAGGACCAGAGCGAGAGGCGATCCTCCCTCACAAAGGTGCTACCTCTTCCCGAGGGTGCTGTGATGTTTTTTGTTTTTTTTGGGGGGGAAGTATAGTCTGCCACTTCGAAGATAGATCATGGAGCGATGGTGGGCCATCACTGGCATGTATAATCTGCCTCAGGCTGTTTTAATCAGTTTCTCTGGCTTTACAGTTGGGTGTGTTTTTTTGGATAGATGACAACAACGGTCCCTTTCGGGGACCACCCAACGAAAGACCCGAACTTCCCTGGTTTGGAGGCAGGCCTGCTTTGGAACCTATTTGGCTGGGTCAAAAATGCGCGCTACAGACGTTTACAAAAATGGGTAGAAGCGGGGCGCAGGACCAACGCTGGCCTCCCTGGAGGGGGTGACCACTTCTAGGGATAGAGCGGAGGATGTTCAGAGTCCGTAGCGGTTACTGTGTTCCATATCAGTTATAGTTTCCATAGCGGTTATTGGGGTGCTGGCTATCAAAAAGAAAGCATCTTGGTGTACCTGCTAAAAGAAAAAGGCAGAATTAGTTGATTTTTAAGATAGACAAAAATATGTGATTGCAGTTTTAGATGGTTGTCGATCACTGGGAGCAGCTAGTACAATTCTTTTGTTCAGTTTATGATTTCCCGGATTAATTTTTTTCCAGCTAAGAATTGGAGGGAGGAGGGCAGGTCTCTACCAAAGTACCACACCCGGGGGTGTTTCCTGCCCTTACCACCTCCTGATTTAGTTGAGTCGGTGAAGACAGCTCTTTCTGGTAGAAGATCATGGCTGGGCTGTTATTACTGCCTGTACGTTCACCTTCTCTTTTCCAGTGTTTGTTTATTTTTGAAGATTAAATTTTAGGATTTTAGTTGAGTCTGTAAAGACAGCACAACCTCGCAGAAGATCACAGCTGAGTCGTTATTACTGCCTGTACGTTCACCTTCTCTTTCCCAGTTATTAAACATTAAATTTTAGTGATTTTAGCTGAGTCGACGAAGACAGCTCTTCCTGGTAGAGGGGCACGACTGACCCGGTTTTACTCGCCTTTTTTAAGAATCTTCTGGTGGAAGTGGGGAGGACGGCCTGGCCTTAACAGAAGAGCCACACCCGGGGGTGTTCCCTGCCCTAACCTCCGCGGTCATGTGCCTACTAACACGGTTGTTGCATTAAATTTTGGCGTTTTGTTTTTGTCGGCTTTCGAAAATTACCTGTAGTTCAGATATTAGTTGGCTGTTGGCTAACCGGTCGTGATTTTTCGCGGCTAGGGAGGCCAGGCGGTCCTTCATGGTTGGGATTTCGGCTCTGGCATGGAGTATTTTGATAGGTGTATCCCAGGGAGCACGGAGGGCGATCCTGAGCGCATGATTTTGGACCTTCTGGAGTTTCCCCATATTTGTTTGATTTAGGTCTGTTAAGATGATGGCCCCATACTCGAGTACAGGGCGCACAAAGGCTTTGTATAGTTTAAGTTGAATAGTCTGGTTGCCCCCCCCCCCCCCTCCCCCCATGATGTACCCTTTAGCATTTTTAATAAATTAATACGTTTGATCGCTTTGCTGGCAATATCGTTGGTGTGTTTATTGAAAGATAGGTTTTGGTCGATGGTAATGCCAAGGAATGTCGCCTCTGTGCATTCAGGGAGGACTTTGTGCAGTAGTTTTAGGTCAAAGTCGCGGTTATTTTGCTTATGGTGAACATGATTCTTTGCGTTTTACTGGCGTTCAGCTTGATTCTCCATTTGGCACACCATTGCTCCAGGTCGCCGAGAGCGCGTTGAAGGGGTTTTTGAAGTAGATTGGCAGTATTATTAGAGTCTCAGAGACCCTTATCGTCCGCAAATTGTGAGATTTGAACGCGATCTTCGGAGATTTTGATATCATTGACGTAGATGATGTATAGAAGGAGGTTGAGGACGGATCCTTGGGGATGCCTCCTTCCAGGGGGACTCTGTCGGACATTTCATCGTTTACTCTGATTTTTATTTCGCAATCGTCAAGGAAGGAAGAGAGTAATCTAAGCAGTTTCATGGGGAGTTTTATTTTATAAAGTTTGAGGCGCATTCCGTTGTGTCAAACGGAATCGAACGCTTTTTCGACGTTTAATAGCACTGCCACGCCCATTTGCTGGTAATTGATCGCGTTTTTCATTAGCTTGACTAGGCGGTAGACATTCTCAATGCCTTCTTTACGGTTTCTATAGGCTCTTTGCCAACTGTTAAAAAAGTTCTTCGAGGTGCCTCCTCAGTCGATTGGTAAGGATTCTTTCGAATGCAACTGAGAAGGCTGATTGGGCTGTAGCTGGCCGGATCAGAAAGGTCTCTGTCTGGTTTTGGCATCATGATACCAATGGCTGTTTTCCAACATTTTGGAAAGTAGCCATAGGTGAGGCATGCATCGATTGTTAAGTTTGTCAATTAGGGAATTTGGGCTCTGTTTCAGAATTTTGTAATTGACTTCATCCTCGCCGGGAGATGAAGAATTTTTGCAATATTTATGATATTGATGATTTCATCATTAGTAATGGGGGTGACGAGGTCGTCGTCATCCCCTTCTTCTGGGTCGGTATCAAATTTAGAGTCATGGTAGATATCCGAGTGTTCGTTGATGAAGTCATCAATGGCGTTTCTGATGGCGTCATCGTTGTCAGGGCCTTGGGATGGGCGATGGGTTTTTCTAAGGAGATATGCGAAAGTGTCAGCTTTGTTTTGTCGGTACGCGTGAAGGAGCTATCTTCCTTTTTAAGGAGCTTGGCTGCTGCTTTGCGGCCTTTATTTGTTTTACCAGTAAGTGTTTTGAAAGAATTCCAGAAGTTTCTGGCATCCCTAACCTCATTTAGATTGGCTGTTGCTTTTCCCAGTTGGCCTGTTTCTCAGTTTGAAAGGTTTTCCTAACCTAGCCATGAAGACGGTTATATGTTTTTTGAGGACAGCTTTTGTGAGGGGGTCGGTTTTGGATTTTAGAGTACGAAGAGCTTTCCGTTTGGTTTTGATTAATGAAAGTGTGTCGCCCGAGATAGTCCTTTTCCAGGGGCGCACTTCTTCTTTTGGGCATATTTCATTCAGGGTTGAGTTGATGATTTTTTCTATGCCCTCGCATTGGGCTTCGAGTTCAGTTGCATTTGATAGGGAGCTATTGGGGAGTTTGACCTCCTCATTTTGCCGAAAATGCATGAACAGAAAAGAGGTTTAATTATAAAGGCATGAAATATTTTTTTTTGTGGATGGTTTTATAAGGAACTGTCTTATCTGTTTAATTTTGTACAGACCGCTAAAAGCTTTAATGCACATATTTGCAACATGGATAAATTTGGGCTGAAGAAGACACTGGGATTACGTACACTGTTACTTCACTGAGTTGATGCCAACTTTAGTGAGTTGCTATCGTGAACCAATTATTAGAAATTCAGTCTTGTCATCATATATCATAAATTTGTTTGAAATCATCCAAGTGTGAATGTCAAAAGTACAATAAGTCAATAATTTCTTGGGCTTTAATTTGATCCTTGCTTGATGGTCGAAAAGAGAGATACACTTGTGTGTCTTCAGCATAACCATGAACGTCAAGCAGGTGAGATTCAATGATGGTGGATATTTTTTTAAATATAGAATAGAAACAGAAAAGGACCCAGCGAGCAGCACTGTGGGACCACACAGTCGAGATGGAAGTCTTTTCACGGGTTACCATTTATTGATACACGCTGCTGTCTGTTCTTCAGGTAGGATGATAGCCAGTTGAGTCCACAATCAGAACTCATTGTCTCTAGCAGTAGAATACTTCTCACGAAGAGAATTTTCTACTCGGAACTGTTTATTAGTATTTTTTGTGTATTAGTTTTATTTCAGGGAAGTTTTTTGCATATATTTAGTTTGCATGTGTGTTAGGGGAGGATCGTAGGGTGAAATAAGGAGGTTTAGTTGATAGGTTTTTCCGATTTTGCCTTTTGTTTACATTAGTTACCTTTTTTCGTGTGTTTGGTTCCCTGGTGTTTTGGCGTTTTCGGTCATAAGGTTCTGTAATATTTATAAACACGAATGGTAAGTGCTCGACGGGTGTCCAGACGGAGGGAAGTATGGTTATTAAAGGGGGTCTGGGGAGGTGAGTCGAGGGGTGCAGGTGCAGGTGGGGGAGAGTGAGGATACGGAGGAGTGCAGACAGTGTAATATGAGGTATGGTGGTGGTCGGCCAATGGAGAATAGTGGAGTACGTGCGAACTGCAGGGATATTCTACAGTTGTTAGAGAAGTGTGCTGGATTCGAGCGGGAGATTGCAGAACTGAGAGGGAGGTTGGGGAGGGCTAGTGTATCTGGAGTTACCCCGTTGAAGGTTGCCTATGATGGTGAGGTGGAAGGTGGGTGGAAGGTCGTGGTGGACTCAAGGAGGAAACTGGATAGCAGGAAACGTGGGGGAAGAATGCTTGATGTGGGAGGTGTAACCGAGGAGGGGGAGGGGGGTTCTAGTAGGAAAATTTGGAAGGTGGCGTTAGGACATGGCTGCGTAGAGTCGGGAAACCAGAGTGGGCGTAGGGCTGCCAAGGTTGCTAGGCGGTGTTTAGAAAATAGGTTTAGCGTTTTAGATTCTGGCCACGGTAGCAAAGAAAGATTACCAACAGACACGTAATAAAGTAAATAAGATTAAAGACGACAATCGGAGAGTGCGAAATGGCAGTCTTATTGGGACGACAAGAACGACAGGGGGGGGGGGGGGTCGAGTTCGAACGTATTTTAGAAATGGGTGAATAAACGTAACAAAGGAAGTAACCCACAGATGGCAGAGTTACAGGCGAGCAAGATCAAATCGCATTAGAACTAGTCAAGCACTGGGAAAAGGTAAACGATAAGCGATGGGGCATTGGGAACCCATCGGAGTGTCCGAACTAGGTCGAGGGAAATCTATAGTACTTCGTGTGCAGCGAAATCAAAACGGAGGAGGTGCGAAAGGTGATCTCAAAATTAAGGGATGGAAAGCGGGAGGAGTGGATGAAATTCCTAACGAGTTTATCAAAAAAGGGGGAGAGGAACTCTTGGAAAGCCTAACTGCCCTATTCAATTTAGCCATAGAAAAACAAGAGGTCCCAAAATAGTGGATGTCAGGGACACCTAAGGCCCCGTAAGGCCTGGGCTGACGTGGGGTTATTTAGTCTCGCTGATGAAGTTGCGGGAAAATTAGACCAACGTGGAGGGTCGGAATCCAAGTGTCGCGAACTCGGCGCAGAGAGCTGAGTTAGACCGACGCCGTGATTCCTTCTCTGCCAAATTGGCCTGAAATAGGTTCGATTTCCGTTAGGTGTGATTCCTAATCACTTCAGGCTGTATAATGGAAAGAATGATTTAAAGTAACAACGATTCTTTTATTTACACATAAAAATAAATCCGTTTCAATATTTCAACAATCAACAATTCAATTCTTTTCACAGAAAATGGGTCACTACGGTTAAATAATTCTAAACAATCATATAGTCATTCTATAGCCCTGTACTGGCACTATAGTCTACACACTGGAAATGTTACTACCGTGAGCTCGCCACAAGAGCTTCACAAATCTGAAATGTTATTACTGTGAGCTCGCCATAAGAGCTTCACCCGCTTAGGCTCAAATGTCAACGTCTGCGCGTAACTGTACCTCTGGCTGTCGGAGGGTTCCGACCAGCAATGTTCGTCATCTATAAACCACCGTACTTCTGATTTGGGTCAGATATTGTCTACTCATACCTTATGTGCCTTTTGAAAGTCCTCCGTGAAAGTCCTATTGAAATATCCACCGTTCCTGGTTGAATTCACGATTCACAAATGCCCCTTTTGTGCTAGGGCGAAATTGTCACTCACACCGATCTCCAGTCGGTATTACGATGTTCCGACAGCAAAATAAACTACTCAGAACGCAATCAGGCTGACGCTTCAAAGGGTTAATACGCACAATACAATTAACCTACACTTCTGACTATTGCAGGCCGATACCTGCTACTCGACAATCTAAACTTTAACGTTCCACCTGGGGTGTTCCTTCTCACGAATTCGGCCCCGTAGCCGCCTATCAACATTAAGCTAAATCAATCATGGAATGCCCTCTCTGGCGATTCCAACCGTTTCAGGGTCCTGTGATCGAAGGTACCCTTATGCCAGGAAACAGAGTCCGCCTGTCCTGGACTTCACCAACGCGTGTGTGACCCCAAGTGTGTGTCTAATGCTCTGCTCTTCCAGGTATATATACTTTTACCCTAAACTGTCAGGTGGACCGACGCTCATCTGTCCACCTGTCAAAACGGTGGGAGATGACATATATCGAGACAGAATTAATACAAGTCATCTCGCGCGTGACTTTCACTTGTCGAGAAAA
Source organism: Pictodentalium vernedei (assembly GCA_031216915.1). Lineage (NCBI taxonomy): Eukaryota > Metazoa > Mollusca > Scaphopoda > Dentaliida > Dentaliidae > Pictodentalium > Pictodentalium vernedei. The sequence continues at coordinate 773,403,003 of CM062296.1, read as the reverse complement.
CCTATTCGTTCTTGCCATGATTGTTAGGTGACGATACGATAAACATTTCTATCGTTTTAGAATCTCGTTTCTTAATTGACCGTGACGATATCTTGACACCAACCGATTACGTCTCGTAAGACTCCGACTACTGTAGAAACTAAACGAGATTAGACCTTATCTAACATACCGTTTCTCCCCTGGGTCCCTGCGCTAAAGCTGGATATACACCACGTGTGTTTTTCCAGCTTTACAGAGAAGTGAAATTCATGTAGGTTTTTCGCCTTGACGCGGAATATATTTTGAACTTACAATATCTTTAAATATGAGGCCCCTTGCCCCTATATTTAGGCTGGCTTTGCCCTGACAACTCCCTTCCCGAGAGAAACACCCTGTGTATCTCTTAAAACACAAGGGGCAAAGCCACGCACGCTCGCCTCTCACGCCTTTGAACGATCTACCATCATGTTCAAGACTACAAAACTGTACCCTAGTGGTCGTGGGGGGTCATGACCGGGCTCATGCGTCGGCCATGTCGATTCCCACGACACACTCGCTACCACATGTTCCCGTCTTGCGGGTTTACATATGATATGGGGAGTAGCCTTATCCTTAGATTTGCAGCACTCTCTATCTCTAATACTATACATTTACACCTAAACATACACATTTTTATACACATTCGCCCATTTTGCAAACAGTTCACTTGGCACTCACTCCGACGAGTAACACCGTCCGCGCCTTTGCGTCAGATGGGTTAATTCCAACGGAGTGTAACTTCGCCTCCCGTTCCCCTATGACTTGTGAAGGAGCAAACGACCCCTGCATTATGTTGAGCCTCACCCTCGCAAAGCTCAATCAGGGGATTAAAATTGTGCCTCACACACTCACACATTCAACACACAGATTTCCCGACCGCGCCTTTGCGACAGACGGGGTTAGTGTGTCTCACACTCACAACAAACTCTCGTCAATAAAAACAAGCGCGGTTTCCCCGGACCTTAACACCGGGTTTGTGCATCCCATACTTACAAAACTCAACACACAGGCTCCCCGTCCACGCACACGCGACAGACAGGGCAGTGTATCTCACATTTGCACTCACAACCAACTCTAGTCAGCAGTCAGAGCAATAATAATAGTAAAATAAGAAAATTCCTCCGGGCCTTAACACCGACTTTACGAAGCCCATCACCTCACCCACAAAAATATTTGCGACTGGAGCCCCCGTCCCAGACACCAGGCCCACAGCCACCCAACTATTGCTTCTTTATAACCACCGACCATTGGTAGGGGCCCGGTTCCCAGAATCCCCTTGGGTAACCCTCGACACACCCCTACTTCTCGCCCCGCCATTTCTACGGGTATTCCACCAGGGTCCCCATACCCTGTCATTGTCGCATTCCCAAGAGCTTCCCTTGGCGCTATATCCCCCAGGCTCACTCGTCCCGGCGATTACCGTCGTTCGAACGACACTGGCCGTCCTTGGCCCTTGTGCCGTCGACCCCCCGGTCCATTGCGACGACTTCTTGCGCACATTGGGCGCTGTGCGCCCCCGGCACTCTCTACGTGGTCTCCGCCACCTAGGATGCTTCTCCTTTGATTTGTGGACCCTTTCCTCGGCCCCCTGGGCGCCCATCTTAGCGGTCCCATCCACTTTAACAAACTCAACTTGTGTTAACCCGTGCCCTCTCAATTCTGGGGAAGTTTGCCCAGCCATTTGCGTGGGCCTGGCCTCCCCTCTCCACACGGGTGACACCGACTTCTTGGGGCGCTCAACTCCCCCACATAAATTTGCTTGAGGGTCTTTCCCCAATGATCCCATTGGGTTCCCTCGCTGTTTGGCGTTTCGCCTGGACCGCCTGCGGCCCCTTCTCCCTAATTGGACAGGAGTCGTCCCTCCTGAAACTTCCCGACATTTCGTCGTGTAGGGACCATCCCCTGGACCATCGGATTGGTTCTCCCTGGGAACCTTCCCTTCCTTACTCGTTGGGCCTTCACTTGGCCCCCTATCCCTGGACCATAACTCATCAGGGCTTGCCCTCACCCCTGGGATATTACCTATGACCAGGTCATACACAGGTGATTCAATGCACATGGCTTCCACTTCGCCACAATAAAATGGGGTATCCACAGTTATCCTCGCGATGGGGAACCTTCTAACGGTCCCATCTATCAAAATACACAAATGGTCGCGCCCCAACAATTGCTTGTCGTCAACCAGTTGCTTTCTAACCGCTGCAGAGGAGCACCCAGAATCCCGGAGCAGACGGATCTCCCTTTGCCCCACATACCCTGGGTACACTGGCATATCAACCTTCTCCTGCGAAGTTGTGAGCCTCTCACACATGCCACTTATTATCGGGACAACCTTCCCGCCTTAATTCTCCCTCTTGTATACATTCCCGGAGGGGACTGTGTTCTGGACCGATAGTTTGACAGAACGCTGCCGTCTGCCTACTGGGCCCTGGATCTACGCGGTCACCTTGCTTCCAACCCCTTGGCGCTGCGTTCCCGGCCCCCTGCTGAGGTGGTCTAATGTTCCCAGTGGTCCTTACCTGCTTCTGCCAGCAGTCCCTGGCAATATGACCCCGCTTGTTGCAGATAAAACAAGTGGTGTCCTTGGGAGCGCTCCCCTTCCGGCTGGTCTGCGACGCAGGAGGATCGGGGTGGTGTTGCCTTACGGGTGCCATTGCCAACCCGTTTGCCCCACCCCTAGCCGATTTGGGTGCGTTTACACTCCCACCGTGGGCCTCGATGTAGCGTTCTGCCACAGTTGCCATCTCATCATAGGTGGGCGGACCCCTTTCCTTGATGAACAGGCCCAACTCCTTGGAGCATGTAGTTAAAAACTGCTCCCGGAGAAATAGATCTCGCAGTGCTCCATACGACTCATTCACTTCTGCGAGATCAGTCCAGCGGTCAAAGTACCGCCTAGCTCGGGCAAAATACTGAGGTACTGTTTCTCCCTTCTCCTGCTTAATTTCTCGGAACTTGGCCCGGAATCCTTCTTCAGTGAGCTGGTATCTCCGAAGGATGGCATTCTTCAGCTCACCGTAGTCGTTAAGAAGTGCAGGAGGCATACTGGTATAAGCCTCGAGGGCTTTACCTGACAACAAAGGGCTCAAGCACATAGCCCATGTGTCTTCTGGCCACATTTGACTGGAGGCAAAACGCTCGAACCTCTCCAAGTACGAGTCCAAGTCATCTGTGTTTTCATTGAAATGAGCGAGATGGGGGCGTGGGGCATGAATTGCTACCCCTGCACTCCCATCCCCTGAGCGCCGACTTTCATTCTCCACATCGGCCCTTGCTCTGAGGAGCTCTAATTCTCTCTCGTGCCTCTGTTGTTCGAGCTCCCGTTCTGCCTCCCTTGCCTCCCTTGCTAATTGGGCTTCCCTCTCTCTCGCCTCATTTGCTAATTGAATCTCTCTCTCTTTCGCCTCTCTTGCGTCTTTCTCACGCTCTCGTTCGAATTGGGCGTCTCTCTCCCTCGCCTCGTTTGTTAATTGAATCTCTCTCTCTTTCGCCTCTCTTGCGTCTTTCTCACGCTCTCGTTCTAATTGAATCTCTCGCTCTTTTGCCTCCCTTACTGCTTGGGCCTCTCTCTCCCTTGCGTCATTGCGTAAGGCAATCTCCTTGGCCTCACGTTTCTGCTCATCTTTAACGAACTTCTGAAGTTCAGCTCCCTCAAGGCCCATTTCCTTGCCTAATGATACCAGTTGGGCGAGGGTTGTAACAACATCCATTTTGATTTTTTCTTTCTATCTTCAACACTCGTCAGAAAGAATGAAGAAGGAAAAGAAAGAAAGAAAAAAAAAATATGGCAATTGATCCTAATTTACCTCTGTAATTTAACGTAATTAAACGCACCAAATATTCTGAAACCTACCGCAGTTAAAGTGGCTATTAAGTATCCTTTTGGGGACTACTGTATTGCGATATTAAACCCTTGAACGGCATCAGCTGACCGAACGCGTCAAAACATAAACAGAACCGCCGTTAAAATAAAACAAAATTTCCATATAGCCATTTTTTACCTTTTAGAAATATCCTGGTAGCGCTCGCCAATCAATGTCAGGGACACCTGAGGCCCCGTAAGGCCTGGGCTGACGTGGGGTTATTTAGTCTCGCTGATGAAGTTGCGGGAAAATTAGACTAACGTGGAGGGTCGGAATCCAAGTGTCGCGAACTCGGCGCAGAGAGCTGAGTTAGACCGACGCCGTGATTCCTTCTCTGCCAAATTGGCCTGAAATAGGTTCGATTTCCGTTAGGTGTGATTCCTAATCACTTCAGGCTGTATAATGGAAAGAATGATTTAAAGTAACAACGATTCTTTTATTTACACATAAAAATAAATCCGTTTCAATATTTCAACAATCAACAATTCAATTCTTTTCACAGAAAATGGGTCACTACGGTTAAATAATTCTAAACAATCATATAGTCATTCTATAGCCCTGTACTGGCACTATAGTCTACACACTGGAAATGGTACTACCGTGAGCTCGCCACAAGAGCTTCACAAATCTGAAATGTTATTACTGTGAGCTCGCCATAAGAGCTTCAGCCGCTTAGGCTCAAATGTCAACGTCTGCGCGTAACTGTACCTCTGGCTGTCGGAGGGTTCCGACCAGCAATGTTCGTCATCTATAAACCACCGTACTTCTGATTTGGGTCAGATATTGTCTACTCATACCTTATGTGCCTTTTGAAAGTCCTCCGTGAAAGTCCTATTGAAATATCCACCGTTCCTGGTTGAATTCACGATTCACAAATGCCCCTTTTGTGCTAGGGCGAAATTGTCACTCACACCGATCTCCAGTCGGTATTACGATGTTCCGACAGCAAAATAAACTACTCAGAACGCAATCAGGCTGACGCTTCAAAGGGTTAATACGCACAATACAATTAACCTACACTTCTGACTATTGCAGGCCGATACCTGCTACTCGACAATCTAAACTTTAACTTTCCACCTGGGGTGTTCCTTCTCACGAATTCGGCCCCGTAGCCGCCTATCAACATTAAGCTAAATCAATCATGGAATGCCCTCTCTGGCGATTCCAACCGTTTCAGGGTCCTGTGATCGAAGGTACCCTTATGCCAGGAAACAGAGTCCGCCTGTCCTGGACTTCACCAACGCATGTGTGACCCCAAGTGTGTGTCTAATGCTCTGCTCTTCCAGGTATATATACTTTTACCCTAAACTGTCAGGTGGACCGACGCTCATCTGTCCACCTGTCAAAACGGTGGGAGATGACATATATCGAGACAGAATCAATACAAGTCATCTCGCGCGTGACTTTCACTTGTCGAGAAAACCGATTCGTTCTTGCCATGATTGTTAGGTGACGATACGATAGACATTTCTATCGTTTTAGAATCTCGTTTCTTAATTGACCGTGACGATATCTTGACACCAACCGATTACGTCTCGTAAGACTCCGACTACTGTAGAAACTAAACGAGATTAGACCTTATCTAACATACCGTTTCTCCCCTGGGTCCCTGCGCTAAAGCTGGATATACACCACGTGTGTTTTTCCAGCTTTACAGAGAAGTGAAATTCATGTAGGTTTTTCGCCTTGACGCGGAATATATTTTGAACTTACAATATCTTTAAATATGAGGCCCCTTGCCCCTATATTTAGGCTGGCTTTGCCCTGACAGTGGAGAGAAAGCAAAGTGACATTTATCCACAAAAAGGGTGAAAAAGACGTTTTGGATAATTATCGAGGGATCTCTGTCAGTAGCAACATTGGAAAAGTTTTCTGTAAAGTCGTGTATGGGAGATTAGAGGAGGTGATTGAAGAGAAGGGTTTTTGGGGAGAAATCCAGAATGGCTTCAGGAAGGGAAGGAGAGTCACTGACTATTTTTTCGCGCTATCCCAAATGATAGAATCCGCGAAAGCAAAAAAGAAAAAGATGTTTATGGCCTTTTTGGATGTTAAAAAGGCATACGATAGAGTATGGAGGCTCTGGGCTTGGGAGGCGAAGTTTGTTGGAATTATGAAAGCATTATATAAAGATGTACAGAGTGAACTTAGCCTCGGAAACATTACAACAAAACGTGTGCCTATGGAGATAGGCCTAAAACAGGGGTGTATCCTTTCGCCAATTCTTTTGACATTGTACATCAAAGGTTTAGGAGATGAACTCCTGCATAGCGACGAGGGGGTAGCAGTTAGGGACTTGAAGATTCCAGGGCTATTTGTTGCAGACGACATGGTGCTAGTGTCAGAAAGCGAAGAGGGGCTAGCGAAAATGCTGGGCATTGTTGGGAAATATGGGAGCAAATGGAGACTCGAACTTAATGAAAGCAAGAGCAAAGTTATACCTGTGGGCCGCAAAGTGGACCCCACTCGAAGGTGGAGAGTGGGGGAGTTCTGCATTCCGGAAGGTAGCAGCAAACTTCGTAATGTAGGAGAGACAGGTGACTACGAGTATCTGGGGGTAAATATAAAATCACGGGAAGAGGCAGCTACTGAAACCACACAAATAAATTGATCCTGAAGGGGAAGCGAATCCTTAACCAAATGAAACTTATAGGGAGAAACATTTTCAATAAGGTTTTCGTGGGGAAAACCATTTGGGAAATAAATGGTGGGTCTGCCACGTATAACATACAGTACGGAAGTTGTACCCCTAAATCAGACGGCTGTAAAGAGCTTGGAAATCCTGCAGAACGATGCAGGCCGATGGATAACGGGGTCGGGTAATGCCGCAACGCTAGAAGCAATCAGGAGTGAGCTTGGGGGGATGAGGATCAAGGACAGGATAGACCTATTGAAACTCGGTTATCTTAATTATTTGGTAACTTTTCCCGACAGCCGATGGTGTAAATTAATGTTCCTGAGAATTTTGAACCCAAGTATCAAGACGGGGTGAATGGTCCAAGTGAGGGAGCTAGTAGAGAACTACTCATTGGAGATCTCGGACCTAGACGTTGGGGCAAACCAGGGTAAACAAATCGTCACAGAAAGGGTTATGGAGGATTGTAACCGTAATTGGCGAAAGGGGGTCAAATCAAAGAGGTCTTTGTGTGGCCTACGTGATAAAGAGAAGCCTGGTTCTGAAGAGTACCTTGATGGCACCTTTGAGGGTCACTGTTGTTCAAGGTGAGGTCGCGGTCTCTGGAGCTGAGGATGAGGAGAAAAATTGAGAAAACGGTGAAAAGGAGTGCCAGATGTGTAATTTGGGCGTGGTGGAGACCCTGGAACACTTTCTTCTAGAATGCCCAAAATACCAGTCTAAAAGAATAAGATTCACGGGGAGTATAATGGGGAAGTGGGGTGGGAGAATAAAGGACATGTGGTTAGTGGGAGACTCAGAGGAGAGGGTTAATATGCTAATCGGAGAGACTGGGAAGAAAGGGGTAAGGGATGTCATCAAGCAGTTCGTCTCTGAGAGTTGGGAGGAGAGAAGAAGCGTGGGAATAGAGAGGCAGTTGAGAGTACAGGGGTAACCAAGGCCTTCTAATCCGAGAACCGCGACAAATCAGTGGACGGCCAAAGTGTTATTATTACTAGCAGAGTTTTATGACAAACTAAGTTCTAAAAGAACAAGCAAGGTTACCCTTCCAAACTCCAGATTAAGCAGGATGTCATTCTGAACCTTGAGTAATGCCGTTTCAGTTGAGTGAAATTTTCTGAATCCAGACGTGTTTGCGGGTAATGGAGTATGCATGTCACTATGTACCATTAGCTGCTCAATGGCAGCTTTTCACACAGCTTGAAAACGAATAATAAGTTACTCACTGGTCGGAAGTTTTTAAACATAAGTTCCGCACCTTGTTTCTTCAGAAGTGGGTTAACAATTGCTATTTTCCACGCATCAGGCACATAACCTTCTAACAGACGCATGTTGATCATTTTTGTGATTACAAGAGTCAACGAGCCTACACAGGATTTAATGATAGATGTTGGCATTGGCTTGAGTTAACATGAGGCAGTTGAGAATTTGTTTATTAATTTGGTCACCTGATGGATTTCTAAATGTCGAAGAGTTGATGCAAGTTCTTTTTTTCTGATGGTCTCTGTTTGATGTCAGCTTTGTCTTCATATATTTTGTGAATCTTTTCCAGAATTAATTTTATTTTCTTAATGAAGAACTCGCCAAAATGATCAGCTAGCTTTGATGGATCGTCGTGTGGATTGTAATGACACACTTTGTTTTTCTATACACAGATTTTAACAACTTTAAACATTTTGTTGCTGTTACCATTACAAGCTTCAACACATGTTGTGTAATAAGATTTTCTAGCATCTTTTAGTTTCTCAAAGAACTGGTGGAATTAGTGGTCATCAATAAAAACGTTAAATAAGCTGTTTTTGGAATAGATTTAAATATTGGTCATGAGTGTCTTCGCGGTATTACTGGGGCACAAATATTTTCTTCAAGTCGTTATCTTATTTTCGAAGAGAACAAACACTTGGCGTATAGCGTATATCGTGTCTTCGTCCCATGGACAACAAAGGCGCGTTGTTTTAATATAGAATATACCCATAGTAGCTTGGTGTACCAAATGTTCACCACTCGTGGTGAATATTTGATACACCAAGCTACTTTGGGTATATTTTATTTATACCATGATCGTCAGATTATTAAGAGTCGCTATTATTTTTCTCGATTTTACTGAGCAGCAGACGTACATATGTGCGAAATTATTTTTGTTTACATGTGCACCGGTGGGCGGTACTTCCGCTGTCAAGTTTATCACCGAAACGAAATAGAAAAAGAAAGAGGGCGTTTTTCATTTTAATAACATACTGACATACTATTTCGAGTTATTTGCTTTATTAACGTGAGACAATGCGTGCTTGTTAATTTTTGGTGTCTTACGGGGTAAACTCATTTAAAAACGTAATAAATAATTGCCACTTCCATTTCACTCTTCGCGAGGCGACGTGCGATAAATTTAGACAAATTCGCATTCACGTCGACGTCACCAAAGGTCAACTTGAATGTAGTTCCACTGTAGGTGTACATTTTTACTATTGAAATTCCATTGCTGGCGTGTTCACCACGGTTGGTGTGTAAAGCTAAAATTTATGTCATAGGCTTTTCATATATAGCAGAATATGTAACCATGGTATAAAACGCATTGTCCCTGTATCAGTATGCATCTCGTCTTTTGACTGGTCAACGAGACCGAAACAAATAGCCATGGTATCGGCTATCTTCAAACATGCGGGTGATAAGAGCACGCGCTTTGTTCCCCATTTGTCACTCGAGAAACATCCAGGTGATAAAAATAACCTTTGACCCCCGACTGGGTCACATCGATTGCAGACACTCCTATTAGAACTGTTAAGTTATATCCAACTTATTGTCGTATTGTAGTGAATACTAATACAAATTAAAAATATCGTTGCAGCCCTATGAATAGAAGCACTTGTTGGTTGTCGTATTCGATGAGAACTGAACAGATTGAATCTGATTCGCAAATATACTTTTGCGCTTTGTGGGCTGAGAACATCAAGCGGAGCAACTCATCTTTTTATCTTCGCTTGAGCGGCGCACTTCATAATTTATTTTGCGGTTTCCGATCGTCAGCGTAGAAATGTATGCTATTAATTCCACGTACCTCTTACAAAATTCAGTGACTGCGGCTCAATTCAATATCTTCAAGTTTAAACCCAAGTGGAGTCTGGAATTGTGAGACATCGTTCCCGAAATTCAAAATGTCACCTTCCATATTCCATGTCCAGCGTCGTTTTAAGTGAATATTTAAGCTCTTCTCCCAAAGACATGAATAAAACACACAACACAACACATCTAACATGCTGAAGCTTGTCCCATGGAAATACAATACACTCTGGAAGGCTGAATTTACACGGTTTAAAAACTTTTTCAACGAATTCAAATTCACCAAAGTGAAATACTTCTCCATGTGTGACCTAGTTTATAAACAACGATTCGGAAATAGACTCGGTCTATTTATAGTTTAGCTGTGACGTTTGTTTCGCTGTTTGGTTCAAAACCTGAGGCTAAATGTTGGGTTTAAACTTCGTCGCCTGAGTCTTAATGTGGGATCATATTTTACATCTCGGCATTATTTCTGTGTTAGGAGGCGGGTCAAAATCGTTATCTCGGGCAACATCCAGGGTACATGGAGATTGAATACCCGGATGTCTCCTTTTCAACCATTCGGCTTGCGCCTCATGGTCGAAAACCGACATCCAGGTATAAATCTTCATGTACCCTGGATGTTGCCCGAGATAACTTATAATATTCCTATGTATTCCAAGTCGGTCAGAGCACGTTTTCTTTTCTATCAGAAATAAAGGCGAGTAACGCTCGAGTTTGACACGCCTTTATTTCTGATAGAAGAGAAAACGTTCGCCCTAACCTTAAATAGAGTTTAAAAGTTCTTGAACACGAAGGCAGTGCTCGTTTATACTAGACAGAAAATACCGACCAGTGGACAAAATAATCGATTTCGGGGGAGATATTGTCCTCGAACGTCTTCCTGAATTTTGAATATGGTCGGCTACGAGTGGATAGGGCGATTAATTAGTTTAAGCTTATTCATATTACAGGCTTTTCGAGAAAGTCACACACCTTATAGTTCCTTCACGTTAACAAGGCGGCATCTGCTTCAGCATAGCAAATGGCGCCTTGATCCATCCAATGGACGCTATATTTGCTAGCTCCACCCTGTCATCATTGGCACAGGTATGTAGGATTAAATCGATTGATCAATCGATTAAAAAATCTACCTATCAATCCATCAAGGTAAATGATACAGTGGTTCAATATAATTAAAACACTGAGGGCAAATGTGACTAGTCACTTTTATTTCTATTGGATCCATTTTTTCTTCAAATGATGTCTTTAGAACTTGTAAGGTCATGACGTTTTTCTACGTGATTATGACCGATGGTAGAGTACAGTCACCGTGGAGAGGTCGTAATCTAAGCGTAGGTAGTGATGCCCACACGTGCGTTTACCACGTAATAAAAATCATCATGAGCAAAATAATATGAATAAGACCTAGAAGTGAAGGCAGTCGCAAAGTACTCTATTATATTGTAAAATTGAAAGAAAATGATTCTTGCTTGAAAAGTTGCTTCCGCCGGTAATTTTGTCAACTTTTGATACACTGGCAGTAAACATAAAGAGAAAAGATTCGTAGTCAAAAGTAGGATTTTAAAATTTTTAAAGTAACAAACATCAATTTAATACTGAATTCTAGGAAGCCAGTGTTCAAGTTAAAAGAAATAATAACGTCATTTATTCAGAAAGATTGGCGCGGCCAATACACGATGCAATCTCTTATTTTTGTTTTGTTTTGCTATTTTTATTTTCAACTATCCCAGAATTCAATATCGAACGAAAAAATGACCGCCCCGATGGGTAAACCGGAAAACGCAATTTTCAGTTTGTTAGATATACTGTTTCATTGGAAACTGTGTGTTTCTCTTCATACGCATGTGTGTAACCTATAGAGCTCACTTCGTGGGCCGAACTTCGCGCGGCTGTGACTGCGTTCTCTATTAATTAATGAAGCACCGGGTACAATCTGGTGCTTCATTAATTAATTTTTTGATGATTATTCCTGTAATTAGTGTCCGTGGAAATATTGCCCATCCGTGGAAAGTGACCAATCCACGGCGGCCGTACTGTATGAGAAAGCAGCAGACAAAGCATCGTCGTGAAGCATGTGTGAATTTAATGAGCATTTTTTTCTTCCTCTCACATCACAACCACGTGTATTGTGAAATAGAAATGTCTGTGTGTCAATTCATTTATGACATTGATCCAAATAATTTACAATTTATAGCAGGCATGGGAGGGAATAGTGAGGAAAAACGTGGGAACATTCATGTAACTGGGGGAATGGGACAAATTAACAACAAAATACACACTAACCAATTCGATCCCCGTCCGGGACGACCCGCATTGTGTCCTTGGGCAAGGAACTTTATCCCGGTTGACTACATGGGGGCACGATGACGCCGCGCACTAAGGCGTACTGCACAACGATGGTGCACATGACCTCAACCGCTGTAACCCTGCTTGAGCGCAGCTTGAACAGAGTTAGAATGTTGAGGAGCTGACAGTTGCACGTCGATGCTGGGTGGTTCTCTCCGAGTATTCCGGCTCTCTCCACCCGTAAGACTGCCACGATCACGATTAGCCACTATGCATAAGTGTGTAACCTTAAACACCAACAAATACATAAATAATACACAATCAAATTTAAAGGACTTCGAATAGACCAATGTTCAGTCGTGGAAGAAATTACGGCCTCAGTATTCTAAAATAAAGCTATTAAATGGATTTAAACTCATACAACCCAGCTTCAGTATTCTCCTACAGTCACCTAAATTTCCAGAAGCAGACATTTGTAAAAATCCATACCAGTGCATACTGTTGTGTGGAACAGGTTCGATTTGCCGGATCTGGATTGGACCAAAAATGTCAAATTAGTTATGCATCTCAAAAGTCCGAGCAGAATAATTAATTCTCTTTAGAGACAAACCCGTATATCGATCTCAAGTTTAAAAGCACTAATATTACAATAACTTGATTTTCAAGGTCGTTACCATACATTAGCGGCCCAACAGAAATGATTAGCAGGCCGAGCTATTATGGGTGATATAAAACAAAGTCGAGGACCGCGAATAAAGACTGCTAAATAATTTCTAGGTGGTCGTAAATAGAACCGTAACGCCCGACAGCCATGTTATTCCTTCACCTAACACCAAAGGAAGACGACACTTGCAACAACATTTTTGAATGACTAATGTTTGTTTTCAGGTTTGCGTCAAAAACAAAGCTTATGATCCCTCATTGGAACGAGCTCAACGAACTCTTTCCAACGAGGGTAATAAGTTATGTATTTGAGAAAAAAATACACTGAAAGTTGAATGGTGATTTATGTGAATAGCGCCGGCCTAGTTTGGCATGTACGTTTGGTAAAGGGTTATTTCTATTATTAACACAGTATGATGAGCCCCACCTATCCCAACTGAACTCCAATAACTCAAAGCAATTCAATTAACATCAACCGCCAAAGGACATTTTGATCCAGCCCTCTATTTTCGAAAAAATAAGGTTAATTGTATTTCATCCAGTTCGCAAGATTGCGGCATTTTGATTCACGACTGAAAGCACATGTGTCGCCTGTTTCCAAACAATTATCACCTGAGAAATACATATTATCGCTACAGTGAAATGATCTGGGCCGTAGTGTCACGTCGAGTTGAGGAGGCCAGATCGCCGGATCAAACGAGCTGCCATGATAAAAGGATTATTATATGACTTATAGTTCAACATCGGATGCCAATGCTAGCATTAACAATTCCACCAACCCTTTTTGATCAATTGGAATGAAGCAAAAAAGATCTATTTTTGTTTACCCATATTTTTGTAACAGGTATCCACTTCCGGCTAATCCCCCGATATGAATGAATACGATAACAAAAATATCATGAATACGATAAAAAAATCCGGACCGCCGTTCAAGCGCACTCATTCCAGCAATTGAAATTGAAACGAGATGGCGTCGCCCATTGCTAACACTGACAAAGGTCGGAAAAGCGAACCGTTAGTTCGTTTGGAGAAGAGGGAGTATAAAAAAGAGTGTACTGTACGATTTTGTGTTGCAGACAATGTCAAAGTAAAGGCAGCTGATGTGATATATGAAATTACAAAAATATGTGGTCCAGGGTGTGCATTGGCTTGCATTCCAGTAAGTGGAGATTCTTATGAGGTTACATTGACTGACCGAAATTCTGCTGAAATGTTGGTAGACCCTTTGAAAGTTGAAAGACCCAGTAGCATTCAACAACTTATTTTTTCAGATGAACTTACCGTGTCCTTTTTTCACCTTCTCTTTTATACTGAAGATGATGAAATTCTGGATAAATTGAAAAAATGAACATTAAGGTTCGTTCAGACATATTTAGGAGAACTTATCCAGGTACTGATACTGCTGGTCGCATTAGATATATAAAAGTTAAGTTACCACCTAATCTGCAGAGTCTTCCATATAGTATGAGATTCAAGACAGTTGATGGATTTGCCTATTTTTGAACTATTCATATCAATCAAATGAAAGTTTGCTCAAAGTGTTACAGCCGTGATCATTTTTTCAAAGACTGTCCTGATTATAAATGCTATCGATGTAAACAGAGTGGGCACATTGCAAAAAATTGTAAAGCTAAATTATGTGAATATTGTAACCACCTGACAGTCTCTTAAGAAATAACTGTTGTTTTCCTTCGGTTTATGCGATATAAATCGAAAATTTTCAGCACAAGCTTTATAACTCGCATAAACCGAAGGAAAACAACAGTTATTTCTTATAATTTAATCCGGCTGTAATATTAAAATATAAAAACTATGTGTACGTGAACGAAAAAGTTTTAATTTTCGCAAAAGACAACAGTCAAACTCAGGAAAGTGTGCCACAAACAGGTCACGTCAATCATTGTCAAATTGTTTGTTGTTTTGATTTTCGATCGCAGACGACAGATATTTAGCAAGTCACGTAACAATATCATTAAAAACATTTTTTTTAAGTTCCCTAAAATCATGTTTGGATGTATGATCTTTTATTCGTCTCACACTTTGGTATATTCTATTAAATTCAATTGTTCCCGAGAAATTATCATTATATTCTCGCTGACTGGAGGCGATGAAAAATCGATCATTGATCTTTGCTTACAAGCTTGTTATCCATCTATCAGTCTGCAGTCACGCCCTCACGGTGACAATTGGATTGAGTGGGCGGGGCTTCCAGAGTCTTCAAAGTTGGACCGGATGTGCGACCGCGTAGACATTCCAAATCATTACGTGATTTGGCTTATACGATTTTGACGACTTTCACGCTGTATACTTTCAACCACTCAAACGCAGAGGCGGGGCAAATGATTAAATTATATGTGTTTGTGAAGTTGAAAATGACAGTAACTATTTATGCGATCAGTGTGGGGAAGCATTAAATGTCTGGGACTGCTTGATGTTTCAGGATGACTGGACTGGTTCTCCCCTTAATATAACTGATATATGTACAGATAAATCTGCGAGTGTCAATTTGAACATTGCTACTTCAAGTTCTCAAGATCAAAATACTTCAAATCACCCGTCCAATGACACTGATGATAGAGATGAAGCTGAGGGTCCTGTTGATTGTGAGCCTCATAAGAGTGAAAACCAGAGTGATTTAACTGTTCTTAATGACAAAAACAATCTGCAATCAAATGAAAATAATGGAAATATTAACATTTTGTCAGATAATGAAACTGAATCTATTCATGACTTAGATGAAAACAAACAAAAAGAAAGTTCTACTCAGAATAATGTTGAGAACACAATAATTATTGATAAGGATGAAACTTCATAAATATGCATATTGATTATAGAGGTCAAAAACGCAGAAATAATGAGTCTAAGTGTCATATTACTTTACGAGGGAGGAAAATTAGAAAGTAATGGCTCAAACTGTTTATTGTTATTAATTACGACACTTATAGCATCTTTAAATGTCAATGGGTTGCGGGACATAAATAAGTTTGCCAGTGTTGCGGCCATCATTGAAGAACCACATTTTGACATTATGTGTCTCCAAGAGACTCATTGGGATGATAATCCGTTACTTAACTTCAAACATTTGTGGAAAGGTGATATTTTTTACAATAATTTTGGTTCTAGTAAGGGGGTGGCTATTTAATTATTGGTTGCCCACTTTTATAAAATGTTCACAATATTGTGAAAAAGGCATTGGATATTTTATTTTACAGAGTATTAAACTGCTCCACTGAGGAATTTCATAGAAAGTTACTTTTTGGCTTTGACAAGAGAAGAATGGTGAACTACACATTTGTGAATCTACGTCTCAGTAGTTACGGACTTGCAGTCATCAGACGCAGAAATTTCTTTACACGTGAAAGTAAACTGATGAATGCATAGCTTCTTCTACATGTATATTCAATTTTAAATAATCACTTACAGCAATGTTGGGTTCGCTTTGGAAAATCTTCAGAAAAAGATAAGTTTGTGCAAACAATCACAGTCAACAATTCCATTGTTCATTTTCACAATGATGTGTTAGCTGTCAGGTAACCTGAATAGAAAAAGAAAGGCTGGACACACATAACTGGCAGACAGACAGACAAACAGACAGACAGGGGAATAAGTTGGCAGATAAGTAGACAGATATAATCAGGCAGGCCGACAGACAGAGAGGCAGGCAGACACACCTGTGTTCATAAAAATAATTGACACTTTTTCGTGGCCTAAATGTACATGAAGAATCTGGCAAAGGTAAAGACTGAATCACAAATCATCATTTATTAGCCTACTAGTAATAACTTAGCAAGTGCATGTATGAAAAAAAATGTAGGCTGTTGGTGGCTAGACAGTAGTCCGTGCATGGCCTGGGAGACAGTGCGTATATCATAAGCTACGTCAAAATGTCATCAAGGGGGATGGCTACAAGGTAAATGCGTGGTGTGGACCAATCAATATTTTCAACGTGCAGCCCTAAGGCTGCACGTTGAAAATATTAATTGGTCAAACCCCAAATAATAAATATGGACTCTTCCAATTGCTGCCATTGAGGTGACATGGAAGATACCAACAGGGTTCAAATGGTTAAGAGCTGTAGTAGTACCACAAGTTAGTAATGGTTGAGACACAGGACAGAATAGTGGCAGCCAATAGCAATGGTACAAGACCTTAATGGCACAAGACTGTAATGTGGGTAGAACACTATAGTATTGGGTGAATACAATACAGGCTGATCATTGGATAGATGATAGTGACAATCGACAAGTAGTGGCATTGGAGGCTCCAAATTAAATATACATTTTTCTGTCAACAAAGACAACATTCTATGTTTCAATGTTGATATTAAAATGTATGTTTTATAAGGTATTGTACCTCAGACAAAAATAGAAAAACAATAAATAAAAAGGATGATTTTCATGTGCCCACTATCCCTCTTCAGACAAATCTAGTCATCTTCGGTTGAGACGTAACTTCCCCAAATTTCATCTCCTGGAGTTGATGAAGATATACCGGTATACCGCGGTACCTTTTTCAATACCGTCACCGGTATTGAAATTCCAATACCGTGAAGCCCTAATTGGACCTAGATAGGTGATGGATTCTAGAAGCTGTATAGGAGCCATAACTATCTTCAGATAGATATCATGCAAAAGGTATCCTCAACAGATATCCTCAGATAAGATCCGATAAAACGTAGGTAACCTCAAATAGTACAACACCATGTCAAGAATCGAGATGTGTCGTAAAGCGGTACCTAAAGTCACTGTATCGAGCAAATGCTCTATAGCTCATTTGCTCGATGGGACTCGAGTCGCAAGGGCATTTGCTCATGGAGCAATTGATCTATAGCTCATTTGCTCGATGGGATTCGAGTCGTCCGAGCAATGCTTGGCCCAGTTACTGCTCGATTGACTCTTGGACGTAGGAACCCTTGTATTAGAGAACGATGTGACTGTGGGTAGGGTTTAGATGAATGGAGTGATCTGACTGGTTAGTTGCCGTAAAGTGAATTGACTGGGTGATCTGGATAAATGAAACATTTTTCGAAACAGGAACAAGAGTACTCGGAATTGGGTTAGAACTGGCCAAAACAGGCCAGAAAAGCTAAATATAGTAACTATAAGCAAAACTGTTACAACCGATAGGCTCTTCTACTCTAATATAGACAGAAACTATAGCATAGCTTATAGATACATAGATAGAAGCGGAGGATTCTGAAAGAATTCGAACTAGTACAACTTGTCGGGTGTTTTTTGGTGATTTGGGGAAATTGTTGGGTCTATTTGGGCAATTAGATTGACTCTTATAAAAAAAAAGAACGCGTCTTACAGCGGTACCTGCTACTCTTATAAGTTTCCCATTGTCCTGATCTTTTCGTCGCACCGTCTGTCCACTAGTGGTAAAATGTATGTTCGGGGTGAAACGTTCACTATTATCACAATCTTTCAGGTACGAGCAGCTCAAGAAGTACCTGTATTAGTTCGGTTGTCCGTTAATGGCGGGTAGATGGGTGAAAAATCACTCGAGAGCGTTGCGGAGGTATGGTGGGTAGCTGTTTTGATGGAACGAAGCGGTACGACAAGTTTTTGTTTACAAAATGCCGAGGATTTCGAAATGGTCCGGCGATCATTGAATATTCAAAGGAAGATGGTTATGTAGCGTGGGCAAGATCGAAATGTCTGACACAGGTATTTCACCGGCGACGCGAGTTTCTCAATAGGCACGTTGTGGGAGAAAATAGAGTATGGTACAAATTTATCAACAAAAATAACTGTTCCGTCATTTAACCCTTTACAGACACAGTAATACAGATACTAGCCCATATGACGACACTAGGGTTATATACCCGCTTTTCTATAGTAACGCGAACGGGAATGAAATTACGCTCAAACCCGGGAACCGGCAAATGTCCCGGATAATATCAAGTAAATTTGCGAGAGTAACAAGACGCATTTATTTTCATGAAAATAAACATATTTCATTGGCAATCTGCCATCTCCACAGTGAAAAGTTTTTCCCTAAGAGAAGTGTGAAAACCCAAAGTCGCTTGCAACTCGTCTTCATTTCAGAGTCTTTAGTTTTATCACCACTACCTCCTCCGGCTTCAACTCCCTCTTCGCTGCCGTCACCAGTCTCCTCTGCTTGCAGCAGAGGAGGTTGGTGACGACAGTGACAGAAGCAGGATTGTAAAAAGTTCAGGCGTGGACGGGGTGACGAAATCGTACAAAGTTAAGTTGGGGCAGTTTTTCAATTTAGATTTCCCAGTATCGTAACCGGCTTTCGGAACCGGGAATGGGAAAACCCGGAATAGGACCGGGAATTCCCATTCCCGGGATTAACCCCTACACGAACCTTATATCGAACTGAGTAGTAACCTTTCTAGTGTGGTGATCTTTCCCAGACTGTGTTGAGAAACTTTGTTCATTTGCACCATCATGTGGAATTCAGACTTCAAACCGAAAGGTCCATGGTTCGATCTCTGCCAGGTGTAACTGCATTGTGTTCTTGTGCAAGGTATTTAACCCTTTACCTAACCTGAAAAGCAGACGACACTTGTAAAAATAATTCTTGAATAACTAATTTTTTTCATTTTTTGTCTCAAAAACATAGGTTATGACCCCTCGTTGGAACGAGCTCGACGGGATCGTTCCAACGAGGGGTCATAACCTATGTTTTTGAGACAAAAAATGAAAAAAATAATGAAAATTAATTGGCGATTTTTGCGAATAACGCTGGCCGGTTTTGGCCGCTACGTTAGGTAAAGGGTTAATCGCGATTTCCCACGTGGGGGCACGGTGGCGCTGTGTACTAAGGCGTACTGCACGTCGTTGTTGCACTTGTCTTCAACCAGTTCTAACTCTGCTTGTGTGGAGGTAGTACGTTGGGGAGTCTGGCAGTTTGTGGCCGTTGCTCGGTGCTTCTCTCCGGGTACCTCGGCCTCCTACACGAGGTGACCCTAGCTGTCGAGAGTGTCGTTAAATCCAAATAAATAAACGAGAAGACGTTTTGTGCAAGCACAACCGCGCGGGAAAATGCACATGCAACACTCTTATTTTGAACATATATCATGCAATCTCTTCTTATTAGAACAAAAACAAGAAACATTCTATGAACAAAGTTGAATTTCTCTAACCAGAAGAAAGTGAATACCACATCACAAAGCATTGTGACTGGTGATTCACAAGGCATTAGTTTAACATACGTTCAAGTTTATTTTACAGGGTTACAGACTATGAAGGGTTAATATCATCCTTCGAAAACACTTGAAAGGGCACTCCTTACAAACACAAACACCCTCCCCAAAAGATCAGCTTTTTTGGACGGCTCGTCCCGGTACGAAACTCGAATTGGGACAAAACACCCGTGCCGAGGTGATTTTAATAAGGAACTGTCTGGTCCCATTTCTAAATATTTTCAGTGGTCGTTCTCGAAACTTATTTTTAAAGAATTTCAAGTTTATTGGACAAGGGCGGTGGTGGGTACACTTTGGGGGTTAATGTCTCCATTCTAAAAAAAAACTTGAAAAACTACCCCACCCCTCTACACAAGGTAAACAAAGCAGAAAACTTAAATGTAGGCTACAGACATATCGCGACTTGGGGGAAAATATTCACGCAGACATCTCATCTAATATAATCGAGTGTGGATGTATCAAAACAAAAATGGTTTGAAAAAGTATTTCTATATTTATAGGTGGCATAACACAACACGAATATTGCTAACATTGAATACGATGAACCCCAGTTAAGTAATGAATTCCGTATATTTGTGGATCTCGTGGATACCGTTCCACTTTTCATTGTTTTCCATCGACCTGGGTATTTAGTAGCACATGATTTGGAGCAATAGATTTTACCACACAATCCGAGTAAGGTAATGAGAAAAAAGACAGTAGCGAAATACGCTTTAAAAGACCAAAGCTGTTGAGAAAAACAGTAGCGAAATGCCCTGTGAGAGATCAGAAAGGCCGAGAGAAGAAAAACAGTAGCGAAATGCACTGTTGCAAATATAAGCCCTCTTAATCAGCCAGGTTTAATATTTGTCAGTTTCATGCCTGGGTAAAAGATGTTGTGAGTTGATAAATTAAAAAGGGGGGAAAAATAAATAAATAAAATTAAAAAAACAGTAGCAAAATTCACTGTAGAAAAAACTATAGATCTGCCAGGTTTTATAATTTCCGAACCCAATCCCGGGTAAAGAATGAGGGGAGTTGATAATTTAAAAAATAAAAAATAGTAGCGAAATCAACTGTAGAAAAAAACATACTTCTGCCAAGTATTATAGTTGCCGATCTTTAGCCCAGGTAAAAGATGAGGAATGTTGATAAATTATAACTTATTTATTTCAAGTCAAGCTCTTTTAAGAGAAAGGTTTCCGCATAATCTTTGTCTTTATGCCTGGTAGAAATAAGACCTTAAATGTGATTTTCTATCAGATATTAAACGTAAACTAAAATAATAAGAGGTTAAAATCAAGATATTACGACCATATTTGGAATAAATTATATAGAGAGTAATCGCTTTACTGGACTGATTACGTGAAATAATTTATGAGAGGTGAGGGACGTTGTACAAACACGAGTGCGCGAATGCGCACGAGTGTTTTACAATATAGTCCCTCGCCTCGAATGAATTATTTCACTTAGACAGTCCAGTCAAGCGATTACTCTGTTTATTACTTTTCATTATTAACGATACTTATATTATTTAACCCTTTACCTAACAGACCGACCAAAAACGGCCAGCGCTATTCTCAAAAATCGCCAATTAATTTTCATTATTTTCTATTTTTTGTCTCTAAAACATAGGTTATGACCCCTCATTAGAACGAGTTCGTCGAGCTCGTTCCAATGAGGGATCATAACCTATGTTTTTGATACAAAAAATTAGTTATTCAAGAATTTTTTTTTGCAAGTGTCGTTGGCTTTTCGTGTTAGGTAAAGGGTTAAAAAAACAATGAAGTCTCCATTACACCCACGGCAAAGCGTCTTCGTTTGCACGCACGGATACATGGCACAATTGGTGATTGCATAATTCACTTGTGAAGTTATCGTTTATAAACAAACCCGGAAATCCCAATAAATCACACACGGTGGAAAGTAATAAATATATAATATAGTCTACACTTTCGCGTTTATTCGATATTTTCAAGATTAATAATTCACTTGCGGGTCTTCATGTCCCTGTTTGTGAAAATTGAAATCATAAATCAGAAGTCGCGGTACACATTAAAAGTGGAATTTTAGGGGTTAAAATTAAAACATCAATATCAAAGTTCGGACATACAGTACGTGGAGAGTGGATTGTAACTAAATCACCCGTGGAGTGGAGTTATCACCCAAGCTATAACTTTCAAATTTTGTACATATCGAAAAAAAATCACAAGCAATGTTTCAACCAATGGACCTCTGGGTTTAACCCTGAGGTCCATTTGATGAAACTTTGTTTGTGTTGGTTAGGCTTTGCAACAAATTTGCAATTATTGCCTGGGTGGAATCTCCACTCTGTGGGTGATTTAGTGATAATACACTCTCCACGTACTGTACATTGAATACACTCACAATCACCAGATAACTTCCATTTGGTGTTTTGGGGACCAGAAGTTTACTTGCGGTCTCTTTGTTCTTAGTTGCTGAAAAGTGAGATCGCAAGTCGGATATCGCGCTATACATAAAGTACAATGTCAGGGATTAAAGTTAAAATATCGGTACCAAACTTCTGATGTATATTTGGTATACACCATATAACCAGATATTCTTCTTCTGGGGACTCTAACCCCTGTACTTTGCCTGCGGTCACTTGCGGTCTCATTTTCGAAGTGCTGTCTCATTTTAGTACGACCGTTCTTATTTTCTACCTACGGTCATATGTGAGTACGACCAACTATTCAATGTCACCCGCAAAAAAGTAGGTCGGACATTCTTGTCGGATTGTTTTCCTTTCACTGTTGCTAAAACACTTTAGCAGCCGGCATGAAAGCATATATACTGAGTCAAAAAAGAAAGTATAACAGAAACAAATGTGAACAAATAGCATACAGGTTGAAATATAATACCGGTAGTTCTAATGTTGCATGTTTGTGGACAAGAAGTCGTGCAAAGCGTTTAATGACATGTTGTTGTCCATCCAACCGTATACAATTTTTGCTACGGATTTTAAAATAGCACGTGCTACCCGAGAATGTCAAATTGAATGGGTGACCGACTATTTTCTTTGTGTTATGCTGTGCTAGAGAGCCTGGGTTATTGAGAAAACACGCTAGTTTTTGTCTTCCGACATTTTAAAAAATGCCAAGCTTAACCGAAAATCAGAGGTTGCGTGCCATTGATATGCATGATGCTGGGATACCTCCAGATGAGTTCGTTGCTGAGTTCGGAGTCACTGTGGCCACCATTTACCGTCTCATTGGAAGGTATAGAGCAACTGGATCTACTGCCGACCAACCGCGTTCAGATCGACTAAGAGTTACGACCCCTGCACAAGACCGACACATCAGGACGTCTCACTTGCGGGATCTCTTCGTTCCGGCGACGAGGACAGCTGCAATTACTCCTGGCAGAACTAACAATAGAATCAGTGCACAAACTGTCCGTAATAGACTCGCTGAACAGGGCATCCGAAGTAGGCGTGCATACCACGGACCAATCCTTACCCAACGTCACCGTACCGTCAGAATGGAATGCGTACGTCAGCGTATTCGCTGGACTCAGTCGTGTTGGAGCACAGTTATTGTTAGTGACGAATCACGATTTTGCGCTGATGGTAGGGCAAGAGTGTATCGCCGACGAGAAGAACGGTTTTCTGATGCTTGCGTGCGGGACCGCGACCGTTTCGGCGGGGTAGTGTAATGGTTTGGGCAGGAAATTCCTTGCACCATCGAACGCAGTTGATTGTCCTCGATGGTAATCTGAACGGACAGCGATATAGGGGCGAACTTCCTAACGCTGTTGTTGTCCTGTTGTTCGGCACTAACGTCGGATTGCAGTTATTCAAGCAAGACAATACCCGATGTCACGTGGCGCGTATCTGTCGTGACTTTCTTGAGGAGCAGAGCATCAAACTTCTTCCCTGGCCCCCACTTCCGCCAGATTTGTCGCCAATCGAGCATCTTTGGGATCAACAGGACCTTCGGGTACGACTTCATGATCTTCAGACGTTAGGAGATTTACGTAATGTTCTTAGGCGTCAGCGTATTCGCTGGACACAGCAGCGTGGGAGCACAGTTCCTTTTAGTAATGAAACACGATCTTGTCTTCGGCGCGTTGATGGTAGGGCAAGAGTGTATCGCCGACGAGGAGAACAGTTTTCTGATGCTTGTGTGTGGGAATACGTCAGTTTCGGCGGGGGTAGTGTAATGGTTTGGGCAGGAATTTTCTTGCACCATCGAACGCAGTTGATCTTCATGGATGGTAATCTGAATGGACAGCGATATAGGGACGAAATTCTTAACGCTGTTGGTGTCCCGTTGTTCAACGCTGTAGCTTGACCTAACAGGAACTAGCCAAGGCTGTAAACTCAGAACATAGCATTCTTAACAAGTGCTGGAAGTATATTTATATAGTTTATTATATGATGAAATATCTACATTATTATACAAAATGAATGATAAAAAAAACATTGAGAATGGCTTGGTCTGTAAAAGGAGTTAATTGATATCAGGTTTGAATTCTGATGGGATTTATAAATATATCGGGTTTTATTGGTCACACTCTCTCTCTCTCTCTCTCTCTCCTCTCTCTCTCTCTCTCTCTCTCTCTCTCTCTCTCTCTCTCTCTGATTGTTATTTTTTACCGTCTGTGCACAATATATTTTAACTCGGAATGTTTATGGCGCCATAACTAAAACTCACGCTTTCCGCGGTTCAGGCCTGGATTTTCATTCGATCTCTTGAAGATTTCTTTTCACGTATACGTTTTCTCATACTTATCATCTATATGGTCCAAAACTATCCTCGGATTCACATTTTGAATAATATTCATTTTGAATGTTAATTTTCTCGACTCGAATCTCTCATTGTTACTCGGCTTGTGTATCTCATCTCAGTTCAATCTCAGTTCAATCTCAAAACTCGGTTGCTACTCGGCTTGTGGAGCTCATCTCAGTTCAAGCTCTGGCAGAATAACTACTGCCAATACTCTGGATTTCCTTTTTGGAATCAACATTAAACTTTAGTCCATTTTATATGGAACATACAGTCAATTTTATATAACATTTTAACAGTTTCTGTAAACATCCATCTCAATCTCTCCAAGTTTCATTTTTACTTATAAAAAGCAGTTCTGGAGAAAACTTGTTTTTACTTCACATACTGGTGACCAACAAAACTAAAACTAACATTTTTTCTCACACACACAGAGAGATTTTAGAACAGGCAAGCCCTTCCCAGCATTTCTTATCAATATGGCTGTCACATTTAATTTCTGTTACAGAACACATTCGTGGGAAGAAAGTTGAAATTTTTGGTGCCAATTTCCCCACGCTTAACCCCATTCTCTCACTGATATAATTATTATTTATCAACATAGTTATGAATATAAGATATATTCATCTCTATGAGTCAAAACATGAATTAACCCTTAGTATATCATACTAATATTTCGGTGTTCAATATTAAGCTGAACTTATATGCCAATACGTAACAAACGCAAATGTCGGATTGCAGTTATTCTAACAGCACAATGCCCGATGTCACGTGGCGCGTATCTGTCGTGACTTTCTTGAGGAGCAGAGCATCGAACTTTTTCCCTGGTCCTCACTTTCGCAAGATTAGTCGCCAATCGAGCATCTTTGGGATGAATTGGACCGTCGTGTACGACTTCACGGACTTCAGATGTTAGGCGATTTACGTAATGTTCTAAGGCAGGAGTGGAACGCAATACCACAGGGTGACATCCAGAGATTTATCAGGTCCATGCCTCGTCGATGTCGTTCCATCCAAGAGGCAAACGGTGGACATACACGCTATTGACTGCATGTGTGAACTTTTCATTTCGCCCCATGTCTGAATTTCGACGTCCTGACGTGACGCTGGCAACAGTAAGAATATGACATTATACAAATTCATACAGCTAGACTCGAAATATGAATGTCCAATAATTTGTTTAGGAGTAAAATCGATAATACTAAAAAAAGTGCTCCTCAAAGTTTATTACACTTTTTTTTTTGACTCAGTATATATGTATTACAGACAAGCCACAAAATAAGCAGGCTGTCATCTGCAAAATGAGGTCCCCAGAGGGTGAATTTAGTGATGCTACCCTGCATAGCAGGGTAGCATCACTAACTTTACCCTCTGTGAACCTCACTATGAATCAGGGTCTCAAAACTAAACAGAAAGAGGTATCCAGAGGATAAATTGGCCCACTGTATGGGATAGCATCATTAAATTCACCCGCTGGGGACCTCATTTTGCAAATTGTCAGACTGCTTATTTTCAGGCCTGATTACAGATTGCCGTGATTGTATAGTTTAAAAACAATGCACAGAAATGAAAATAAAGCAAAAAACAAATAAAGGAGAATTACAAATAACATTTTTTCTAAAGTCAATTGGATCTTACTCACAGATATGACACACCCTACACCGTGTCAAAAATCGTTCAAACATAACGCGCGCACGCGCACTAAATAAATAACAACATATAACGATATCGATAAAAACAAATTCCACTCATGAACTTGATCTTCATATTTATTGGCTGTTGAATAGTTAATTCTATTTGCAAAAACACACCTCTCTCTTACCTGACCGAGATAGGAACACGCGTGTTCTGTTTGTGGATCATATAACGCCAGTGTGTATGTAAAACGTGATGTGGACACTCGCTGATTTTGTCATATTGTCAGCAATAATATTGCAGACAACAGCAAATTTTGCTGACCAAAAGTTGATGCTAATTTTAGTTGATGGACTACGATGGGATTTTGTCGATTTATATTATGAGTTGGAGTTACCAGGATTCCGGCGTATTTTCAGTGAGGGTGTGGTGTCAGAATACATGGTTCCGACTTTTCCAACGCTATCGTATCCGAACTATTTCTCAATAATGACAGGTAACGCTATCAAAAACATTTTGCTGATAAGTTAATAATTTCTTCGGGCGAGGTAGGCAGACGACGACATCAGTCAAATTAAAAAAACTATCTCTCATATCTGTTAGTTTGTGCGATGCTGTGGAATAATGGTGGGATTCTCTTTACCGGAATCTACTTCATCCATTACAGCGTATCAGTCTTAGTTTGATATAGCATCAGTCTTCGATTGAGGCCAACCACAGCAGTATTGTCGTTATGTAGCCAGAGCGTTTCACGCTTTCATGTAGATGCCTTAACCCTTTGAACCCGTAAGAGCGATGTTTCAGTCCAAGGCATAATTTCGCCCCATTTTTCTCTTATTATAAGAGGGCTATACACGGGGTATTGATGACAAAATAAAAAACTGTAGTCTGCAGCCAGACGGCTGCAGACTCCAGTTATTATTTTGTCCTCCCCGTATAATGATATTGGACTGACCCATCTGACTGTAAGTGTTCACAAAGGCGATACCATTCCAGGAAACGAGGGTTCAAGGGGTTAAGGAAATTGAACCAAGTAATCACGAGAACTTTAGCTGGAATATGAAGACACCAGTCATTGTTATTGACGGTGGACAACGGTTCAATTGTTTTGATGTTGCCAGGCGGATGTGCTTAGGTCCGATCAGAAAACAAACATTCTAAATTATTCTAAAACATTTTTGTGTAATTCAAAATATACACACACGTATGCACACACCCATTCGGATTTTGTAACTGACGTGTGTATGTAGGAGGTTCTAGGCAATAAAATTTCTGCCAAAAACATGACTGACAATTTTCGTCATTGGAAGAGATTTCCAGGAAAGTTAGCTCCCCTTAATTTCCAAAAGCTGTCAGAAAATGTAACACAAAGAGAATGAGACTTTCTTATAACGGTTGAAATTTCGAAACGTTAGCAAATCTGTGTCATCGAAGTGCGCATCATTTCACAAACCTAAGGTTTTTTCCTGTAGATTAGTTTAACAGTTTGAACGTTTGACTTGATTCCTTGTTGAAACGCCTTTTTAAAAAATAAGAAAACGGCGTTTTCACCGTTTTTTGATGTCCCATAACTATATTTTCTCTTCGTTATATCAACAGTGTGTGTACGGTGACATATAATGCAGACACTGTTCTCTCCCTTTATATAAAAGACTACGAGATGAGATTTGCTAAAGTGTTTCCTGTGAAGGATAAAAACTTGCAAATTACTAAAAAAAACTTATTTGCTAAACAAGGAGTGGACACTCACTTAGTGTTTGTATCTGATAGATATTCTTAGCGACTGATTATCTGTGAAGTAGTTGCTTCTAATCAGCTTGCTATAAAATGCAAAGTTTCTTTTTGGGCAAAAGCTATGTGTCTGAGGACAAAAGAATTCTCATTTTCTACCTGCTGTCTCATTTTAGTACGACCGGTCTTATTTTCTACATGCGGTCATATGTTAGTACGACCGACCATTCAATGTCACCTGCAAAAAAGTAAGTCGGACATTCTGGTCGGATTGTCTTCCTTTCACTGTTGCTAAAACACTTTAGCAGCCGGCATGAAAGCATAAATACTGAGTCACAAAAGAAAGTATATAGAAACAAATGTGAACAAATAGCATACAGGATGAAATATAATAGTCCTAATGTTCCATGATTGTGGATAAGAAGTCGTTCAAAGAGTTTAATGACATGTCGTTGTCCACCCAACCGTATACAGTTTTTCTGTGGATTTTAAAATAGCACGTGCTACTCGAGAATGTCAAATTGAATGGGTGACCGACGATTTTCTTTGTTATCTTGTGCTTGTGAGCCCGGGTTATTGAGAAAACACGCTAGTTTTTGTCTTCCGACATTTTAAAAAATGCCAAGGTTAACCGAAAATCAGAGGTTGCGTGCCATTGATATGCATGAGGCTGGGATACCTCCAGTTGAGCTCGCGTTTTTGTGTTAGTGCTGTCTTATGTTCGTGTTGGGTAAATATTTCTCCTGGCTCCTTGGTACCTTTCATTAAGCTAATGATACGCTGCATACGCTACGCTAAGAGAGCCATTTCCAACAGTAGTCACAAAACATTTCACCTCCAAAAGTAAAGTTACACAATACTTCCGTTTCTATTCCAAAACCCGCCATATTACTGGGACACTTTACCCTCTACCCAACGCAAATAATATCAAAATTTATTATTTTAAATATTACTTTTACAAATTTTTCAATTTTTTTTAACAGTACCACATCATGTGGCCCTCTCATTGGAACGAGCTTGTTCCAGTGAGGGGGCCACATGATATGGAGTTGTTGAAATTATTTAAAAAATATTTTTTTGAACTGCTGAATTTGCACTGTAATTTATTTATTAGTAAGGTTAAAGATCAACCCAAATCAACTGTGTTGTGTGAATATGAACCCAAATGGGTTCATATTCCTCAATCCAGTTGATTTGTAGCCCAACTACTTTTAGAGTGTGTGTATTAGAGTGATAGGTCAAGGGTTAAGAATTAACACAAAGACAGAGGCAGGGGAACCAGGGTAGCATGGAGTACGCGTTTCCCACCTAAATACACAGACATGCTAAGTGATTATACGATGAATCTAATACCTATAAATCCTTGTGTGAGTGTAAATGTATTTCTGCTACTTTATTGCTTCTCTTCTGGTTGGAGAATGTTTTGAAAAAGACGAATAGACTAAATCGTGTCTAGAGCGAATTGTATATTTATACATTTATACGATAATAGGTTGTAATGTCATCGGCCGTTTCAAGAGTATAGTATAGGTATCGGTTCCGCTCTACCCCCACATACCAGCCTACAATCACGAACTTTTCAATACCTTCACACTCATCAAGACCCCAGAATCAATGAACTGACATTTTTGTTGATCCATCTGTTTAGAGTTTTCCCCAAATCATGAGAGGTCTGGTGCATCCTGGACAATTACACAAACTCCAGCCAAGCTTCCCCGCCCTTCTCCATCTATATACACAAACACAGTATTATTGTGCCGCGGACCTTTCTGCAATGAGAAATAGCTCTAGTTCAGTTTTGGGCATCCTGGTTGTCGTTTTCTTGGTAGAGAGTACAACACACAAAAAGATGTCTATGTCATTTCTGGATGCTAAAAAGGCAATTGGTAGAGTATGGAGGGAGTGTGTGGGGCGAAAGGTTGAGGCCATTGGACCGGGGTGAGTTTCTTGGAATCATTAAAGCTTTATATTACGAAGTATGGAGTACCGGCGGTTAATGGTGTGGAGCCAAATGGAAAGTTTAGGTGCCTAACGTATCCAGCAGTATCAAAAAGGCGTGGCAACCTGACTTGTTCAAAGACCTCCGTTTAGGTCTAGAAAACTATCACAGGTAGTCATCTATTTCGGTGATATCAGAGTCGGACCAGCAATCGAAATTAGCCTTGGTAATCGGCAGTGCCATTATAAATGCCTCATCAGCCTGCAATCGCAAATTTCGATAATTGTAGACTCCTTGGGAATTTCAGTGATCTCAGACATCTAGTCTGAAAAACCTCGATGTGTGCATAAAAGAACGGTTGGATAACTTCATGTTATGCTTGGGTAAACATTGTTCACCCCCTCCCTCACCCCGTGTAAGACGATAGTTAATGCCGTGTTGGCAGTATCTGTTGTGCAGATGCAGTTTCGCTTTAAACTCAGGCCGTCTTTCTATTCATGTTTTATTACATGCCCATGCAGTCTCTCTTATGCAATACGGCGTGCAATACGGCTGTGCAATACGGAATTCCGTATTGCACACCAACCTGTTCCAACCGGGACTTTTTTCATGCAATGCGACTGCATAAAGTGCATGGTGTTTACCACCGTTGATAGAAAAGAAAATTAGGTCAGTAGGTGCTTGGGTCATGTAATAAATACAAAACCAATGTATGTTTCAATGAGTCGTTTTGTATTCAATTCGTCAGATGTGCGTAGAAAGAAAACGTCTCGACCTTCGGTCTCGACGTTTTCTTCCTACGCACATCTGACTCATTGAATACAAAACGACTCATTGAAACATACATGTAGTTTTGTCTACATATTCACTGGAAACTCGTCTGTAATGAATGTTGACATTCCACGGGATCAAATCCGCTTCTTTTCAGGTCCACGCGCATACTCTCAGTTGGATGG
Organism: Pictodentalium vernedei; assembly: GCA_031216915.1. NCBI lineage: Eukaryota > Metazoa > Mollusca > Scaphopoda > Dentaliida > Dentaliidae > Pictodentalium > Pictodentalium vernedei. The sequence goes on along the minus strand of CM062296.1, from coordinate 773,372,319 downwards.
GAAATATTTGAGCTGTCCTCCTTCCATGACCTGTCGTTTTATCCATTACGGTAGCTGAGTAGCTTCTGACGTATTCCGGAAACTTCTTATCCGTGAATACCGCAGTTTCTGTATTTTTATCCTTCTCTTCAGTAAAATGTCTTAAGTTTTTGAAATGGTTCACACATCAATGATACAAATTCTCTAATATCTCAAGATTTAAATTATTAAATAAACTTCCCATGCTCTTAGGCCTGTTATATTCGTCGCACTTCCTGTCGAATTCAATTCAATTAGATCCATCTGAAATCCGACAAATCCTTTCTTGATGTATACGGACGCAGTGTCGTCGCATTGAATTCAATTTAAGCATGTCTTTTAACTCTCTTGCTCTGTGTTGGAATCTACACATATATCTTATGTGATATCCCTGCATATATTACTAATTGTGAACACGTAGAGGAAGGAATACATTGTGCTGTGGGTTAATTTTATTTATACGGGACAGTTCTTACTTGCAGACATACATATACATGTACACCTGGAACTTAATTAAGCATCCCGTGAAAAGTTTCATGAAAGTGAAGTTGCTGTTACTAATTGAGATGTTTTAATGGTTGTTATGCCTTGGAGTACTTTTCATTTAGTGAAATATGGTGTTTCTGGTTGATAGCACACCTCAAACACATCCCCTCGTCCTCGTGACGCAAGCCTCCCATGAATGTCACAAAAACACTATCATCCACATACAATCCACATACAATATCTGAGTATAAAACAAGAAAATTTATCACTTCTCTTATCAATAAATGATGACATGGCAAGGAGGAGACTGTCAGAGGCACTAAGATGGCAAATAGTTGGCATAAGGCAACAGGCATGTCATTCAAAGTTTTGGGAAGGCAACTTGGCTCTAGTCATTTTGTCATCAGCAGACTTTACCGAAAACTTCAACAAACCAACGATGTTAAGGACCGACCAAGGCCTAGACAACACCAAAAGACCTCTTCCCGCGACGATCGGAGACTGGCACGCCTCGTTAGACGTGAACACTTTGTTTCAAGTGGGGTTTTGAAACGCCTTTAGCTCCCCAACAGGCGTTTGTGCAACATAATTGTCCGAAACCATCTCAAAGCTCTAGGTATCAGGTTCAGATGGGTCATCAAGAGTCCAACTCTGTCCAATCAGCATCAAAGACGACGTTTTGAGTGGTGTATGGCACGACAACATTGGAATCTCAATGCGTGGAAGAGAGTTCATTGGTCAGACGAGAGTAGGTTCCTGCTTCACGTCACAGGTGGTCGCATGAGAGTGTGGATGCATAGAAATACTGCTTACGTGCCCAGGGACATCAGGCCAACTGTTCCTTATGGTGGAGGATCAGTAATGATCTGATCATGCCTCTCTCATGTTTTAAAACTTGCTATGGTAACTGTACGTTGGAATCTCAATGGTCATCAATACATCCGGGGCATTCTCAATCCGGTTGCCGTGCCTCATTTTGACAAGCCACCCGTTGGCTACTCGCCCTGTATTCATGGACGACAATGCAAGGCCACATCGTTCCCATGCTGTGAGAGCATTCCTTCAGAACAACGCTATTACAACTTTACCTTGACCTGCAATGAGCCCCGATTTGAATCCCTTATAGCACATCTAGGACTTTCTTGGACGTCGTGGGCAAGCAAGAGATATGCCTGTCATTTGGCAGATCTGGAAGCTGTGTTGCATGAGGAGTGGCAGCAGTTGTATCCGGACCGTATCAGAAGGCTCACTGGTAGCATTAGGAGAGGGTTTAGGCTGTCATCCGGACGCGTGGTGGATACACTCGCTACTGACGTCAGACACTCCTATTGTGTTCAGGAGATCACAAGTTATATTTTTTGTAAGTAATTACCGGCATTTTTTCATCATGGAACCTTCCAGCACCATACTTGCCGAGAAAACATTTTTCCATCAAAAACATTAGTGACAGATATGTGTAATTAGGGCCATTAAAATACTTCCTATTTTCATCATTGTGTTGTCTTTCATTTGTCAATAGACCATTATTTTCGCAAACAATCACTTTTGGCCATCTGGAAGATAGCATGAAAGTAAAGATAGTTTCTATTAACACCACTGCGACAAAAGACAAAAAACAGGGGGTGCTTAATTAAGTCTCCAGGTGTATATTTGTTTGCAATTTATAGTGTTTCAATAGAGTAGCATGAAGCATAATTAATAATTAATTAATATCGATGTCACAGTTTTTATTTGGATTGAGATTTTCCTATAAAATGTGAGACTTTATCCAACCATAACTAGCGGTATACTAATGTACGATCTATTAAAGCCATGCCGTTTTTGAGCCCCCATCTCCCTCCCCCCATGAGAGATATTCCATTTACAGATAAGCCGAGTATGGTTGGTGCCAGAGTGTACATTCGGTCAAATGAAGGAGAGATGGGCAACAAAGTAAAAAATGAAAGCCCGCCGACAGGGTAAAATATGCAGTGTTAGCTAGCATGGTTCTACACAATATTTGCATTGACAAGAAAGAATCGACATTTCAGAAGTTAGACCGCACTGCTGCATATGATCCAGAGAACCCAAAATACTACCGACACTGCTGGATGATCTTTTGTAAGGGAAGGGATGACCAAGAAATTTTGGGTAAAAAAGTCTTGAAATTTGCCATCAATTTTGGATGAGACCTGGTTAAACATTTACATGGATGATTGTGACCCCTTAGATCAAAGACTAACATCAATACTCGACATAAATATTGTCATTGCTGTTTGTCCAGCTCCACAGAACTGTACCAGAATATTGAAAAACACAAATGTTCTGGCCAAATAAAACATATTCATCACTTGTGTAAAGTTCCATACCTATGCATATCATGTCAAGTGGAATATATTTTTATCTTACAATCAACATGTATTTTGTCTGTATTAACTCCGCAACTGTCGTGTGTCGTGTATCCGACCCCGATACAGATGATTGTATCAGGGGGTCGGATACAAGCACGTTCCTTTCGCGTGAGTTCCATTTTTTCTTTTTGTTCATCAGTACGAATAAATAGTTCGTTATATATTCGTCAACATTCTTGACTTATTCCCAATATATTTTAAGATAAAATGATTATTACCATTATGTGGATGTACAAAATATGTATCCGAGTCTCGCTCCGGGTTCTAGGGGTAGATCACGACTCGTCTGCGAGTCGTCGTGATCTGCCCTTAGAAACCGAAGCTCGACTCGGATAAATATTTTGTACATCCACATAATGGCAATAATCCCTATGTACCAAACCACTTACTAGAACTTTAGTAGTAATCCCCCCCCCCCCCCCCCAGAACATATCCTATGTGGTGGGCCCGTGTGCGATTTCCGGGTATTATAAAATCGCCACTGCATCGTGAAGGGTAAGAGTACCCTGACTACTGGGGAATACTACAGTGACAAAAATAACATGATAGTACAGTTGCATTACCTCAGTATTGTTTTATAGCATTGATTGTTCAGAATATACACACACGTACGCATCAGCAACCATAAACTGTGAATCGAACGTGGAAGGCATTTACAACATCCTCGTTCTATCGAACTCAGAATATGTTAAGCTTGTACAATGGGGGAGGTGGAATCGGAATGGCATTTCGTATTGGAATGTCCGCTTTATGCACATTGAGAGAAAAACAAGACAAGAGGGACTTATCTGCAATATGATTTATGTGTGTCATGTGAATTAGTGTGTTTTATGATTCTGTTTATGTTGATTCTGTGTGTAGCAATCTGCCTTCATTCTGGTGAATTTGCCGAATAAATCTTATCTTATCTAAACAAAGAGTGTGGAGTGTACAGTGGGGGTGCAATTTATCTGATTTACCACTTTACCCAACATAGCGGCCAAAACCAGCCAGCGCTATTCATAAAAATCGCCATTCAATTTTAATTATTTTTTCATTTTTTGCCACAAATCGTACCTTATGACCCCTCATTGGAACGAGCTCGTCGAGCTCGTTCCAATGAGGGGCCATAAGCTATGTTTTTGAAGCAAAAACTGGAAAATGGGTTATTCAAGAATTTTGTTTGGAAGTGTCGTCTGCTTTTCATGTTAGGTAAAGGGTTAAAGAATCATGTCTATTTATGCTTGGCCAAATCAGTTGAAACTGGAACTTTACATGTTTAGTCTCATTTAAAGGGTTACAGTACGATTTAAAATATGTTGTAACATAACTATATAAAATAAGCACCCTACCGCTTCTACACTGATTACATCAGAATGTGACATCATTTTCGGGAAACCTCTCATACAGAGATTCCTGTGTTAGCAATGTACATGTAGGAAAATACGGATAAACACATGCATAGTTTATAGTAGTTATTCTATAACTTATTTAGAATTGTCGTGTATGTATGTCATGAATTTGCAGAGGTGAGGCAACGAATTAGTGGTTGGGGCGGGGGTACATTCATATTCGGGGGAGGTGCTAGCAAATGACCGGAATGATGAGAACCACGGCGTGGAAGGTCATGAAGGACCCCTTTCTGCCATACGTGTAGGTTTGAATACTCACTGAAAGACTTTTTCACAACATTTTCACAGAGAGGAGGTCCAGGTCGCCAGTCTCTGTAATACTACCTACCATCTCAGACTAACTTTGGCCACAAGCTCAGGTACTATTGAGATGATACGTAAGGTCTTATAGATTTGGGGTCAGGGCCTGAAAGGAGAAACGTTTGAAAAAAAGTTTTCTAAATCTTGCTGTAGGTTGTTCTTAAAACTAGTTGCACATAATTAACGCAAACCTCAGACCATGTTAGCGCCATTCCATCACAATAAAGTATATGTTCCAATGAGACCCTATGCATATCTCAAAACCCCAAACAAGGCAACTTTAACGATAACAAATTTAATCAATAAACCTTTTTTGTACCCACACGTTACTGGACAACAAAAAATCACTAGGATAGATAAAGGTCGAGGTTACTCCATCTCAGTTCAAATCATGAACAAGATCATGATTTGAACTGTGATTATGAACAAGAACATGATTTGAACTGTGGTCATGAACAAGATCATGAGTTGAACTGTGATGGAGTAACCTCGACCTTTCAAAAGTGAAATGTGGGTATCCATTAATAGAATGATCACTGGCCTCGCAAAATACGTTTTTATAGGCAGTATGAACCTCCTCCCATTGTAATTATTCTTTTCAAATATTTAACTTGGTGACGTCAGACGGTAACATATGCCATTGGAACCATAAACATAGGAAAAACTAAGTGAGCTCTCGTTCAATCAAACGGCAGGGAGTTTAGTCATATTGTGTATTGTCTATCTTGTATTGTTATGTTTTCTTTTTTTTCTTCACATTTAACCCTTTACCTAACATGAAAAGCAGACGACACTTGCAAAAAAAATTCTTGAATAACTAATTTTTTTCATTTTTTGTCTCAAAAACATAGGTTATGACCCCTCGTTGGAACGAGCTCGACGAGCTCGTTCCAACGAGGGGTCATAACCTATGTTTTTGAGACAAAAAATGAAAATATTTTGAAAATTAATTGGCGATTTTTGAGAATAGCGCTGGCCGGTTTCGGCCGTTACGTTGGGTAAAGGGTTAACATATTTCTTCCAATAAATACCGTTTAAACTGCTTCTTTCTTGGCAATTAACGTATCAATAGACATTGTTTCCTATGTCCCTAGAATGAAATATTTGATATATTCAATGCGGTTTTATTTCAGACAAAAAAAATCAAGGTTGTTTACTTATTTTTCTCTGGGAAAATGCCAAGAGCTATCATTCAGATCGCGAGAGAGAAAACAAATCTCTACGTCGATCTGTTCTAGGGGTACAGTAATGTGATCGCAAACGCAGCACTTTTTGTCGATTAGGGATCGCGATCCCATCCACGGCTGACAAATATCGTCATTGGAAGAGATTTCCAGGAACGTAAGCCCCTCTTAATTCCCTAAAGATGTCAGGACATTTAACTTTAAGGACATTTCGAAATGTTAGTGAATTTGTTATCGATGTGCACATCATTTCAAAAAACATCAGGCATATTATAAAGATACAAAAGCTGGCTTTTTTAAATTTTTTTCCGTATGGCGTGATTTTATTGGTGTGAAGCCTGAGAGGGGTCCTTGCCCTTTAGGACAACGCATTTTTAGTTACATGTATCCATTCGACCGTTTTGTTTGTTGTTTTGTTTTGGGGTTTTTTTAGCGTTTCTTCGCTGGAGCTCAGTTGTTGTCTTCCCGTCGTATGAAGAATCGTCGGATTATGTTACAGATTGGATTGCATAGCCTAGGGGTGTTATTTTGCATGATAAAATTGAATATTATTGACTCGTGATCATTTTGCAAGTGACCAATTTCGTTAGTTATCAGTTCCTCCCGTAACTGACTGTAGTGCTCACATTCCATAATGAAATGATATTCATCTTCTGTCGCCTCCGAATCACGCATTTTCATTCATTGATTATTGTGTGTGATAAATTATTTGAAACAACTCCAAATTATTTGAAACAACAACTAAATTATTTGAAACAATTGCAGAAATCAGATACTAGAGTCATCCCCACTTCTATCTTGTGATATCTCCTTTAAATGGATGAGACCCGAAGCTCATGCGATGGCTCTATTCTAAAGTACGAGCATCCTTTTAAAGGTTTCATATTCGCTGGATGTCCCTCATATAATCTTTGACGTCAAATTATTTAGTCTTTATCGCCTTTTGCGATGTATTTTCAGTTTTGCAAAACAATGGCGTGACATGATCAGCAATATGCGAATCAACAATTTTCTGATTAAAGTGACAAAACTCTACCACTTCGCTATGGTATTTGAAAACTATTTCATTTTCAATTCATTCGGGGAAATATAGCTTACTGGACACTTTGATGAATAAAACAGACTGGGTAGGGTAGCTCTGAACTATGATCTTTCTTTCGTTTTCTTTCTTTCTTTCTTTCTTTCTTTGTTTCTTTCTTGCATACCATACTACAGACTAGTATTTAATACACCGATGGAAGTTCCATCGTTACTTATCAACTGTATATATGTTCTGAGACATCGGCATTATTGATACTATTATTTCCTCCATCCACAATTATCTAAAAAGAAAACGTCTTGTATTTTACTTGAAATGCGTCTTTTTTAGCCGTTCTTACCTTCTCGTTCTCAACTTCACCTGTAAATCTTTTCCTGAAATCATTTTCGCGCGGGCCATATCTAATTTGTGCAATCAGACATGAAAGAAATTATTTATCTTAAAAAAGCACCATTGTTTTCTTTCGGTGTGCTGATGTGATTTAAAAAAAAAGCATATCGTCTGCGTTCATTTGTTTTTGGGGTAACACCTGATTCCAGATTACTTTTCCAACCCCAATTGAAATTTCTGCCAAGAGTAAGGAGGCGAAGATAAATCTTGCAGAATCATATTATTCGGCAGGGAAAGGACTTAAAAGGAAAACATCGAGTAGACGATAGCTGCAATGAGCACAGGTCAAATCCAAGCAATTAACACAGGATGCTCCAGTCCCGAAAATGTCTCTTTTGAAACACAATTTGCAATAGGAATTCCCTTAGACCTCTTAGGACTAGAGTCCCAGTCCTGAGTAACTTAAAATTTACTATATGCCTTCTCACATGACTGCCATTGGGTCAATAAGTTACTCAGCTCTCGGGCTCTTGGCCCAAGATGTCTAGGGGAATTCCTGCAGAACATTTTGTGTCTATAGTGGCATTTTCGGGTATGGGGAATCCTGTGTTAAATCCTTGGGACTAGACCCCCGAGCCCACTACTAATAACCCGTACCATGCCCCCTCTCCACCTCCCGAACAGACTTCTGACTTACACAATAATATCGGCCAAAGTATCTGAAGAACAGTTTACTAAAGTACAATACAATGAAGTGTGGATCTGCAAGAAATTTAGAAATGACGCTCTTAGATAACAACCGTATATTACTAGTCACCCGATCAGGGTGTTTTATTCTTCAGGGTTGTATGTAGAGAATCATGGAGTGGTCGGAAACTTTATGTATGACGAAAGGTATGGCACCACGTTTGGAATATCGGGGACAGGAAAGGAAGAGTATTACCCTTATTGGTATGATGAAGCAGAGCCGTTATGGGTAACCGCTGAGAAACTGGTTCGTATGCATATAAACTAACTTGAAACACTGTCACCACCGACGTCGGCACTTTATTCCAAAGAGACATTATTCAGAATGTCCATTACTCCGAAGAGCCGATATACAGAAGGCCGAATACTTCGAAGGTCGGGTATTTCGATGGCGTGGTGTGGAGCTTCTGAACAAGCAATAAAACATGCTCTGAGGAAGCACAAATAACACAAGCAACGATTCGGAAAGTGAACTTTCGGGTCATAAGAGCAATTCTGTAGTTAAACCCGAAGGTCCACTGACTATAGAACTGCTAATGTTTCTACAGAATTGGGTTTTGGCGGAATTTGGGGCTCTTGTTGGCGTAATGGCTTCACTCCACGGGTGTTCCAATGATAAACTATTCTCCACGCATTGTGTTTCACATCGCTTGAGATATCCCAGAGATATATCTTTAAACGAAGAACTGATGCTTTTAAGCGACCAGGGGGAGTGAATCTTTCCAATATAATCTGAATTTGGCACAGTTCTACACCAGCATGCAAATGTTTTGACCATTGAAGGCTGCTGTTCCAAGTATAAAGCAGTGTCCTGAAAAGACGCAGAAGTAGATAGGGGATATCAGGAGAGAAAGCACAAGAATGTCACCATCAGATGCTGTTGGGAATATCAGCATTAATATTTATATTGTGACTAGGGGACTGTCTGTCCAATCGAAAGGGATATGATTAATGTTGGGAAGTTCAATAGGAACGATAGTTCACATACATTCTAACCGTAACGTGAGGAATATGCATGTTACATAAGAAGGCAAACGATGCAGTGACTTTTAAAATTGCCCCGTGCAAATACACATACATACACACTGGATTTTATTATATCGATAATAGACACTGCGTATGAAATATGAAAAAGATGTTTGGTAAAGCTGCATGTGGGCCGAAAATTTTTTCTTCACCGGCGCACTTCCATTTTAATCCTGGACTATTATACTAAAAATTTTTTGTGTATTATTTTCTTAGGACGATCCAAGTAATTTTCAGAGCGAGCTTCGAGCCGTCGCAAAGTTGCATAAATATTGTCATAGGATTACAAAGAGCAAACGCCTGTCTGTAGAGTCATGGCGGTGATGATAAAAATGATGATATATGAAGCTTCAAAAATGCATCAGATCTGTAGGCCTATATATCTTACCTCCTACAAGTATCTGGGAATTCCATTGGTTCAAAGACGTTACATGCAGACTACACATAAAACCATATACTGCTTTTCAACATCAATATACGCTGACATATTTGGTCTGAAGTGCAGGTTAGGCAACTTAAAAGGCTTCATATTCTGTGGATGTGTGTCATGTTACCTTCGAAATGAAACAGTTTGGTATGTATGAATTTGCCTTGTTACAATTTATGGGAGAGTGTAGGCACTCTCCCATAAATTGTAACAAGGCAAAGACACGTGAACACATTGTGAGAATTCTCTCATTTAATTTTGATCGCTGTTGTTATTAGTTCTGTGCATCGATGCAGCAGTCGGTAAGATATATTCGTTATACAGTTTGTTAACTAATAATATGTGCCTGGCAATGTATTATACAGACTACCGGTTACATTGAACGTCCTCTGTAGCGAACAAACATATCTTGGTTCTTTTCATACGAGAGCCAACAAGAGAGCTGTCTCTTGAATGCGGCCCCTAAGAATAAATACTAGACTATCTTTCACAAAAACTCTTTGATTTCGCCAGTAGATGACAAGTTGTTGAAAATTGACAACGACCAAATCATTCGCATACATGGTCTATCATTGACATTTTCTATACTTTTCAAATGCTTAAGTGGAACTACAACATCCGTCACTACGACCACAGGAGTAGACGTTGTGGTTTATGATGTTGCTCCACTCATAGACTCAAGCAGAAAACAATTCGAACATATAAAACGGTGTCAAGACTCGAAAAACCAAATCGCTACTCATAATCAGATAACGGTAATACAACGACTTCCTCGTTCTATTGGATAATCTGTATTTTGTAATTGACAGCTATAAATATCCTCAATAAATATCAAGGGATTGTACAATTTTTATTTGAATCACTTAGACTGAATGTTACCCTGTTAGTGGAAAGGGTGAGACAAATGTTAGGTGTGAGGTCATCCTTGGCTTTGAACAGAGTTGCCTTTTGATCGACAGTAGTAGGAGACGATGAAAGAGGGCTCATTGACCGTGGGGAAGAGTCGGACGAGCATGTGACGTCATCTTCTGGTATATATAAGATATTTTTCTAAATAAATCATGTGGTCAAAACACATGGTTAACCACACTTGTGAAAAGGGCGAAATTCTCTTCGATTATCACCTCAAGTGAGAAAACTCGATCATGGTTTACAAAAGCGTAAAATAACAAACGGGAAAGCCATATTTTACTCCCTTGAAAATTATATAGATAACTAATAGGTTTTCTGTGTCCCGGAAATCGGGTACCTTCATCATCTGTTCTGGTATTTGAATTGATAAACAATAAACTATGGGTTAACCTTTTTTTTCAATTATGGCTTCAAAATTATAGCTGATGATCCCTCAGTGGGACGAACTCATTCAGCTCGTTCAAATGACGGGTCATAGGCTACTTTTTTTTTGGAGGGGGGGGACAAAAAATGAAAACTTATACTTTTTTTTATCAAGTGTCGTCTGCTCTTCGGGTTAGGCGAAGGGTTAAACTGTATTGTCTATATTCGTTTGGATCTGGTTTTGAATGACATAGAAACTTCATTCTTTCCCGCAATATAACTTCGGATATTTATCAATGGAACAGGTGCAATAAACTTGTTTCACTGGCAATACGGTGTCAGTTAAGTTGCACTCGCCATTGGGGAATTAACTGACAGCGTATATAATATATTGAGTTACCAACAGAGTAACGAATGTATCTTACCAAGTAGTTTTTTGCATACTGAACTAGCAATGATGAATAATAAATGGTAGAATTCTTATTTGACTTCGTGAAGCCGTTATCGTCTGCCGACATTTTGAAAATTTAATTAACAAGGGGGAGATCATTCTGATTGCCATCCTTATATAGATTTCGTCTGTCAGTATATGATTTATATACGGCTTTCGTGTGTTGGACTTTGAGAAGATGAGATATAGGCTTTTATGTACTTGTTTGTTCTTGTTTAGCACCGCTCATTAAATACTGATTTCTGTCATATCTTTCTTGATTAGAGTGGGGTTATATAACATTCTTCCTTGAAACTGCAGAAACTACGCACAGCATGGTACTACTGGCCAGGGGCCGAAGCTGTAATTCGTGACATCAGACCATTCCATGTGACACCGTATAATCCGTTTTCTGTTCCTGCTTTGAAAGAGCATCTGGAAGTTGCCATGCAGGCTGCAGTAGAAGATTTCTTGTACAGAAATGTCAGTGTCGTGGGTGAGTTAACGCACGTATACAAAATGAAGAATGCGAATTCGGATTTTTCTTTCCAAAGAGTAAAACGATATTTTTTGTCCAAGACCAGAACCAGTTCGTACTAGCCACGCTCGACTATCTTCATCTTTCCGAATGACATTTGAAAAACGTTATCTCCCCAACCACCACCGCACACATGCACACACAAATGTACATACTTAATGCCCTTAATATGTCATTGCCGTTCACATTAAGGGCACGGGAACTATTTTACAACTTGAATATATCGAATTATTGTAACATTTGATAAGCTACAGACATTGTATTCGCTGGTTATGCTAAAATATGAGGAGCAGTTTTCTGAATTTTGTTTCTTAATATCGAAATGTTAAAACATTTGATGAACTACACATACTGTATTCTCTGGTGATGTCACAATATGAAGAAGCGACTTGCCCGAAAGTGATTTCAGATCATGAAAATGGCGGTGCAGGAAGCAATTATTTTTAAAAATAAGAAGAGCAATTTTCTGAATTTTGTCTCTTGGTGATCTGAAAATTGGACATTCTTTACCACCACTAGTTTCAAAGAAAAATAGTATTCTACCATACATCCTAACTTACAACTACTGAATTGTGTCGAAGAACAAAATACTAGGAAAACAAAATAACAGATCAACACGAAATATTACTCTTACATTATTTCTTGATTTTTCGAAAACTTTTAAACCATGTAATTCTGCTCGGAGAATTGGGTAGACATGGTATAAGGGACATTATGTAAGTAATGGTTTCGTATTTGTGTACGAGAGAGGGCCCAGTATGTTGTGTTTGGAGCTTTTTATAAATTGGACTTGCATTAAATAACAAGTGGAGTTTCACAGGGATCGGTGTTTGAACCATTGTTTTGTTAATTCTGTTGTATATAAACGATATTCACAAGGTCACATTCTAGACTTGGAGACAATACTATAAAACATTAACAATTGTATTTTTCATAATTGTATATTCCACCTGTCAATATAAATCCATGAAATAAATCATTAGCGTTTCATTAGACGTGGCGATTTACGTAAGTAGGGAGAATCAGGGGATACGAGGACACTTTTTCGAAAAACACGTACATGTACATGTACACGTACACGTACATGTACCCATAGGATTCAGTGTTAAAATGTACAAAAACGTTTTTTGTACATGCTGTCCTCGTATCCCCAAGTAGCTTTCTCGTGTCCTAGACGGTTCAAACAGCCGTTGGCGAACGAGCGCGAATTCAGCGCAGAATTCGCGCAGAAGGAAAAATCGAATAAATCGACCTAAAATTTTCTCAACGTTCACCATCGGGGGTTAGACCTTTCGATCGATCGTTGGCGAACGTCGGCGAACGTGGGCAAAACGCTTTGGGGATACGAGGACAGTATCAAAAATGCGTGTGGGGATACGAGGACACAACGTTCGCGATCGCGTTCCAGACGGCGGTGGGTGCGATCCGATCGGTAAAAAACAATTGGGGATACGAGGACAGGAAAATCGATCTTAAAATTTTTCCCAACGTTCGCCAACGGTCGATCGAACCGTCTAACTCACGATGACCAACTAGTGCGGATTTCAGGACAGCAAAACACAAAAATTAAGAAACGTCGAAAATTAGAACTGAGGGAAATTGTTTCTCCATGTTTGCCATCGCGGTCTAGACGGCGGTGATGCGATCGATCGCGGTGGGAACCAGTGGAGGGAACAGATGAAAAATATTAAATCGTTACGAGTTTTGAGGTAAATCGTAATAGAATCACGAGATTCACAAGAGGAAATAAAAGTGATTGAAAAATAGGAGAAAAAAAATATATATAAATAAATAGTTATTTAAAAAATAAATAACGAATCAAATAGATAATAAATACGTAAATCGTGAACGATTCCCAGATTATGAGGACATCGTTTCTTATAAACATGCTGATGAGAGCCTACGCATTCTGCGTGAACGAACAACTAAATCGTCTCTTGTTAGAATGATGCGCGTGGTCTAGACGATGGTGCGATCGATCGCGGACGAAAAACGGTGGAGAGTGGAGGGGAAGAGACGAAAAAAAAATAAAAAATCGTTAGGAGTTTTGAGGTAAATCGTAATAGAATCACGAGATTCACAAGAGGAAATAAAAGTGATTGATATATAGGAGAAAAAAATATATAAATAAATAGTTATTTAAAAAATAAATAACGAGTCAAATAGATAATAAATACATAAATCGTGAACGATTCCCAGATTATGAGGACATCGTTTCTTATAAACATGCTGATGATAGCCTACGCATTCTGCATGAACGAACAACTAAATCGTCTCTTGTTAGAATGATGCGCGTGGTCTAGACGACGGTGCGATCGATCACGGACGAAAAACGGTGGAGAGTGGAGGGGAAGAGACGAAAAAAAAAATAAAAAATCGTTATGAGTTTTGAGGTAAATTGTAACAGAATCACGAGATTCACAAGAGGAAATAAAAAAGTGATTGATATATAGGAGAAAAAAATATATAAATAAATAGTTATTTAAAAATAAATATTGAATCAAATAGATAATAAAATATATGTAAATCATGAACGATTCCCAGATTATGAGGGCAAGGTTTCTTTTAAACATGCTGATGAGAGCCTACGCATTCTGTGTGAATGAACAACTAGGTCGCCTCTTGGTAGAACGATGCATCGGGTGTTGATCATCTAGACTTCGATCACGAGGATCATTCGTGTCTGACGATGGAAAGGGAAGATATGGTCATTAAGTATTTCGAACCGGCGTTCGAATGCGTTCAAATCGACGCATGTAATCAAGTTTTGGATGAGATTAATCGTCTGTAGCGGGCGAGATAAGCCCACCGATTCGGAAGAAAAGAAATTGGCGCATAGAAGTCTGACTTTAGAAGACAGGGGATGCGTCTTGAAATTATTACTGAAGGAAGCATACGTCTAAGTTTTCTTGTTGATATATAAATAAGGGAGAATAGAAAATAAAATAAATACACGCGTAAATTTTTATCTAATATTAGAAAGAAAAAAAAAACACAAATATGAGAACTAGAAATACATTGTATCCGTTGTTAGACGACGACGAGGATGAGAAGCCGAACGACGTTTTGCCAACGGCGCCATCGCTAGAAGAAAAAGAAAGAGGAGAGATGTATCGCATCGATCAAATCAGTAGAATCCAATTGTATCTGACTCGAGAGAGATACTCTCATCGTTCTCTCAAGAAGAAGTATTCACGCCTAGTGAAATTCGTCAACGCGGTCAACACGACACTCATCACAATTTCCATGGGTTTACATGCGGCCGGCATCGGATTGTTGTTGACCGCGGCCGGCGTTGCGATCGTATTGACCATAGAAGGAGTTGCTCTCGCCGCTGAATTGTTTAGCATGGTCGGAAACTTTTTGAGTAGGAAATTATATCTGAAGGCTAGGAAACACGAAAAGATTCGCGTTTTGGCCGACTCCAAGATCAACACGATATCCGAAATGATCTCAATGGGGTTGAAAGACGGTAGGATATCGGATGGAGAATACTTCACGATATTGAGCGAGAAAACGAAATACGAGGCCATGAAAGAATCCGTGAGAATCAAGACTCCTCAGATCATCAAGGAAGAGATGAGGGATTCTCTCGTGGAAAAGGGGAGGAAAGAGGCCAGGAAGGAATTCGATAAGTTGATAAAACTCAAGAGCAGCGATTGAAAATAATATATATATATATAATAAGAATAGAATTTTTTTTTTTTAAAAAATATTAAATTTATATATAAAAAAAATAAATACGAAATTACTTAAATAAGCCTCAAAAAAATGTATTGCGTAAAGTGTAAGAGAGTTACCGAGAAGGGTAATTCTCGAGAAGTACGAACTAAAAACGACAGACAGATGCTTCACGGAATTTGCAAGGTGTGTGGTTCGATCAAGACTCAATTCGTCAAAAAAAAACGAGCAGAGGCGAAGGCGTCGCAAATAAAATGATCAACAATCTACCTTTCGAAATGCATCTGCTGGGTCACAGACTCAATGCCGATCTGACTCCTAAATCTTGGAGTAAACCCATGAATAGGGTGGACGCGGCCACGTACGATCACGATTTGTGCTACGCCAGACATCCCGACACCAAGACTCCCAAGGACGTCTGCGATAAAAACATGTTGGCGACATTGAGAGACATGTCGAATCCGACCAGGAGAGAGAGGTTCGAACGTTCGCTAGTCAGCAAAGTGATCAGTGCAAAACGTCGATTCGGATGGGGCATTCAAAAAAAAAGCGCATCGGAAAAAAAGAAGAAGCGATTATTGATGAGCGAATTCGCCAAGGAGTTACACAAACCCATTGTGCATAAATTTTGAAAGAGAAGGATGCTCGTGAAGGGTCTGGATGACATTTGGCCCCCCGACTTGGTCGACATGAGATCGTTTTCGAGGTGGAACGAGGGCATTAAATATCTATTGATGGCCATCGACGTGTTTTCCAAATACAGTTAGATCAGAGCCTTGAAGAATAAATCGGGACCTTGCGTCGCCGAGGCTTTGGAGACTGTGTTCGACTCGTCTTCTCGAAAACTGAATAAATTGTGGGTGGATAAGGGGAAGGAATTCTACAACAAGGACGTTGGTCGACCTCTACTGGATCAAAAACGAAGAGAAAGCCAGCATCGCAGAAGGTTGGAATCGAACGATGAAGGAAAAGATGCACAGGTACTTCACGGCGCATTCGACCAAGAAATATATATACGCTCTGAATGGTCTGGTCGAAGATTACAACAACACGTGACACAGATCGATCAAGATGACCCCCGCGGAAGCTAGCGATCCTCGAAACGAAAAACTGGTCTACACGAATCTATATCCCGAGAAATCTAAGATCAGGAAGGAGTCTAGACTGCCGAAATTTGCAGGCAGCAACCGAGTGAGAATCTACGCTTATAAGAAGCACTTCGAAAAGGGTTAAACTCCTCGATGGACCACGGAAATCTTCATGATAATCAGAATATTTCACACCGATCCGGTGACTTACGAAATCGAAGCTTTGGATGGTGAAGAGATCATCGGAAAGTTTTACGAACAACAATTGCAGAAGATGAAGTTTTAATAAAAAAAATATATATATATATATATATTTACTCTCTTTAATATTTTCTTGTTTATGCACATATATATAAAGGAGAAAAATAATAATAATAAAAATAATTAAAACTATTTTTAGAAAAAAGCAAACGAATTAATAAACAGAAAAACAAAAAACCTTAAAAAATGTCAAATATACTAGATATCGCACAAGGTATAGGGAAAAACGAAGTATTCAAGAATATGGGGTTCATGAATATGAACCAATAACCGGAACGAGTTTGAATAATGTGCAAGGACGTCTCACTAAGGAAGATGGGAGCGAATGCGCCGACGACGACGCGGTAACTCTAGCTAATAATGGCATCATTCATCTATTCAGTAATATAAAATACTTACTATCCGGACAAGAGATAGAATCTGTGTTTCATCCCGGTCAGGCCACCACGAAGTTCGGACTCTAGACGTATCCAGATGATTTTTCGAAATCCAGGGGACTTAATCAGTTGTGGGTGAAAAACACCGTTGGCCCCGTCAGCGCCAGCGCCGCCACGATTTTCGACTACGTCGTCAAGACATCCAGACCCAAAGGAACCTTTTCGTACAGGATACCTTTGAAACACATCTTCGGATTCGCGGACGATTACAACAAGATCATGTACGGATTCAAACACAATCTGTCATTGATTCGAAAGGGAAACGACGATGCAACAGTGGGACTCCCTGCAACCGATGTGGCTAAGTTAACTCTACACAAGATATCATGGTTCGTTCCGCACGTGCAGGCTTTGGACACGGAAAAAATGCGTCTCTACAAGATCATAGAATCCAAGAGTAAATTACCCGTGGGATTTAGAATGAGACAGAATGACACGGCTAGCATTCCGCTCTCCACGAAACACTTCGATTGGAGACTGACCATGAAATCCGCTTCCGAAAGACCGCGTTTCATCGTGGTCGCATTTCAGACTGACAGGGACGGGTCTCAAGAAAAGAATGTGTCGCTGTTTGATCACTGCAATCTGAGAAACATGCAAGTGTTTCTGAACGCCACAAGATATCCAGCAATCGATTACAATGCATCGTTCAACAAGAACGATTTCTCCAGACTGTGCGGCGACGCCGCGGATTTTAGAAAGAAGTATCATGGTCTGGACGAATTGATGAGCAACAGTAATATATCTCCTGGCGAATCCAAGTCGATGTATCCCATGTTCGTATTTGACGTCAGTAAACAGAGTGAACGACTCAAGAGTAGCGTCTTCAACATTCAGATCAAGATGCAGTTCGACAAGAACGTGTTGAGAAAAACCGAGGCCTTTGCCCTGGTCCTGTCGGATAGAGAATAACAATTCGAATCGGATGAAATAAGATGTCAATCGTTCAATGAGAGACGCGTGTGTGTGAAGAAAAGAAAAAAAAATATATAAATAAAAATTTAAAAAAATTAATTACAAAATGAATGGTAAAGAATGTATTAAAAACAAAACAAAAATAAAAAGTAATGAGATCTGGAGAGACTGAACATCTTTCTAAATCTCATTACTTTTTTTTTTTTTTTGGTTTTTAATAATTACTCATTATTTTTCTTTAATTAATTATGTTCACGCGTTCACTGTCTGTTCAGACGACCTAGTTCGATCAGTAGGCTCACCACGGAAGTGGCGGCTTCGGAATTATTGGTTTTCGTAACGAAATTAATCCTGTCTCTCTTGAGAGGCATTCTGAACGTGCTGACATTCGAGTGTTGATTCTCGGTCGTTTCGAAGTATCTCTTATCGGTCTCTACTCCATTCACCGTGAGATTGACGACCACTCTGTTATTCAAATCTGTGGAAGCCAGACCCATTCGAATGATTTCGCCTCCCAACGGCATGGGATATCCCACCTGACCATGCTGCGATCCGCTACCTCCGTTTCTGAAAGACCATTCGGCTTTTCCCTCCTCTAATGCACTGCTCTCCTCCGCCCACACAGTGATCAATTGCCTAGCATATTTGACTTTCTCCACCACCGAAATCAGGGTGCAGGCGTCCGTCATGCACACGGGGTCCGGCAGATTTATGAGCGCGTGTCCCATGTCTAGTTTACCTTCTATGATGTCACCCTTTCTCCAGACCGAGTTGTCGTCCATGTACTGCCTGCTGACCACGCTGGAATCGAATTCGGGATCGTGATCGAGACCGAATAAATTCTGACCGTTCATGCTGATGCCACCCTCCATGGTTCCACCGGATTGTTTGTTCAGGTAGAGATCGTCCACTTCTATGTATTCTTGAGATCGTATCACGGCGGAATCCACGTAGCCCTTGTTGACCGTGGTGGAGTCCTTGTCCGCATCGTCAATCTTCGACAGATTCAATATCTTGTTGAATCCCGCATTCAGATCCGATTTCATTTCTCGTCTGTCAGACTTTCTCTGTTCCAGGTCTACGTAGTGTTTGGTCGCCACGTCCTTGGGATTCATGGGAGTGGCCACGATCGGTATCTTGTTAGAATTGGCGTTCAATTCCGATTGCATCGTTTTCTGAATGTATCTACCTCTCAGGTGTTCGCTGAATCGCATGTGAGAGTCATCTGCATATTTCTTGGTCGTGGCATCGGTGGAATCTATGGGATTCATGACGTTCACCAAACATTTGGATTTCAGATCGAGATCGTCGGTCATGGCTTTATCCACGTAATTATCTAGCATGATTCGTTCGAAATCCAGGTTCCCCCTGTCGACGTATTTTTTAGTCCCCGCATCTGCGAGATCTACTGGCTCGGGAAGATTGTAGAGCTTGTTATCGTTCATGTTCAAAGGTTCCTCTCGAGGTTCGTATCTCCGAACGTAACGTTCGTCCAAGTTGGTGACGTCATAGCCGTCGCCAACTTTGAGCATCTTCCTCTTCTTTTTGGGTCGACTTTCGTCATCACTTCTACCAAATTTATAGACTTGCAGGTGACCACAAAACACTTGATCCGACGATTGCACTCGTTCCATGTTGTAACGAACCACTGATTCATCGAAATAGGTCTTTATTTCTTTCGGTGGTGAGATTCCATAGCTGTCGTAATAATAATTCTTCTTCTTCCCGTTCTTGAACCACGCCACCCAGTGAGTGCCTTCGCCTGATAAATCGTCCAGATTTAAAATTCCGTATTTCGATTGTCGTCATCGAGGTCTTCTATTCGGCAAGGCATCTCTGGAAAACACACCTCGAAATTTTTTGATTTTCAAGTCCTTCGCTGCAATCAACAGATTGATGTTGCATAGGGGTTCGTTAGGTAAGATGACACCGTCTACGGATATCCGTATTTTCTTATTCATATATGTATATTTTTTTTAATTTTATTATCATTCACTAAATGACGTTATTTTTTTTTCTTTTTAAACTAAACCTCTCAATGTCTCTATCGACTTCCATAATCTTGAATTCGTCTAATAATTGCTCTTAATTTTCTAAAATCCTATCGTCCTTAATCATATCCAAAGTCCAATGTCCGAGCGTGAAAGTGCTTATTTTATCGTCTAACATGAATCTCTTATCATCGTCGGCCATCAGTGAAATCTTGTTGACTATTTCAATATACACAGCGTGATTGTCGCTTCAAATCGATTTCATAGTCTTGTACACCGGTCCACTTCGGAACAGACAATCTTTATACTCTCGGAAAGAGATGTTTTTCTTCACCACACATGCTTTAACTCCTTTACACTTCTTGATCTCTTCGCCTTCTAGGCAATAAGCGTACAGTTTGGGTCTCAAACCCACGAATTCGATGATTTGTTTACCACCACTCTCATCCTTAAATTTACCCTTCTTGTTGTCGTTCGATTGAATGTTGGACGGGTGATCGCCGGGATAATTGTTCGTGTCGAACCACATGACCACGTCCAGAGATATATCTTGGTAGATGTCTTTTATCTCTATCTCATAAACCAAACTGTCCATGTCGGTGAACAGTAGTTTGGCTTTCTCGCCGAATTTCCGTTTGACGTAATCATAGTGAAACTCGTACATGAATCGCTTGCTGATATCTAAGATGATCGGTCCTATATAATAGGGTTTTAGGAACTTTAGGTGCGTCTTTTGCATGTGAACGGCCACTAGATTTTCGTCAAATATGGTTCGGTGTCTGTAATTGGGTTTCACCACTAATTTTTTAGCTCTTTTCTCGGACGTGACGAGTCGAATGTCGATTCTCTTCCTGATGTTTTTCATCGATTTACCGTACACGCAGTTGTTCATGAGTTTGAAGAAATCTTTTTCGAAATCGTTCTTGGCTCGAATTCTGAGATTCGTGTATATTTTCATCCATGGCTCTTTCGTCGAATCAAATGACGCAATGTATTTCGAGTAATTAGATCCTGTGATCGACATATTGTTTCAGATTCTCGTTGTAGACAATGTATTTACGTTTGTGATTTAAATTGGGAATGAGTTTTTCGTCATTTCCTGCGACCGGTTCCATTCATTTGGGATCCAACAGATAATCGTTGTGCAGGTCGTGTAACTCTTCCAGATAGTTCAAATCGACTTCTGAAATGCAAGGATAGTCTCTCCATTTTTGCATCTCTTCCGGTTCCGTCACCCATTTGAAATTTCCAATCAATAAAGGATGACTCATGGCCCAACCGTACAGATTATTAGCATCCCAATACTGTATGTATTTATTTGATCGTTCCGAATCCAAACCTTTTTTCATGTAGGGATTGTTGGCTTCAGAATATCTGTGTGAGATCATCGAGACCCCACCTCTCGTGGCCTTTTCAAACTTGAGCAACATGTCCATGTCAGATAATAATTCCAATTGGATTTCGGTTGTCTTCAACAGAGCGTCTCATGCCAGACCGGGTACGGTGAAAGTATCAAGACGGATCCAGATTGTAATTTCGACGACAGACATCGCGAAAATTTTCGAACGCGTCTGCCAGGAGCAGAACATCGGTCTTCAGATAGAAATTATGATAATCTCTCATGGTTTTCATATCGAACGATTTCCACACGTTTTTGCCGTGTTCGTAATCCTCATCGAAAACGTCGGATTCATATAATTTTGAATAAAAATCTTCTTTCGAAGGTAGATCGTTCATATAATCATAAGGATAGACTCCTTTCCTC
This sequence comes from Pictodentalium vernedei, assembly GCA_031216915.1. NCBI lineage: Eukaryota > Metazoa > Mollusca > Scaphopoda > Dentaliida > Dentaliidae > Pictodentalium > Pictodentalium vernedei. The sequence continues at coordinate 773,350,600 of CM062296.1, read as the reverse complement.
AACATAATGTCTACTCGTTCTCCGAAGCATTTGCTCATGATTTTAAATTTATCCTTGCTCATGTTATCGACTAATTTTTCGAGACTGGTCGACATGAATTTAAAACTGTTGATGAAACGTATGCCTCTACGAATGGATTTCGTTTCTTCTTCCAATGTCTCTCTTTTCTTCTCCACGACCTTTCATTTTGTGAAGGAAATGTATCTTTCTTCGCTGTTCATGATGCAGTTTAATTCTTCGTGGAAGGTGCTGAGATTTTTCACGAACAGATGACTGTCATAACCCGAGAGATTGTGAAATATCACCGGATAGAAAACGGCATCTCAATATTTTAAATTACACTTGTTGTGGGCCGGACCATGATACAGACCCGTGTAATGATCGTGGTCTTTGACCTTCTTATTTTCCTCTGAATTCTCATCGAACAATTGTCTGCATATGTGATGTTCGGTGGCTCTATTATTTTCGTCCTGCTGCTCTCACGTGATGATCATTTTCGCCAGAGTTTTGAATTTGTCGTATAAAATTTGAATTTTCGATTCTAACTCTTCCACGAGCCTTTGAGCCACGTCGTCGTCTTCATACCGTTTCATGTAGATGAAGGGACCCATGTCATGTTGCGAGTCGAAAGTGCATTTCACGTAAATGCAATAACCGGAAGGCATGTGTTTTGGATATCTTTTGATGTAACTTCGAAGAGTGTCGGGTTGGCAGGATCTCATTTTCACGGTGAAGCATTCGAAATCGGCGTACACGACGAATGGTACTTTTAACCTTCTATTGTGATCACGAAAGTTCACTATGGTGTTGGGTTTAGGCATTTCGACGGTGACGCCTTGATTTTTGTTGCAATATTCCTGATGTTTCGCTAACGATTTTTTGGTGCAAAACATGTTCATGCAATTGCAACATAAATATATCTTTTCTTTATGTTTACCACTCTGACTCTGCAGTAATCAGCTCGGATTTGTAACCCAACAATAATGACGATTGTCACAGTTCGAAATCAATAATAAAATAATCGTATTTTCTCTTCCAAGATATGAAGTCTGTCTGAGAGGATAGATTGTTCGTTTTTCCTCGTCGTATCCCAAGACATTCACCGCTACGTGGCAATTTTGATCCTCGAAACGTTTAATGTCTTTTAACGGCATTGGAAAAGTCACTCCGGTCTAATCAAGATCTTTACAAGTCTCCATGTAATGAGAAACTCTCTCGGGGTGGATTTTGACAGGGTGTAAAGCGGAGGTGACTGCCCATTTAAAACACTGATCATCTTTATTTCTGACGTTGACCATGGCTTGTTTTTTAGCTAAGCAATACGGTAATTCCACGTAGGAAGACACTTTCAACGAATCGTTTTTGATCACATGAATTTCGAGATTCAACACATCTTCAAACGTCCAATTACTACCTCTATGTTGATAATTCGTGAGAGACGTCTTGTCTTTCATCGTTTTGAAAACATTCGATAAACCTGAATCTCGAAATACGGGTTGAACGTTAGATTTGAAATATGCATCTCTCACGATGCTCTCGCCGGAGTTCACATCAATTTATTCATCGTGCAATGAGTATCATCTTAATTTTTAGTCCCATGTCCATGTGTTCACGAAACAAATGCAATCCTTTTTTCTTCACTCGTTCCATGAACAATTTTAGATCAACTTTCTTGAACGAGGGAACCACGTCAAAAGTTTTAAAAACGCCTTTGAACGCACTCTCCCATTGTATGGGATTCGATTGGAAAGCTTTCATAACGATTTGTCCTACATATTCTTCTCCTTTCCCTTCATCGATTGCTCGTCGAATTTCGTTCAATATATATCGTTCGTCTCTATTCTGGACTGCATCACTCGTTTTCGTTTTTTTTTATTTATTTTTTTTTAAACTTGCATTTTTTCGATGGCTTTTCGTTTGATCGCCTTCTTATTTTTCACAACCGAAATGTTCATTTATTTTTTTTGACGTTGGCATTTCGATTCCCTTTGCCACCTTTTTCTTCTCATTTTTCGCAAATGGAACGTTTTTTGACGTCGCTGCTATTGACATTTCGTTTGCCTTTTCATCGAGGAAACTATGTAACTCCTCACATATGTTCTCTCTAATATTTTCATCATGCTCCACATTTCGTTTTCTATCATAAGGTGTTACTGCCATCGGCTTAGTTTTTTTGCAATTCAAATCTGTTCAAGTTTGTTCACTTTTGATCTTTCAATTTTTTTCTTTCCATCGCCTCACGAATGACACTCCTGTAAGGCTTTAATTCTTTTTGATTTGGTTCTATGATTTCTGAAATTTGGAATTTTTAATTCTTTATCGTCAGGTGTTACTGCCATCAGCTTATTTTTTTCGCAATTCGAATCTGTTTAAGTTTGTTCACTTTCGATCTTTCAATTTGTTTCTTTCCATCGTCTCATGAATGACACTCCTGTATGGCTTTAATTTTTTTCATTTGGTTCTATGATTTCTGAAATTTGAAATTTTTAATTCTTTACAAATCTCATTTAACTGAGGTACGGTATACTTATCTAAATTTTCCATTTTTTTTATATTTGTTTGCTTCATTTGTAAGAATATATTTTGAATTTTGTGTTTTAATAATAATTTTTTTTTAAAAAAGTTTTTAAAATAGTCTTTATATATATGTTTTTAATTCCCCTCAAAAAAAATTTTTTTTGGTGAGATTAATTGATTTTTGTTTTCCTTAATGTGAGAAAAAAATTGAATTAATATGATAAAAAAATAAAGGAAATTAAAATTTTAAACTTTTTGTATATATATTATAGAGAGAAAAAAAAACTTTTACAAAAAATTTCACATAATAGAAAATTAAATTTAAAAAACTTTCTGTATATATATAGAGAGAAAAAAGACAACTTTTTAACAAATTATTATTAAACACAAAATTCAAAATATATTATTATTTGCAATAATTCATAAAACAAAAAAAAATAATCGATCATGACAACAACACCTAAAAGATGCGCATTGAATTTGAAGCGAGTTGAAACGTGCAAGAAACTCAGCACAAATACAACAAATATAGCATGCCTTTGAAATTGGATTAAGCCATGCTCGATTTGTTTTACGAGTATGAAAGCGATCTATAGAATATTGTCATCGCTGAAGACAGAGAATTTGACAAGAGTGATTTGCCGTTGCCCTACGGAAGTTACATATATCCAAAAATCTCTCTCGAACTCGTGAACAAATCGGGTGGTGAGAGCGTGTTGACCGAAGTAAAAAAAACTCACAAAAGTAAAGATAAACATTCAACACATCTGCGAAAAAGGAAAAGACACGACCATCAACATGCTAATAACGGATTTGGAAATATTAAAAAAAACAATAGAGAGACCGATTTTAGTGAAGAAGAAGGGAAGAAAAAAAAGAAGAAAAAAGTAATGAGATCTAGAGATGTCCATTACTTTTTTTTTATTTCCTCCTTCTTCTTCTTCACTATCGCTCATATATATTGTACTAACGTTTCCTTTTTTCTCCACTTTCATCATTGATTCTTCTTTTCTTTTTTGGGATATATTACGTTTTTTATAATAACACATTCGATTCCCACTTTCATAGTTATTAACGAATGTGGTGCATCTCTTGACAACACTCACATCATTATCATTCTCTTCAGAAGGTGGTGGCAGTGGTGGTGGTGGAAAACAACTCACTCTTCTTCCTCTATTTTTTTTCAATTCTTTTTCCAGTTCTTTCCTGAAATATTCATCATTCAAAAAGGTCTCGTAATCCTTTTTATCCATTTTTTATATTATTTTTTTTATATTTTGTATAATTTACATTTTTATACTTTATATAATTATATAATTTTTTTACTTTATAATAACATTCTCAAAAGTGGTATATTCTTAAACGGCGAATTCGGACCAAGCAGCAAACCCCTACCGAATCGCTTCACCTTCTTTCCTTCCTTCAGATAGAGACCGTTTCCACTGATAAGGTGGTCGCCACCTGTCATGGGGTCACTTAGATGCGATCTTTAACAATCGTTGTCTATGTGGACGCGACACACGGCTCCTCCCTTCTTCAAAACAGTCCGCTGCCACCCATTAATTTCTCAACTGCCAAACTCGCGAGTCCCGAGAGAGCTCCCACGCCGAGAGTCTGCCCGACAGTGGGCAAAATTTTTGTGGCAAAGGGCAATGCTTTTGCGAGCATTCCCATTAGTGGTAGCAAACCGCCTTTCATTCTCAAGTTGTATCTCAATTGAGCAGGACTCAGTCTCACCGTCAAGCCACTTCCATCACGAATCACTTTCTCCATCCTTTTGATTTGAGTTCTGGTCCAGGCGATCGAATCCCGACCACCACTCGTCAGATCTTTGTGAGGGAATTTGAATCTCACCGCCTTGCCTGGAGTTCTTAACGCTCTCTTATGTTTCTTCCTCTGTCCTGCAGATATGTTCATGGTTTTAACCACGTATTCACGCATATTTCTTTTTTCTTTTAAATATATTTGTTCAATTGTTTTTTTTTTGTTTAATGATAATTATATATTAAATAATTTTTGTAAATTAATATTACGTTTATTTTATTTTCTTATTTTATATATATATACACAATATTTTTTTTTTTTGATTTTATATTTCTCTTATGTGAAATCGTATCGTCACCCTCTCTCCACGAAGATCTAACAGTTATCCATTTTGATCTGTCAACGTGGTTTTGAGACTATACAATGTGTATAAACTAAATTTCAAAGTCGTTCCATGATTTTATAACCCGGCGACACGTTTGGAAAGAAGGAAAAGATCGTCGGTTGAGCACTACCATTCACGTAGCTTCCAGCAATCATGTCCACATTCACCAGAATACTATTGATGGCGAGAATGTTGACCGTATTTTTGGATGCCGCGTGGCCTCGATACATCTTTTGATCAAATCCCAGCATCTTGCCGATCAAATTGTCTGTGTTGAAATCCACTCGAAAATTATCTTCCAAATTCAACATCATCTGTAAGGTATTAGGGTTGGGAGCGAGTCTGATCTTGTTGCTTCCCTTTCCATCAGCCTTCATTCGCATCTGAATGTAATTGTTCAAATGGTCTATGTCATAAAAAATTTGAATCTCCAACCAATCCACTCCATTGGAATACTTGAATGAGTTATTCTTTTCAGTGATGTTGGAATAATAAGTCTCCAGATTCACCAACGCCATCTCGTATCTTTTCTCTCTATTCAATTCAATGGAAGGTTCGAATTTATGCTGTGATGATTTGTTATTATTTTTAATTTTTGTTTTCGCTCTCTATTTTATTATCATCAGAAACATAAAACTTGTCGAATCCACTCTGATATTTTCCGCAATTAAAGTCGCTAGTCAAATCGATCACGACAAAATTGTGAAGTCATCCATCCCAAACCCTCTTGCAGAATCTCCTGAATTCTTCTTTGCTCATGTCATTTGCAATGTGATCTATGTAGATGTGATTGAGATTCTTGAGATCCTGGCAAAAGAGACACAGGAAATTAGTGTTCTCTCTTATCGTCTGTCTGGGCAGTCAAAAATAATTCTGAGTCAGGTAGAAACAGTCCACGTTGCTGTGACGACCTCTAACGTAATACGATTCGCATCGGTTCTGTCTCTCCAAAAGCAGATCGTCGAAAATCATGAGATTCTTATTTTCCGATTTCAATTCTCTGGGATCTGGAATGTCGCTCGTGTTCTCGTAAAATCGACACTCGACATTTGAAGATGCATTTATCTTCATCAATTCTATCACCGCCCGGTCCAAAATGGTTGAAAGAGAAGCTTCGCTTTTGTCAAATTCCTCTCCTCTGTCGAAAATTCTGGCTATGACGTTCTTGGGCAATCTACGGTCCATGCACTCTCGAAGCAATCTGTATTTCGGTTGAAACAAACTCTTGCCAAACACGAATAATCTGTCGTAATCCAGATTGCGACAACAGATTCATCAACAGATTGGTCTTTCCACAATTCGATTTTCCCACTATCAAACCTCTTATGCTCTTAGGAAAGAACTCGTTATTCAACCTCTTGGTCACGGCGTCATTCCAAGACATATCTTTGATGTTCATCTTTTTATTTTTTTTATTTTTTAGATTTTCAAACTTAACTTTTTTTTGTTTTTTCAAACTCAGTTTATAAATATTATTATTTATTAATATTACACTGTCGTGAGTTCTCTTTAATCCAGATCCATTCGTCATTTTGGCTAAATCTTGTATGGGTACCACAGCATCTTTAAAATCTTTCCAACTTTTCGGCAATCGCTCTAACGTAGCTCGCTTTGCCAGTGGACTGATCAACTTGTTGATCAACACATCTGCCACACTCTTGCCAGCCACTGAAGTGATCCTACCACTAGCTTCGGAAGTGGCTGTCTTACCTGCATCCAAAGCCATCTTCTTACCGACCCCAAACGCAGTTGATGCAAGTTTTCTACTGCATCGCTCGTGAATGCTCGCATTATAGAATCAACGATACCAGAACCACCTTGAACATAAGTTCTGACGTATCCCCTGTTCTTTATCACCAACATATTTTATTTTATAATATATTTTGTTTTTTCACTCGTAAACCATTTTTTGTTTAAATACTTTCATTATTTTAGTGTAGGTTTACTTTTTTATTCATCGATTTATTTTTTTTTTCTTTTCTTTCTACTTATTATATATCAATCCTTCAATTTATTCATCAACCTTTTATAATCTCGTCTATCCAAGACCTTCTGCCTCAACAATTCGTCGCATATGCTCACTATCTGATTATCCACTCCAGTATTACCAGCGCACCAACTAGCCATCAACAATTTCAGTTTCTCAAACAGAGCATTGGAGTCGCTCGGAAGAAAAGTGGTTGTCACTCCCTTTCCCGTCACTGATTCGATGAATTTCTTATTCATATCCCATATCGGTTTCACCACCTTCGTCCACTTGTACCCTCTGTTAGCCTTGGGTCTCGTCTCTCTAGCATCGTTATTCCTCTTTATGCCGTGGGTGTGAACCAGAATGTTGCCGTAATTGTCGAAAACCTGATCCGTGTAATCTCCAGGCTTGTCGAAAAGGAGCAATTTGCACAATCCAGGAGTTAATTTATACCTATTTGAACCAACGATTAAATCTTCATCATCCTCTTGCACTTCAGTGCGAATCTCTGTGAATTCCATACAACAGATCTCTCTTACCACCATCGTCGGACGATGCGACGCTACTAGTGGTAATAGTTGAAGCTGTATCATCGCTCTCACTCACATCAGTTTCTATTCTCATGGGAACGTAATCTGGTGAAGATCTAAACTGCCTTGTAAAACTATCAGGCAACGAACCCGTTCTCAAAGAACTCTCTTTTGTAGGTCTCAATTCTTTGACGATCTCCTTCTTGGTTTGTTCCTGAACCTCCATCATGGGTTTTAATAGTTTGGCGGTCTCTCGTAATTCCATCTCTCCCAATCATCTGCTTCTGTCGGCTGATTGAATACTCTTCTTGAAACGTTCATATTCGTCAAGAAGTTCATCTCTTCGCTTGGAATCTGTGATTTGTAAAAACATTTTTTGTTCTCTCGATTATTAATATTTCTTTTTACAGTGTGGTAACGTCGATTATTTTATTATTCTCAAAATTAAATGTAGTTATTTTTTATGTTTTAAATAAATAAAATTTTATGTCTTTAATATATATATAACTAAAACCAGTTGGAAAGAAAAAGAAAAAAAAACATTTACAAATGAAACCTCAATAATGCGTCGCTTCAAATGCGTTAAATCACATCAACGGTTATTTCCAACAATGAGAAACTTAGAGTTAGTCTCAAATAAACATCAATAAATACAACGTTTCAAATGCATTAAATCACATAGACAGTTATTTTCCTCACACTTGGAGTCATTCTCAAAATAAAACCTATCGCGTAATATTTAGGTTAAAACCACGTTAGTACTTGCATGTAGAGCAACGGTATTTCTTCTATATTTTTACATGGAAATCTTTTCGGTCGAAAAACAAGAGTTGAAAAATCTTTTAAAAACATTTCTCTTGAACCTGGTATAATATATCAGTTAAAATTTCAAATAACATCATTTCAAAACACGTTAAATCGGAAAGAAATTACTTAATCATTTGAAACCGGTTCATTTTCATTCATAAGATGGTTTAAACAGAATTCATGTCAAAAAAAGAAAAAAAAAGCAAAATACCGTTTGAAGTAACAACACAATTTTCAGATTAAAACATATCCTCACACTTTGAGTCATTCTCAAAATAAAACCATTGATAAAATGCATTGCCACTCAAACGTGTTAAAGATCCCATCAGCGATTATTCTCACCATAGAGAAAACTCAAATAGTTAAAATCTCAATACATTGATGAAATACAATGTTTTCAAACACATTAAATCAGAAACAATTAGAGTTTAAATCATTTTGAAACTGCTTTCATTTTCATTCATAAGATGAGTTTAAAACAGAATTCCATATCATCAAAAAAAACAAAATACTGTTTGAAGTAAACAACACAATTTCTCGATTAACACATCTTCAAAAGGATGCACTTTTTGCAAATAGGGAAATAGTGAAAGAAGCGTGTCTCATCAAAAGGTGTTTTGTTGATGTTTCTCGAACCGAGACGCGAGTGAACATTATTGTACTCTATTAAAACTCAATTTACCTCTTTTAAAACCCATCTAAGTGGAAGGCAATTTCACTGTTTGATTTTATTGAATGAAAAACCATTCATTTACACTGAGTGCAAGATAGAAACTCGACAAAACTGTTCTATTATGATTTACCTCAAAACTCATAACGATTTAATATTTTTTATCTGTTCCCTCCACTGGTTCCCCCGTGATCGATCGAACCACGATGGCGATGGCAAACGTTGAGAGACAATTTCCCTCAGTTCTAATTTTTGACGTTTCTTAATTTTTGTGTTTTGCGGTCCTGAAATCCGCACTAGTTGGTCGTCGTGAGTTAGACGGGTCGATCAACCGTTGGCGAACGTTGGGAAAAATTTTAAGATCAATTTTCCTGTCCTCGTATCCTCAATCGTTTTTACCGATCGGATTGCACCCACCGCCATCTGGAACGCGATCGTGAATGTTGTGTCCTCGTATCCCCAAATGCATTTTTGATACTGTCCTCGTATCCCCAAAGCGTTTTGCCGACGTTCGCCAACGATCGATCAAAAGGTCTAACCCCCGATGGTGAACGTTGAGAAATTTTTAGGTCGATTTATTCGATTTTTCCTTCTGCGCAAATTCTGCTGAATTCGCACTCGTTCGCCAACGGCTGTTTGAACCATCTAGGACACGAGAAAGCTACTTGAGGATACGAGGACAGCATGCACAAAAACGTTTTTGTACATTTTAACACTTAATCCTATGGGTACATGTACGTGTACGTGTACATGTACATGTTTTTCGAAAAAGTGTCCTCGTATCCCCTGATTCTCCCTACTCACGTAAAACTGAGATAAACTGCCACGTCCTTTGAAACGCAAATTGATCCATTTCAGTCAGTTATTTCCATAAATAGAAAATACAAATCTGGAAAATACATTTGTAAACGTTTTGTAGTATTGGCCCCTGGTGAGTAAAATGCGAGACAACTTTCCCGAAAGTCATTTCAAATGATGAAAATGGGGATGCAGGAAGCATTTATGTTTAGCTGATTAACTCAAACATGCAAGTACATGTTAACCTTTTACCCAAACACTAACAATATTTTGCTCAAAAATCATTTTCGTTTCTAAAACATAGTTTGTGGCCCACATTGGAATGAGGGGCTATGTATGACAGGATCGCGATCTAGGCGACGTACTGTGTCTGCTTTCCTCCCTTCAACACTAGAATCTCAATGGGCGAAAAACAAATGCGACAACATAGAGTATTAGATGTTGTTTGCGTCTGCCTGCCTGCCTGCCTGCCTGTCTTCCGGGATTCAATTCACAATATTTTATTTTTGGAAATCTCGACCAACCGATGTAGTAGTGTCGCAACTGGATTGCGATCTGATCAAGAAAAAAAGATCAACTTTCCGGCCACAGTACTGTGCCTAATCCAGTTTATGATCAAACTTAATTACCTATTTACCCATCGCACAGGATATCAATTTTTTTTTAAACATTCAAACAAAACCACATCGTGTGACCCCTCATTGGGACGAGCTCTGCGAGGTCGTTTCGGTGAGGGGTTTATTGACATGGTTTTGTTGAAATGTTTTAATTTTTTTTAAACTGCTTTTTTGAAAAGGTGCGGTAGATCTGTTGGCTAAAGGGTTAATGCTAGCATTCAACACATTTGAGGAAGTAAAATTAAATGTTTCTGGTGGGTTGTTTTGCTTTTGTATTGTTTCTTTCTGTTTCGGGGGTTTCTTTTTCTTTTCCTTCCGTTTCTTTTTTTCATTCAGGAAAAAAATAAGTAAAATCTCACTCCTAGATTTTTATATTAATGGAAAGGACAGTGTCTGTATTATATGTCACGATGGATACACTGTTGACGAAATTAACACAAAACATACAAAATAGCAAAAAGATGGCGAAAATACCATTTTTTTATAGGGTTCAACAGAGAATAATAGTGAAACCACCTGGTTTGAAAAAAAAATGTAAAAAGTTAGCTTCTGTGTTTTTATATTGGACCCCCATTGGTGTGTGTGTGTGTGTGTGTGTGTGTGTGTGTGTGTGTGTGTGTGGGTTTGTCTTACCAACTTGACGAGGTAACTAGACAAAAGAGTTTGCGTGTTTCGCCTTACCGAGGTACAAAAGACAAAAGAAACCCTTTACCTCGGTTGTTTTCCCAGAACTGTACCGGCAAAACGAGGTTGAAACCGTTAGTCCACACAAAGGACAAACAATGGGGTACCTCGGTATGTAGGGAAAACAAGACTGTGTGTGTGTTTGAGGTTAAAAAATCGCACTGGCACAGACATTTCCTACTGAAACGTTTTTTTTCTTTTAATATGCCGCTGAAAAATTGTTTTCATTTACTGAACCCTGATGGGTTTCAAACGTAACAAAAAAGTACATAAAATTGATTTAAACTAAGTGATGAGCTTAGGAACTGGTTAAACTGACTGGCAATAATTGATGTTATTCATTGATGGGCTCTAATTTAGTCCTTACAAGGATGTCACGCAAGCTTTTGTTTTTCTTATAGGCGATGACAGGTCGAAGATTCAAAGGTTCATTTAATTTAGCATTGGTAAAATTGAATTCATCATTTAACATTTTTGCTATTTCGATATTCATTCTGTTGTACGTTAAAGTGAAAGGAATGATGGACCTCCTTTCGCATTCGCCCTCTGATATGTTCATACCAAATGGCCAGAGGGTTTGAAGCGTATTGATCCAAAAAGCTTCACGTTTTTTTCTAAATTCATCCGTTTCTTCTAATGTGTCTTTAATTGGTGGTTGTTCAATAGGATGGATTTCGAAATCGTCCAAAGAATGGCCAGGAAGGTTAAAATGTTGTGCTACTGGGGCATCAGCATTATGTTTTATATCCTGTTTGTGTCTAGTAGCACGTTCTCGAAAAGGATTTTGACTTTGACCAACATACTGTTTCCGACATCGCTTACAAGTGATAAGGTAAATAATGTTTGGTGAATCACAATGGAGGGGGTTACGGATCTGATAATGATTTTTCGTTTGTTCGGAGGAAAATTCCTCTTTCTGATCAGGCATAAAAGTATGCAGTCTACAACGAGGCTTTTTGCAATTAAATACCGTGCCACTACCATTTTGCAACGGTCTGTTGTATTCAATCTTCAGTGGTTCGAAATCGGTAGTTTCAGCTGGACTTTCGAGCTTTTTCAGGGTTTGGGATTTCAGGCTACGCAAAAGGCGCAGCGAGTACCCTCTCGATCTGAGGGCGCCAAATAGAGTAGAACAAGCCTCATTGAAATTTACCTTATCACTTGAATTGCGGTGGAAACGAATGAGCTGTGATTTGATGATACCTTTAAATGTATGTTGAGGATGAAATGATTTTGTGTGCAACAATTGATGTGAATCAATTGGTTTAAAATATACTTTATAATCTAAATGACCGGACGCCTGAAATTGCTTGCCTTTATACACGGTCACATCGAGAAAATCAACAGAATTTTCACTGATAGTAGCTTTCAATTTAATATTTGGATCGTGATTGGTCAAAATTTCTAAAAATTCATCAAAATCTTCTTTTGAATGTTCCCAAATAATAAAAATGTCATCTAAATACCTGAGATATACGAGAGGATGCTTTGCACATTTGCTTAAGGCATTTTCCTCCCATTCCGCTACATAAATGCTTGCAAAATTAGGACTGAATCTTTTGCCCATAGGACAACCCATTATTTGTAGAAAATATTCTCCATTGAAGTGAAAGTCATTACCTTTTAAGCTCAGCTCTAAAAGATCCAAAATTTGTTCATCCGGGCGTTTCGCATCCGGATATTTTTCAAATGCATTTTTAACTGATTTAACACCTTTATCAATATCAATATTCGTATACATACTGTCGATATCCAAAGTAGCCAGAATTGCATTTTTCGATATTTTCAATTTCGAAATTTTTGACAGGAAATCCTGTGTATTTTTTAGATAGCTCGGATGTCTATTTGCTATAGGTTTCAGATGATAATCAATTAATTCCGAGATCGCATAAGATTCCGAATTACAATCTGATACAATTGGCCTCCCGGGTGGAGTTAAGTCATCCGTCCATGAAGAACGGTCCTTGTGGATCTTTGGTAGGATATAAAATTGTCTTGTTTGAGCACTGAGCTTAGCTGTTAAATATTTCAATTGTTTTTTGGTAATATGACCTTCGTCGAGGAGACATTTTAAGATCTTATTGAATTTTTCGATATTACTAGGCCAAATAAGTGAATCTATTTTCTTATAATGTTTAGTATTGCTGAGTTGTCTCATGGCTTCCTTTATATAATTATCCCGAGATAGAACAACTACCGACCCACCTTTGTCGGCTGGTTTAATTACTAATTTCTTATTTTTTCGGAGTTTTGTGAGGGCTCTCCGTTCACCAGCTGGTAAATTGTCTTTATCGGAGAGTATGTTCATGCTGAACACCTTTTGGATGATTCGTTTGCTAGCCTCAATAATTTCGGGATCTACTTCAGTATCTGGAGGTGACCAACCAGATGATTCTGTAAAAGGAAGTTTCCGACCGCTGGAGTTTCTAAAGCGGTCGGCCAATTTCATTTGTCTAAGAAAATTACAGTTGTATGATGGTAAATTTGTTTGGTTATCAGTTTTAGGCTTTGGTGTTGGTACAAAAGTTAAACCGCGATCTAAAAGAGATTTCTCTTGAGTTGTTAGGTCATTGGTGCCAGACAGGTTAACCACATTAGTTCCTAATCCCACATCTGTTAGGCGGCTGTTACCTTTGCCTTTACTTAGTTTAAATTTAGGTGGTTCAACCAGTGATCGTACATAATATTGGCGGTTCTCGTGGTCCAATGGATTAAATCCTGAGCAACATCAAACTTCGCGTCATCAATTTTTGGTATCACGTTAACGTCCTTCACTTTCCGAATGGTTTCGTTGATGATGCTCAGGGTCACTAGACAAAAGAGTTTGCGTGTTTCGCCTTACCGAGGTACAAAAGACAAAAGAAACCCTTTACCTCGGTTGTTTTCCCAGAACTGTACCGGCAAAACGAGGTAGAAACCGTTAGTCCACACAAAGGACAAACAATGGGGTACCTCGGTATGTTGGGTAGACAAGACTGTCTGTGTGTGTGTGTGTGTGTGTGTGTGTGTGTGTGTGTGTGTGTGTGTGTGTGTGTGTGTGTGTGTGTGTGTGTGTGTGTGTGTGTGTGTGTGTGTGCTTTTGTCTTACCAACTTGACGAGGTAACTAGACAAAAGAGTTTGCGTGTTTCGCCTTACCGAGGTACAAAAGACAAAAGAAACCCTTTACCTCGGTTGTTTTCCCAGAACTGTACCGGCAAAACGAGGTTGAAACCGTTAGTCCACACAAAGGACAGACAATGGGGTACCTCGGTATGTAGGGAAAACAAGACTGTGTGTGTGTGGGGTGTGTGTGTGTGTGTGTGTGTGTGTGTGTGTGTGTGTGTGTGTGTGTGTGTGTGTGTTGCGACTTGATCGCGTTATGAACGAGAAAGGTGCCGTTTGGTTCGGCCACAGTACCGTAGTGTTTCTAACAGACTTTTAGGCGCAAATATATTTTAAACCTTTACCCAACGCAGATGATATCAAAATTTATTATTTTAAATATCATTTTTTTTAAAAATTTAAAAAATTTGAACAAAACCATTCCATGTGACCCCTCATTGGAACGAGCTCGACGGGCTCGTTCCAAAGAGGAGTCACGTGATATGGTTTTGTTGAAATGTTTTTAAATATAATATATTTTTCTGCTGCTGAATTTGCATATTACGCGTCGGATGCGGCCGATTCGTTGGGTAAAGGGTTAAACCAACCAAATCAAATTGGTTATTACATTTATATCGTCTCGATGCACTTATTTTTCGACTCAAAATAGCTTTAGTTTTTTTATTTAAGCAAAATACAGTGCAGACAGTAAAACAGTGTTATACCAAATTATCGCAAATTGGTAAAGTACATGTAAATCATCATTTTATACCATCTTATGGCCTTCATTTTCACTTATTTGCCTTGTTTTTCCACTGCTCGGTTCAGCTCGATATTGCTCGGTATTTAGTATGACCCCACGAGAGCATCCCCCCCCCCCCCCCCAGATCACATATGCTTCCTGTCTACCTGTCCACACAACACCCTCACCCCTATCTCAACACACACACGTTTGATAAATAAATGATTACCCAGATTAAGGCTTTTTTCAATATTATTATCATTCACCTCTTTGTCCAACTCTCACGATATCAAAATTTATTATTTTAAATGTTAATTTTTCAAATTTTTCAAAAAATTCCAACAAAACCATATCATTTTGCCGCCTCATTGGAACGCGCTCAACGACCTCGTCCCAATGAAGGATCACATGATATGGTTTGTTGAAACTTTTTGAAAAAAAAATAATTTACAGATGATCAATTTGTAAACTAAAAGGGCGGATGCGGCCGATTTGGTGGATAAATGGTTAACGCTTTGCCTAACACGAATAATAGACTTGCCAACAAAAACTAAACATTTTCTTATTTGTTGCCTCAAAAACAGCTTACGACGCCCTCATTGAGTCACAAGTTCATTGCATCCAGGTGAAACGTAAACACTGACGTTACTGGGGTTTAATATATTCCCGTTTTTCTTTTGTAACGGTAACGGAAATGAAATTACACTCAAACTCGGGCACGGGTAATTGTCCGGGATGATATCTTTTGAATTCATGAGAGTAATAAGACGCATTTATTTACGTGAAAATGAACATATTTTATTGGCATCTGCCACCTCCATACGGAAAAGTTCTTTTCCAAACACAAGTGTGAAAACTCAAAGCCGCTTCCAACTCGTCTTCATTTTCAGAATCGCTAGTTTTATCACCACTTCCTCCCCCGGCTTCAATTCCCTCTTCACTGCCGTCACCAGTCTCCTCTGCTTGCAGCAGAGGAGACTGATGACGGCAGTAAAGAAGTAGTTGATGTTGAAGGAGGTATTGAATAGTTAGTGATACTAGTGATGCGGAAAATGAAGACGAGTTTGAACTTTGAAGCGAGTGAAAATCTTGCTGTTCAAGAGAGGACTTCTTCGAACTGATTGAGACCAACGATGATTTGGTGAAAAAGGTTCTCCTGGAAGCAGGAATGTGAAAAGTTCAGGCGTGGAATGGCTGAAGAAAATCGTACAAAGTTACATTGTGGTACTTTTTCAATTTTGAAAACTTCAGCTTAAGACAAAAACAATGCCATATGTGATTCCCAGTCCGTGCTATAGATTTCCCAGGTATCGTGATCGGCTCTCGGAACCGGAAACCATGAAATTCCCATCCCCGGGATTAAACCCCAACATCACCTTTTGGTGTTGGTGACCATCCAACAGACCGCAAATCAGGTAGATAAAAAGTCAAACTTTTCTTTAAACATTGCTTTTGCTTTTAGGTGTTTTCATTTGGAAGTTAGATGACGTTAGCCACCATCATGGGCTTACAGACGATTCGACTAAGAACTCCCTCGTGGGTATTGACCGTTTGCTGCAGAATTTCATGACAGATCTCGATGAGAGCCATCTATCAGATAAAGTTAATATGCTGGTGTTTTCAGACCACGGGCATGTAGATATATCACATAAGAACATTATTAATATCTCAGGAGTCCTAGAAGCTAAGGATCTCCATATGAAACTTGCAGAGGGGCCATTGGTGTATTTGTGGCCTAAAGAGGGGAAAACGGAAAAGGTATACGCAGATTATGAACTTTAGCAGAATTTCTTCTTAAATATACCTTCTGTGGAAACAATAATTATTTTGTAATTTACGATTTCATAATTTATATGCTTAACCCTTTACTTAACATGAAAAGCAGATGACACATGCAAAAAAAATCTTGAATAACTAATTTTTTTTCATTTTGTTCTCCAAAACATAGGTTATGACCCCTTGTTGGAACGAGCTCGACGAGCTCGTTCCAACGAGGTGTCAAAATCTATGTTTTTGAGACCAAAAAAAATGAAAAAATAATGAAAATTAATCGGCGATTTTTGAGAATAGCGCTGGCCTGTTTTGGCCGTTATGTTGGGTAAAGGGTTAAGGATTTTTTCACAAATTGATGGCATGACGACTGTTCTCTTAAACTTCTTAGTGCAGTCAAAGCATCCCGACTAATATGTCTTGAAAATCGACCATCGATAAAGTTATCTCCCTTGAAATTATTAGGGGAGCGAGAAAAGTCTAATTAAGAAGCAAGTAATTGTGGGGGAAAAGCTTATGACATCAGTAGAAAATAATGTCAAGTTTCCTTTTGTTACTTACAATAAGATGGCGGGTGGATTAACTGTAATCTAGTTGTTTCTATTTAGCTTGCATTAAAAACTAATGTTTAATTTTGTTACTGTTAATACATGAAAACAACAGGCAGCTCAAAGAGCTGTCTGTTGTTTTCGTTTATTGAAAGTTACAAAATTAAACTTGGCTTTTTGTGGTAAACTAATTAAAAGCAACTGAATTATAGATAATCCATCCGTCATTAAGAATATTTGTCAGTATCACACCTACCGACACTAAGTGTCCGCTTTGTCTCTTTATTTTGTGAATGTATTTTTACAGTAATTCGCAAGTTTTATTCTTCCAAGGAAAAACTTTAGCAAATCCCACCGCCTAGATGTTTACATTAATGGAAAGGCCAGTGCTTGTATTGTATGCCAATATGCGCACATTGTTGATATAATTAACAGGAAAAAGGGCACAGAACATTAAAAGATGGTAAAAACTCCGTTTTCTTATTTTTTAAATGGGTTTCAACAGAGAATAATGGTCAAACGTTCAAACTGATTGGGAAAAAAATTGTAAAATGTCCACTTCTGTATTTTTATACTACTCTACAGGAAAATGTCTGATGTTTTTTAAATGATGCGCACATCAATGATACATAGTCGCTAACATTTCGAAATTGCAATTTTTATATGAAATTCCCATACCCTTGGTTTTAAAGTAACTAACAGCCTTATAAAATTAAGGGTAGCTAACTTTCCTGTAAATCGTTTGAAATGATAAAAAAATTACCAGCCATGGAGTGTTAGTTTACCAAGACCTCGCAAGAAACATGCCTCACACTCTAGAAAATCGGCATTATATATCGTCTGTTCAACGGAGGTAAAACAAATGGGATCCCCTTGAGTTCCGCGCTGTTCTTTGACTGTTCCTAGATTTTTGCTCGGAACTTCTTAAGGTATCATAAAATCATTATCGATATATTTATTTAAAAAGCCAAACAATTACATTCTTCAAAAGTGACAAATATGTTCAAAGCTTGTTGAGAACAGTTTGAGATACCCTCCAAACTCCAGTACTCAGCCGCGTCTAGGCTTCCACTAAAAAGCCTCAGATTATCTACTTCCTTTAGATACCGAAGGTGCTGTATGTGGCTGTATCCATACCTTTATTATTCAGTTCCAAAACAAAAGTGACTTCGGCAATTTTTATGCGAAGTCGGTTGTTAAAAACACAACTCTCCATTAAATCTTCTCCGTTAAGTATATAACGGCCATAACCTGTCAGCCGTATCCACAAACATTTTCAGCACGGTGGTGCAGCGTCCCAAGGCGTACTACATGTCGACGGTACACGTGCCTTCAACCGCTGCTAACTTTGTGTGTGCGTGATTAGTAAGCTGTGTCCGACAGTTGCTCGCCGCTGCTCGGCGGTTCTCCTCGGATACTTTGGGTTCTTTTATCCGTAAAACTTTACGATACGATAAAATATTGACCGTTGATAGTGTTGTTAAACCTCAATGAATAAATAAAGTCACAAAAATTGACATTCCAATTAGGCCCTATAAGCTATGACTTTTTAAGCCCAAAATAAGCATTTTAGTTATTATGTTATTGCCAAATTTTCAGATTTTATGGCAGAACGAACTTAGGAACTGTGGTGAGCAAAAAGGTATAATTTCATACACAAATAAAAACTTGCGATGTCTAGGATGTATGGCCGTCACTATAGATCTCCAGAGCGTGATATTATATTAAAGATTGCCCCACCCTTTCAGACAAATTGCACGTAAGTTCAAACAAGTGAATTTTAATTTGTTTTCCCGACTTGTCGAGTTGCAGTTCATGGAGGAAGAGTGGATTTTTACTAAAACACATGCGTCGTGCAGATTTTCTCCCAGTTGCTTTGTCTTAAACTCAGTGAACATCGCGAGAAGGCTGCGCAATGTTCCACACAAAGGAACCCTGGGTTAAACCTGGAGGTCTATAAGCTGAGAGACTGAATGTGAAACGCTCTGGGGCGGTGAGATGCCCCGGACCAAAGATAGTAACTCAGGGATCTTTTCTGATCTCCATTCAGCTGGATTGGTCACAAAAAGAGAAGTCTCCCAATTGGGTTTATATTCACTCAGCCCAGTTGATTTGGGTTGATTTTCAACCCCACTGACTTCAGAGTGTATATTCAGACAGTGCTAAACAAATAGTTTCCCCTCGGTAGTTTTAAGTTTTCCAACGCCTCGTAATCACCGACTCTGTTTTAAAGACTATATTGTGATGTCCTCGTAAAACGAATATGTTATTGATGTATATATACGGAGTCAAAAAAGAAAGTATAATAGAAACAAATGTGAAAAACATATCATAAAGGATGAAATATAATAGTTCTAATGTTGCATGTTTGTGGACAAGAAGTCGTGCAAAGAGTTTAATCACATGTTGTTGTTGTCCACCCAACAGTATACAATTTTGCTACGGATTTCAAAATAGCACGTGCTACCCGAGAATGTTAAATTGAATGGGTGTGTTATGTTGTGCTAGAAAGCCTGGGTTATTGAGAAAATACGCTAGTTTTTGTCTTCCGACATTTCAAAAAATGCCACGGTTAACCGTAAATCAGAGGATGCGTGCCATTGGTATGCATGCGGCTGGGATACCTCCAGATGAGCTCGCTGCTGAGTTCGGAGTCACTGTGGCCACTATTTACCGTCTCATTGGAAGGTATAGAACCACTCGATCCGCTGCCGACCAACCGCGTTCAGGTCGACCAATAGTTACGACCCATGCACAAGACCGACACATCAGGACGTCTCACTTGTGGGATCGCTTCCTTCCTGCGATGAGGACAGCAGCAGTTACTCCTGGTAGAACTAACAATAGAATCAGTGCACAAACTGTCCACAACAGACTCGCTGAACACGGCATCCGAAGTAGGCGTCTATACCACGGACCAATCCTTACCCAACGTCATCGTACCGCCAGAATGGAACGGGTACGTCAGCATGTTAGCTGGAGTCAGCAGCGTTGGGGCAGAGTTCTTTTAAGTGATGAATCACGATTTATTTTGTCTACGGTGCGCTGATGGCAGGGCAAGCGTTCATCGCCGACGATGAGAACGGTTTTCTGATTCTTGCGTGCGGGAATGCGACCGCTTCGGCGGGGGTAGTGTAATGGTTTGGGCAGGAATTTCCTTGCACCATTGAACGCAGTTGATTTTCATCGATGGTAATCTGAATTGACAGCGATATAGGGACGAAATTCTTAACGCTGTTGTTGTCCCGTTGTTCCACGCTAACCTCGGATTGCAGTAATCCCGACAAGACAATGCGCGTATCTGTCGTGACTTTCTTGAGGAGCAGAGCATCGAACTTCTTCCCTGGTCCCCACTTTCGCAAGATTTGTCGCCAATCGAGCATCTTTGGGATCAATTGGACCGTCGGGTACGACTTCATGACCTTCAGGCGTTAGGCGATTTACATAATGTTCTAAGGCAGGAGTGGAACACAATACCACAGGGTGACATCCAGAGGCTTATCAGGTCTGTGCGCCGTCGATGTCTTGCCATCGAAAAGGCAGACGGTGGACATATACGCTATTGGCTGCATGTGTGAACTTTTTATTTCATCCCCACGTCTGAATTGCGATGTTCTGACGTGACGCTGGCAACAGTAAGAACATGAAATTATGCAAATTCATACAGCTGGACTTGAAATATGAATTTACAATAATTTGTTTGGGACTAAAGTCGATAATACTAAACAAATTGCTCCTCAAAGTTTATTATACTTTCTTTTTTGACTCAATATATTTCCACGGCAATGTAAATATACAATTTTAGTATTCTGTCATCTTAACATCCGGGATACCAGGTGTTCAGTTCGCGAGTGTGCAATGTTTGTACACAAAGTTGGTTCACATAGCCAATTCCCATCTCAAATGGAGATGTTAAGATTGCGGAATGATAAAATGGTCTATTGAATATTTACAATAATTTCCATTATTTCAGAAAATCGACTTTAAACTTGGAGGTGTGTGTATTTCTATATGATATAACTAAATGGCCGTGTTTGGTGACAATATTTGCGCTTTTAAAGAAAATCGGCAATTGTGTCGCAAGATAGGGCTATTTATTACACGTCTGTTCTATGAAATCCCCATCTACAGTAACATTAAACCATGCGGAAAATGAAAGTCCGTTCCGCACATATGTGCGGAACGGAAATCGTTGAAAGGCTATATTTATAAAGAAGGGAAATATCACTGGAATTTTCTACAAATCGAGCACAGCAATTACAATTTGAATCGCTAGCGCTAGCTGAAAATCGTCCCCTGAGTTCTGATGTGTTTTATGTGCCAGTAGGCAGCCAGTAGGCACATCGAACACATTCGAACTCAGGGGACGAAATAGTAAATTTAGTTGGCGATAAAGTGTGTTCTTTGTGTTGATAGTTGTCAAATGAATTGCTGAGTGTCCTTCAAATAATTGTTTTAAAAGACTTGAAGGCGTGTAAAAAACACAGAACGACATGCGTGTGTGAATGGGTTAATCGAGCGCCAGTGCGGAAGAATAAAACGAGAGGCTGCACAAGTGGCATATTGATTAACCCATTCACACCCGTGTGTCGTTCTGTGTATTTACTGAAGGTAAAACAATTTTTCAATTCGGAACGTTCTGTGGTGGTATAAGGGAGGTAACTGGAAATTTAATTGTCCCATTACAAACACGATTAGATTTTCTTTTTAATATTCATCCCTGAAATGCTACCTATCGAAAAACTACGCGTAGCATGGATCCACTCACTAGTCGATATAATTTTATTAACCCTTTACCCAACGTAACGGCCAAAACCGGCCAGCGCTATTCTCAAAAATCGCCAATTAATTTTCAAAATATTTTCATTTTTTGTCTCAAAAACATAGGTTATGACCCCTCGTTGGAACGAGCTCGTCGAGCTCGTTCCAACGAGGGGTCATAACCTATGTTTTTGAGACAAAAAATGAAAAAATTTAGTTATTCAAGAATTTTTTTTGCAAGTGTCGTCTGCTTTTCAAGTTAGGTAAAGGGTTAACTTCGCACAGGGATCGAAGGAAATAGTGGCGCTTGTAGACACTTCTCATACCGACATTTTCAACAAACTGTTAATCTACGAATAATTTTCTTATCTTGCTCAAATAAACGCTAAAATGGCGTTTAATTCACACAGGTATAGAAAAATGTGTTGGGTGGCAAATGTAAACAATATTCTCGATTTTTTAACAGTTTTTACTTCAAAGTGAAAAAGTCATCAAGTCCCAACCTTGTAAAACCGATATTCGTGCAATGAATATTCAAATGTTTGCTGATTGATCGACAAACTCTCACGTTTTGTTTGGCTTTCACTGTGTTTGATTCAAAATCTCGTTTGTATCTGTTTAACGCAATGCTGGGAGAAAAACTTGCACTGAAAGCCAATGTAGAAGTGACAGTTTGTCGACTAATCAACAAAGGAAAGAATAGTCATTGCACGAATACCGGATTTACAAGGTTAAAACTGTTGGATGTCAATGAATAACGAGATGGACTTTGGCTTTGTGGAGGATCTCAGTTGATAAACTAATACTACAGTTTTGTCTTTATGCGAATCTCAGTTAATAACCTAATCCTGCCCCATCGAGCCGTAGAATTAAAAGGATTTCTGCCCTTTTCACTTGTGTGATGTTTATTGTGTCAAGTTCCCATCCGCAACCACTGTTAATTTGATCCTGTACGCAGAAATAAATTCATACCGGATTGGAAAATTTGATTTAAAATACGTAAACGGTGAAACTGATTTTTATAACACTGATTCCGAATCAACCTTCACAGTGATGTATCCGTGCCTTTGATGCAAACGTGTAAATTCTCACTCCTCAAAAGTTTCCCTCCGTATTATCTCTTCCAGGTGTACAGCGATTTGAAGAATTACCATCCACGTATGCATGTATACAAAAAGAACGAGATTCCTGAGAGGTTCCATTTCAGGAATCATTATCGAATACCTCCCATACTACTAGTAGCAGATCTTCCCTGGTCCATTATAGGTGATGGTTCGGTATGTTATGTCTCAGACGATATTACATAATAAGCGTATGTTACTTCGAAGACAATTTTTAACACATTTTCCTCATCTGTCATTCACCTCATTGCAATTATAATTATTGTTGCACGATGGTGCAATGTGCTAATACATACTGCAGGTTGATGGTACACACATTCTACCGGTGTTAACCCTAACTGTGTGGGCTTAGTAAATCCGAGCGTTACTTGCCATTGCTAGGAGGTTTTCTCTGTGCACTCCGGCTTCCTTATGACCTCGGGTATTGAAAGTATCGTTAATAATTGATTAATTAATTAACAAATATAAAAACTGAAGCTTTATGCTAAAAAATGAAGATGGTAATCTGAACATAAATCGGAAAGAATAACCGCAAAGCAGCAGTGCTGGTCGAAAAGGCTGTTTCCCCATCACCTTGAAAACAAGACGTCTCAGCCTATATTTGGTCTTTATTCTGACGTGCAGATGCCACACCTTAACTGGTAGACTGCTGGACGCCTATATTCAGTGGCGGCGCCAGAAATTTTTTTGTGGGGGTGGGGGGGGGGCAACTAGGGGGGCAGACTCCCATGAAGGGGGGCAAATACGTAAAGGATCATATCATTACTTTGTTATGAGGTAGTCCAAACTTGGACCCAAAGTCCGTAATATAATTTTTTGGTTTGGTACGTCCACAGGACGTACCAAACCAAAAAATTATATTACGGACTTTGGGTCCAAGTTTCGACTAAATGTAATGGTAATTAGCGGTCCTCCTTTCAAAAAATCCTGGATCCGTGTCTGGTGGGTCTGTGCGTGAGAGAGGGAGAGAGAGAGAGAGAGAGAGAGAGGGAGAGAGAGAGAGACTCATAATGCCCGTCTGCCATCCATGAATTTTTTTAGACAAGGGATATGGATAGACATGCCTTTGTTGGCTCATAACTTAATTATAACTTATAAGTATCTGCATCCGAGTCTTTAAATCTCTACTGCCTGGATGTGTTCATCAGCTAGCCTGAGGCTTTGGGCTAAGTGTGTATGGGAAATTATTGGGAATACAAAAAGAGAGGGGTGTGTGTGTGTGTGTGTGAGAGAGAGTGACTGAATGTGTTTGTGTGTGAGGGTGGATGCCATGGAAATGCATGCGAGATGGTTGGGGGGGGGCAACTGGGGGTGGGGGCAAAGCCTTCGTTTGGGGGGGGGGGGGCAAATGCCCTCCATGCCTCCCCGTAGCGCCGCCACTGCCTATATTTGATCTTTATTCTGACGTGCAGATGCCACAACGTTACTGGTGGAATGCTGGAAGCCCATATTTTTGTTTTATTATAAAATACAGGTACCGCAGCTTGAAGGCTCATTCAATGCATGTGCTTTGTATTATATTTGAAGTGATATTATTTAGTCTGTAAGGGATTGCTTTGTTACAGTTGATGAGAGAGCAGGGGCGTAGGAACGAAAAAATATTGGGGGGGGTATAGGGTCGTGTGGCGCTGGTTGGGCAGATGCCGCAGATGCCTAAGGCATCTGCCGCGAGTGCCGCAGGCACGAGCCTGATGAGGGGGGTTTGGGGGGGTTCTCCCCACAAGAAAATTTTCCAATTGAGGTATCAAATGGTGCATTCTGGTGGCCACTGGGGTGTAATTTTCCCTATTTTTTTATTTGAAAAAGTGGGATTTCTTAACAGGGTGTTGTAATTTTGGCAAAATGTTGAACCGTGTGACCCGATAATATACCCCAAGTCCTTACGTATGTATGAAAAGAAAAATCGATATGTATTAATTGCATTATTTCCGTGCATTTCACCCGTCTGTTTTTGACACTACTTCACGGTTAGGTAAAGAGTTAGGCACGCTTCAAAAAAAATTCTGACATGTTATTTTGTAGAGTTCTCGCCGATTCCCGTTACCTTACGGAAAACACAACCAATCCGGTTTGTTTACTCGCAAAAATGTCCAAACGTCACACCTTGTAAAGGTTTATTATTAATTTAGATTAAGCGAAAAAAATTTTTTACAAAAAATGAGCCAAAAAAAATTTGGGTGGTTGGGAAATTATTGTGGGGGGGGGGCAAAATGCCCCCCTCCCCCCATCCTTCCCAGAAATCAGGAGCGCAGATCTCTCTCCTCGGGTGAGGGGGACACACAACAACGTGCAGGGTCAACCATGGTTTGGCCCACAGGAGTCTGGAACTTGTCCTACAGGCCATATTTGACTATTTAGGCCATATTTCACCCCTCTTCCGAGGGATGAAATATGGCCTAAATAGTCAAATATGGCCTGTAGGACAAGTTCCAGACTCTTGTGGTTTGGCTATGCGGGTGGAAAATTTGAAAAAGTAAGCTGAAAACATGCGATTTCCGCCTATTAGAGCATTGCTCGAAGAATATCAGCTGTTACCGGACCATGGTTTAGCTCTGTGGGCAGAAAGTTTGAAAAAGTAAGCTTAAAATATGCGATTTCCGCCTATTGCAGCATTACTCGAACAATATCAACTGCTATCGCACATATATATCTGTGAGGAGTGCGGGGGACATAACATATGATGCCCCCCCCCCCCCTTGAACCCCCCCCCCCCCCCCCCCCATGATCTGCGCCCATGCCAGAAATTACGGCCATGCACAGGGAATTTCATCTTTTCAACGTTGAAATGCAAAATTTTCTCAGGGAGGACCGAACTATCAGTTCGGTCCTCCCTGAGGAAATTTTGCATTTCAACGTTGAAAAGATGTAATTCCCTTGCATCTGAGCATTATGTGCAATGTTTTTAACTCAAGGTCAGATTGTTTTGCCAGGAAAATATACTTGGTGCCCCCCTCTAGAGAAGTTTTGGAGGCATGCCCTGCCCCGCCCCATGATTTGCGCCGATGGGGTATCCTATTACTTGAGTCTTTAAGTGGCAGAGCCCTAAATAGGTCAGCTTGCAGCGTCATTGGAACAGAAAAAATGGTGGTGGTGCATGATATCACCTTAGGGGTCGAGTCACGCATACGAGAACAGCTTGATAGGGAACCTCTTGCCGGAATGTAGGGTTACCGTTGGTAACCCTGCACTCCTGGGCAAAGTCACCCTTATCAACCGTGCTCGGCGTACCGTACGGGTATATGAAACCGCCAGAAATGGGCAACTATTTAATGTTTTTCATGGGCATGAAGGCGATAGAGTAGTGATGAAATGAAGAAAAGCTTAACTCCAAAGTTTAATTATCACTATTCAATCAGTCTTGATAGTTAAAACAACCCTAGTTCTATGCTAACCATATGCGTATAATGCAGCGTATTCCCTACTCAGATTTTATATACCCCAAAAGTATCCAAACGATTATCGTTTCCACGAACGAATTCGTTTGAAATAATTTTCATGTCCAGAGTGTCAAGTTGCTCTCGGTATAAATCGCATATCATCAGGTGATTCAATCTATTTTGATTCATAGTAGATCTCAAGTAGTTTTTTATTCTCCTTAATGTACTGAACGAACGTTCACTGGAAGCGTTCGTGGCAGGCGCTGTCATAAGTATCATGACAACTTTAACAACTTCACTCATTAGATCCCGCTGGCCACGACTCAGGTTTTGGAAATACTTGAAAATATCATGCATAGTTTGTGCGCTGCCTTCGTAATTACTCTTTAATATGTCTAGATGAGTACGCAAGGTAACTTTGCTGAGGTCATCACAGAAAAAATCAGTCACATGACTCAGATTTGCTTCATAGTTCAAACCTTTGACTGAAGCCAGCAACATTTGCTCACATTCTGAATAGATTACGTAGTCCGGTTGCTCGAAACGATCATTAATTGTAGATGTAATCAGATCGAGTGATTCATAATATATTCTTTTATAGTGCATTTCCGGGGTTTTAGGGAATTCTGCTTCAGCCCTCCCTCCCATGAACTCTTCCAGTATTTTTGGTGCTCGTCTTTGGCGGGGTAGCGTGGGCTCGGAAATATCTTTGTATTCCTGTGCTTGTTTAACTGTTTTTTCCCAGAAATGTTTCCACGATGTTTCATTCCTGATGGACACTAGACATTTCACGGTCATTGAAGCTGTTGATTTTGCCTCACACGCGGATAGTTGCACTTTTTGGAGGGTTTCACTTAGTGAATCTGCATGTGACAGTATGAGAATGGCTAACGAAACTCCGAAAAAGAAATCAAATTTTCTCATTTGATTTCCAACACCCTGAACTTTAGCTTTAGATTCAGTGTCGTTTGTTTCGTGTTCGACCCAATCCCACAAATCTAACAACGATTTGTAATTCTGTAAAATGCTCACCATTGCATTTGCTCTAACAGTCCACCTTGTCGGACAAAGGGTTCGTATGTTGACAGAATCAGCTTCAGGGCTACTAGTGTCCATTTTAATTTTTCCTAATTCTCTTTCTCGTTTCGGTGATATCTTTACAAGCTTAATTATTTCGTGAGCCGTATCCAACGAATCTTTCATTACTTTACACTGTTTAATGGTGTCACCACAAGCTAGATTCAGCGCATGTCCGTAACAGTGCGTAAATAATGCGCGCCTTTCTTCCCTTTTAATAGATGTTGCTACCCCATTTTTTGCATCTGCCATAGTGCTACAACCATCGTAACATTGACCTCTATACTTTGAAAGTGGCATTTGACTTCGAATTAAAACGTCTTTTATCATGGAACTGATGGTTGACGCGTCAGCTCTTTCCATCTGATATAGGCCGATGAAATCTTCGTGGGGTTGTAAATCATCATCAACCCATCGTAAGCAAACAACCAATTGCTGCTGGTTTGAAATATCCGTGGTCTCGTCTGCCATAATTGAATAAAAATGTGATTTGCGTACATCGTTAACAATTTGTCTCAGAACATTCAGCGCAATTATCTCAATCATTTCATTCTGTATCTGAGGTGATAGATAGTTCTTCTTACGCGTAAGCCACAAATCCAAGTCTGCAACATCATGACATCTCAGCTTTACAAGCTGCAAAAAGTTCGAATCCATCTCACGGTGACCTCTATACGACAAGCCTTGGCGCGCAAGGAATTTTGCACTGGTGAGGAGAGCCAGAAGTACCTTTCGATTCATTTCTTTTTCAACCCTGAGAGACTCTGATAACATTTCACCGACGTCATTACCAGCATTGGAGATATTTATCATGTTTATTGAAAATTTATGAAAACTCGACTGTTCGTGTTTGTTGAAACCCTTTTTCGTTTCCGTCGCCTTATTCCAATTAGAAAATCCATCTATGACAAAGGCTGGCTCCCCTTTGGAGTCACACGGTAGGTTCATGGCGTTGGCCTTAGCACAGTAGTAGCACAGGACCGAGTCGCTCGATTGAATATAATGTAACCATGACCAGCGTTTGTACCAACTAGATTGAAATCTGTATTTTTTTTCTTTTTTCTTATTTCCCGGAACAGACTCACTTTGATTGGGCTCAGTTTCTTTCGTTTTCTTGAATATCCTTTGTGGGAATTCAATATCAGTAGGCTGATTTGGAACAGTACCTAGATTTCTTTAAAAATCTGCATTTGTATTGCCGATTACACCAGTGGACCTATCCTTTGTTTTACACCCATCAGGGCAGTCACCACAACTTACTTTTGAATTGCCCAGACAGTCTGAAGATATGCTTGAATCTTGCGTATCCGAGGTCGAGCATACTTCTTTGACTTTGAACATAGATGTTAGTTTTATCTGCTTCGGTTTAGACGCCATAACTAAAGTTTTGTTTCAGTAATTCAGTTCAAATCTTGTTGACACAAAAACTTTCAAGGTTACAATTTTGGTAGAGTTACCTCTCTTGTAAGTTACAAGAGAGGTAACTCTACTAACTCAATTATATTTCGAATCAGTGCAGAAAGAAGGGAGATCACTGCGCGACGTAACTGGCGTTTGATCAATACGTTTCAAATAATCGCGCAACACGGCAACTTGTGGTGTTAGTGTGTTAGTTTTATAGTCAATGAACTGCTCATTGGGCTTAATCCATAATAGTTGGCATCGCGATCGACTATTTTATAAACGGAATGATTTTCCTTTTTCGTACAGTGCCCGCATTGAATTCGAGTCTGGTCTGCATTTGTCAATGAGCAATAGGCTATACGTCTATAAGTTTTGGGAATTTTTTTTTTTTTTTTGGGGGGGGGGTAAATACCCCCCTTACCCCCCCCCCGGTTCCTACGCCACTGCGAGAGAGTGCCCATAGGCACTCTCCCATAAATTGTAACCAGGCATAGACAAGTGTACGAGAATTATTGGCCAAAAATAATTTAGCACTCTGCCAGTTAAAGGCATCATATTATATGGATGTGATTCATATTAGCTTTGAAGTGAAATTATTAAGTCTGTGTGGATTTCCTTGTCACAATTTTTGAGTGATTGCATTTAGACAGTCTCTCATACACTGTAACAAGTCAAAGAAAAGACAAGTAAGCAAATTACCATGATGAAAAATAATTCAGCACTCTGCCAGTTAATAGCCAGCTGTTACTGGAAGTGATGAACAAAGGTTGGACGGTGCCTGGATATGAATTTCCGCGTGGCGATATTTATTTATTTATTTATTTATTTATTTATTTATTTATTTATTTATTTATTTATTTATTTATTTATTTATTTATTGGTGTTTAAGGTCACATACTTATGCACAATGGCTAATCGTGACCGAGACAGTTTTACGAGTGGAGGAAGCTGGAGTACCCGGAGAGAACCATCGAGCATCGACGAGCAACTGTCAGCTCCTTAACATTCGAACTCTGTTCAAGCTCCGCTCAAGCGGTTGAAGACATGTGCACCATCGACATGCAATACTCCTTAGTACACGGCGTCATCGTGCCCCCATGTAGGCAACCGGGATAAAGTGCCTTACCCAAGCACACAACGCGGGTCGTCCCGGGGGGATCGAACTCGGGACCTCTAGCATAGACGTCCAACAGTCTACCATTGAGCCACCGCGCTCCCTGCCGCGTGGCGGTGGAGGACTGTGTCACCACAGTCCCTCTCAAGGATACCACGAAAGTAACGTGATTGAGCTCATAGCCTCATGACTCTTTACCTTACACGACTAGTAGATGATGCTTGCAAAACAAAATTTAAATTAAATTTTCATTTTTTATCTCAAAAACAGATTATTGATCTTATTAAAATGAGCTCGACGAGCTCGTTTTAATGATAGGTCATCAGTTGTTTCGGAGGCAAATACAGAAATATTAATAAAGTTTGAATGACGATTTTAGTGATTATCGCTGGTCGGATTTGGCCATTTCGTTTGTAAACATTAACTGCAAATTTGAACTGCAATGCGTTGAACCACTGAGCCCTCACAGTCTGACAGTCTGGTGGATTTAAATATATACACTGAGGGTTTTTTCACGGCAAGTTTGGTGCACTGTAAAATGCGGTAAAATGTCAGTTGGATTTAACATATTTACGGTTTTCTGGGAACCGGGAACGGGAATGAAATTGCACTCAAAACCGGGAACTTGGAAATTTCCCGGGCAGCATCAAACAAATTTACCAGAGTAACAAGACGCATTTATTGTCATGAAAATGAATATATTTTATTGGAAATCGGCTATCTCCAATCGGAAATGTTCTTTTTCTAAGAGAAATGTGAAAACCCAAACCCGTTTCAAACTCGTCTTCATTTTCAGAATTACTAGTATTATTAACACTATCTCCTGCAACGTCAGCTCCCTCTTTTCTGCTCGAAGCAGAGAAGACTGGTGACGGCATTTAAGAGGAAGTTGATGTTGAAGGAGGTAGTGTATCGTGATACAAAAGATTCTGAGAATGATGACGAGTTTGAACTTTGAAGCCGGTGAAAATTTTGCTGTGGGAGAGGGACTCCTCTGAAATTGATTGAAAGCTACAGTGATTTGGTGAAAAATGTTTGGCAGGAATCAGGACTGTAAAAAGCTCAGGCGTGGGAGGGCTGAAGAAATCTTACAAAGTTACGCTGTGTCAGTTTTTCAATTCAGATAATTTCTGTTGAAGACACAAACAGTGTCATGCTTGATCCCCGATTCCGTGCTATAGATTTCCCGGATATTCTGACCGGCTTTTGGAACCTGGAATTCCCGTTCTCGGGATTGCACCCTAAATGTCAGGCCATCAACTGTCGGTCTTATCATCGCAATTTAGACGACGACACTGAGCAGTACAGGATGTTGTTTTAACTCTCTGCACACTGACGGCAAAAAATACTGAAATTTTAAGCAGCATGTTTTCCCATAATGCAACTAGGATTTTATCCAATTCTATCTTATTTGACAGAACACAAACATTGGTAAAACTCATAACCGCGTTTCGATATTTCCACATCAGTGTGCTCGGTTTATTTAAAAGAACTTCTGGTTGGTGTATTCCCATACTGAGTGAGGCAAATGGTTTTCTTAAAGAAAGGACGCGTTTAGCCATTTAATGTGTTTGGGGGAAATGCCACTGCCCATGTTGAAAGATGACTCATCTTCGTAGAATCTATACTTGAGGAAGAACAACTGAGGTTTTATCTTACAGTTGAAACTAGAAGTCCTGCGACGGTATTGTGCACTATTTTGAAGTAATAGCGCGTTGGGCAAGTGTACTATTGTAGCTGTCGAAGTGCACCATTAGCGTAACTCAATTCCTGTTGAAAAACAACGCGCCCAACTCTGTACAGTTCCAGTAAATAGGAAGAGAGTGGATTACTAATAAATCGCAGCGCTAAACATTCCCCAATCGAAACGTATTTATAATTGTTTATAAAGGCACAAGAAACACTTCCAAACTTTTGTCACATGGACCTTCGTGTGCAACCCGGTGGTCCATGTGATGGAAGTTTGCAGGTGCTTCTTGTGTTTTGACTTCAGAAATTCTAAATAATTGCTACGTGGAAAATCTATCCCAGAGTGATTTTGTAGTAATCCACACTCTACACACTGTAGTCTCAATATTTTATTTCTGTTTGTGACGTCACCACCGACCTGGCTAACGGCGCTCTTGCGTATTTCCGACTACTTCATTCATCTGCAGTAAAAAATGCATTAACTAACGAGCATTTTCTCTGCTAATTGTGACAGGGCTTTTTGTTTCGACTGCACAGCCAAATGCCTACAGCTTAACCTTTACCCAACGCAGACGTATATCAAAATTTATGATTTTAAATATCATTTTTTTAAATTTTTCAAAAAATTTTAACAAAACCATATCATGTGACCCCTCGTTGGAACGAGCTCGACGAGCTCGTTCCAACGAGGGGTCACATGATATGTTTTTGTTGAAATTTGTTGAAAAATAATATTTCTTCAACTTCTGAATTTGCACATTACGCGGGCGGATGCGGGCGATTCGTTCGGTAAAGGGTTAAAGATATTTGGTCTACCCTTCCAGACTATTCAACAAGTTTCTGATCTCTTGCTTTGTGTACCTTGGAGAGCCAGTTATCTAATTAAACCTAATATTTGAATCTGAAAGCTGTTGTTTAAAATGTCAATTGTCTACTCTTTGTAGCTGTTGAACGCCCTTCTGGTGGGGGCGTTGTGAATGAAGGTAAGTTCACCCCTCCATAATTTTTCCAGTCGGCACATTTTCGTTTGGATTGTAGGTTTAAATATGGAATTTTTCTTCTTAGTTATCATTTATTTTTTACGAGACAAGATTTGCTACCAGGACTTATATCACTATTTGAAGCGATTCTCCGTTATCTCCCATTTAACCCTCTACCTAATATGAAAAGCAGACGACACTTGCAAAAAATTCTTGAACAACTAATTTTTTTTCATTTTTATCTCACAAACATAGGTTATGACCCCTCATTGGAACGAGCTCGACGAGCTCGTTCCAATGAGGGGTCATAACCTATGTTTTTGAGACAAAAAATGAAAAAATAATGAAAATTAACTGACGATTTTTTGACGTTATGTTGGGTAAAGGGTTAAGGTATGGGAACCCCAAATAAAACCTAAATTTGCGCAACTTTAGCGAATTTGTGTTATCTGTGCGCGTATTATTTTACAAAGGGGCGAATAAAAATATATTTAAATTATTATTTTACAAAGTACGGGCATTTTTGTGTGGTGTGCTATGGAAATATAGAAGATGAGTTTTATAACTTTGTTCTCCCAATCAGTTTGAACACTTGGCAGTTACTCCGTGTAGAAACAAATTTAAAGCAAGACACTTAATTCCGATTGCCAACGTGGGGGCACGGTGGCGTTGTGTACTAAGGCGCACTGCACGTCGATGGTGCGCTTGTCTCCAACCAATGTTAACCATGCTGTGTGGAGTTAATACGTTGAGGAGTCTGACAGTTGCTTGCCGTTGCTATGTGGTTCTCTCCGGGTACTCCAGCTTCCTCTACCCGCAAAACTGTCCGACGCGAGGTGACCCTGGCTGTCAAAAGTGTCGTTAAACCCCAATAAATAACCACTTTAAGAATAAGAAAACGCCGTTTTCACGAGCTTTTGATGTTCTCTAACTTGTTTTCTGTTCGTCTTATGAACACAGCACGAATCATGACATATAACACAGACACTGTTCTTTCGAATTTTTTACTTCAGAATTTTATGGAGTGATATTTGTTAATTTTTGTCCCCAGGAAAAATAAAAACTTGCAAATTACTGCAAAAACACATTGTAACAACCAGTGAGGTAATAACCAACCAGTTAGGGATCTGTGAATCACAAATTTCTTTTCCAATCGAATCTCGAATCGAATCGTGTCTCTGATATCGACATCGAATCGAATCCCGAATCGAATCTTAATAGACAAGTTATTTCATATTGCACCAAACGGAAGTTACGGAACACTGTGATGACCATTACGCAACGGAGTGAACACCTTAAACACCAATAACTAAATATTCTCTGTAGCACCGTCGCTGAAACAGCTAGGCCTATTGTCCATGGTTTTAGTTGTTGAAGGCCTAACTTGTTACTATTCACGTTCTTAAGAACATGAATAGTAACAAGTTAAGCCTTCAAAAACCAAAACTATGGATAATGTTCTGGGCCAAATTCACACCTTACCTAACCATTAAACATTGTCAATTACTCAAATAAATAGGAATTGAGCCTACATGAATGAATTTTCTAATGACAGTTTTATCCTATTTTTGTTGGAAATGTAACACATCGAAGTTAGTACGAGAGATTCGAAAAAATCGAATCCTGAGACTGATTCGGGATCGATCTCGAAGCATACGTATGGTATCGATATCGAATCGAATCTCGAATATTCGCAGGACCCTACAACCAGTAGTGCAATATTAACCACTAATGTAATAAAAATCAACTAGTAGTGTAATAATCAACCAATAATGTAATAAAAATCAAACAGTGGTGTAATAATCAACCAATAATGTAATAAAAATCAACCAATAGTGTAATTAGGACCAGTAATGTATACAAATCAACGAGTAGTGTAATAGCCAGTAATGTTATAAACGTAACCAGTAGTGTGATATAATTCCAATCAAATCTACCATTTTTCAGCAAAAATTCCCAAAAAGTGTTTGGTGGCTCAAATTATAATTTTGGTACATCTTATTGCTTTTGATGACTTGATGATAAGTCAAAATATGTTTTCGATGTCAAATGTCAATTGTTTGGTTCAAAACTGTGACAGAATGTGTTTTCACGTTTTTCATGTACGTTTGTATATAGAATATACCCATAGTAGCTTGGTGTACTAAATGTTCACCACGAGTGGTGAAGTGGTGTTAACCGCGAGCCTTTGGCGCGCGGTTAACACCACTTCACCATGCGTGGTGAACAATTGGTACACCAAGCTACTTTGGGTATATTTTATTTATATCATGATCGTCAGATTATTAAGAGTTGCAATTATTTTTTCTCGGTTTTACTGAGCAGGAGCCGCACATACGTGCAAATTTGCTTTTGGTTGCATGAGGATCGGTGGGCGGTACTTCCGCTGTCAATTTTATCACCAAAACGAGATAGAAAAATAAGCAGGGCCTTTTTTCATTTTAATAACATACTGTTTCAAGTTATGGATGCTTTATTAACACGAGACAATGCATGTTTGTTAATTTCTGGCGTTTTAACGTTATAATTCAGGTCGACGTCACTGATGGTCATCTTGGATGTAGTTCCACTAAGGTGTAAATTTTAACTATTGAAATCCCATTGCTGGCGTGTTCACCACGGTTGATGTATAAAACTAAAATTTATGTCATAGGCTTTTCATATATAGTAGAATAGGTAAACATGGTATTATTATAATCCTTGATGGGTACGGGTGTGGGATGGGAAAATCTCACCCGAGGGCAAGATATTTGGGCCAGACTCGAGGCTTGCCGAGTGTCTGGACCAAATATCTTGTCCCGAGGGTGAGATTTTCCCATCCCACACCCGTACCCATCAGGGATTATTTTTCTCCCCCACCATACAGCGGTTACGTTAGCCAGAGGTAATCGGCGGTCACGTGCTGATATAATCAACTCATTTGGTATTCGTTGATTTGAAAAACTAATGACACCATCGGAAAGACCATGCAAAAGTTATGTATATACCAAAGGTAGAAACCACGAAATCTATTAGGAACGGTGGCATCTTGGGGTTTAAAGAGTTTTAGAGCACCAAACTTTGAACACACGGCATTCTGATGACGTCAATATGAATTAGTTGGTAGCCAAAAACTATGCATAGCGTCATAATAACGTTATAAATGTATAACGTCACGTGGGTGGGGTGGAATACATCTGTCTCTCCCTGCTATCTCACCCTGGACAGACGTATGTTACACATGCAGTGGGGGGGAGGAATAGGTGATTAACGTTACTTCTGCATCTGTGGCTATATCGCTGCCGCAAGATTAGTAGAAAATAAAAAAATCAGCCAGTTGTGTATTGCAATGTTATGCTTTTTAGAGACTGCTTATCCCAGGCTAAAGATGTCGGACCCTATGATACCGCAAAGAAGTTTTCAGCGTAACTCGTAAGTTATAAAGTGCAGGTTTCTGGGACTCGAATTTTCCGATCTTTTGTTTTGTCTACATTTATAATTTTAACCAAACGAAGCATCCGCACAACCACGCGAGTAGTTTGAAAATTGAAGATTTACAAAGAATTATGTTTTCAAAAAAAATTTCATGTGACCCCTATTGGAACGAGCTGGTCGAGCTCGTTCCAATGAAGGGGAAACATGATATGGTTTTGTTGTAATATTTGACAAATTTTAAAAAAAAATATTTTTTTAAGCAGCAAATTCTGATATCGTCTGATACCTACGTCGGATAAAGGGTTAATACGCCCGTGACGAATCTCTAAAGATCTCTCTCACCCCATCGGTTCCAGTCGCTATATCGAAATGCTTAGCTTTTTTGGCCACGTTAGTAACTTTGTAAGATTTTCTAAAAGTCTATATTCTTCCGGCAGTGGTGATCATGCTTCTCAAGAAGCGGCGCCCACGTTTTCCCTGGACAAGGGGAGGGCCGACAATCTTGTGTTTCAGTTCGGCCGTTTCTTTTTTCCAAATAAAAGGAAGGGATGAATCCTCTTTCAAAAAGAGAGTACAGTGTATGCAAGACGGGGAAGTAGGGTAATTGTTTTTGGAGGCGCTGCTCTCATTGCACGACAGCTGGTCAATAATTTCTAGGTTCAGAGTCAGGTGATTGTTTTTGATGGTCAACAGAAGGTAATCTTTGAGTGGAAAACTGCTATTCGGATCTTGCGTGACTGCAGGGGTTTACTTCTAATTGAAAATAGCTAGGACATATTCAGGGTGTAGGAATTAACCCTTTACTTAACGAATCACCCGCACCCACCCGCGTAATATACAAATTCAGCAGTTGAAAAAAATATTATTTTTCAAAAAAATTTAACAAAACCATATCATGTGACCCCTCGTTGGAACGAGCTCGTCGAGCTCGTTCCAACGAGGGGCCACGTGATATGGTTTTGTTGAATTTTTTTGAAAAATTCGAAAAAAATGTTATTTAAAATAATAAATTTTGATATCGTCTGCGTTGGGTAAAGGGTTAATGTGTTAGGAGTCGTTCTTGAGAGGGTAACACATTTTCTGTTTATCTTTTGTTAAGTGGATACATTGGCACTCAAAAATACTTTCAATTGAGAGGGCCTTTTGTGTGGTTAATTTCTCAAGGGTATGCGATGAAACAGAAAACAAAACTAAAATGCCACCTTAATCTCTCACAGATCCCACCAAATCAGTTCCAAGGCTGGTGTTTTTCTTGTGACCGCACACTTTTCCTGATACAGGTCTGATGTTTGATGTTTGCAGAATAAATGCAACTTTATAAAGCGGAAATTTGTCCAATCATGCCACGGAATTAGTAAATTGTGTTTGTACCTCTGAAAGGGCGTGGAATTTTCCTGATAATGGTGATACGGTTTTCATACGTTCTGCTTAACCTCCTGCACACTGATGTCGAAATATCTAAAGTTCAAGGTGCAAATGTTTCCCATAATGCAACTAGAAATTTAACCAATTCAATCTTGTTTGACAGAGCTCATTGAGCTCTGTCAAACAAGATTGAATAGGTTCAATTCCCAGTTGTATTATGGGAAAAATGGCTACTTGAAATTTGCTTATTTTGACATCAGAGTGAAGGGAGTTAACCGTAACTCTTCACCCAACGTAAAGGTCAAAACCAGCCAGCGCTAATCACAAAATCACCATTCTATTTTCATTATTTTTTCATTTTTTGACTCAAAAACATAGCTTATGACCCCTCATTGGAACGAACTCGTTCAGCTTGTTCCAATAAGGGGTAATAAGCTATGTTTTTGACGCAAAAAAACAATGGTTTTTCAATAATTTTATTTGCAAGTGTTAGGTAAAGGGTTAACGTGAATAGGCTGAATGCGTGGTGATCACCTCAGAATCTCATCAAAGCGGAGATACCCTAACTGAAATTATTTATGACAGGACAGGAAAGTGGACGGTAACAGTTAGGACATTCTGGTTGAGGTTGAGCTTCTCTCTCAACCGAAACGCATTCTCCAAGACACAATACATAATGTATACTCAAAATAGTAGAGAGGACAAGCAGTTCAGGTAAACACATTTTACAATGGACAGTAAACTGGAATAGCTTTACATTTTTAGCCAAATGCAATGATAAGCCATCCCTGTTATCACACTCTAAAATCAGTTGGGTTAAAAATTAACCAAGCTCAACAGGGTTGAGTGAATATGAACCCAATTGCATTGGTTGAAGGTAATGCACACGGCGTCACCATGCCCCGCAGGGGCAATCAACAATCCGGATTAAGTTCCTTACACGAGAACATCAATAAGTTTTACAAACTCTATAGCTTTAGCCACTCGAAAACGTTTTGAAATTTCGTTGAAAAATTGTTGAGTTTCATGGAATTTTTTCACTACGTTAAGTTTGTTACTTTACTGGTTATTATACTACTGGTTGATCTGTATTGCATTACTACAGGCGTGTAGCCAGGATTCTATAATGGAGGGTGCCCTAGCTAGTTTTGTTTCGTTTTTGGGTTTGTTTTTTTTTTTGGATGGGGGGGGGGGGGCTGAGATGATATTTGAAAGGCCGTCGTGTAGCACTAACTAGGATCCTCCGGTCGTTGGCCCATCCCCCATTTCCTTAAAGGGAAGAGACAGGAAGGGGCAACGACCAGAGCGTCCTAGTTAGGGCTATCCCACCCCCACCCCACACGCACACGCACACACACACACACACACACGAGAACATTTTAGAAACTTTAGTGCTGTAAGAGTGAATCTGAGGCTTCTGTAGCGTAAGTAGCCCCTGTATTGGAGTCCATTTAGGGGCTCTATGTTGCGTGAAAGTTGCTTTGGGCTCATGTTTTGGTGGGGCAGTGAAAATTTTAGGAAGGCCAAGGCCCCGAGCAAACCTCCCCCTTTGCAGCTAGGCCACTGCATTACTGGTTAATTACTGCACTGCTGGTTGACTTTTAATACACAACTGGTTCATTATTACACATGTTTTCGCAGTAAATCGCGAACTTTGACACAAGTGTTCGGAAAATTGTGTCCAGTTGAGAGAGATAATCTTGACTACTGATATGTGACACTAAAAAATCTAATTAGCTTGTCATCCAAATTGGGGCATTCTGTTATTTTTATGCATTAAAATAATACAAGGCAGCTTGACTTTTATTTATTTATTTATTTATTTATTTATTTATTTATTTATTTATTATGTTTAACGACACTTTAACAGCCAGGGTCTTATCATGTCGGTGACAGTTTGACGGGTGGAGGAAGCCGGAGTACCCGGAGAGAACCACCGAGCAACGACGAGCAGCTGTCAGCTCTCCAACATCGTAACTCTGAACTCTGCACCGCGACACAGGAAGGGTTAGATTGGTTGAAGACATGCGCACCCTCGACGTGTAGTATGCCTTAATACACAGCGTTATCGAGCCCCCATGTACGCAATCGGGGTTAAGGGCCTTGTCCAAGGACACAACGCGGAGGCACGAACCAGTCGCTGAAATGGTCACCCATCCAACTACTAACCGCGCTCGACGTTGCTTAACTTCGGTGATCTGACGAGAACCGGTTACCGCAACGCCTCTGCGCCCCCAGCTTGACTTTTTGTGAAGAATAAACAATGAAACAAAAATGTTTTAATTGTGATATAAATTAAGTGCATAAACACGTCACTTCCTGAGAGCTATTCTCTTATAATTTGTTATAAGTAGTATGTCTCGTATATTTGGGACTTAGGTTGCCGGACCTCGGTGTCGGGCCCTGGAGTGACGTCATGTCACGTGATCCAGTGGCGCCATATTATGTTGTCATGGTAACAATTTTTTTGGAATCCCTTCCTATAAGAAGCCTTTGGGTCACATAACAACCACGTACTACCATAGAAACCAAGATGGCGGCCCTCAGTATACAATATGGACGACGGAAACACGTATCACCCTAACAACACGCTCTGCGCCACGTATCACTATGGGGATGACGTCACAACATGGCCGCTCACGCGGGTTATCATGATAACACAACATGGCGCCACTAGGTCACGTGACATGATGTCACTTCCGGGGTCCAGCACAGGGGTCCAGCAACCTAGGCCTCAAACATACGAGACATACTACTGTTATACATGTCCCGATATTTTATAAGGTAGCATATAATAATAATGTGTTCAAGATTGGAAAAGACATCTGTCGTTTTTTCAGAAACTTTTCGAACCAAAAGTGGGCTTTCTGTCGAACCATGGCTATGATAACAAGGACGAAAAGATGAGGGCCATGTTCGCTGCAAAAGGACCAGGTTTGTATCTATCTAAGTTTAAATATCTATACACAATTTTCAGTTTGGTATTTCCCATCTACAGTAGTGTTTCGTTAGTACAACATAGTTAAACTGATTACATTTGTTGTTCAGAAGATTATTTAGGTCACATACTTATGCACAGTGTCTAATCGTGACCGTGACAGTTTTACTGGTGGATGAGGCCGGGGTACCTGGAGAGAATCACCGAGCATCGACGAGCAACTGTCAGCTCTTCAACATACTAACTCTTTTCAAGCTCCGCCCAAGCAGGGTTACAGCGGTTGAAGACATATGCACCATCGACGTGCAGTACGCCTTAGTACACGGTGTCATCGCGCCCCCATGTTGCCATCCGAGGTAAAGTGCCTTGAACAGGGACACAACGCGGGTCGTCCTGGACGAGGATCGAACTCGGGACCTCTAGCATAGAAGTCCAATAGTCTACCACTGAGCCACTGAGCTCCGTTCAGAAGATTGACACAGCCAGACAATTAACTACACATCATACAATGTGAAGCACTACTCAAATAATTGAAAGGGTTTTTTAAACGATAATTCAGGAAGCAGTGCCCTGTTAAACACAAAATGGTTAACCCTTTACTTAAATGAAAGAAGACGGCACTTGCAAAAACATTCTTGAACAACTAATGTTTTTCATTTTTTGTCTCAAAAACAGAGGTTATGACCCCTCGTTGGAACGAACTGAGACAAAAAAAAATGAAAAAATAATGAAAATTAATTGGCGATTTTTGAAAATAGCTCTGGCCGGTTTTGGCCGTTACGTTGGGTAAACGGTTATACAAGCTTATGCATTTTCTCTTTTTTTTTCTTTCAAAGTTGGTATGACAAAGAATCATGGGGAAATTTCATATCGTTTTTTCATAAAAAAATAAGAATAACAAAAATCGATAAGCTGGGCATTTGGGTGGTGTCTTTACCATCTCACTACTAAATCTCTGGTCGCATTCGTTGTATTCAAAAAAGTAGGGGATATCTAAACTGATGTTGATATTTTTCGGAAATGGTATTGGATACGCGTGATTGGACACATCAATATGTTACCAAGTTTAGTGTGGATCATGAATGTCACCGGCCCACGAAAACTTCGTGCAGGTTTTTCGCACGAGCGCCTCGTTAATGTCTGTAAAGTACGTTTTGAAATTTTCATTTGTACTGGACGGGCTTTTTCGGAGGTCTCATTGTTCTTTTCTTGGTATAAACTCGTTCATCAATAGTTTCTGATCGAAACGTAACTTTTGAGGTATGCGAAGACTGACACGTGACGAACGTTTACATGCCAGTGGCATGTTGGAAGCTGGCAATAGACAGGCTGCAGTAACTCAAATTCTCAACGTTACTCAATCGGTGATTAGCAGGTTGTGGTCACGCTACCGTCAGACAGGCAATGTTCATGACATAAGTCGGTCAGGTCTTCCAAGGGCGACAACTGCTAACCATTATCGTTTCATCCGCACCACAGCATTACGTAACTGCCATCAAAGTGTCTCAGAAACTGGACAGCAGCTGCACCGAGCGACATATCTGCGAGTCAGTGATCAGTCTACCCGAAATCGCCGACACAGCTGGAATTTGTACGCTTGACGACCTCGAATAATTCCACGTGTGATTGAACGTCACATCGCAGCAAGTCTTAACTGGTGTGGAGCACGACAGCGTTGGGACAATAAACGGTGGAGCAACGTCATGTTTTCCGATGAATCGAGGTTCACTCGATTTCCACGACGGGCGAAACAGGGTGTGGCGGCGGCGGAACGAACGATACCGTTAGGCAGCACGATCGTTTTGGTGGTGGATCGCTTATGGTGTGGAGAGGCATAACCATGACAAGCAGAACATTATTAAATGTCGTCCAAGGGAGTGTTGCACGGCAATACTACCATGACAACATGTTAGCAGCTCATGTGGTTCAATTTGCGCGACGACACGGCCGTCGATTCATTTTCCAAGATGACAATACAACAGCACACAGGGCCTGTGTCACTACAGAGTTCCTCCAGGAGCAGAACATCGCTACACTGCCTTGGCCAGCACTAAGTCCAGACCTTTCACCAATCGAGCACGTCTGGGATATGCTTGGCAGGCGCCTACGACAACGCCAACAGCCCCCTACCAATGTCCGGGAACTCCCTTGCTGCACTGCAGGAAGAATGGAATAACATCTGTCAAACTAATATTGGACGTTTGGTGAGGAGTATGCCACGTTGGATCAGCGCTTGTCTCGCGAACCGACGAGAATTTACAAGGTATTGAGGTCTTGGACAGAATGTGGTAAATTCTCTGACTGACCGTCCATGTCTTCTGTAGCTCAGTGCGTGGAATGTGTGCTTGTCAGACACCCAACCATCGCTGAAATCTTATGTCACAGTGCAATGCCTCAACTATTTTTTTATGAAAATATAAATATATTTCTTCATATATCTCACTTTTATCAAATATCCTCTACTTTTTTTAATAGTATATTAAAACCTAAAGTATTGACCATAAAATCTGTGACTCCAGCTGGAAACTGGAAGGAGCAACAGTGATAATTTATTTCCGTGGCCCTCTTGAATGACAGAATTAATTTTTGTTGACTCATCTCATCTCTTTTCCAAAAATTAAATTAAGAATCTGACGATGCGTGGATACTACAAACCCAAGCGTAAATTGGCACTGGATTCGTGTACTGTTTGCACAGTAGATTCCCTGTATCTGCGATTCAGCGATCACAAATATGCTATAAGTTTGTGACACCCCCACGTAACATCGAAGAGCATAAAAGTGCACAATGAGAGATTATGCTTTTGTGTATTTAACCTTTAAGTCCCCATACAGGCCCAAACTGCCACCTTTGCATTGCTTCGAAAAAGGATTCACCCAGTGCAATCTTACTTGAGAAGTCAGCCGGTAGGCTGCATTTATCTCGGCAGTGTTTCTATATTATTGTTGGCTGCCTGTATAGGCAGCCAACAATGATGTAGAAACACTATTAAGACACCTGCAGCTGTTAAGATGTGTATATGGTAGTTATTATCGTGAATTGATTTATTTATTGGGGTTTAACGGTATTGTCGACAGCTAGGGTCACCTCGCATCGGACAGTTTTACGGGTGGAGGAAGTTGGAGTATCCGGAGAGAACCACCAAGTGAGGGCGAGCAACTGCCAGACTAACCAACGTTCTAACTCCACACAAGCAGGGTTAGCATTGGTTGAATCCAAGGGCACCATCGACGTGCAGTACGTCTGAGAACACAGCTCCACCATGCCCGCGTGGGCAATCGGGATTTTGTGCCTGGCCGAAGGACACAACGTAGTTACCCCTGCATATTGAAGTATTCTCCTCCTGAAGTAAACACCAGAATTTATTTCGAGTTATCTCCCGTGATTTTTCACGCATTAAATCGCACGCGATCATATTCGACATGCAATTATCCCTGCAGCACCAGAGAGTCAAACCGTCCCCCACAATGGCTTCCTGTTAACTATTTTTATCTTCATATTAGATTTTTTTCCAATTTTGTTCCTTCGTAACATTATATTGTAATATATACTATTATGTGGGAACAAAATAGAGAAAAATGTCTGATGAGAAACACAAATTAATACGAGTTTGAATTGGCAAGTAACTCACGTTTTATTCCCAATCTTTCTGGACAGAAGTCTTTCAACCTTATAAGTTGTGTCCAAAACTAATCTCCTTGAAATTATGTGTTCAGGTCGAGGAAGTTGTTCTAATTCAAATAGTTTCTTCCAGTCAAGTTTTTCTATGAGGCCGAAGTAACCTCTCTACCATGACTCAAGCTTCATTTAAATGAATTCCGTTTAAACGAATAATACTTTCAACGTCTGGTGGGGAGCTGGAGATTTTATTTCAATTAAAAACGTGGTATTGAGTAACTGTTAGACAGACAACATTCACATCAACGGATTTAACATTAGAAGTGGACATTTTCATTCTATTTTCATCTTATTGCTCTGAACACACTTCAGTC
Organism: Pictodentalium vernedei; assembly: GCA_031216915.1. NCBI lineage: Eukaryota > Metazoa > Mollusca > Scaphopoda > Dentaliida > Dentaliidae > Pictodentalium > Pictodentalium vernedei. Next base: position 773,306,485 of record CM062296.1, on the reverse strand, counting down.
AATATATTCCAAACTGTAAGCATCACACACTTTGTCGCCACTGTAAAAATAAACACCTCTATAGTCCAGACGTCAGTAATTACCCGTGCTGACACTGGGGGGGAGAGGTATTATCTGTCGTAAGATCACAAAGATAGAAAAACTCCACTTTTCAAAGTTAAATGGAACCATTAAAACAATCACATATCCAAAATATGTTTATAGAATAAAGAAAATTAAATTTTGTTTTAATCAAATCTATGTCCATGCAAATTTTCTTATTAGGATTTAGTACATTTTAGGGCTTTGAAGTTACCCCCATGAGTCTTTTTAACAAACTAATAAGGCGATTTACTGGGATAAAAGGCGAAAAATTTTTTTAAAAATGGAACCATTAAAACCCAATTTTAACAAAAAGGATTTGATACCATTTTGAAGAACATGTTACGAAATATTTGATCATATGTCCATCTATTCTGTAAAAAATGAAATTTGTGGCAAATTAAAGTTTTTCGTTTTTCTACCACAGACCGCTAAAGTAATTCAGATTGTCATATTCACTACTGTTACACGCATGTGCATGCAGGGGAGAAGAAATAGTTCATAATGCGGGGATCGAACCGTGGCCCTTTAGGTTTGATGTTCAATGCCGTAATCAATCAGCCGCCGAGCTACCTATGTCGTGTTCAAGCTTGAGCATTTAGCTAAAAAAATGCCCAAAATGCAAAAACACTTCCAGAGAAAAACGACAAGATATATTATTCGAGACTCTCGATCAAATATCAGATTAGAAAATCCTGCATCCCAACGTGGAAATATATTTGCCTCGCTTCTGGCATTGTAATCTTTAATTCTTCTGGCTTACTTTTGAACTCGAAATTAAATAACAGAGAACAAAAACTCCATTTACACTGGCTGCATATCATCCCCTGAGTTCCATTGTGTTCTATGTGCCTTCTGGCACATAGAACACATTGGAACTCAGGGGACGATATATTAATAACTGTTACGAATATATAGGCAATAGACATCGTGTTCAAATTTGTTTCTCTGTCCTTTCTTGTCTCACTTCCCCTTTACTCCTTTTCCATCTTTCTTATTTCTCTACATTCATGGTTTAAGCAATATCAGGTATAGTCGCCATATGTTCTGACAGCTCACGTTTAATTTCCTGTACTTCAAACTAACTTTGATTACACTATTAACCTTGCACTGGCCGGGGCATCACACCCATACACTGTTGTGTCCATAATAATATAATAACACTTTGGTCGGCCGCTGATTTGTCGCGGTTCTCGTATGAGAAAGCCTTGGTTACCCCTGTCCTACCAACTGCCTCCATATTCCCACGCTTCTTCTCTCCTCCCAACACTCGGAGACGAACTGCTTGATGACATCCCTTGCCCCATTCTTCCCAATCTCTCCGATTAGCATATTAATCCTCTCCTTTGAGTTGCCATCCAGTGATATGATTCCCAATCCAGTTAGCTGGGCACCTGCCCAGACTATATTATAATTTTGAATATGGGTCATGACCTTACATGTAGGTAGCGTTGGACATGTAGTGCCTCCTACCACCTCAGATAGTTGATATATTTCATGGTTCAGGGAGATGACGCACATAAGCTTTCAGCTTTTTGTCAAATCCCTCTATTGTTCTGTTGCTCTACATTGTTGAACAAATGTTATATTGTAAGATATCTCATCCCACTTCGTTGGTTTTTGTAAACATTTTTGTTACATATGACATACTTAAAGAATAAAATATTGTTTAAACCAAAAACTCCATTTAATACGACAAAACTGAAATTAGGAACAACAATTCCACTTCAGACGAAAACACAAAACTTATCAAAGCAATCTGGTTAAAAATGGACAGGCTCAGAGACGACTCAACGTGAAAACGAACGTTTACATTTTAAACTGGTCGCAATGAAGAAAGGGTTGTTTGTGTTTAAATATACACAACACCCCCGCCAGGACATACTCCACCTACTCCCCCAGCCCCGAAAAGTTCTCTATGAGCCATGTCAAACAGCATTAAATTGGTTAAATTCGTAATTGGATGATGGGAAAAATGCTCTGCCAGACAAGACTAAATTGGGTAAATTTCTTATTGCATAATGGGAAAATTGGTGGCTTGAACATTTTATATTTTCGACATCGGGTTGCAGAGGGTTAAATGTGTTGTTTAATCACAGTTAACTCTTTACCTAACATGAAAAAGAGACGAGACTTGCCAACAAATTCTTGAATAACTGATTTTGGGTTTTTTTTCTCAAAAACATAGGTTATGAGGGGTCATAACCTATGTTTTTTAGATAAAAAATGAGAATATAATGAAAAATTAATTGGCGATGTTTGAGAATAGCGCTGGTCGGTTTTGGCCGTTACGTTGGGTAAAGGGTTAAAGCCTGGCACACAGTACAGTTATACAAAACTTACATAGCACGATTTATATTTTATATAGAGGCCGGTCAATAACATTAATACGTATTTTTCCAGTGAAAGGGTTTTTGTATATTTGGTACTTATTGAAAGGGATTCTGTCGGGGGATGGGGGTGATGGGCCTTGTTGGGATTCCGTCGTGGTGGGGGATTTTGTCGTGAACCCATACAACTCATTGCTCGAAAGGTAGTGTCCAACCAAAGTTGTCATCGTTTATGTTTGTGAACTGAGATAGCCGGGTTCGTAATCTGGGTTCATATTCGCACAACCCAGTCGATTTTGAGTATAATAGTTTTCGAAAACAAGAGTTCCAGCTAATGCCAACTCCTACAGTACGACAAGATTTCCTAATTTTATCTTGTAATATTTCTCACCCGAATCTTTAGGTATAATAGTACTAAATATTTTCCCTTTGGCGACCATTATAACGTTCGTGTGAAAAAAATATGAGGGCATCATTTTAATTTGGGCATTCAAATATCTTTGTCAAGTGTAGCCATTCGGACAACTTTTTCAGATCTCAAAACTGGAGGTCGTGCAAGATGCAATGACCGCCCATGCGTGGATTACGACCAGTCCACGATGACTTGCCGTATGGACACTCATAACATATAGTCACACATTCGGAAGTACAAATAATAGTATTAACTGTCTTACAATGGAAAATACAGTGAGAAGGACCAGTACAAGGCTGTCAAACAGAAAAAAAACTGGATCATGAGTGCTGCAGTCCCCGCGATGGGTAGATCGCTACTATTATGAATCTTCTACCGTCCCCCGAATAGTCCACCATCTCTGCTTCGATTGATAAAGCATCAGATTCGTCTGCTTCTGATCTGATCATTATTGGTGATTTCAATGACAATCAAACCTGTGGTACCACGGGGCCACTTACAGACATTATACAATATTATGACTTACGACAGCTTGTGAATGAGCCAACCTGCTATACCGAATACTCTGCTTCAGTTATTGACATATTTGCTGTAAGTAAAACAATCAACGTAAAGGCATGCGAGGTCTTAGATCCGTTTGTTACCGGACATGATCCGCTACCACTGTCCAATTTCCCTTGAAGTTGAATTTGCAAAGCAACGCCCTTCTGTTTCAAAAGACGCATATGGTTGTATTCCTGAGGTAATTAAGAAGCTTTAAATGCAGCCATTACCTCTGAATCCTGGGACACTATTTTCAATGGTTCGTGTTTGGAAACGATCGTCTCAGATTTCACAAGCAAGCTTCTTGATATTGCTTCCCGTTTTATACCCCAAAAAATAATTACTGCAAGACTAACCCAACGAGATAAACCCTATTTAAGACAAACGAAAAGCCTATATCGTATAGCCAAACGTACTAACTTTCCGCATGCGTGGGTGAAATATAAACAAAGGAGAAACGAAGTAGTCTCAGCTATTAGGAAGGTTAATGCTACATATAGCTCTAAAGTACAGGCCGCACTGAATAGTCGCGAAACATCACCACCGGAATGGTAGAAAACCCTTAAATAATATATTGGCAGTAATACATTAGGAATCCCGCCAATTACCCATTAAAACAAAACATATCCCACAAATAAGGAGAAAGCAGAAGTATTCAATGAATACTTCTATTTCAACTGTGGACGATTCGGGTGCCTCCCGACCAAATCTTGTCTCGAGTGCCCCACATGTAATCGATAGCATAACCATTCACTGTTGTGAAGTATACGAAGCACTGAAATCTCTTGTCTCCAAGGGAGCTGGTCCTGGCCAAGTAGACCCACGTCTACTCAAAGAATGTAAATCATCGTTATCTGAACCACTTTCCATACTATTCAATCTTCTTCTGGGTAATTCCCACTTCCCGTCGCCTTGGAAGAAAGATAATGTGTCGCCAGTACTCAAAAAATCCCCCTCAAATGTTGTCACCAACTATCGTCCGATATCATTAATCAGTTGTATTGGTAAGATATTTGAGAAGTGTGTCTTCAAACAGTTGTGGAAATTCCTAATCGATAACAATGTTTTGAGTCAATTCCAGTCAGGGTTCACTCCCGGTGACTCAACCGTACTTCAACTAACTGATCTGTATGATGAATTCTGCCGAGCCCTAGATGAAGGTAAAGAGGTAAGGGTAGTTTTTCGTGACGTAAGTAAAGCCTTTGGCAAAGTATGGCACGCTGGTCTCATTCACAAGCTCGAAAAGATTGGTGTGTCCGGTGACCTTCTTACGTTTCTAAAATCATACCTTTCCAACAGGGCCCAGAGGGTTGTTATAGCTTCTGAGACATCATTCTGGAAACCCATTTACTCTGGAGTCTCTCAAGGGTCGATCCTTGGTCCCCTTCTGTTCCTTATATGTATTTACGACATTACAGAAAAAACTAATAAGCAGTATACGACTCTTGCGGATGAAACATCATTATACCTCATAGTTGAAAACCCAGGCCAAGCCGCGACAATAATCAATCAAGACATTACCACAATTGAACATTGGGCTAAAACTTGGTTGGTTGAATTCAGTCCCCAAAAGACAGAGACTGCGCTTATGCTCGTAGAATTATACCCCTTCTACACCCACTATTATTATTTGGTGGAACACAAATTTCTGAAGTTAAGAACCATAAACATCTAGGTGTGATACTAAACAATACTTGTACACGGAATGACCATGTTGCCAATATCTGCTCCAAGGCCTGGTCCCGTATTGACGTATTGAAGAGTCACAAATTCATCCTTGATCGTAATGTGCTGGAAAATAATTATTTTGCTTTTATTAGACCCCACCTGGAATATGGAAATACGGTTTTGGGCAATTACTGCGACCAAGGCTGCTGATCTAGAGAAAATTCAGATCGCAGCGGCCAGGATTGTTACCGGTGCAAATGTAAGTGCCAGTAAGACCCTCCTCTATACCGAAACCTGCAGGGACTCTCGTGAAGAAATGTATCATCATCTGACGCCTCCATATATTGCTAACAAAGTTCCATCGACAGTTTCGTTAACCAGTCAAAGTCGTAACCTACGCTACCACCAGAATCGTAGAGTTCCCTTTTGTAACTCGCAACTATACCAATCTTCGTTTATCCAAAATACGACTGGTCAGTGGAATCACTTACCATTATCTGTCGGAGAAAACTCATCCCCGAGTAATTTTATGACCTTCCTAAATGATGGCAGTCTCCGACCACCGGCATTTTACGGCGGAGCTAAATTGCGGGTTGGTCAGATTTACCACTGTAGGTTACGTTTGCGCTGCAGCAACCTTAACGCACATTAATACAATAACCACTTATCGCCTCCCCCCTCTGTGTTTGTGGTGTATGCGAGACAGTCGGGCATTTCCTGTTATATTGTCCAATACATGAACATGCGCGCAGTACTACAATTGAATTACTCCCATCTTCTCTTTATCCTAGCACTCTTCTATTTGGTTCGGAATTCCTTGATAATGCAGAAAACCGCTTTATATTTGAAGTTGTCCAGGATTTCATTGTACTGAGCAAAACGTTTCAGTTAGCTGCTGCGATTACGTGAACTGCACGGGTACGTGTGCATCTTACTAGATATAATGCTTGAACCAGTCGACACCAGCTATTTATTTTCTTTCGCGTCACTGAATAAGTATATTACTCATCTATCAACCCGATTCATGTCTGCTTAACCCTTTACCCAACGCAGACGATATCAAAATTTATTATTGTAAATATCATTTTTTTTAAAATTTCAAAAAAATTCTACAAAACCATATCATGTGACCCCTCGTTGGAACGAGCTCGTTCCAACGAGGGGTCACATGATATGGTTTTGTTGAAATTGTTTGAAAAATAATATTTTTTCAACTGCTGAATTTGCATATTACGCGGGCGGATGCAGGCGATTCGTTGGGTAAAGGGTTAACTCAGATCACCAAGGATTTTTTTTTAATTCAAGTTGGCTTCATCCTCATCTTTGTCGTCTCTTTGTTTCTTCTCTTGTTCTATCTTTACTGTTTTCTTCCTGTTATCTTTCTACTGGCTTTAACAATATTTGTCCAGCAAATGCCTCATGTTATCTTCTAATCAAATACTCTATCCAACAAGGGAGACGACTTCCAAAAGCTTATAGTTTATTGTTGAATCCCTTACATTTTATTCTTGTATTCTGTTGTTCTGTTACATTGTGTACCATTAATTTCCCGAGTTGTTCCTTTTATCTGTTTGCGTGATGTATACAATTGCCACTTTCAGTAAGAAATATTGTTTAAACTAAAAAAACTCCAATAGTCAATTGTATTCTTTAGTCCCAAAATTTATCAAATCATCCCTCTTTTTCTCCACAATATTCAGCAATGGTGCAAGATTTCAATACAATGTTTCCAACGTTTTTTAAACAACATTATTTTCTCCAGGTTGCTTAGTTTCGGAGACTGCACCATTTCAAGGCGGGTAACCCTAATTCATATATTTAGTACTGTCATACCTATGAGGGCACAATGCTCACCTCGCTTTTGTGTTAATGGTGACAGCAATTTATTAAAGTAAGTGTCAATTTGGAGATGGTTGATGCTCTACCATAACCCAAAATTTCATCGGATCTAATTCGGATATATGCTGAAACAACTCTGCGCAATTACATACACGGCGGAACATTTCAGCAGCTAGCATTACTTATCCGAGTTTGTTGATATAAAAGTTTTGAGGTGAAAGTTCTTTGAAAGTTGGCCATCCTGGTTCGGACATGTATGTGCAAACTTTGAAAATGTTGAAACACAGTTCATAAATTTATTTATCATATGACTCGTCCGTTTTGTTCACTTTAAAACATTTGATATTTTGTTTTCATTTTAATCAGTGATAAATAAAGCCTTCCGTCAATTTCATTGGTAAATTTCAAAACTAGACAATTTGATTGGCTGAACAAAATACAACTGGGTCACATTTTCATAATTTGCATAATTAGAGTTGGGAGCTTTCATTGGTCAATTTCAAAACTAGACAATTTGATTGGCTAAACAAAATACAACTGGGTCACATTTGCATAATTTGAGTAGGGAGAATTTACGTTATCTGTCATATTTGGGGTGGGTTATATTGTATTAATCTTTTACCTACAAGAAAAACGTCATTCATTTTTTTATATTTTAACTTTTTGCTTCCAAAACATAGGTTATGATCCCTCATTGGAACGAGCTCGACGAGCTCGTTCCAATGAGGGGTCATAACCTATGTTTTGGAAGCAAAAAATGAAAACTTTTAGTTATACGGGGACGTTTTTTCCAAGTGCCGTCTGCAACTCAAGTTAGGTGATGGGTTAAAAAGTCCTACTAAGTGGCTAATTTGTGCGTGTGTGTGTCATATGATAAATAGAATATGAAATGAATGTTTTTATCATATAATATTTATGAAACTCGTCCGAATTTTCTGTTTGGGCTCGCCAGAGGCTCGCCAAAACGGAAAATTCTTAGACTTGTTTCATAAATATTATATGAGAAAAACACTCATTCCATATCCTCTATATCCAAACAAATAAGAAATCCCTCAACCAAAACTTGTACTGTACGGCCGCCGTGGACTGGTCACGTTTCAAGGGTGGGAAAAATTTCCACGGACGCAATAATATTAGATTCCAAACACAAATTATAGGAATAATCATCACAAATGTAATTAATAAAGCACCGGGTACAAAATTTTCTGATGATGATTGTTATTACCTGGTAAATGCATGCATGGACATCATTGACCACGCGAGGACTACAACCAGTACACGGTGACTGTACTGTATCCGCACTTGCACACATGTTTGTAGACATTGTTAATCATTCTTTGAAAGGGAAAGATGTTAATATGGGCGTTCACATGTTCACCAATCCCGATCTATTTTGAAGTAAAGTATTAATATTATTTATTTATTGGGTTTAACGACACTTTCGACAGCCAGGGTTACCTCGTGTCGGGCAGTTGTACGGGTGGAGGATACCGGAGTACCCAGAGAGAATCACTGAGCAACGACGAGCAACTGTCAGTCACCCCAACGTACGAATTTCGCACAAGCATGGGTTAGCATTGGTTGAAGACAAGTGCACCATCGACGTACGGTGCGCCTTAGTACATGGCGTCACCTTGCCCTGTGCAATCGGATTAAGTGCTTTGCCCAAGGACACAACGCAGTTGTCCCTGGTGGGGATCGAACCGTGGACCTTTCGGTTTGAAATCTGAAACCACAGAGCCACTGCGTTGAAGTAAATAAAATATGTTTAAATAAAATTAATATATAATACAGTTGAAACCGCTGACGACATACGTTCGATTCACACAACGTTATTGTCGCTTTTCAGCAATGTTGGAATACCTACTAGAGTCTTTTTAGAGGGTTAATGCCATTGCGTGGTCATAGTTTGGTCTATGTCTACTGCCTCAACAGTCTTCGAAGGCTTTAGGTTGGAAGAAAGTTGAAGCGGCAAAATTAGCAGAAAATGGCCGAGATGATTATACTGGCCACAAGGGTGGTTTAAACCCGAGAACAGGAATTCCCTGATTCCCGAAGTACCCTTTTCACCAAAGCACTGTAGCTCTCAACCAGTTCCGGAAGGCTCCCCTCAACAACAGCAAGATCTTTACCTGCTTCAAAGTTCTAACTCGTCTTCGTTTTCAGAATTACTGGTATCACTGGTCACTACTGGTCACTATTCCTTCACCATCAAGCTTCAAGCAGAGGAGACCCGTGACAGCAGTAAAGATGAAGTTGATGTTAGGGGTGGTAGTGGTGATAATAACAGTAATTCTGAACATGAAGACGAGTTTGGAGCGGGTTTGGGTTTTTCACACTTCATCTAGGAAAAGAACTTTTTCCGTTTGGAGATATCAGATTGCAATAAAATATATTTTTATTTAATGCTCAGGCATCAATTCACGCTGAAAAATTAAGTCATATTCCCGGTCGGCAAAACGAAATATCAAAATGATATTTAGAAATCGATATTTCATCGTAGGTTCGGATGACGAATCACATGTACTTTAAACGAGTCAGCACATCAGTAATGAATTCCAGAGTCCCAAATACAAACGAATTCGAATAATTGATAGTGACAGTGACTAAATCAATTCATTAAATCAGCGGTTTCAAAGTTTGACTTTCTCATTCACCTTCCAGCGAAAAGCCGAAATCACTTTCAAATTTCTTCAGTTCAACTTCACACGTCTTCAGTGCATTGAGTTCAAAAAAAATAAAATGACGTGTCTTGTTATTGAAAATAAGAAAGTGGTGTTTTTTGTTATTGTTCTATTTCTTCGAAACACATTGCGATTATTTCAATTCGCCAGCCTTGGTAAATCGTAAAGTTAGGGGAGAAATAAGACGGGACTACTTTTTGTGCGGATATTCACACATTCCAATGGTTGGAGTTTGGTTGTTGTAATTTTTGTATGGATGCCGGTTCGGCACATAAATTTTGCGCCTTAATGGCAAATAAAGGCCACAAATTGGAGAGTTTGTAGTCGTAGAGCATTAAATAAAAAGAAAATTCACGAAAATTTGCGTCGCTCGTGAAGATCCTCATATTTCTTTGTAGCCACTCACGAGATATTTTCGGTATTCATCAAATTTTCGTGAATATCCTCTATATTTTCATGAAAAATAAAAGCGTTCCGTTACACTCGTAAATGTGCTTGGTATTGCCCGGGAAATTTCTGGTTCCCGGTTCTGAGAGTACTTTCATTCCCGTTCCCGGTTCCTAGAAAACTAAGACTATATTAAACCCTAGCCACATGCAAGTAAATTTGTTTTGCAGTTGGAGATAATGTATCGCTCAGATTTCTGTATATTACATTTGCGTCCTGTAAATTTTTCGATGTACCTGAAGGTTCTCTAAGACGCATCTCAGAATACATTGGGAAAACTTGAATTGGTACTGAAGGTCGCTCGCTAGTGATTAATCTTTGTCTTAACGTTCAAAAATAATTCCATTTTCTAAAAAAACACTTAAGGCCCCACAAAGTAGATCTTCTGTTTCTCAAGCCATCTTTTGTAAAATTGCATGCGGGCAGGCGGACGGACGGTTTTTTATTTTATTTTTTTATTTTTGTAATTATTTCTTTGCCATCGAAAGTACATATTCTTAGTTTGTTTCATGTTTTAGGCCTCATAATCTACAGAATAGCGTGGGTGGTGGTGTATTTCGACCCTTGAGTGCAAGAAGGCTTTGCAATGCTAAATCACTGCAAAGCCTTGTTGTACTTAAGGGATAAATTTGTCAATTTTATTAACTTGCTTAAAATATCAGACATAAGGCCACACAAAGTAGATTTTCTGTTTCTTAGGCCATTATTTGTAAAATTACATGCAGGCGAGCGCTTTTTAAGTTTATTTTTTATTAGTGTAATTATTTCTTTACCATCAAAAGTTCATGCTCTTGGTTTATATTTTAGGCCTCATTGTGTACGGAATAGCATTGGTGGTGGTGTATTTCGTCCCATGAGAGCAAGAAGGCTTTGCAATGCTAAAGCATTGCAAAGCCTTCTTGCACTCAAGGGACAAATTTATCAATTTTTTTAACTTGTGTAAAGGGAGCGCGGTGGCTCAGTAGGTAGAGGTGCAGGCTGCAAGCCGAGAGGTCCTCGGTTCGAATGTCCTTGGGCAAGACACTTCATCTCCATTGCCCGCGTGGGGGCACGATGACGCCGTGTACTAAGGCGAACTGCACGTCGATGGTGCGCATGTCTTCAACCAATCTAACCTTGCCTGTGCTGCAGTGCGGAGTTACGATGTTGGGGAGCTGGCAGCTGCTCGTCGTTGCTCGGTGGTTCTCTCCGGGTACTCCGGCTTCCTCCATCCGTGAAACTGTCACGGTCATGATTAACCATTGTGCATAAATATGTGACCTTAAACATCAATAAATAAATAAATAACTTGGGTAAAATATTAGACATAAACCATTTAATAAAAAGAGAGCATGCGACTGCCAAAAGGACTATGCGGGAGGGCCTGAGAAACATTAATCAGTTGTATTGGTAAGATATTTGAGAAGTGTGTCTTCAAACAGTTGTAGAAATTCCTAATCGATAACAATGTTTTGAGTCAATTCCAGTCAGGGTTCACTCCCGGTGACTCAACCGTACTTCAACTAACTGATCTGTATGATGAATTCTGCCGAGCCCTAGATGAAGGTAAAGAGGTAAGGGTAGTTTTTCGTGACGTAAGTAAAGCCTTTGGCAAAGTATGGCACGCTGGTCTCATTCACAAGCTCGAAAAGATTGGTGTGTCCGGTGACCTTCTTACGTTTCTAAAATCATACCTTTCCAACAGGGCCCAGCGGGTTGTTATAGCTTCTGAGACATCATTCTGGAAACCCATTTACTCTGGAGTCTCTCAAGGGTCGATCCTTGGTCCCCTTCTGTTCCTTATATGTATTTACGACATTACAGAAAAAACTAATAAGCAGTATACGACACTTGCGGATGAAACATCATTATATCTCATAGTTGAAAACCCAGGCCAAGCCGCGACAATAATCAATCAAGACATTACCACAATTGAACATTGGGCTAAAACTTGGTTGGTTGAATTCAGTCCCCAAAAGACAGAGACTGTGCTTATGCTCGTAGAATTATACCCCTTCTACACCCACTATTATTCTTTGGTGGAACACAAATTTCTGAAGTTAAGAACCATAAACATCTAGGTGGGATACTAAACAATACTTGTACACGGAATGACCATGTTGCCAATATCTGCTCCAAGGCCTGGTCCCGTATTGACATATTGAAGAGTCACAAATTCATCCTTGGTCGTAATGTGCTGGAAAATAATTATTTTGATTTTATTAGACCCCACCTGGAATATGGTAATACGGTTTTGGGCAATTACTGCGACCAAGGCTGCTGATCTAGAGAAAATTCAGATCGCAGCGGCCAGGATTGTTACCGGTGCAAATGTAAGTGCCAGTAAGACCCTCCTGTATACCGAAACCTGCAGGGACTCTCGTGAAGAAATGTATCATCATATGACGCCTCCATATATTGCTAACAAAGTTCCATCGACAGTTTCGTTAACCAGTCAAAGTCGTAACCTACGCTACCACCAGAATCGTAGAGTTCCCTTTTGTAACTCGCAACTATACCAATCTTCGTTTATCCCAAATACGACTGGTCAGTGGAATCACTTACCATTATCCGTTAGAGAAAACCCATCCCCGAGTAATTTTATGACCTTCCTAAATGATGGCAGTCTCCGACCACCGGCATTTTACGGCGGAGCTAAATTGCGAGCTGGTCAGATTTACCACTGCAGGTTACGTTTGCGCTGCAGCAACCTTAACGCACATTTATACAATAACCACTTATCGCCTCCCCCTCTGTGTTTGTGGTGTATGCGAGACAGTCGGGCATTTCCTGTTATATTGTCCAATACATGAACATGCGCGCAGTTCTACAGTTGAATTACTCCCATCTTCTCTTTATCCTAGTACTCTTCTATTTGGTTCGGAATTCCTTGATAATGCAGAAAACCGCTTTATATTTGAAGTTGTCCAGGATTTCATTGTACTGAGCAAAACGTTTCAGTTAGCTGCTGCGATTACGTGACCTGCATGGGTACGTGTGCATCTTACTAGATATAATGCTTGAACCAGTCGACACCAGCTATTTATTTTCTTTCGCGTCACTAAATAAGTATATTACTCATCTATCAACCCGATTCATGTCTGCTTAACCCTTTACCCAACGCAGACGATATCAAAATTTATTATTTTAAATACCATTTTTTTTTAAAATTTCAAAAAAAATCTACGAAACCATATCATGTGACCCCTCGTTGGAACGAGCTCGACGAGCTCGTTCCAACGAGGGGTCACATGATATGGTTTTGTTGACATTTTTTGAAAAATAATATTTTTTCAACTGCTGAATTTGCATATTACGCGGGCGGATGCGGGCGATTGGTTGGGTAAAGGGTTAACTCAGATCGCCAAGGATTTTTTTTTAATTGACACATTTGCGTCCTGTAAATTTTTCGATGTACCCGAAGGTTCTCCAAGACGCATCTCAGAATGGGAAAACTTGAATTGGTACTGAAGGTTGCTCGCGAGTGATTAATCTTTGTCTTAACCTTCAAAAATAATTCCATTTTCTAAAAAAAACACTTAAGGCCCCACAAAGTTGATCTTCTGTTTCTCAAGCCATCTTTTGTAAAATTGCATGCGGGCGGACGGTTTTTTATTTTATTTTTTTATTTTTATAATTATTTCTTTGCCATCAAAAGTTCATATTCTTAGTTTGCTTTCTGTTTTAGGCCTCATAATCTACAGACTAGCATGGGTGGTGGTGTATTTCGACCCTTGAGTTCAAGAAGGCTTTGCAATGCTAAATCACTGCAAAGCCTTGTTGTACTTAATTAAGGGATGAATTTTTCAATTTTATTAACTTGCTTAAAATATCAGACATAAGGCCACACAAAGTAGATCTTCTGTTTCTCAGGCCATTATTTGTAAAGTTGCATGCGGGCGAGCGTTTTTTTATTTTATTTTTTATTACTGTAATTATTTCTTTACCATCAAAAGTTCATGCTCTTGGTTTATGTTTTAGGCCTCATAGTGTACAGAATAGCATTGGTGGTGGTGTATTTCGTCCCATGAGAGCAAGAAGGCTTTGCAATGCTAAAGCATTGCAAAGCCTTCTTGCACTCAAGGGACAAATTTATCAATTTTTTTAACTTAGGTAAAATATTAGACATAAACCATTTAATAAAAAGAGAGCATGCGACTGCCAAAATGACCATGCGGGAGGGCCAGAGAAACAGATTTTTAATTTTTTAGGCCTAAACCATTTAATTTTTATTTTTTTAATAGTTTGTATTAGTTATAAAAAGAGAGCACGTGACAGTCAAAATGACCATGTGGGAGGGCCCGAGAAAGAGATTCTTAACTTCCTTAGGCCTAACGACTCTTCTTTTCACACAACCACAATTGATTCCGCGTATATGTGTTTTGACGTTTGTGTTTTTCAGGATTCAAACACAACTACAGAGCCAAACCTTTTGAGAACGTGTGTCTCTATGATATGATGTGCCGGCTTTTGAATATTCCGGCCGCAAAGAATAACGGAACTTGGACAGATGTGAAAGATATGTTAAGTGAGTCCGTATTTGGTCCGCGAGTCGTCCAAGGAGAAGGAGGTGGTACTGCGCCACAGTCTCACAAGATTAAGGTTCGACAGAGTCGCGTTGGAGAGTTGTGACGTTTGATGACATGTTCAGAGTTACTTCAATATGACGTAGAAACAGGATAATAAATCAATAAATTAAGCATGATGATAAAATGATAAAGCGTGATGGCCTCCATAATACAGCATGATGCTTAATTATTTGGGGATCATGCTTAATTATTTATGCAGCATTCATGAAATCATACCAAACAATATAACATCATGCTTAATAATTAGAGTATCATGTTAAAATAAAGTTTATGCCCTCCCGAACACAGACCTCATTTAAGCATCATGCTATATTATTTATGCAGCATTCATGAAATCATGCCAAATAATACAGCTTCATGCTTAAATAATTAGGCATGAGGCTCAATAAAAGTGCATGATCCTCCCGTAATTCAGCATTATATTAAATTAATTCAGAATCATGTTGTATTATTTATGCAGCATTCAGGAGATCGTGCAAAATAATATAACATGATGATTGGGAGCGCGGTGGCTCAGTAAGTAGAGGTGCAGGCTGCAAGCCGAGAGGTCCTCGGTTCGAATCCCACCTGCGGCAACCGCGTTGTGTCCTTGGGCAAGACACTTCATCCCCATTGCCCGCGTGGGGGCACGATGACGCCGTGTACTAAGGCGTACTGCACGTCGATGGTACGCATGTCTTCAACCAATCTAACCCTGCCTGTGCTGCAGTGCGGAGTTACGATGTTGGGGAGCTGGCAGCTGGTCGTCGTTGCTCGGTGGTTCTCTCCGGGTACACCGGCTTCCGCCACCCGTAAAACTGTCACGGTCATGATTAGCCATTGTGCATAAATATGTGACCTTAAACATCAATAAACAATAAACAACATGATGCTTAAATAATTAAGCATCATGCTAAATTAAAGTACATGATCCTCCCGCAATTCAGCATCATACTAAATTTAGTATCATGCTGTATTATTTGTGCAGCATTCATGAAATCGTGCAAAATAATAAAGCATAATGCTTAAAAACTTGAGCATCATGCTAAATTAAAGTGTCTGATCGTCCCATCATTCAGCATCATGCTAAATTAATTCAGCATAATGCTATATCATTCAGGCATCATGCTATCTATTTCATTCAGGCATAATGCTATATTATTTTAGCATCATGCTGAATTATTTAAGCATCATGATGAATTCATTGATTTATGATCCTGTTCATAAGTCACACTTCAACTGATGTGAAAATACGTTTACGGTTTTCTGCTAATTTTTTTCTGTTACAGTATTGTGGTCACAAATCGGTCTCATTGGCAATCAGATCAGGATCCGATCACAACACACTTAAATATTACGAAATCAATCACGCGTCCATAAACACAAACCAACATAGCATCTCCGATTCAATGTTCCCGTATTTCCTTTTCTGCGAGTGAGATTCGAGTGTTGCGTGTAGGGGTTGGTATAATTATTCCCGCCTTTCTATAGTAACGGAAGCGGGAATGAAATTACACTCAAATCCGGGAACTGGGAAATGTCCCAGATAATATCAAGTAAATTTACGAGAGTAACAAGACGCATTTATTTACGTGAAAATGAAGATATTTTATTGGCAATCTGCCATCTCCATACGTAAAAGTTATTTTCCCAGGAGAAGTGTAACCGTGGGGGGGGGGGGGGGGGGGGGGATAACATTCGGTATCTGCTGTGTAACTCTGATGTTCAATTGATGACTCGGGGACAAATTAAAGATGATAACAGCGAATCTGGTATTCCAAATGTCTAAGAGCAATGATGTATTAACCCTTTACCCAACGAATCGCCCGCATCAGCCCAAGTAATATGCAAATTCAGCAGTTGAAAAAATATTATTTTTTAAAAAATTTCAACAAAACCATATCATGTGACCCCTCGTTGGAACGAGCTCGTTCCAACGAGGGGTCACATGATATGGTTTTGTTGAATTTTTGTTTATATTTTTAAAAAATGATATTTAAAATAATAAAGTTTGATATCGTCTGCGTTGGGTAAAGGGTTAAAAATTACTACCACATCATTGGAGTGGACCTCTAACCGAAGTAACCCACGGCTATCAGTTATCGCTGCGCGGCTATCGATTATCACCACAACCATCTATTAAAATTACTACTACAATCAGCCGTACCAGCTACGCTCGAAAATTAGTTGGGTTTTCAATTAACTCAAAATCAACTGGATTGAGTGAATATGGACCCATTGGGTTAACAACTGAACTTGTAGGATATCAGAACATTATACCAGTAATAGCTCGTGGGATTTCCCAATGAAATGAAGCAGAGTAACATTTGGAAATCCAAATTATAACCGATCTCTTACTTGCGACCAATGCCACATATGCAATATAATAAATGAGTGATGTCGCAACCAGTTTACTGGATATAAAGATTAAAGTAAGCCTCCAGCATGATTCTAACTTCTTGCTTGTTTTGTCTGATATTTATTACTTTACCCCATATTACATGGGAACAAGTTCTGAAATAAACTGTCAAACTAAACGGGTCTTAATGAGATGACTTATTAGCTTACTGAATAGAGCTTAAGTGAACAATAGCGAGAAACACTGATTTGGGGCAACTTGTTAACAACTGCTATGAGAGAGGCCTGTTGTCACACGACGAATAAAGGAATATGCCAAGTTTGAAACAATTGAAATTAAATTGGGCACAATGCGAATAGTGTAGATTGTCAATGCAATACAATAACAGGGAGTTAGTCTTTTGTATCGAAAGTGTATCATAGTCTGCACACGCTCCCGCGACAGAAGTGTGAAAACCCAAAGTCGCTTCCAACTCGGCATCATTTTCAGAATCGCTAGTTTTATCACCACTGCCTCCTCTGGCTACAACTCCCTCTTCACTGCCGTTGCCAGTCTCCTCTGTGTGCAACAAAGGAGACTGGTGACGTCAGTGAAGGAGATGACGTTGAAGTAGGTAATGAATAGTGAGTGATACTAGTGATTCTGAAAATGAATAAGAGTTTGAAATTTGAAATGAGTGAAAATCTTGCCGTTCCAGAGAGGAGTCCTCCAGAACTGATTGAGAGCTACGGTGATTTGGTGAAAAAGGTTTTCCAGGAAACAGGTTTGTGAAAAGTTCTTGCGTGGAAGGGCTGAAAAAATCTTATAAAGTTACGTTGGAGCAGTTTTTCAATTTAGAAAACTTCAGTTCAACATAAAAACAGTGCCATATGTAATTTCCGATTCCGTACTATAGATTTCCCGGGTGTCGTGACCGGCTTTCCGAATCGGAGAGCCAGGAATTCCCGTTCTCGGTATTAAACTCCAGTTGCTGGGAGGAAAATTTGACCGGAACCCGACACCCGGCCATAGCTACCCGGTCGAAATTTTCTGTACGCTTTCGTGGTCTCGGTATGGTGCATTACATGGTAGTCACCTCATAGTTGTATCTTCTTTTAAATGGCGTTTTCATCCCTTTGAAACTTATTCTGGAGTTTCTGCTCAAAATTATGAAAGAATGGCTTCACAGTAATGTACAGTACGGTCACCGTGGACAAGTCACTTTTAAAAAACCGGCCAGCGCTATTCACAAAAATCGCCAATTAATTTTCATTATTTTTTTCATTTTTTGTCTCAAAAACATAGGTTATGACCGCTCATTGGAACGAGCTCGTCGAGCTCGTTCCAATGAGGGGTCATACCCTATGTTTTTGAGACAAAAATTGAAAAGAATTAGTTATTCAAGAATATTGTTTGCAAGTGTAGTCTGCTTTTCAGGTTAGATAGAGGGTTAAACACGTGGAACTTGACGGACATATCAAGGACGGACTGTTGGGATGATAGAATAAATAGTTCTAGGAGGGGTACTAGACTTGAAGCCAAGTAAACTAGCACATCAATGAACGGGGCAGAAAGGAAGGTTGGCGTGATGAACGACAAAGAGTAAAGATCAAGAATAATGTAATCCAACAGCCACGATGGTCCTTAGGGTTAAATTTTACTTATCTTCCTTTCTAGCATCAAGGATAGAGTACGTTCGCCGTGGACTGGTCACTTTCCACGGGTGGGCAATATTTCCACGGACGAAATCATATTAGATTTCAAACACTAATTATAGGAATAATCATCAAAAATTTAATAAATGAAGCACCGGGTTCAAGTTTGTGCTTCATTAATTAAAATTTTGCTGATGTTTTTTCTTACCTGGTAAACGTATACATGAACATCCCTGCCCACTCGTGGATTACGACAACTCCACTGCGACCGTACTGGCGATCGTACTAGGGGGCGATCCGGTCGAAATTATCTTTCCGCTTTTCTTATTACAGCGCCGTAGAATTCCTCTGGTCGGAAAAGAAATGTGAGAACGCGGAATCCGCGTTCCTATTTTTGTTTGTTTTTATCTGGAATCGATCGTGGCTTTGCAATATTTTATTTATGAAATTTCGACACCCTGGTGTGTGTGTCTCCCAATCCAATCACGATCTAATAGAGAAAAAATACCAGTTTCTGAATGCTATACAGTGTTGTCCCTTGAATGCAACAATGCATCACCTGTAATGCTCAACCTTTTACCCAACGCTCAGGATGTAAATTTTTGTTTTAATTTTTGTTTTTCAAATGTTTTAGAAAACTCTAACAGAACCATATCATATGACACCTCAGTGGAACGATCTCGGCGAGCTTATTTCAATGAGGGTCACAAGATATGATTTTGTTGACAGTTTTTGTAAAATATATTTTTTTCTCCTGCTTAATTTGCAAATTATGTGGACGGATGCGGCCGATTCCTTGGGTAATGTGTTACGACTGAAAGACATTCATTGTTGGATACGTCGGTTCAGTCCCGAGTACCACTTTAAGGTACTTTGATAAAAGGCGTGGTCCAGAGTTCCGCGAAAAATACGTGTTGTAAGAAAACTCGTACGAAAAGAAGTCCTTTGTAGAACGGCTATTTTGTTGATATTATTCTTTTCGTGCAGTGAGAGTGGCAGGAATATGGAGGTGCCATCTCCCAGCAGAGTGTCAATTTCATCCAGATCACAATTTGTATACTACTTTCCAAGGACTAGATTCCACTCGTAGTTCTGTCGCAACACACCATCTTAACCCCTTTCACTCTGATGTCAAAATACCAAAATTCCAGGAAGCTGTTTTTTCCCATAATGCATCTAGGAATTTAACCAATTCAATCTCGTTTGACAGAGCTCAATGAGCTCTGTCAAACGAGATAGAATTGGTTAAATTTCTAGTTGCATTATGGGAAATATTTACTGCCTAAAATTTAGATATTTTGACATCAGTGTGCAGGGGGTTAAACCCCAAGAAACCAATGACTGCCCAGAATTTAGTGACGTTATAATTATTTATGGGCGTAAAGGGTATATTAAGCCGAGAGGATACTGTAAGCAATAAATGAAATAGGCGACTCCAAAAAGAAATTGTTCAGTCTGTCTGAATACCATTCTCCACAGAATGGATTATTTCCCTTTAATCGTTTTTAACAGCCGAATATTGGTTCCGTCGTTCTCCGAAATCTGTAATCTTTATTAGTTTTTGATACGATTCTTTTTCAATTTATGACTGGTAAAGGGGTTAAAAACAACATTATGAACGTGCAGGCTACAAGAGAAAAGTGGGGATAAGTAGGGGGTTGTGTGAAATCTACAAGAGGCATCCTCACTCGGGTGGCAAAATATGAAATCCAGGTATCTCTATGAAACCGGCCGCTAAAAACCTATTTAGCGATGCGTGGGAATGAGAATAAGGCTCGCCCCCGGGCGGCTACCCATGTATGTACAAATCAACGTGTTATTATGTCTGTCACTACAAGAGAATAAAGAGAAATGTGTTTGAATGCCTTGATTGCGGTAAACAAGTGCTGCGTCACTTGTAAAATCGGATGAGGAATCGTCACCTGGGGTGGATGTCCTCAAAAGAGAGCAACATAGGTATAAACGATTGACCAGACTAGACTTCATCCCTATGTTATGGTTATTGGGATTAATGCTCATCTGCGGCTGAGAAAATTGCGCAGTTTGGCTGTATATTAAACATATTTGACAGTTGTGAAGTATGGAGTCAAATGTGCAATTTCACGACTTTGCAAGATGTAAAAGAATGAGGGAATTCCCAATATCGTCTTAACCCTTTGAACCCGAGAGCTTGTATTCTGGTCCCAGGGACGTGATACGTCATATACAGTTAAAACTAGAAGTCTTGTCATGAAATGCGCACAAATAGCATAGTTAATGTACGCGTTATGGCCCAAGTAAAGCTATCAAATTCTGTACATATGGCCTGTGCACAAGCAATGTTTCAGCCAATGGACCTCCGGGTAACCCGGAGGTCCATTGGCAGAAACATTGCATGTGTTTGCTATGAGTAGCCAAGAGAACCTGCCGTGCTTTGGATGTCATTCGATATGGCAATTGCGCGCAATTCCAACGCGCAATTAAGCCTAGATAAGCGCACTATTCGTGACAGGACTTCTAGTTTTAACTGTAGTGGGATGGCTGCTAAGTGAATGCGAGTGGTAGACTAAATAATAGTTCCCCAAGGCTGCACGTTGAAAATATTAATTGGTCTACCCCTATATACATGAACTCTTCCAACTACTGTCATGGAATGGACGATACCACCAGGGTTCAATGGGTTAAAAGTAAAGAATCATGGCACACTATTCCTACTAATTCCTAATAAGATTTCAATACCGGGAACACAAAAGGGAAATACAGATTTCGGCTGACTGCATTTGATTCTTGAGGGACCCTTAATTCTCTAGTGCTGGCGGTGTTATGCTGTAAAAATACTCTACACTGGTAAAGATATCCTTGCTCTCTCTCAAAGAATGTCACCTGAACTCTGGAGAAAACATATATATGTTCTCGCCTCCCATATTTAGGGCGGAGTGGTGTGTTCTGATGCAATGGCATTAACCCTTTACCCAACGTAACGGCCAAAACCGGCCAGCGCTATTCACAAAAATCGCCAATTAATTTTCAATATATGTTCATTTTTTGTCTCAAAAACATAGGTTATGACCCCTCGTTGGAACGAGCTCGTCGAGCTCGTTCCAACGAGGGGTCATAACCTATGTTTTTGAGACAAAAAATGAAAAAAATTAGTTATTCAAGAATATTTTTTGCACGTGTCGTCTGCTTTTCATGTTACGTAAAGGGTTAAAGCAAATTGACGACGAATAAATAAAAACTCTACTTGCACGGGATATGCACAAAAAACACACCCTTCGTCGCACTCTTATATTTCCTGTTAAAAGCATTTTCGGGGGGTGTGATTCACGTTCTGTGGCAGGTGTTTCTTCACGTTATCTGCTTCGTTTCACGTGTGCTTGATTCTTTGTTAGTAAGAGATTGATAAAAAAAAATGTAGAATCCATAGAAAGTCAAGAAATATTTTTCCTTTCAAAAGTATTTGTATTTACAATTCATAGAGATTGGATCATTATGGAAACACCCTCGCCGTGGCGTTTTCACCAGTTCTAAACTTTTTCGAATTCTATGGAAAATAAATGTAAGCAGCATTAGCAATGTTTCAGGGATGGATCTCCAGGTTTAACTGGAAGTCCATTAACTGAAACTTTATTTGAGTGGTTTATGCTCTTTTCATAGAACACAAGTTCGTACCTGGGTGGAAGTTTTGTGCTAATACATCCTCCACATAATCTGCGTATATTTTCTTACACTCTAAAATCAATTGGGTTACAAATTAACCAAAATCAACTGGGTTGAATGAATATTCATATTCACTCAACTCAGTTAATTTGGGTTAAGTTTTAACCTAACTGATTTTAGAGTATTCCATCACTGAAGGACACATAAATACTGTGTACACAAACAGGAGATGTTTCCTATGTTTTATCTGATGCCGGTTTATTTCTTATCTTATCAGTAGTAGTATGTCTCGTACCTTTCACCCCAATTGTGCCGGACCCCGGTGCCGGACCCCGGAAGTGACGTCATGTCACGTGACGTAGTGGCGCCATGTTGTGTTGTCATGGTAACCCGCGTGAGCGGCCATCTTGTGACGTCATCTCCATAGTGATACGTGGTGTGAGTGCGCATGCGCAGCGCGTGTTGTTAGGGTGATACGTGTTTCCGTCGTCCATTTTGTATACTGGAGGCCGCCATTTTGGTTTCTATGGTAGCACGTGATTGCTATGTGACCCAATTTTTCTACAATAGAACGGGGTATGTTCGGAGGGTGTGTTCGATTGAATCGGAGTAAATCTAATTACCACAAACAACCCGACAATCCTTCCAAATCACCAAAATCCACCCAACTTTTACTGTTTCGAATTCTTTCAGAATTCTCTGCTTCTGTCTATCTATGTAATAGTTTACGTCTACCTAGGCATGTTCCTTTGCTCTGGAGTATACTCCAGTAGCGTAGAAGAGCCTATTAGTTGGAACAGTTTTGCTTATTATTACTTTATTCAGCTATTCTGGTCTATTCTTGTTAGTATTGACCCTATTCCGTGTACTCTTGTTGTTTCATTTATCTAGATCATTTATAGCCAATAAGATTGCTTGGTTTCCCATAACCTGTATGCAGAGTTATCTCCCCTTATTACAACGAAGTTGTATCCGATTCTCATCACCTCTATATCCAATGGCAATATCTCTGGGGACCCCAATTTCGGCACCCCTTTTTTTTGAAAAACATATGATCTTCGGCACCCTTTTTTTGTCATATGTGCTTATGTGAAAAAGCACAATGTGACACAATGTGCCCTAGCACATAGGCACATGCTTTATGTGTCGATATGTGCTTATGTGAAAAGGCACAATGTGACACAATGTGCCCTAGCACATAGGCACATACGGGCATTTGAGGATACCTATGGCCTGGTATTGTATTATTTGAGTATACCTATCTAAAATACCTTCTGCAGGATCCCTTTTTGTTATATGTGCTTATGTGAAAAAGCACAATGTGACACAATGTGCCCTAGCACATAAGCACATGCTTTATGTGCCGATATGTGCTTATGTGAAAAGGCACAATGTGACACAATGTGTCCTAGCACATAGGCACATACGACCAAAAAGGGATTCCATAGCCACAGGTGTTTTCCAAAAGGGATTTTTTAAAAGGGATTCCATAAAATGGGATTCCTATCCGACTCCGTAAAATGGGATTCCGTGTTTTAACTTCGACACTCGAGGGTATTCCCCTTCCCTATTGGAAGAATTCAGTTCAATGGGTTGTAGTATAAAACTTTAATTCAGTTTAACTTTGTTCAGTTCAAAGGGTGTTAATACCTTCATTTAGGTTATGGTTAAAACATATTGTTCACTCAAACAGTTCAAAGGGGTTTACACTGGGTTATAGAGATTATAGTTAAAAACTGTATTGGCTTCAAAGGGTTCATTCAATTTTGTTCAGTTCAAGAGGGTTAACATTGGGTTATATATGAGGGTTATAGTTCATTCAGTTGAAAACTTTGTTATGTTGACTTTGATCTTGGTTGTGTTCAATCAGATCAGTTCGATCTTCGTTCACTTTATTATGTTCTGTTCACTTCGATCTTGGTAGTGTTGGATCTTTGTTCATTTTTTATGGTCAATTCACTTCGATAACTTCATTGGGTCAGTTCGATATTCTTCAATTTGTTATGTTCACTTCGATTTTGGTTGTGTTGGATCTTCGTTCACTATTTTATGTTCACTTCACTTCGCCAACTTCATTGGGTTAATTTACTTCGATCTTGGTTGTGTTCGATCAATCCAACTAGTTCGATCTTCGTTCACTTTGTTATGTTCACTTCGATCTTGGTTATCAGTTGGATCTTCATTTCGTAGCTTTGTTGTTTTGTAGTGACTGGTTATCTCTGTTCGGGTTCTTGTAATAATAATTGGGTGTTATCAATCCCTTTCCATGCCCTCGAGTGTCGATGTTAAAACACGGAATCCCATTTTACGGAGTCGGATAGGAATCCCATTTTATGGAATCCCTTTTAAAAATCCCTTTTGGAAAACACCTGTGGCTAAGGAATCCCTTTTTGGTCGTATGTGCCTATGTGCTAGGACACATTGTGTCACATTTTGCCTTTTCACATAAGCACATATCGGCACATAAAGCATGTGCTTATGTGCTAGGGCACATTGTTTCACATTGTGCTTTTTCACATAAGCACATATGACAAAAAGGGATTCTCCAGAAGGTATCCTAGATAGGTATCCTCAAATAATACAATACAGGTCATAGGTATCCTCAAATAATACAATACCAGGCCATAGGTATCCTCAAATATATGTGCCTATGTGCTAGGGCACATTGTGTCACATTGTGCCTTTTCACATAAGCACATATCGGCACATAAAGTATGTGCCTTTGTGCTAGGACACATTGTGTCACATTGTGCCTTTTCACATAAGCACATATGACAAAAACGGATTTACCAGTAGGTATCCTCAAATAATACAATACCAGGCCATAGGTATCCTCAAATACCCGTATGTACCTGTGTGCTAGGGCACATTGTGTCACATTGTGCCTTTTCACATAAGCACATATCAGCACATAAAGCATGTGCCTATGTGCTAGGGCACATTGTGTCACATTGTGCTTTTTCACACAAGCACATATGACAAAAAGGGGGTGCCGAAGGTCATATGTTTTTAAAAAAAGGGGTGCCGAAATTGGAGTGCCCAGGGATATTGCCATTGGATATAGAGGTGATGAGAATCGGATACAACTTCGTTGTAATAAGGGGAGATAACTCTGCATACAGGTTATGGGAAACCAAGCAATCTTATTGGTTATAAATGATCTAGATAAATGAAACAACAAGAGTACACGGAATAGGGTCAATACTATACAAGAATAGACCAGAATAGCTAAATAAAGTAATAATAAGCAAAACTGTTCCAACTAATAGGCTCTTCCTCTACGCTACTGGAGTATACTCCAGAACAAAGGAACATACCTAGGTAGACGTAAACTATTACATAGATAGACAGAAGCAGAGAATTCTGAAAGAATTCGAAATAGTAAAAGTTGGGTGGATTTTGGTGATTTGGAAGGATTGTCGGGTTGTTTGTGGTAATTAGATTTACTTCGATTCAATCGAACACACCCTCCGAACATACCCCGTTCTATTGCAGAAAAATTGGGTCACATAGCAATCACGTGCTACCATAGAAACCAAGATGGCGGCCTCCAGTATACAAAATGGATGACGGAAACACGTATCACCCTAACAACACGCGCTGCGCATGCGCACTCACACCACGTATCACTATGGAGATGACGTCACAAGATGGCCGCTCACGCGGGTTACCATGACAACACAACATGGCGCCACTACGTCACGTGACATGACGTCACTTCCGGGGTCCGGCAGAATTGGGGTGAAAGGTATGAGACATACTACTATCGGTGATTTTACATTTCTCTAAATTTACATGAAAATGATCTATCAGATTACTTTCATGCAAATTCCAAGAAATAAAATATACACCACAGAATCACTTGAGCTGAAGAGTATTTATTTGTGAACAAAAAATTCCATTTTAACCCTTTACCTAACATGAAAAGCAGACAACACTTGCAAAAAAAATTCTCTCGACAAGCTCGTTCCAACGAGTGGTCATAACCTATGTTTTTGAGACACAAAATAAAAAAAATAATGAAAATTAATTGTCGATTTTTGAGAATAGCGCTGGCCGCTTTTGGTCGTTACGTTAGGTAAAGGGTTAAAATATTTTTCTTTATGTACAAAAAAAATTTTTTTTTTTTTGGTTTTTAATTGTTTTATCGGCATCCTTAGAGACATAGTACATTATAAAAGATTACAACAGAATTGAATTTTTACAGTATAATATATAGACATACAGAGCAGTTCTCCAATTATTCAAAAAATGCATCAGTTGGGTATTTCCATTTTTCCTTAATACGCTCAGCCTTGTCGATTGAGTACATGTATAGAGAATACATTTCGATATTTTTGTAGAATTTTACAGCTCTTTCTCGACCTGAGAACGAGGGGATGATATCACTTCGGCTGCAGGTGTAAATATCCTTTTTGTAGATGAGGAGACAGGTGTTCCAGACAATTGGATATGCATGCTCGGAAGTTGAGCCTAAAATTATTTCACTTTTATTTATGTTTAGTTGGACGTACTGATCCGGAGTAAGGTTAACCTTTTCCAATAGTGAAAGTAAAACTGTTTTTGAGAAAGAACAATCTTAAAACAGATGTGCGATCGTTTCCTTCGTATTTCCACAGAAAGAACACAGCTCAGTTTCCGTAAGCCCACATTTAAAGAGTTAAGATTTTGTGAATAGGATTTTGTGGTTAATCTTATATTGTAAACTTTGTAGATATGTATCATCTGATTCCCTAAAAGTTTGTTTGTAAATGAGTTGCCAATCATTATGGTCAAGATTTTCATCTAATGTGGTGTTCCATTTCTCTTGGGCATGTATGGGCTTTTGTGATACTTTATTAAGAAATATTGGATAGAATTGGCGGTCTGCTTTAGTACAAGATATGATATCACTCACCAAGGGATCTGAAACATATTCAAGTTTTGTTCTCTCGGATATTATATTTCTCCGTGACCTTGTATTGCATTCACCACGCCGAGGTAGTTGGTGAATGGTATATCAAGGTCATATTTCAACTTAAATTCTTGAAAGTCAATAATGGCTCCAGAAGCGCTAAGTATATCGTTTATAAAGAAAACACCCTTTATACACCAACGTCTGTAAAGAAACGATTCATTATTAATTTTTATATAATTATTATAAAATAGTGGTTGTGAGAGGATTTCGGTCGGGGTTATGGGGTCGCTATTTTTAAGAGAGCCCATACATTAAGCACATCTTTCCAGAAAGGGTTCATATCATTTGAAACTTTAAGTATACCATGTTTATTAAAAGACCACATTTTGCTCCCCCCAAAAGTTTCAAAATTATCGACTACGAGCGTTTTCCATTAGGCCATTGTTTCTGAATCTAGTAACTTTTTTAACCATATCGTTTTTAAAGAGCAACACAGTGTTTTTACGTGGGGTAGTTTGAACCCGCCATTTTCGATTGAATTGATTAAAACGTGACGTTTAATTTTGTCCATTTTATCCGACCATAGAAATTTAAAAATTATACTTTGAATTTCATCTAGTATTCTATCAGTCGGATCAGGGAGAACAGTAAGAGAGTGTATTAGGATGGAGATCGCTAACGTTTTAATAACTGTAACTTTTCCGACTAGTGTAAGATTTCTGAGGGACTAATCTGATAAAAGTTTTCACATTTTGTTTTTTTTCTGAAAAATATTTATAGAAGTAATTGTCTGAATTTAGTTCAAATCCGTTATGATTCCACTTTATACGTTTTTCTGTTTCCAGTACGAACCCACAACCACGCCGAGATCCTATCCAAACGATGTGAGTTTTATCAAAGTTACCGCATAATCCGGAGATCGCAGCGAAATTGTCGAGATCATTTAGGGCCTCGTTTAGGGAATCTTGGTCGTCATCTAACTTCTAAGAATACAGTACTGTCGTCAGCGTATTAGTTGAATACATACTCTGAATCATTAATTTTGATTCCGTTTATTTTTGGGTTGAATTTAAGGAAAGCGCTATTTCGACACACAGAATAAACAGGCAAGGAGACAATGGGTCCCCTTGACGTACTCCCCTCTGAATATTAAAATAATCTGAACAATGCCCATTGTTTATAATGCAGCTAGAAAGCTCGCCGTAGAAGGTATTGAACCACTGGATTTAGGATTCGCCAAAATTTAAAAAAATCAGAGTTTTTCTGATAAAAAGACCATTCAAGTGAGCCAAATGCTTTTTTATTGAAGTCAACTAGAACTAACATTCCAGGAATATTCATAGATTCACAATTTTCAATTATATCAGAGAACAATCACGTGGATCACCTATGAATCTTCCTTTCATAAATCCCAGTTGTCTTTCGGAGATTACTTTAGGGAGAACTTTTTAAGTATGTTAGCAATTGCCGAAGAGCCTATTTTTGATCAACATTGAGGAGGGAGATCGGTCGCCAATTTTTTATATATTCTTTCGATTTCCTTCTTTTGGTATACATGTTGAAAGCCCCCGCACCTGAGTGATAGGCAATTTTCCTATGTCATAGCCAAGATTTAGGGAATTAACTACGTATTTGCCCAAATCGCCCGACATATTTATAAAATTCGATTGTAAATCCATCAGAACCGGGTGATTTGTTGTTGCCCATGTCTTTTAAAGCCGCACCACACTCATTTAAAGTTAGTTTTCCATCAAGTTGTAAACTTTCTTCTGTATCCAATTTACAAATGTATGGATTTTGAGAGTCAAAAAACAAGCTTTCTAAAGGGTCCGTTTTGTGATTGCTATTAATTTTTGATTTGTACAGTGATTCGTAAAAGTTACGTTGCTCGGTGAGTATGTAGTCAATTTCTGTACACTCTATACCGTCATCCCTTATTAATTTGGGTATCATTTTTTCTGTGTACTGCCTCTTTTCTAAGTTGCAGAAGTATTTTGAGGGTTTCTCGCCTTCAACTTTCCATCGGGCCTTTGATCTGATAATCATGCCTTGCACTTTTTCATTTCTTAGATTTTGCAGTTCATTAGTTAAGCAAATGATATTTTCTAACATATTTTCACAACCATCTTCGAGTTTTTCAGTGAGAACTTTTATTTGTTTTTCGATAGCCAATTCCGTTCACTGACGATTTTCGTTTCAGGAAGGAGGAATACGAAATTGTTTTACCTCTGAGCATTAGTTTTATGGTTTCCCAAAATAACTGGTTGGTTATTGTGAATCTAGAATTATTATTATTATTATTATTATTATTATTATTATTATTATTATTATTATTATTATTATTATTATTATTATTATTACTGCTGTTATTGTTATACGAATACTGAAGGACAGGATCTGCAATAGTATCCTTAACTGTTTGTATGTATTTGGTGTCGCTTAGCAAACTGTTATTAAATTTCCAAATACCGCGTCCTCTGGTTTGATTTATAAATTTCAGGGAAATTACAACGGGTGCGTGGTCCGATCTGTACATGAGACCAATATCTGCTTTCTGAACAGCTGTCTATAAGTCAGATGTGATTAAAAAGTAATCAAATCGTGATAGTTTTTTTTTTTATGAGGGCCTCTCCACATATACATTTTTTTACCAGGATGTTCTAAACGCCACGCATCGTGTAAGTCAAGTTTTTCCATATGTTTGTGGATGCATTCATTACATTTAACATTATTTTGTTTTTTTTTATAATTTAGTGTATCTAAACTTTGGTACAATGCCACATTCCAATTCCCACCAATCAACACTGACGTGTTACCGATATTTTCAATAGTATTAAAAAAGTTTTTTTATAAAAACTAGGTTCGTCATTATTAGGGCCGTATACCGCAGCGATGGTTAATCGCTGCGATTGGATCAAAACATCTAACGAAGTTTCCAGCTGTATCAATTACTTTATTTTTAATTTCGAAGCCACAACTGTTTCTGAACAGAATGGCAGTCCCCCTTGTTTAATAATTTGATCACCACAACCTTAATGAGGACGTGCACTCTCCTAAACCGTTTTGTTCAAGTGGAAGACAGGTTAAATCCTCGCACCACCCTCCCTTCCCCCAAAATGCCATTCGAGGGTATTTGCATCCCGTTTCTTCCACTTTCTTAATTCTTAATTTCAGCAAGGAAATATAGTGGGACAGGGGCTGTTAGGTTCCGCTCCGCAATTTTCCAGGCATTTCCAAAAATGACATGTCATGCACTCACTTCAAATGCAAATATTCTGTAACTTAGTTATCTAACCCATAACATGTATTACATTCCCCAAATCCACTAAAAACATACAACACTATCTTACTAAGTAGAAATAAACAATCTGAATGAGGGTGAAATAATTTATTGTCAAATGTAAGACTTCAGCCAGCAAAATATCATAAAAAAATGCCAATACCAGTCATTTTTAGCTACCCAGCTGCCTCAAAAGCATAATTTTCCCACTATCTCCACTTACCTTACCCTGGGGAATATAACCTCCTGTTTCTAAAATGTGAGAAAAAAAATCCCTGTTTCCGTCTCACTGTTTAGTTACATGCCTGGTAACAAACCCGTGTAAAAATGACATTTCAAAAAATAGCCAATTTTTCGAAGCCACCATTTCCCATAATTCATCTAGTAATTTACCCTAATGCATCAGACTCCAACTTTGGGACCAAAACATCAAATTCTCTTGTCCAACAAATAGCCTAATGTAATCATATATCTGATACTAAAAATATATCTCCAATTTACATGGCATTAGTTTAATCATATGCCCTATTTTTAGAATTTGACCCCTGTGCAATAGTGCGAAACTGTAGAGAGGAACCTTAAGAGAAAACAAGAATGATCTCCCCTTGGATTTCACTCAGGCAAAAGAATCTGGAGTCTACCCTGAGTTGAATGAACAAAAGCCACAAGTCTCTATTTTCAACCGGTAAAAAGATACAGCACGGTCTTCGTCACTGCCGAATAGATTGTGTGGGCAGTTTTTGCCTGATTTCCACAACCACACCATTCCACGCCTTCTCAAGCCCCACATTGCTCTGAGCCACATGAGATAACATTTTATTATTACCACCAGCTACATTGACTACCCATGTCCTGTCGATAGCACTGTAAAAACAGTCAAAATGTAAAACAATAAGCAGTAACAACCATTGGTTTTGGGTGGGGTTGGTTGCTCACCCGATATAAAAGGGCAAACAGCTTAACGGACATGACACTAGTGACCAAAATAAAATGTAGACACCATGACTGCAATTATGTGGTGAATAATAACAACCAGGCTGTTCATAATTGCATAGATCTATCGTGAATACAGAGCTCAGTGTTTAGGAAATGCAGTGCTCTACCTTAATGTGTTTTCGAAACTGGACTCAAATTAAAAAACAGTTACGAAATTAGGATACATCAACAGATTTCTTAAAATTTCCACTTATTTCCTTCCAGTTGTGCGGAGATATCGCTTGATGAATGTTAACTATCACTAACAATTACACACAAGCCAGAAATAATAAAAGCTTTTTTTAAAAATGGTGTATTCAAAACTCAAAACACAAATAAAGAACTTCCTGGTTCAAGAGTTGACACTAACAACAAACTGCTCTTTAGTATCCGCTCCACAGTTTTCCAGGCATTTCCAAAATGACATGTCATGCACTCACTTCAAATGCAAATAATCTGTAACTTAGTTATCTAACCCATAACATGAATTACATTTCCCAAATCCACTAAAAACATACAACACTATCTGACTAAGCAGAAATAAACAATTTGAATGTGGGTGAAATAATTTATTGTCAAAGGTAAGACTTCAACCAGCAAAATAGCATTAAAAATGCCAATACCAGTCATTTTCCGCCACCCAGCAGCCTCAAAAGCAGAATTTTCTCACTGTCCCTACTCACCTTACCCTGGGGCATATAACCCCCTGTTTCTAAAATGTGAAAAAAATTCCCTGTTTCCGTCTCATTTTTTAGTTACATGCCTGGTAACAAACCCCTGTAAAAATGACATTTCAAAAAATAGCCAAATTTTCGAAACCACCGTTTCCCAAAATTCATCTGGTAATTTACCCAATGCATCAGACTCCAACTTTGGGACCAAAACTTCAAATTCTCTTGTCCAACAAATAGCTTAATGTAATCATATATCTGATACTAAAAATATATCTCCAATTTACATGGCATTAGTTTAATCATATGCCTTATTTTAGAATTTTACTCCTGTGCAATAGTGCGAAACTGTAGAGCGAAACCGTAATTAATTCTCTATCGGCTTGATCAAAGGTTATGACTTATAGTTCATTTCACTTTAGTAAGTCGAGTTACTGAATAGATCGCGTAATTATTTGGCAATAAACAAACTGAACATATGCTACACAATATTTGCAATGAAAATTGCATATCTAATCAATAATAAAATTATTTTCGCACAAAAAAAACACAAAAGGACATAAAACTGAACGAAATGTGTAAAGAAAATTTAAGTTGAAAATAGCACATCTAATATTATAAAAATAAATACTGAGCATGACAAACACAAATATGTGCAAGATGTCACAGTTTATTTACAAATCGTGCCTCGTGCGCATCAAGCTGTCGTCTGCAATGCTTTCAATATGTCTCTCCTTTATCATTTTCGAGGAGGAATACTATCTGCTTCAGGGCAAATCTGAAGAAATCACACCGTAACGATGGTTTGGTAGCAGTCCTGTGTGGCATGTCTGTTTATGTCGCATTATTTATAAGATAATTCCATGGCAATAACGTTTCTAAATCTAACTAATTGAATCACGATGCTGAAATGATAAAATGAAAACACCAAAGTCCAAAGTATGAAAGCAACTATAACATATTGTCTTGAGCAAAGTGGGAGAATGAGCAATCAGTGTGTTAAATTCAGAACGTGTGACAAACGGGAATAAACTGCCTGCATGTATAAGTGCGAAAACACGTGTTTCTAAGCTATGTGTACACAATGATAGTAACGTATTTGTTTAGCCCCCAAACCAGTACATTATTCCCATAATGTTTTTTGTCAGAATGGGGACATTGTCAAATTGGTACTGAGAAATCGAGATGAATTGTGGTTATCAGTTGGTGGTATACATCTTAGGATCATACCGCGCAGCATACACAAATATGGCAAGGTTAAAATAATGACATATTTAATAAATGCTTGATCGAAGTAAATCGTTGGTTGTATTTATTGCATGGCTACCAAACGTTTTAGAAATTCTGGGTTGTCGGTGCGTGAGTAGTATGTAATGTGGTTTTCACCCCACATTGGCAGGACCCCGGGCAGGACCCCGGAAGTGACGTCATGTCACGTGACCCAGTGGCACCACGTTGTGTTGCTATGGTAACCCGCGTAAGCGGCCATGTTGTGACGTCATCCCCATATTGTTACGTGGTGCTAGTGCGCAAGCGCAGCGCGTGTTGTTAGGGTGATACGTGCTTCCGTCGTCCATTTTGTATACTGGAGGCCGCCATTTTGTTTCTATGGTAGAACGTGGTTGCTATGTGACCTAAAACCTTCTAATAGGATAGGAGTATGTTCGAAGGATGTGTTCGATTGAACAGGAGTAATTATCCGTTTCGTAGAATTACCGAAATCAACCCGACAAGTTTTACTATTTCGAATTCTTTCAGAATTCCCTGCTTCTATCTATCTATGCAATAGTTTTCGTCTACCTGACCATGTTTGTTTGTCCTGGAGTATACTTCAGTAGAGTAGACGAGCCTATCAACTTGAACAGTTTGCTTATTATTACTATTTTTAGTTTTTCTGGTCTGTTATTGTTAGTTCTGACCCTATTCCGAGTACTCTTGTTGTTTCTTTTATTTAGATCACCCAATCACTTCATTTCCTGACGTTAACTAACCAATCAGACTGCTTCATCCTCCGTAATCTCTATGCAGAGCTATCTCCCCTTATTACAACGAAGTCCTGTGGGATTCCCGTCACCTCTATATCCAAGGGACACGTCCCATGGAATCCCTTTTTGTGAAATGTCTCTGGTTATGGAATCCCTTTTTAGTCGTATGAGGCCATGAGGTGTATGAGCAATTTCCTCAATGAGGTCTAATTTACTATCCCTCTTAACCTCATTTCGATTGCGGCCATCAGGGCCATGAGAAATCCATCAACGAGGCCTCATTTACTATCCCTCTTAGCTTCATTTCAGTATTTGAGGATACCTATGGCCTGGTATTGTATTATTTGAGGATGCCTATCGAGGATATTTCTGGATAATCCCTTTTTAGTCGTATGAGGCCATGAGGGATATAAGAAAGCCCTCTAGGAGGCTCCATTTATTATCTCTCTTAGCCTCATTTTCTTTTGAGGCCATGAGGGCCATGAAAAATCTCTCAATGAGGCCTCATTTACTATCCCTCTTAGCCTCGTCTCGGTATTTAACAGGTATATTCCATGGAATCTCATTTTGGAAAACGTCTGTGGCTATGGAATCCCCTTTTAGTCGTATGAGGCCATGAAGGCTATGAGAAAGCCCTCAATGAGGCCTTATTTATTATCCCTCTTAGCCCCATTTTCTTTTGAGGCCATGAGGGCCATGAAAAAAACCTATCAATGAGGCCTCATTTACTATCCCCTCTTAGCCTCATCTCGGTATTTAATAGGTATATCCCATAGAATCCCATTTTGGAAAACGCCTGTGGCTATGGAATTCCCTTTTAGTCGTATGGGGCCATGAGGGCTATGAGAAAGCCCTCAATGTGCCATCATTTACTATTCCTCTCAGCCTCATTTTCTTTTGTGGGCATGAGGACCATGAAAAAAATCCTCAGTGAGGCCTCATTTACAACCCCTCTTAGTCTCATTTCAGTTTGAGGATACCTATGGCCTGGTATTGTATTATTTGAGGATACTTATCGAGGATACTTTCTGGAGAATCCATTCTTAGTCGTATGGGGCCATGGGGGCTATGAGAAATTCCCTCAATGAGGCCTCATTTATTATCCCTCTTAGCCTCATTTTCTGTTGAGGCCATGAGGGCCATGAAAAAATCCCTCAGTGAGGCCTCATTTACTATCCCTCTTAGCCTCATCTCGGTATTCGAGAATACCTGACATTGTTTTATTGGGGGATACTTGTTGTAGAAACTTTACATCCGGGTATTTCATGCTACATCCGGGTACTTCTGTTGGGATAGTAGATAAAAAACAAACAACAGTATATAACATTTCATTCATTTTTATTCGAGTATAAAATTCAATTACTCAAGGCATCATTTTTCCTTTGTAGTTCTCTCATGGGCTTACCATCGCATCTTCTTGTGGGTTGGAGCTTCTTCCCATTGCCTGGCTAGGTTCTTGATAAAACACGTTTTCTCATTGATAGCTGGTAACTTGGCTTTGTTGGTTGCTTTAATTTCCTCCCTGGCATCTTTGGGTTCCTCTTTCTTGTCTTTTAGCTGTTTTGTAGTAGTAACCTCAGTCTTCTGGACATCATTCTTAGCTTCAGTAGTAACTTCATTCTTAGTTTCAGTAGAAACTTCATTTGTGGTTTGAGTGGAAACATCGTTCTTGGTTTGGTCCCTCTTTGAATCTTCATTCGCAGTGGTGACTTCGTTCTTAGTTCGAGTAGAAACTTTAGGCTTTTTCGTAGTGGTAACTTCTTTCTTAGTTTCAGTAGAAACTGCGTTCTTGGTGGAAACATCTTTCTTTGTTTCAGTAGAAACTTCAGACTGATTCGTAGTTTGAGTAGTAACTTCATTCTTGTTTGTAATGGAAGCATCAGTCAGTTCTTCGGTCTTTATTCTCTTCTCTTGGTTGCAGTGGCAACTTCAGTGGTTAATGATCGGCCAGTATCCTCACATCTTTGTTTCTTTCCACCAGCATTCATGTCTAGATTTTTTCTCTTGGCTGATTTACCACACAATTCACTTGAGCCAGTTCTTGGGAAGTCAGCTTTAATCCGGCATCATTCTTGAAGATCTGTATATGTAAGTCATCTTTGAATCTGAGCACTGTTGTTGACACAGACATCGTCACTCTTCGACGTTCAAAACGGAAATGAGTTTATTTTTATACTAACACCCCTTTTACACTTTTCTAATCGTCTTCTTCTTCTTCTTCCTCTTCTTCTTCTTCTTCTTCATCATCATCTTCTACTCGGAATGAGTAGTTTGTCATAAGGTTGTCGAACAGAAATCTTCTTCGCTTTTCCAAGGCATATTTCTGGGATTTTTCAAAGTCATAGTCCTCTTCTTCACGAAGAAAGCGTCTGTGGCTATGGAATCCCTGGCTATGTCTTGAATTTTTTTGTGAATTGAGTCGTTGCAGAAATTTCTAATGTACACAAGGGTATTAATGTATTTCGAAGTCAAAGTCCTCTTGAATTTTTTTGTGAATTGAGTCGTTGCAAAAATTTCTAATGTACACAAGGGTATTAATGTACTTCGCACTGATGGCTTCTATGACACTCTTTTGAAGTGTTCTATATGCTGTTTCAACCGCATCTTCTCTATCCATTCCATCCTCGATATATTTGTTCATGAGGTTGTCAAAATCGTCTTGGTATTTGTCATAGGCACTTTGGACGATAGTTCCCATCACAGAAACGTCTTTTTCTTCTTCGTCTTCTTCTTCTTCTTCATATTCCATATCTTCTGATAGTTCCGACGACTCATCGGTGTCCGAATCTGTTGTCCAATTTTTTGATGCACAACTGGATTGCATTGTGTCCGCTCTCTTCGAAGTTCAGATTACAAATAACAAGTTTCTTACGAGCACGACCCTTTTATAGGATATCGGACAGAACATTGATGATGGGTTTGATTAACTTTCCTAAAAATCCTCCCTTCTGTATGATCCGTCTTCTTTTCCTTTCTCTTTGGTAAGGCAATTCTCCAAATCTGGTGTTTGTATGGGATCAGCTTAGCTCTCTCAGATTTGGTTATAGGTACTGCTCCCTTCAAGATATTCGAGTCACAATCACATATACATTGTATCAAATCATCTCTGGCCATCTTGAGCATAGTCTTGGCTTCATATCGATCTGCATCAGATAGGATTCGCAGTGCATCTGAATTTCTGTCTAGTCTTGCAGTGTTGTTCGATTTTTCCGATTTCCTCATGGGGCAGTTAGCATTTTCGTGTCTGTGCATGTTGTCTGATCTGGAAAAGGCCGTCTCACAATATCTGTAGCAATGACTTCACTCTTTCGTGGTCGTAGAGCAAAATGAGCATTTGATGTTGATACACCCCTTTTATACCCTTTTCAGAGCTAGGACTGGATTGATAAGCGCCGAGAGAAAGCAACTCTTTCGTAATATATATCTTTTTATATCGCTTTTATATCGGTTTTTATATCGGTAGAAATTCTATCATCTGTTAGCAGCTTCAATACATGTTCGTATTTTCGCAGGTCATCAAATTCAGCCAAATTCAGTGGTATCTTATCTTCGAGGCTGTTGGTAGCACATTTACATAAACGGGTAATCAAATCTTCATCAGCAGCGTGTAGAAAACGGCATCGCTTTCCTCCTTGTCAGCATCCCGTAAAAATTCTAAAAGTGCCTTATTCTGGTCAGTCATTGAATCTCCAGTATCTCTCTCCTCTTCTGTTCTTCTTGGACAGTTATGTCCTTCATGCCTACGAGCACTGCATAATCGGGTAAACAACTTCGTACAATATCTGCAGTGGAGCCGATGATGGTTCTAGCATTATCCGATCTCGAAAATAACTTGGAACAGTATCTGAAACGAATCGGTAACATGTCTTCACCCATGACGGTCAGAAAACAAATGAGCTTATTTTCATACCAACACCCTTTTTATACCTTTCCCAATAGAAGTACCCGGATGTAGCATGAAGTACCCGGATGTAAAGTTTCTACAACAAGTATCCCACAATAATACAATGTCAGGTATTTTCAAATATCGAGATGAAGCTAAGAGGGATAGTAAATGAGGCCTCATTAAGGGATTGTTTCATGGCCCTCATGACCTTAAAAGAAAATGAGGCTAAGAGGGATAGTAAATGAGGCCTCATTGAGGGCTTTCTCATAGCCCTCATGGCCTCATGCGACCAAAAAGTGATTCCATAGCCACAGGCGTTTTCCAACATAGTATTCCATGGGATATACCTGTTAAATACCGAGATGAGGTTAAGAGGGATAGTAAATGAGGCCTCATTGAGGGCTCTCTCATAGCCCTCATGACCTCATACGACTAAAATGGGATTCTCCAGAAAGTATCCTCGATAGGTACCCTCAAATAATACAATACCAGGCCATAGGTATCCTAAAATACTGAAATGAGGCTAAGAGGGATAGTAAATGAGGCCCCATTGAGGGATTGCTCATGGCCCACATGGCCTCAATCGAAATGAGGTTAAGAGGGATAGTAAATTAGACCTCATTGAGGGAATTTCTCATAGACATCATGGCCTCATACGACTAAAAAGGGATTCCATAACTAGAGACATTTCACAAAAAGGGATTCCATGGCACGTGGTCCTTGGAAATAGAGGTGATGAGAATCCTACAGGACTTCGTTGTGATAAGGGGAGATAACAACTCTGCATAGAGGTTACGGGGGATGAAGCAGTCTGATTGGTTGGTTAGCGTCAGGAAAGTGAAGTGATTGAGTGATCTAGATAAATGAAACAACAAGAGTACTCGGAATAGGGTCAGAACTAACAAGAACAGGCCAGAAAAAATAAAAATAGGTAGACGAAAACTATTGCATGGAATTAACTCAGGATAACGATTTTACATGATGCGATTTTCTTGAAGTGCATTTCGAAGATATTTTTTATTACGAGTAAACGTACTATATTAGAAATATCGTACCGATTGACATCATGCATACTGATGAGGATCGATATTGCGTGCACTGTAAAATCGT
This sequence comes from Pictodentalium vernedei, assembly GCA_031216915.1. NCBI lineage: Eukaryota > Metazoa > Mollusca > Scaphopoda > Dentaliida > Dentaliidae > Pictodentalium > Pictodentalium vernedei. Next base: position 773,267,498 of record CM062296.1, on the reverse strand, counting down.
TACTCTGAGTTAATTCCATCATTTACAGTTATAAAATGATGAAACATTGAAAATTGATCATTCCTTATAAGATCTGATTTAATGTTAGGAGAATGTGAATTCCTCAAAGTTCTCAGCTTCAGCATTTGTTTAGCACATATTCAATTCCCAGAATGATACCAAATAATAATAAAAACCTGATAATTCTATCATAAATGCGTTGGCATTTCAGTTACCAGAACAAATTTATCCCCTTTCATGGCTTCATTTTCAAATTTTTTCCCGGTAGTGAGTTTCCAACTAGGAGGAGGGAAACCCCCTCCCGGTCCCTCCCCTAGATGGAAATTCACTACCCTACACCCCCCAGTCGGAAACCTCTAGCCACGTCCCTGTTGTAACGTTAAGAAGGCTTGCTGAAGTTTGCTAATCGAATGAAAATGATGAAACAATGAAAACTGATCATTCCTGCATAAGATCTGATTTAATGTTAGGACAGTGTATATTTCTCAAAGTTCTAGGCTTCAGCATTTGTTTAGCACATATTCAATTCTCAGAAGAATACCAAATAATAATAACCTGATAATTCTATCATAAATGTGTTGGCTTTTCAGTTACTAAAAAATCAAGTTAATGCCTCCTTGCATCATTTTTAAAATCTTTCTCGGTAGTGAAATTCCAACTAAGAGGAGGGATCGGGAAGGGGTTTCCTCCTCCCGGTCCCTACCACAAGTTGAAAATACACTACCTTACACCCCCATCCCCACCCCACCCCAATCGGAAACCTCTAGCCACGTCCCTGTACTAAGGACTTATCTCGCAATTATTACACTGTCAGTTGAATATTTTCCTATGAACGTATCGTGTGTTATATACTATTCAAAAAAGTAGGGACTATCCAAACTGATGTTGCTATTTTCAGAAAATGGTAATGGATACGCGTGATTAGACATATCAGTATGTTACCAAGTTTAGTATGCATCATGAATGTCATCGGCTCACGAAAACTTCGTGCAGGTTTTTCGCACGACCGCCGCGTTAATGTGTGTGGGGTACATTTTGAAATATTAATTTATACTGGACGGGGTTTTCGAAGGTCTCATCGTTCTTTTCTTGGTATAAACTCGTTCATCAATAGTTTCTGGTCGAAACGTAACTTTTGAGGTATGCGAAGACTAAAACGTGATGAACGTTTACGTGCCGTTGGCATGTTGGAAGCTGGCAAAAGACAGACTGCTGTGGCTAAATTTCTCAACGTTACTCAATCGGTGATTAGCAGGTTGTGGTCACCCTACCGTCAGACAGACAATGCTGATGACAGACGTCGGTCAGGTCGTCCAAGGGTGACAGCTGCTAACCAGGATCGCTTCATCCGGACCAGAGCAGTACGAAATCACCATCAAAGTGCCTCAGAAATTGGACAGCAGCTGCACCGAGCGACAGATATGCGAGTCAGTGATCAGACTATTCGAAATCGCCTACACAGCTGGAATTTGTACGCTCGACGACCTCGAATAATTCCACGTTTGACTGAACGTCACATCGCACCAAGGCGTAATTGGTGTGGAGCACGACAACGCTGGGACAATCGTCGGTGGAGCAACGTCACGTTTTCCGATGAACTGAGGTTCACTCTGACTTCCACGACATGCGAAACAGAGTGTGGCGACGACGGAACGAACGATACCATGACATAACCGTTAGGCAGCACGATCGTTTTTGTGGTGGATCGATTATGTATGGTGTGGGTCATGACAAGCAGAATACCATTACATGTCACCCAAGGGCGTGTCACAGGGCAGTACTAACGTGACAACATGTTAGCAGCTCATGTGGTGCCATTTGCGCGACGTCACGGCCGTCGGTTCATTTTTTTTCAAGATGACAATGCAAGAGCACACACGTTTGTCTTGCGAACCGGGCAGGATTTACAAGGTATTGAGGTCTTGGACTGAATGTGGTAAATTCTCTGATTAACCGTCCATGTCTTCTACAGCTCAGTGCGTGGAATGTGTACTTGTCAGACACCCAACTATCGCCGAAATCATTCACCAGATATCACAGTGCAATGCCTCAATTGTCTTTTTGATGAAAATATAAATATATTTCCTCACATATCTCACTTATCGTCGCCTGAGTGCTAGAATGTCCTATGTCCCCTATGGGACATAGGACATTCTACCACTCAGGCGACGTTATATCAAATATCCCCTACTTTTTTGAATAGTATATATTACATCGCCATGCAGATTCTAAAACAGCAATGGAATGTTTGCAGATGTCAAATCTTTAGAAATTAAATCGTTTCCCAACTTAGCCCAAAAATCACGTGATCAAAACAAGCATGTCTTCCAAACAAAATATATAATTCGTGGTCGTTCATTTTCCTCTGAGAGTTTTCAACACGTCGGTGACGAAATGATGAATACGCTTTCTCCGAGTATGGAGTGTGGAGTTTTTTATCTACAACTCAGACGAATTACTGATCTGTTCCTTGTTATTCTTCACTGTCGGTTACTTGCTCGTTGTCAGCAAAAGCCAAAAACAAAATTTTTTAAAGTGGATAAATTCATGTTTTGTGTACTTTTGTCATTATTTTGGTATATAACATGGCGTTATTCACCACTTTAATTCGTATTTAGGGCATTGTCAAAATTTTCAAAAAAAAATGTCAAAGAGGGGAGCCACAAACCTCTCGCACACAAAGCGACCGATTTTCCCTGAGATTGAGAGAACCGAACCAACCAGACTGCTACACATCTAAGTTCCCAAAGGATGTAAAACATATTTGTCATGAGAATGGATTTTCTCAATATGTCCTCAACGCGCATACAATATGTCTCACGGCTCTTTCCCTTGTTTGAATTATCGACACGTAATGGTTGGTGCTCATTTGTCTAGAATTTACACGCTCCGGGTATACTATATATCTATAAATTTCTAAAATTGAACAATTCGGGTAGGCTCCAAATCAGCATTGTCCGTTCAGCATAAAATTTGAAGGCAAACCAGAAATGCCATGCCACAAAATCTTCGTTCTCTTTCTCAAGCTGATTAACGTCTTCTCTTCAAGAACTGTAATGCGATCTGCCGTGTGAACCGATCAAGCTTTGTTCATACCGTTAAAGTTTTTATTTGTAACGTTTGAACTCTCGTATAATGAACGCGATGCCAAGAGATCTGGTAAATGAACCTGTTTGTTTTTATTACACATCTGTTCTATAAAAGCCCATTTACAGCAACACTAAACTATGCGGAAAATGAAAATCCGTTTCGCACATATGTGCCGAACAGAAATCGTTGACGAACTATTTTTAATTAAATAGAAGCGAAATTTCACTGGAATTTTCTATAAATCGTGCATCGCAGTAACAATTACAATCGCTAACGGTACCTAAAAATAGTAACACGGGTTCCCCTCGCAAATTTGGTTGGCGATAAAATGTGTTCGTTTTGAACTTAGGGGATGAGTTGTCAAATGAATTGCTGAATGTCCTTCTAAATATTGCTTTCGTGGACGTGAAGGCGTGTAATAAACACAGAACGACACACGCGTGTGAATGGGTTAATCGATATGGCACTCGTGTATATGTACACGTAAAGAAATTGGTTTGGCTGGATCATCATCGATATCCTTTTATTTCTTAGGTCAATTACACCTTCATGGAACGTACCAGCCCCAAATAAACCGCGGATAGCTACAGCTGAAACTAGAAGTCCTGTCATAAAATGCGCACAAATAGCACGTTGATCTGCGCGTTAATGTACGCGTTGTTGCCATAGTAAAGCAATCAAATTATGTGCATATGGCCTGTGCACAAGCAATGTTTCAGCCAATGGACCTCCGGGTAACCCGGAGGTCCATTGGCAGAAACATTGCATGTGTTTGCTATGAGTAACCAGGAGAGCCTGCCGTGCTTTAGATGCCATTCGATATGGCACTTGCGCGCAATTCCAACGCGCAAATAAGCCTAGATAAGCGCACTATTCGTGACAGGACTTCTAGTTTTAACTGTAGGGTAAGTTGTGAGTTACATAAGTGCACCTTGGTTGAGATGATAGTCTCTGACGGCTACGTCTCTCGTTGATCGCATGCCCCCTCCGCCAATAATTAGCCGCTACCGCCTGACAATATGTATTATTTTAGAGTGCCAATATATATCGCACCAACTCAATGTTTTAATGGGTGCGCGGTGGCTCAGTTGGTAGAGGTGCAGGCTGCAAGCCGAGGGGTCCTCGTTTCGAATCCCGCCTGCGGCAACCGCGTTGTGTCCTTGGGCAAGACACTTCACCCCGATTGCCTACATGGGGGCACGATGACGCTGTGTACTGAGGCGTACTGCAAGTCGATGGTGCGCATGTCTTCAACCAATCTAACCCTGCCTGTGCTGCGGTGCGGAGTTCAGAGTTACGATGTTGGGGAGCTGACAGCTGCTCGTCGTTGCTCGGTGGTTCTCTCCGGGTACTCCGGCTTCCTCCACCTGTAAAACTGTCACGGTCACGATTAGCCATTGTGCATAAGTATGTGACCTTAAACACCAATAAATAAATAAATAACAATGTTTTAAGCTTATTCGTTCAACTTTGATTGGGGAACATGTCTTATAACTCATATTAATGCCTCTCATTGGTCCAATGGCGCAGGATTTGTGGGGGTGACCCTTGTAGTGGCTATTTCGTGCCCTCAGTCTTCTCGAATACTACAAAGAGATATTTAGCCTACACGGGGTGTGTCTATCTCCTCACAGGAGCCATTTTTCGATCCACCCGAAAGGATGCTACGCTGTTGCAGCATCACCCACACAAATGACTGACAGAGAGTTTTCTGAGACCATGAGAACTTTCCGCGACCGAGGATCGATCCCGAAACCTCTGGCGTGTGAGACCTGCGCACTTATCCAATCGGCCACAATTCTGGCAACAACAAAATCATTTGACTACCCAAATTAATCCATTACTCTCACATTTAATGACAAATAGTTCTCCTGGGAATGTTCCCGAACTATGCTTTCCAGAGAGTTAACGATATTATGTAAAGTGATTGTATCTTGGGGCAATTCTAAACCGTTCCCATTAATACGAGATAGTTTCGTAAACTAGATCACATGTCGGTTTTGGTAGAATAATCCATTACCCGATATCAACTGTCATTTTGTCATTGGAGAGATAGGATTTTTCCATCTGGAGGTAATTGAATTTTTTCTGTCATAATCACGTCCTGTCAATACTCGCGACCAGTAAAACCGTGAAAAGATGGATTTTTCGCAAGTCCATCTGCTACATACATCAATTATAGTTTCAGTGGAGCATTATATTGAATCTTTGAATAAAAAGTGATAAGCTGGGTGAAAGACGTTCGATCTTTTTTGTTCATGTTTCGTTAAGATATGTAGTGAGCAGTTACGGCGGAACTAAAGTGGAGGTATGTCTGTTGGGGCTGCGCTGATGGTTTTTATCAGCTTTTGCCCCAAAGACATTGCTTATTACCCCCTCATTGGAACGAGCGCAACGTGTTCGGTCCAATGAGGGAACATCAGCTATGTTTTGGAGGCAAGAAAAAAGAAAATGTTCACTAAAAACAGAACTTTGCCGCCGGCTATTCGAATTCAAAAGGATCAAAATAACAATAAGAAATAAAAGTGGATTACAAATCCTCCGTGGGTACTTTTTTATTATTCATCAAAAGTGGGACGGGCCAAAACATGATCTGAAAAGTGAGGAGGGCAAGGACAACTGCCCACTCCCCCTCTCCAGCAACAATTGATAGTGAACTGTAGAAGAGTCTCTAACATATCGAAACATATGACGACTTCGATTCTCTACTCTAGTATAATTGTTTGCTGGGTCATGAAGAGTGTATGAATATCCAGGTAATGAGAAGATGAAAATTCCAGTTTTCAGATAAGATAGTACAAAATGTTTTCCCGTAGGCGACCATTATACCAATTATAACGTTTGTGTGAAAAAAAGATGAAGACTTACAAACTATCTCTCTCAATG